>CM075692.1:17460729-18660729 GCA_037954015.1 Psophocarpus tetragonolobus
AATGCTAAACGTGGAAAGAGTGACGGCTGTTTTATCAATCATAGCACAAAGTACGTGTTATGTTTGTTTTTTGCCTCACTGTTCGATTGTAACGTTGTTTTTGTCCCCTCGAAAACAAGGACTGATCAACCGTACTACGTTTCGTGGGTTGAGACGTAGTAAGCACATGTGCTGTCTGGTATAAAACAAAAGCAATGGAACATCACATCAAGACCAAATTTATAAGTGTGACAATATTATATTGGTGAATGATGAATAACACAAAAATGTAATGAAATTTTATGGTGGTTTTGCCTAACTGATCCATTGGTATATGATAATAGTTTATCCTCATTCCTCACAACGATATTTATGAAGCCTAAAGTTGTAAAAATGGGATGGGTCTCATGGACAAGTATATATATGACTTGACAAAATTTGTGAAGTTAAATTTAAGAAATTGAGACGCATGTATAACTGAGTTTAAATGGCTTGGTTGATGAGTTCATAGATTCATATT
Organism: Psophocarpus tetragonolobus; assembly: GCA_037954015.1. Classification (NCBI taxonomy): domain Eukaryota; kingdom Viridiplantae; phylum Streptophyta; class Magnoliopsida; order Fabales; family Fabaceae; genus Psophocarpus; species Psophocarpus tetragonolobus. The sequence goes on from CM075692.1 coordinate 17,461,229, forward strand.
CCATTCAAGAAAATTAGACTAATGCATAACTGAGACTATTTGGTTCCTATATTATTATATTTTTGTTAATTTTTTTAAACTTATATAAATTAAGGTAAAAAATTAAAAAAAAAGAGGTTAAATAGATGAGCTACTAAACTTGATTGGTCATGAAAGTGGAAGATGTGAGCTCTTGAGAAAGATCAGTCTGTTATTCGTAGAGTATTTTTTATCCGTTGACCGATGACCCTTTCACTTGGCAGTGTTGTATCACTAAGGCTGACTTTTGTCCCTGTTCGACGGGTGGGTTAAAATTTGGACCCAACTAATTTAGTATTTATGTTTGATTTGACTTGCTAATTCGGTTCAAATAACTCATTTTGACAACTCTAATAAAATGGTAGTAACAAAACTACAAATTGAGACACTACTAAATACAATAAGAAATTAATATTTCATGTGTGTAACAAATGTATGTGGTTTAATAAATTAAATATAAAAATATATTATTTAATATATTTGAATGAAAGGATGTGATTTTTAAAAAGGAAATTATGAAATATATTATTTAATATATTTGAATGAATGTATGAATTTTGGAAAGAAAATTATAAAATAATATTTAATATTTGAATGAAAAAATATGACTTTTGGAAAGAAAGTTTTATATTTAAATGAAAGAGTATATTGTTTGATGGAATATATATATATATATATATATATATATATTAATATATTATAAGCAAATTGCATTATATTAAAATCGAAATAGGAATAGCGCAACAAATGTCACCCTAACTCTATACAAAGTTTGTGAGTCTAAAAGACTCACCACCAAGTAACAGCCATAAAGGAATCACTCACACACACATAAATGGATTCATAATCCATTTTAGAAATCTTTGTGAGGTTAATTTTGTCACCCTATTCCATTCCCACGAACACAATTTAGTTGCCAACACAACGTTTTGAACCTTAGGCAGGGTTAACTTGAATACTGATTCATTATGTGCCTTCCACAATTACCACAAGGCTGCAAACCACACAAAGGACCAAACCTTTCGCACTCTTATGATATTGCCTACTAAACCCAAAAATTGGAACCCATGGGAACAAAAATTAATGATATTAAAAGCTGAAGAAATTTCCCACCATGCGCTTATCTCAACCCAAACTCTAGCCGATACTAGGCAAGAGACAAACAAGTTTATCGCTGTTTCACACCTTGTACCACACAATCCGCAAGCTACATCTTTACCATGCAGAATGCCTCTTTTTTCCAGGTTGACTTTTGTAGGTAATCTATCACATTCAGTCTCCATGTCAGCAACCTTAGGGGGAACACTTGTCATCCAAATTCTCAACAAGAAATCCTCCTTTTGTTGCAGCGTATTTGCTGATAACACCTTGTAAGCGGAGGCAACAGTGTAGACCTCAAATTTCTCAGGTTGCCAAATCCACTTATGCTGAACCTCATCATCTACTACTAGATTTGCCAATCTTTCTCAAATTCTCAAGCAACTTTGTCTCCCATTCAAACAACTCACTCCTCTATACCCATAACCACTTCTGCTCTTTCTCATCTCACATATCCCTCACAGATGTCTCCCTATTTATGGATATCTTAAACAATCTGCTATAGTCATGTTGTAAGCTATTATCTCCTGACCACCTATCCTTCCAAAATGCAGTGTCTCTCCCGTCACCAATATGCCTCCTAACTTGACCTGCCCACCACCCTGTTTTGACTCCACCCTCTCCTTCGATACCAGCCAGATCTGTCCACCACCCAGAGCACTAACTATCCTTCCCCTCCTAGATCCCTTTTCCCACCATGCGCTTATCTCAACCCAAACTTTAGCCGACACTAGTCAAGAGACAAACAAGTGTATCACTGTTTCACACCCTGCACCACACAATTTGCAAGCTACATCTTTATCATGCATAATGCCTCTTTTTGCCAGGTTGACTTTTGTAGGTAATCTATCACATCCAGTCTCCATGTCAGCACTTGAACCTTAGGGGGAACACTTGCCATCCAAATTCTCGACAAGAAATCCTCCTTTTATTGCAGCGTATTTGTTGATAACACCTTGTAAGTGGAGGCAACAATGTAGACTCAGATTTCTCAGGTTGCCAAATCCACTTATCCTGGACCTTATCATCTACTACTAGATTTGCCAATCTTTCTCAAATCCTCAAGCAACTATGTCTCCCATTCAAACAACTCCCTCCTCTATACCCATAACCACTTCTGCTCTTTCTTATCCCACATATCCCTCACAGATGCCTCCCTATTTATGAATATCTTAAACAATCTGTTATAGTCATGTTGTAAGCTATTCTCTCCTGACCACCTATCCTTCCAAAATGCAGTGTCTCTCCCGTCACCAATACGCCTCTTAACTTGACCTGCCCACCACCCTATTTTGACTCCATCCTCTCCTTCGATACCAGCCAGATCTGTCCACCACCCAAAGCACTAACTATCCTTCCCCTCCTAGATCCCCCTTCCCCCCCTGTCTCACCCACAAACTTGTTAGTTCTAACCGCATCCTCCACCTCCACTTTCCTAACAAGGCTAAATTAAATTTCCTCACATCTCTCAGCCCCAAACCTCCTTCCTCCTTTGTTTGACACACAAGTTCCCATGACATCCAACAAACCTTTTGACCTTCCACAACTCCTACCCATAAAAATTTACACAACAATGAGTAAAGTTGTAAAATGATACCTTATATATATAAACATGAATAGTCCTTATCTCTGTCTATTATTGTATGTTTTCCACCATCAATCAATCATTCATTTAAGTGCATAGGAAAGTTAAGGAAAGAAACAGAAAAGAATTCTCTTCAAAAAATTTTCTTCATGTTCTTTTACAAGATTTAAAGACATCAATAAAAGATTTACAAACACTTTTCACGTGACAAAAAAAAAAAACTAATGTGACATCACATCAATATTGAAGGCCAACTTAAACAAAATAATTCTACAAATAATTGACGGAATAAAATTTAAGGATCAAATTCTTCTTTTTCTTTTTGATAAATGGTGGATTTTTAAACAGTTTTGCTAGTTCTTTAATTTTCTTTTCAATTTTTAAAGAATTTTTTATTTGGGTTTAATTTCTATGTTTATGCACCGTCTTATTAGAGAATAGAAAGTAGGGATTTTATAAGAGTTTAACACATATTCATTTACCGTACCGTTTAATCATAACCTTTCATTACAAAAATTAACTTATCATATGTAAAGTGTTGTGATTAAATACAGTGTAAAATTTTTTACATTGACAATGTATAAGTATTTTTCTCATTTTATAAGTAGTAAAATTACATTCCAAATATTTTATTCTTCAATTATACAATATTTTGTAATTCAATATATATTCTTTTATTTTACAAAATGTTAGTTTTGATAATAATATGTTTTTTTTAGCAGTGAAGATCAGACTCTCAACTTTTTCTTACATTACTTTTTTCTTAATCAATTAAATCATCTTATATATAGGGATAATAATTATGTCCGCTCTCAGAGGTACCACCTTGTCCCGTCTCAATTTTGATGGAAAAAATTTGCGTTGTTTGTCCCCGCTTCATCCCTGCCCCTGCCTATGATAATTGGGGATGAGAACCAATGTGAATTTGTTAGTCCCCACCCCTACATATAATTATAAGTTAAACAAAATCTCACATGTCTGTGTACACCATTATGGACTATTAAAACTAAAATATAATTAATAACTTAGTATATAATTTTTTAATAATTAATAAATTAAATATAATAATAAATAACATATAATTTATTTAAAAAATTGTAAGTAAATTTAAATATAAATTATACAAAATAATATAACGGGTACCTCGAACAAAGATTGAAACGAGATTAAAATTTCATTCCTGTCACACCCTAGTCCCACCTTGTTACTATCCCTATTTATATATCCTTTAGTAACTCAATATTAATCTATTAAAACATATCCTCCTTTCATTTGTTTTTTCATCCTAAAAATTTCTTCAAATGTTTTTATAAAAAATAAATAGAAAAATATGATAATTTTATAAAATTAATTTTATTTTTAATATTATATTGAAAGGCTAAAATGATATTTATTAAATATATTAATAAAAATAATATATTAAAATATTAAATATGATTTTTATTTTCAGATAATTTAATTTTTAAATATAATATTTATTTTCGAACAAAATATTTAAAATTTTAAAAACTATTTCAATACTAACATTGATGATAAAAAATAAGTACCATTGTTGTTTCTTTAATAAGATACTGTAAAAAATTTTTCCCCTGTAAATATAAAGAAACTCTTTCATGTACAATTGTTTAATGACTTGAACTGTATTTTTGAAAATAATATTTATGAAAATATTATTATAAAAAATATTATCATGTTTTAGAATATTTATAAATTTATTTTAATTTAAAAAAAATATAAAACAGAAAGAAATAAAATTTGAAAATTAATTTTCATTATTTATTATAAGACTCTCATAATTTTTCATAAAATGTGCATCATAAAAAAATATAAATAATAGACATTTTCGAAATAAATAAAATTCTAAATTTTTTATAACCTTTATAAATATAAAAATATTACATATATATATATATATATTATTATGGGTTTAATTAATATACATTGAGTGTAAGAAATTTTACACTGACATTTAATGACAAACTCTTTATTTATGCTAAATTTGTTGATTTTACTCCTTAATACTTTAAAATTTATATAAAAAAATTTTAACATTATATAATAATGTAAAACTCTTTTACACTCTCTCTACTCATTAATCTCATATATATTATATATTACACAAATCATTTAAGATAATCTCCCACCATCTAATTAATTGATTGTCTAAAAAAAATTTAAGTGATTGTTTTGACAACTATTTCAAACATTTTAACATTTAAAACTAAAAAAATTATTTGATTAGATTTTTTAAAGATAATTTTAAAAGACAGCTTTAGTTATTTAGTTTTTAAAAAATTAAAAAAGAGAATAATAAAAATAATTTTATATTTTTGTTTTAAAAACTCAAAATATAATATTTTTAATTTTTATCATAAATATAAATAAAATTTTTATTTTTATATTTTCAAAATAATTTTTATAAAATAGAAAACAAAGTTTTTTCTATTTTTTCAAAAATTAAAATGTGAAGACCTAAATCTCATATGATGGGTTGCCACTTGGGAAGTCGTGGGATTATCCACTGCATACAAGGAGTGCCTTTTTGTATTTATTTTTCCAAATATGAGAGAAGTTCACAGAGGAATAAGGGTTTTTGCCACGCGCCTGATGAAGACTCCTCAGCAGCCTAGGTTCATTCAATTTTTTTTACCACAAATAAATTCATATTAATTAGTTTAAACCCTAAATTAAAATATGTTCAGCCCGCGTGGGATTTGATCTGTCAGTCTAGTTAGACATGTGACTCTAATGGTTAAATCAGTAATTCATTCTAGTTGACACAATTTGACTTATTTTTTAAAATTAATTTTAATAAAAATAAATAAAAAATAATATACCTAAAATTAAATTATAGATTAAAATTTTTTAATAGATTAACTTACCATTGAATCATGATAATTAATTAGTAATTTATAAAGTAAAAACTAACAAATATAGTTAATTTGATAAAATTTTAATACTCAAATGTTTTTTAATACGTTTTACAAAAATTCCTTGTAAATAATTTTTATTTTGCAATACTTATTTTCATTTTTAAAAATTTTTCCACTGTAAGTTTTTTTATGAACCAACCAATTTTGACCAATGTTTCCAATTTCTAATTCAACCGATTAAACTGTCTGGTCTAATTTCCAAAATCTAAATTTTTTAATATTTTTTTTGCTAAGCACAATATTTAATAATATTATAATTCTAATGAAACGCTTAATAATGGTATTTCAAACAATATTTTACTAATTAAATTAATAATTAAAAATTGAAATGAATAAATCTAAAGTCTCACAATTTTAGATTTCTATTAATAAAACCAATATTTTAAACTTTATATTGATTTTCTTGTATATACAAATTTTTGAAACAGAATATTGACAAGACACCAATGAATAATGCAGCGCCAAGACGAGTCGGGACTCGGAAGGGTAGGCTCATGTTTGTTTTCAAGTTTAGGTTGCTGTCGACCTGTTTATTATTAATGATCTACAAAATTTATTTATTTTTTTTTAAATTAAAGATGAGAGATTCTTCTTGAAAACTTATTTATCCCAAATTTAAAATTTATTTTACCTAACAAACGAGCATGCCTTCAACGGTTCTTGATCAAAAACGTGTAGAAGCAGAAGAATAATATAAATATATTTAAAAGAATATTATAATTTTATGAAAAAAATCTATATATTAAAAAAAATTTAGAGAGAAAAAATAAAATAGAAATTTTAAGAAATTATATATTTTTTTAAAAATTGTATAAAGAAAAAGAAAAAAAAAGTTGGAGACATGATAGCTCCCATTCGCAAAGATCTGTCACTCCATCTCTTTAGATGTATGTATATTTTGATAGATTTTTGAAAATCATCTTCACAGCTGTTGTGGTTTATTATTTATTACGAGTTTAATTAGTATAAATATATTGTTATAAAAAAATTAATATTTAATTATAATCCTTTTATTTATGATATTTTTTTATAATAAATTTATTAATTTTATTAATTAATATTTTAAAAATTACATAAATAAAAAATTGTAATTAAATGTAAACGTAAAATTTATCATTCATATTAAATTACACTCTTTATTATTTGTTACTAAGTATACAATAATAATTTGAGTAATTTTCCTGAGCATCGTTGATGGTGAAATTATAAAAGGTGGAATAGAGAGAAATGGTAGAGCAACATAAAGAGAGAAATATTTGAAGAGAGGAAGAAGTAGAGAAAGAGACAAAGGCTAAATGATAAGGACTAAAATGAATGGTTTTGCTGCATTTATACTGACAGCTTCAAGAGTTAAGAAGTTAAGGGCAGGAGCAGGACAGTAGATGCAGTATATGTACATTTCATTAACATCTAACAAATATATGGGAAAAAAATAGCATAAAAGTAGTAACTTTATCTGACAAAGATATTCAATAACTCATACCACCTCCCTATAACTGGATACAGGCCAATTCTTTCCGCAATTTTTTTTTTTTTTTACTTCAATCCTATAAAATAAAATAAACTGTTTTCATAATAGTATGGGTTGTCGCTCTAAAATATTTTTTTTCAAATAAAATTAAAAAAAAAAATATAAATTAAGATTGTTGCAACAACGCATTTTTTTTTTCACGAGATTACATGATTTTTAAAATTTATATTTTTGTGAATTAAAAATTTTTTCCACTAACAAAAATTTCTGCATATCTATGCTATTAATAAAGGTAAGACCCTATTTTGATATTCACTTTTTAAAATACCTATTCTATTCTTACACATATTTTAAAATTTAAAAAATAAATTAATTTGTCATAAAAAAGACTTGAACGCATAACCTCTTATTTTCTAAGCATATACTTTACAACTAAACCAACTTATAACTTTAAGCTAAAAATTACTTTAAAATATTGATGTCCAACATACATAATTGTCCATTTACATCTATACTCTATAATGTATAATATACGATATTTTATTATATACTATATCTATACTACTAATAATCTATACTTTTATACTATTAATAAAGGAAATACCCCCTTGATGTTCACTTTTCAAAATATCTATTCAACCCTTACACCTATTTTAAAATTAAAAAACTAAATTAATTTGGCATAAGAGAAACTTGAATCCATAACCTCTTATTTCCCAAACATATACTTTACCACTGGACAACCTTATATCTTTAAGCAAAAAATTACTTTAAAATATTTATATCCAACATACATAATTGTCCAATTATATCTATAATGTATACTATATGATATTATATTATATACTATATCTATACTATTAATAAAGGCAATACCCCATTTTGATGTCCACTTTTCAAAATATCTATATTACCCTTACACCTATTTTAAAATTAAAAAAAATTGTCATAAGAGGGACTTAAACGCATAACCTCTTATTTCCCAAACATATACTTTACCACTAGACTAACTTATAACTTTAAGAAAAATATTGATTTTCAACATACATATTGTAACTTCTCCCTATTAATATATGTGTACATTTCATGTTAAATGTTTTTAATAAACATGCAAATACACAGGTGTGACAATGTTTTGAGTTCTATTCAAACCCTCCTCTTTCAATTTTTTCATATTTATTGCATATTCGTGATATCCATTGATTATCTGACATGTTTTTATCACGTTATCATAAACAAAAAATATAAATTAAAAAAATATATTTTAAAATATGTCAGATAACAATTTATATTTCAAAATATAAAAATTTACAAAAGATATTAAATTAAAATCCTAAAATTGTTATTATATATTAAAATAGAAATGCGAATACACACGCTATATGCCTTTGTTTTTGCTAGTTGTAATTATGGGGATTGATCAACACTTAAAATTAGTACATTGCTCTTATAAATAGAAACATTAGTCCATTACTGCTTTATGAGTTATCTATTACTTTCTGCGATTTTATTTTTTAAAATGTTTTTATTTTTATTTATATATGTTGTGAAATGCATTTTCAGTGGGATAAGTGTATTTATTTTTGGAGGTAAGTCAAAACTGTCTTTTAGAGTTTCATTATCTTTCTCGGGGGACAACAGACGACTACCATTAAAGGTGTGGGGATCGTAGGTGAGTCTTATGCGATTGGTGGTGGATATTTTGGGATCAGTTAGGTTGGGTTGTCAAAAAGTTGAGTGGGTCAGGTCATCAAGATCTGCCCCTGGTCCATAAGCCCTTTAGACTCAAGGTTGTAGGAGTGACGAGTCTTGAAGTTGATGGTAATGTGTGATCAACCCAGTTGGATGAGCCTTCCAATCTTAAAGTCATGCACAACTGGAAAGGACTTTGCCTTGGATGTTTTCGCCATGACCTATGATTCCCTTTTTGCGGATCGTGTTGAATGCGATTGCCTTAACCAGGTTCAAGGTCTTTCTAGCGGAGCCGAATTTCACAGGATAAGACCTCCTACAATTTGACTACTGCTTTATGGATGGGACAGTGCCATCACAATTGTCCTTTCGATTCTGCTTTGGTGCCATGCATCCTTGTTGGAGTGGAGGGAGGTTGCCTAGGGTTAGGGGGGTGTGGCATGCCTTTTCGCCCTTCCCCAAGCTATGTGTCGCCATTAGGTTGGGTGTGTCGAAATGAAACGAGAGTTGGAGAGGCGCAAGTGAAGAAGAGATGTGAAATAGTTGTGCCTCCTTAGTTCTCCTCCCTCCTTATAAATATTAAGGTTTAATTGCCTTGCTCGAAGAATGCTTTCATGTGGAAAAGGAAACTCTCAGCAAAGTGCTCCGGCAAGGTAGTGCGGTGGTGATAACGATGTTAGTTGGATTCTGCAGTATGAACATCTTAGTGGTACACATCTCCTTGCCCTTTACCCTTTTTATTTTGCAAACGGGGAAGGGAAAAAGAATAGTGAGGTGTGAGTGGTTATGGAGGAAATAGCAGAGGTGAAGATGAATCCGATGGTGGTGCGCATGAACTAGGAAGAGGTGTATCCATGGGAGAAGAGGGATGTGCTTGAAACTACGAGAACCTACTCAAACTGGGGGGATAAACTCCTTAAGAGAAAGCCATGGTTTATCGAGGGACAGAGTGGAAGAAGGCATCATATACGAGCCTTGAGAAGGGTATATTGTCCTTGTACACATCTTCACACAGATTTAAGGACAAATATTTCAAAGTCAAGGCTCTCACTGCAAGCCCGGACCTCCTTGCTGAGTTACCCTTATATTGGATGAAGAAACCAAACTTTGGCAGGGGTATTGGGTTGGAGTTACTATCGGCCGAGGAATAACAAACGGCTAGTTAACTTAGGGAGCTAAGTTTCCATGTGGCGGGGATAGTGCTGAAGTTAAAGCATAATCCTCTCAAACTTAAGAAACGTATTGGTATTTTGCTTTACTTTTATCTTCAAGTGAAGTGGTAGATTTCTAACCTTTAACCAATATTTTTCTTTTTATGTCCGTCCAGAGGAGATATTGATATCGACGAAAATGATGAATGAGTTGTGGACCAAGAAGAAGGCAGGTGGTGGGCTAGAGTCAATCGTCGTAGTGGCGGTCTTTGAGATTGAATTAACACACGACCTTGTCTAGATGATTTAGCAGAGCAAGAAATGACCAAGAGTCAAGCAACCAAAACAAAAAAATGTTGTGGTCAACTTGACTTTGAGCAGGAAAGCTTCTGGGGATCAAGCAACCTCCAACTTTATGGGGGAGAACTAGGAGGTCGTCAACAAGGGGACCAATAAATGCGAGACGACCTCAATATGGGACGTGGATTTTGAGCACAACATCATGACCCCGAAACCACTTACTTTTTCAAGGCTAATGAAGAGGAACTAGCCAAGAACGATTTGATACGTATTTGCAAGGGACAAAGGGCCTTAGCAACCCGCTTGGTCGTGCTCTCGATGATTAACGAGGATTAGGTTCGGGAGTTGCTAAATGAGAATAAAAGGTAGAAAAAGAAACTGTCCAAGAAGGATGCCGACATCAAGAGGCTTAAGCTTGAGCTGAAAAACCTTGACAAGTTGAAGGACAAGGTTGTTGAAGACAAGAAAAACCTGTAGGAAAAGTAAAAAGAGTTGGACAACGAGAAGAAAAAATTGGAGGGAGAGCTTGAAGAATTGAAGATACAAAAAGACAGCGTTGAGGAGAGGAGCAAAAAAGCTTAGACTGATCTGGCGTTGGTAAGGGCGCAACTTCGACGAAGAAATGAAAAAGCTGGTGGGGAAGCTTGATGACATGAAGTTGGAAGTCACCACCAAGTTTATGGATAGCTTCAACATGGCGGATAAACATATCACATGCTATGCCCTAACGCCGGCCTCTCCTGCATAGGGTACTTTAAAGAGGTCATTAATGGTGAAATAATGGATATAGGCTAGAGGGCCTCCGTGCAACTTTTATCTTTTGTAACTCATCTTTTTTTGTAAAATGCCTAAGTGTATCTTGCATTGTAAAATGGAACATGTCTTGATGAACATACTTTCTTGCTTGATTTCTCCTTTTTGCTTGAATTTTACTTTCCGTGTGGAGCTTCCAAGTTCAGATTGCGCTTGTGTGACCCATGTGTGAATTTCCAATGTCTAAAGTCATTTTCTGAAGAGGTTGTCAATGAATTTGCTTGGGCTGACCTCCAATGCAACTCAAGTTTGCTTTGAGGTCAGGTGTGCGCCGACCTGTAATGAACTCATGATTGCATTAGGGTCGGGTTTTACTTATGATGACCTACAACGCAACTCAAGTTTGTGTTGAGGTTGGGTGTGCTGTCCATAACCTATAATGAAACTTACGATTGCATTAAGGTTGAGATTTGCTTGCGATGACTTGTAACGCAACTCAAGTTTATGCTGGGGTCGATGTGCTATCTACCGACCTGTAATGCAACTCATAATTACATTAGGGTTAGGTGCGTCCTGTGCCAACATGTAATGCAAATCACGATTACATTAGGGTCGCACTTTGCTCACGATGACCTGCAATGCAACTCAAGTTTGTATTGGAGTCAAATACGCTGTCCACTAACCTGTAATGCAACTTATGATTGCATTAGGGTCATGAGACAACCTCCTTAACCTGCAAATTCATTGAAAGGCAAATATATGAAAGGAAATATTGTTGTTATCACATGCGAAGTTTACTTGCCACAATATTGATTTCAATTTTAGAGTTTAAGTAATATTAAGTTTTTAATAACATCTTGTTATTAATATTAAATGATTTTTTTAAAAAAATTCCAACATAAATTTTAACCATATTTATTTCTAATTAAGTAATACTACGTATAAGTTCCTCATCCATAAAGAAAAAGGAAAAATAGAATAAATGAAAGACAAGTTGTAACATTTCAAATGGTTCAGATCAATTAAAAAAAGTAGTATTGTAAGTCTGTAACTAAATATTAATATATTTTGATTTAATTCTTTGATAAAATTTTATTTTACATTAATAATTATTTTTTTTTACTTTAGGAAGAATGCAAGATTAGTTAAGAAACCTGTGACATATATAAATTATAGAGTAATTATGGATATACCTCCTTAATTTTAATTACATATTCACTCATTCTTGTTTTTCTAAATGACATAAATTTTCTTAGTTTTACATATTCATTTCATTTGTACTCTCTACTTTTCAAACTATGTAGACTTCCATTTACTTTTGTATTATTATATTTTATTTTGTGTGAATGTGATATGAATTTTTTTTTTCAAGATTCGTAACTGTGCGAAATGGAGGTGAAACGAGTGTCAACTTTAAAGTTTGATAAATACAGGAGATGTATGTGTAATAACATACAAAACATATGAGGTACATATGTAATATCATACAAAACATAGGATATATCTGTAATTATCTCTAAATTATGTTTATTATAAAATGTATGATGGAAATAAAATGAGCTCATGGATCAATAGATACAAAATTATGATATGTATAGAAAATAAATATAAAAGAAAGAGGAAATATAATTTTTGTACCTCGTATATATTTAATTGAAGTTCATCCCTCACTCTTTATGAATAGAAACTCTCTATATGATTATTGTAGAGATATAAATTCAATACACTACTTCTAGGATATTATTATAGAGAATGTTTATGTTAATTTTCTTAATGGATGACAAATTTATAATCTCTCACGGTAGGTAGAGATCCCTCAAATGAGCTTTTTATGATTGGTTCAACCCATCACATGGTCAATATTACTATAATCTCATTCAAATCCGATATTATAAGATATTATTATCATTACCATATCTTAAATTGCCAAATAATGATAAAAGATAATTAATCCACAATTATTTCTAACATTCTCCCACTTGGATGATATTAATCAATAATACAAAGACAAATAATTAAGTTAGAATGATAATTATAGACAAATCTTATATTAGACAAGAATATGAGAAATCTGAGCTATAAAATAATATTCGATAAGGATATATATCATGCACATTAACAAATATTTCTCATAATAGAATAATGTAGTCAATAAAATGATACTACATGGTCCCAAACATCCAAAAAAATGCTAAGAGATATCTTACTAAAATGATATTACTTCACACATATCTCATAAGAGAGTTTTTAAACTACCACTGATCTAAGACATAAAAACTTCAATAGTTAAGCATTTAATAAGTGAATACAAAAACGTTCTTTTAATATAATTTTTACTTGAGTCTGAAAAAATTATAAAGGCCGAGAAAACATAATTCACATGCATCTAAGTACTACTCATCATAGTCTAACAACAAATGTAATTACATATAAGCTAGATAAATGCTCTATAATAGACATTCAACTAATTCAAGTTTTAGAAAAAGAGTGACTATGTAAGAATCCGAAGATAAATAGGAAATTCATAAATTCCCTACTTGGACACATAGACACCTAGTTTAAATGAGACCCAAATTATTGTGGCCACAAAATGTCAATTGAGCAATTAGTCAAAACAAAAAATTCATAAGTACTTTAATAGTGCAAAATTGTACTTGAAGGAGTACTATCATCATAAGCACTTTCACAAAATAGAAAATCATAAATCTATAATATACTTATAGAACATTGACCAAACAAAATGTGAAATTTTGTGTAAAAGAAACAATACATAATTGTACACCAAAAAGATTAATGTGTAACACCCAATTGAATGACCTTAACATCTGTTAAAGATGTCTATTAAGAAAGATACAATAGATTTTATGTATCTCAACCAAAATAGGATAAAAATAAATAGTCAAGTCCTATATAGTATGTCATATCATAATTAAATATATACAAGAAAATATGACAATACAAATAGTTAAGTCTCGAGACATAGTACGAGATTATATACTTGTAAAATTTTGACCATTTAAAATATGAAATTTGGATAAAAGAGATGCACAATACATAATTGTATGCCAAAAGGATTAATGGATAATACCCAACTAAATAGCCTTAACATCTATTAAAGATGGCTACAAAGATACAATGGATTTTATTCTATCAATAAAAATAGGACAAAAATAAATAGTCAAGTCTTATAGAGTATGTCATATAATAATTAAATATGCACAATAATATTATATGACAATATAGATAGATAAGTCTTGAGACAAGACATAACTGAAGTTATATACTCTCACTGATCCTTAATATACAAAAAAAAAATTAGGATTATCATTGGGGTATACTAGTATTAAAAATTCTAGTGATAATGAGATTATAATTTTATAAGATAATAATAAAAGTAAATTAAAATTCACTATTTTATACTTAATAAATTCATTATTAGAGAGTAGTAGAATAACAAAAAATTAATGAAAGTGGTTAAAAAAACAAAGAATTTGAAACCCACAAATTCATGTATAAGAATAAATAATTCTTGTAAAATGATTTCATAGTTAATCATAAAAAATCAAGTGAAAGAATATTGACCCTTATGAGGATCGACAAAGTAATTACATATGTGAAAGAAGTGATCTCTTCATAATTTTAAGTAGAATATGAAATCATAAACAAATTTATAATACCTACCCTTCAGATAAACTTTTTGTATTATTGAATCAATCCATCACAAAATTAATCTTATTCTAATTCTATTTAAAGAATGATATGATAATATATGATTATTTTCACATCTTAAAATTACCTAATAAAAATAAAAAATAATTGATTAACACCGATTTACAATCATTTTCAACAAATATAAGGTTACCATGTAACCCTTCTTTAAGATAAAATATATTATTGTGATGTGTGATGAATAGAAATGGAAGAATGTTTTGGACGACAAGGGTGGTAGATTGAAAATGTTCAAGACATTTCTATTTTTATTGATTTTTGTTTATATAGCATTGCAATTACTGAGCATGGACGACGACACAGCCAATAGACGATGATGTTTGTGAGAGAAAATTAACTTTGATTGAAGTCTGAGTGTGTAGTCTTTAGAGTGAAATTAAAGGAAGCAGTCCATGTGCAGAAAAGAAATTAATTGGCACCAACCGGGCAATACAATGTAACACAAAAAATGAGCAACAGTACGGCAGTAGCCTAATATATAGCTTCTGCAACCGATGGATGGTTCGGGGAGAAAAGGCATGCAAAAGAGACAAGAAGATCAAATTTATTATCTATAATTAAATGTATTCGGCCGTCATCAAATTTTAAAAATTAATTTTAAAACAAACGAAATAAAAGATATATATATATATATATATATATATATATATATATATATATATATATATATATATTCAAATCTTACTCAGTTTTTTTAGTGTGTTAATTTTTATCTGACTAATCTTATAATTCTTTCAGTTAATTTAAAATATTGTATATTTGAATTTAAATATAGAAAATTTTACTATTTAATTTTTAAATTAATTTAAAATATTTCAAAATTTACTGCTTAAATTTTGAATTTATACATTATTTTAATTATTTTTCTTTCTATTTATATATGATTTTAATTGGTAAATACTGTCAGTTTAAAAATTTTTTACACTGACATCAATCATGACTGATTTTTCATTTATATGACTTTTAAAATATTAATGAATAAAGTCAAACAGATTACCATAAATTAAGGGTTGTGATTGAATGTGAGTATCTATTATCAAAGAAATAAGGAAACAGGCGCGTCGATTTGGCACCAACCGGAAAAACCATAAAAAAATGACAATTGCTCGTGAAGGTTTCCATAAAAAGACCCTTTGATTCTGGCAAACAGATCACAATTACAGGTACCTGAGAGCATATCGATGGAATGAATGAAATACGAACAATTAGCATAATATGGAGATGTTGCACCCACAAAGTATAGAAAGTACCAAATATTGAGAACTACCTGGGGAAGAGTTAGGAACAAAAGCAGGAGAAACAAGAACCACTTAAATAGAGGAATTGATTGAATTTTTTTATTCTTTTTCTCATGCCAAATTTAAGTGTATACTAATTAAACTCTTTATATATTATCTTATTTTATTCTTTTTCTCATGCTTATGTATAGTTATTTTTATTTTTTTAAATTATTTTATGCTTTATTATACTATCTAAAATGACGTTTATTATATTAGTTGGTTCGTCATTCCATCGATAAAATAATACTTCAGTATTTTGATAATTTTCTTTTGAGCTAAAATTTTTCTATAATATCACTTTATATTATATAGATGCGATAAATGTTAAAAAGATTAAAATGAAAAAAAAAATACAAAAAAAAAAAAAATTAACCAAAACATAGATATTATTTTGAAATCTTTTTTTTATGAGCACTCATTTGATATTTATAAGGGTGAAGCTAAAAAACATGTGATAATGAGATTAAAATTTCTTCCATTTCTATTTTTATACTATATAAAAGGAAGAGATAAATTAACACATCCAAATTAGATTGTAGAATTATTGGAATTTATGAATGTTGATTGCGCAACTTTACTCTAAAAAATCATTAGTTAAGAAAAATAAAATTTAATGTTTATCATATTAAATGTTTATCTCATTTTAATTTTAAACTATAATATAATTTTTGTGTGATAAATATTAAATTATATATTTTTTTGAATATTTTTATTATATTTTTGTTTGTTTATTATATGTGTTCTTACCGAAAAGTACCTGAGTACAAATCGATATGAATCTTTCGAAATGTCTTTGATGAGTTTTCTTGAAATATCCTAGAACCTTTTGGAACAAGAAAAGGGGGAGAACCTACAAGAGAGGACTCCGACGCTCAAGTTAGTAAATGAGTAAGACAGAGAAGGTGAAAAAAGGGTGAAATGTAATAAATTTTCCTAAATGAGTAAATGACACGTACATCTTACCTTATACTTATAGTAAAAAATGTACTTATTACTGACGATCATTACCTCTTCACCTTGGTGTATTTCTTTTACCAAGTGTGTTTAGCTTTTATCCAGCAATACTTTGTTGACTCTGTTCAGCTTTATTAGGAATAATGTTAATCAGTGATTATGCTAATTTATCCTCTTAGTTAATTTGACTAATTGAGTATTTATTTGCAACAGCTCGGATTTTGGTAGGGCCGAAATCCTTTATTGAGACTTATTTCCTCTTTTGGGAAGGAGAATCTTTGCCTGACTCACCAACGGTAGATGATGCAGAGACTGCTAATGTAGACGAGGCCGAAGGAGTAGAATGCCAGAGCAAAAAAGATGATGAAGCAACCTCTTAAAGATATCTTAGTTTATGTTTCTGTGTCTTTCGAAAAAAATGTATTTATACACTCATAATTTTGTAATGAAACATTATAATTAATACACAAGGTTTTTGTTATGTGTGGTTGAATTTGCTTTTTATTCTTTTGTTTTTACTAGATATTGCGTGGGCTGAACTATATAGTTCGGGAGGTACCGATGTGTAGTCATTAGCGTACGATTTTAGAATTTTTGAGGGAGGTACTATTTGTGCAGAAAATGAAAATTTTTGGGAGGGTACTATCATAGGTTTTTTTGTAAGTAAGCCAAACTTGCTGCAAGTAAAATAATAAAGTAGAGCCGAAATATCTTTCCTTTATAGATGGATGGGGTGCCTCGTTAAAAACCTTTTCCAAAAGATTCCTATTGTGGGATAAAAAATCAAAATAAGGAAAAAAGTGCCTTAAAAGAAGTGCGTGCTCATGTTTAACTGAAGTACATTTTTAAGGGTGTAGAATTCCAAGTTCGTGGAGTTAGTTTTCTTGCTAGCTCTTCTAGTTTATATGTGTCGTTGCGAGGTCCTGGTGGATTCGAAAAGGTCCGTCCTAGTTAACAACTAGCTTTCCTTCTTTCTTTTGTTTTCTTGCGTCGCCGATTGCTTGCCAGACTAGGTCACCTGGAAGGAAAGTTCTTGGTCTAACCTTGAAGTTAAATCGTTGCGACATCCGCTGCTTGGCTCCTGCAATTATTACGACTTGATTTCTAAGTTCCGTGAACTAGAGACCATTATCAGTGACTATTGAGTGCGGAATATTGAAGTGTGTCACTATGTTCTGCCATGTAAACTTCTGGATATTTTTGGTCAAAATAGTGGCCAAATGTTCAACTTCAATCCACTTTGTGAAATAATCAATGGCCACCAGTAGAAATTTGCATTGTCCTCGGACTAATGAGAAAGGTTTGAGAATATCCATTTCCCAGGTGCAAAAGGGACATGGCACTGTGATTATCTTTAACTCATCTGCTGGGGCATGAATCATGTTTACGTGCTTTTGACATGAGTGAATTTTTTAACAAATGTGGCTTAGTCTCCTTTTAGCGTGGGCCAGTAGTATCCAGCTTTTAGAACTAGGTTTGCCATTGATCTTGCCCCAAAATGAAAATCCCAAATCCTTTGATGTATTTCCCTGAGTACATAGTTGACTTCTTCGCCATTTAGACACTTGAGGATGGAGGGAGGGACAAAAAGATTCTTTTGTAGAGTTCTCCTAAGATAAGGAAGAATCTTGAGGCTTTTGTTCTTAATGACTTGGCTTTCATTGGCTCTGTCGGGGTCGTCCTATATTGCAGAAAGTCGATGATTTTGATACGTCAATCTGTGTCTTTCATGGATATCGAACATATTGAGATACTGGGGAGGGGTAACTCTTGTTGCAAAAAAGTGCACAATTGCCCGATTTGTGGTAATTGATGAGTTTTGCTAGTTGGTCAGCCCATACATTTTGTTCCTTGGTATGTGAATGACTTCTATCTCTTCAAAATTTGTTTTTTCATGAGAAAATGCATGATAGTATTGTAATAGTTTTTCATTGTTAACTTGAAAAAAGTCATTTACCTGCTTTGCCACAATTTTGGAGTCAGTGAGGCATTTGATTCCTGTTACCCCCACGTTTTCCACCAGTTTGAGTCCTGGCAATAGTGCTTCATATTTGGCTTGGTTGTTTGAGGCCCTAAAGCCAAATCTCAGAGATTGCTCAATGGTGATGTCATTGGGTCTTTCCAAGATGATACCTACTCCACTACCCCCCACTATTACATGCAACGTCCAATGGAAAAAATGTTTCGCAAATATTGGGTGTAACTCATTTAAGAAATTTTCCAAACATTGTGCCTTGATTGGTCCCCTTGGTTCATACTTGATGTTGAATTCGGACAATGCAACGGACCATGCAACCATTCTTCCTATAAATTTTGGTTTCCTCAATACCTTGGCAATTGGGCAATCTATCCTGACTACTATGGCATGGCTTTGAAAATAAGCCCGAAGTCACCGTGCCGAATTGACCACGGCTAAAGTTGCTTTCTCTACCATTTGGTATCTAGTTTCAGCATTTTGGAGCATTTGGCTCACTTAATAAACTATTTGTTGTCTGTCAGGAGTGTCTTGTATTGCTACTGCGCTGATTGCTTCTTGGGTGATCGAAAGGTAGAAAATCAATGGTTTTTCTGGATCTAGCTTGCTTAAAACAGGTAGGAACACAATTGATTTTTTCAGCATGGCGAAGGGTTCTTTGAACTCATCTATCCAAAGGAGGTTTTTTCTCTTTTTGAGGAGTGTAACTATTGGTTTTTCTCTTTTGGCAGTTCGGGGGAGGAACCTAGCCAAAGATGCTAACTTACCCATTAACCTTTGTGCTTCTTTTAAGTTTTTTGGGCTCCTCATGTCTAGGATTGCCTAACACTTGTTTAGGTTAGTTTCTATCCCTTTATTGGTTAACATAAAGCCGAGAAACTTTCTGCCTCGCACATCGAACACGTATTTTTCTAGATTGAGCCTCATTGAATGTTTACGGATGGTGGAAAAAATGTCTTGGAGTTCGTGGGTCTGATGATTTACCTTTTTTTATTTGACTACCACGTGATCGATGTATACCTCCAAGGTTTTGCCTATCTATTTGTGGAAGACTTTATCCATTAGCCTTTGATATATGACCCCTACGTTCTTGAGGCTGAAGGGCATCACTTTGCAGTAGTAGTTGATAGATTTCATAATGAATTTTGTTTTAGGTTCATCATTGGGATGCATTCGGATCTGATTATAGCCTGATATACGTCTAAGAAGCTTAACAGACAATGGTCCGCGACTCCATCTACTAACTTGTTTATGCTGGGGAGAGGATAAACATCTTGTGGGCAAGCTTTGTTCATATCTGTGTAATCGGTACACATTATCAATTTACCATTCTGCTTTCAAGCCATAACCACATTGGCCAACCATGTGGTATAATGAACTTCTCAGATGAAGTTGGCAGAGAGGAGTTTGGCAACCTCCTCTTTAACTGCCTGTGCTATTTCTTCTTCCATTTTCCTCTTCCTCTAGGGTATTGGTCATGCCCCTTTGTGATGCAATCTCACCTAGCATGCATCATGGCTAGGAGGACTCAAGGAAGGCATGACATGGACAAAAGCTCATTGAAGATTCGAAGCCATAGTCTTCGTTATTTTTAGCTTGTAAATATTTTATTTTAATTAGATAAATAGGAAAGTATTTTTAATTCCCTTAAGGCCATGTATTTCCGGCCATCTTCTTAGTTTTTAAGGTATAGGTGTCTTTAGTTAAAAAGGAGGAGTAAGCTTATAATGGGTGCATAAGTTAAGACATGATTTTGGGCTAGCTCATTCACATTAAGATATGCTAATTGCACCCATAGGGGGTGAACTTAGGTGCCTCACTTAAGGCCTAAGACTTGGGTTAATTAGTTTTAATCCTAATTAAGCCCAAGTCCCACATTGCCTAGAAAAGTGTGCCCAAGCTCTCCCATTGGGCTATATATACTCATTCCCCCTCATTGTAAAATTTCACCTTTGAAGTTGAATGAAAATAGTCTCTTTGTGAGCACATTCTTAGTAAAAGGTCTTGAGGATCCTCTCTCTTGAGGAACCTCTTCCTAGTTGGTTTTTATCAAGGGTTCCTTCCCTTGTGGCAAACCTAAACACTTTGGCTTATCTCTCTTTGAGAGTGGCGCCCCACCTCCATTTTCTTTCCCCTCCATCATCCATTTCATGGTGCTTGGAACCTCAAGGAAAAAGATCAAGGGAGGCATGCATCATTTGGTATCAGAGCCAACTCCATGAGACTTTGAAAAAGCAGAAGAAAGACCTCAGGATTTGAGGTCAAATCCTCTCCAAGGGAGAGGAGATGATGCAATCTCACCTAGCATGCATCATGGCTAGGAGGACTCAAGGAAGGCATGACATGGACAAAAGCTCATTGAAGATTCGAAGCCATAGTCTTCGTTATTTTTAGCTTGTAAATATTTTATTTTAATTAGATAAATAGGAAAGTATTTTTAATTCCCTTAAGGCCATGTATTTCCAGCCATCTTCTTAGTTTTTAAGGTATAAGTGTCTTTAGTTAAAAAGGAGGAGTAAGCTTATAATGGGTGCATAAGTTAAGACATGATTTTGGGCTAGCCCATTCGCATTAAGATATGCTAATTGCACCCATAGGGGGTGAACTTAGGTGCCTCACTTAAGGCCTAAGACTTGGGTTAATTAGTTTTAATCCTAATTAAGCCCAAGTCCCACATTGCCTAGAAAAGTGTGCCCAATCTCTCCCATTGGGCTATATATACTCATTCCCCCTCATTGTAAAATTTCACCTTTGAAGTTGAATGAAAATAGTCTCTTTGTGAGCACATTCTTAGTAAAAGGTCTTGAGGATCCTCTCTCTTGAGGAACCTCTTCCTAGTTGGTTTTTATCAAGGGTTCCTTCCCTTGTGGCAAACCTAAACACTTTGGCTTATCTCTCTTTGAGAGTGGCGCCCCACCTCCATTTTCTTTCCCCTCCATCATCCATTTCATGGTGCTTGGAACCTCAAGGAAAAAGATCAAGGGAGGCATGCATCACTTTGCATACACTAAGGTGATGACAGAGGAATTCTGGATAAATTCCAGGCATGTTCACTACTAACCAAGCAAACAAATCAACATTGTTTCTGACAACTTCAATTATTTGCTTTTTCTCCTTTTCTAGGGCCGGAGAGCCTACATATGTCACTTGTTTAGGCTTTTTTCCTAGCTGAAAAGGTTCCACCTTCTTAGTGGGTTCAACTCTTTCATCTTCTTCTCCATGGGGATCTAAGTCTAGATGAGACTCTTCTGAAGCTGTAGGCATATTATTAATATTGTTGAAGGTTAGCTGTTTCTGATATGTCTGTGACCACAAACTGGCCAGGGTAACACTCCTTGGCAGTCCACTGATCTGCATGAATGGTTATTATTTTCTTTTTTTTTAGGGAAATTTCATAACTAAGTGTGGGGGGGGGGGGTGTGAATACTATGGCCCTGAGCTTGTTGAGCGAGGGCTGTGTTAACAAGATGTTATATGAGGTGGTAGCATGGATGATGATGTACTGAATTTGGATGCTATGAGATTCTTTATCGTTGTCGAATTTGGTGTACAAGTCAATACATTCTTTCATGCCCCGTTCCCTAGAGAATCCTATGAGGAGCTCATTGTAGGGGAGCAGTTGGTCTTCAGATAGTCCTAGCTCTTTGAAAGTTCGCCAATATAGAACGTCTGTCGAACTTCCTTGATCCACAAGTGTTTTCCGAACAATGCAATCAGCAATCTCAACACTGATTACCATGGGGTCATCTTGTTTAGGATCTACAACTTAGAAATCTTCATTCGTAAAAGTGATGTTCTACATTCTTGTTCATGCATATGGGGCAACCGAATTAACAAATATGACTGTTCAGACATGTCTCTTTGAGGTGTTCTTACTTGATTAGGTCTTCTATCTTATCTCGTAAGGCTGTGCATTCTTCGGTTGAATGACCTTTATTCCTATGATACCTATAGTGTTTAGTAGGATCAACTCCTCTAGGTGTATGTGCCTTTTTCAACATGGTTAATAGTTCGACTGCTAACGCTTGTTCTAATACTCTGGCCTTGGTGGTGTTGAGTGGAGTGTACTGGGTGTATCTTGGTCCCCTGGGTGGTCTGTTTGAATACAAATCCTTCTTGTTACTGGAATTTCCTTTTTCTTTGTCTTTTCGTGAACTGCTTGGGGCTTTAGTCTGGGTTTTTTGCTGAAAAGCGGTTAGTTCTTTTACTTCAGTGAAAGGAGTAACTCTTCTTCGGAGCTCGTACATTTGCATTGGGGGGAATTATATTAGGCTGGTAGCAAATTCTCCTGGTTGTAGATTAACTAGAAATGTGTGAAGTGCTACATCAGGGGGTAGATTCTTTATGGTCAGGGTGGCTAGACCAAATCGATCTATGAAATCTCGGAGAGGCTTTTTTTCTTGCCGAAGAGTGGCCAAAGCCGCTGACGTGAACTTGTGTGGCTGAGATGTAGCGAATTGGGTTCCGAATCTCATGAACGTTCCTGGAAGTTATTGATGGAATTTGGCGGTAGCTGGATAAACTAACTTAGAGCTTGACCCTTAAGTGACATAGGGAAGATCATGCACTAGGATGCTTGATCCTTTGTGTACATTCCTACATGTGTCATGAAAACAGCTAAATGGGCATCTGGGTCTGTGGTTGCATCATATTTTTCTAGGGCAACATGTTTCGAGCTTTCTAGGAGAGGAATGTCCATGATTTCTGTCGTGAAAGGGTGATGTGGTCGAAATTTTGATATATTTTGGACTGAGGTGGGGATAGGGGTGTGTTAAGGGAGGTGTAAAGGGTGGGATGGTTTGAAATGGTGTGAGAACTTCCTTTGGAATTTATGGGGGATTTGGTGGGGTGGGTTAGCTGTGGGATGGGGCTGCAGATTCACCCTTATAAGACTCCTTTTACTTTTTCTTCTTATTAACTTCATCTTCCCGAAAGCTACAATTTCGGAATTCAGCGTTCTCACGCTAAAGTTCTGCAATATCTTCTTTGAGTAACTTGGGGATTTCAGTTAAAATGTTTGAATCTATATCCTCGGGCTGCCGAGGTGTGTCTTTATTGTTCGGTTGGTTGTGGGGTGCAACTCTATGACTCCTAGTGATGGCCATTTCTTTGTAGTCTTGATTATGGGATCTAGTTTTGCTTTATGCTCCATGGTGGGCGCCAAAATGTTCTTACCGAAAAATACCTGAGTACAAATCGCTATGAACCTTCCAAAATGTCTTTGATGAGCTTTTTATATCCTAGCACCTTTTGGAACAGGGAAATGGGGAGAACTTGCAAGAGAGGACTTCGACGCTCAAGTTAATAAATGAACGAAACAGAGAAGGTGAAAAGAGAGTGAAGTGTAATAAATTTTCCTGAATGAGTAAATGACACGTACCTCCTACCTTGTATTGTAGTAAAAAATGTACTTGTTACCTGACAGTCATTAACTGGTCACATTGGTGTATTTCTTTTACAGTGTGTTTGGCTTTTACCCAACAGGTGTATTTTTTTTACTAGTATGTTTTCCTTTTACCCAACAGGTATTTTATTGACTCTGCTCAGCTTTATTGGGAATAACACTAATAAGTGATTATGCTTATTTATCCTCTTAGTTAATTTGACTAATTGATTATTTATTTGCAGGAGCTAGGATTTCTTGGCTAATTTATCCTTTTTTGAGACTTATTTCCTCTTTTGGGAGCGATTATGCTGTATTTTGGATTACGGTTGTGTCGAAATCCAAAGTCTCTTTATTGGTGTTTTTATTTTGATATGAAATCTTTCTATTCTTTTGTTTATGTGCTTTTGGGTCCTAAGAAATATCGAAATCCAAAGTTCTTTGAAGGTATTTTTAGGTCTATTATCTAGTAATTATACAGTATGTTTGAGACATATATATATCTCATAAATATTTTTAAGCGTTAAACTACAATAGTTTTTTACTTCAAATTATTTTCAGATTAATATATTTTTTTATTTAAATAAAAATGTTTATGTTTACAAACTTTTTACTCTAAATTATTAATGAAAATTTTTATTTACATAAATGATTAATTTTTATCAATATTTTTATTCATACAAGAATATTAATTAGCAGTGAATAATTATTAACGAATAATCGTCTCTTTAAAAAATTTATTAAATAAAAAATCTGTTAAAATGATTAATTTAGATAAAATATTTTACTTTAAATTATCAATATTTATATATAAATATTAATAAATTATTTAAATTCAAATAGTAAAACACGAGTCAATCCTCTAGTTAATATAACATTTAATAGAAAAAATATGTTATTAATTTTTATTATTAATAAATGATTTAAATTCAGACAGCTAAACACGATGAGTTTTGTAGTTAATATTATATAATTAATAGAAAAAAGAACCGTGTATATTTGTACCGTTGATTTATTTTAAATGATATCTAACGGTTAACATGATTTTACCCATCCCATCTATTTGGCTACAGGACTACTTATTTTACTGGTCCATCATTAACCATGCGAGCCACCTGTCCAGCAATTAAAAGCTAAAGATTCAAAGCAGGAGTGCATTCATTACTGCCTCGTTCAAACCAACAAGTTTGACTGAAAATAAACAAAATCTACTCTTATTCAAAAAAATCATCAAATGATTTGACATCACTAGTAACTATTTTTTAGTTTTTTATTTTACATGTAATAATATTATCTTTTGAAATTCGATTACATGCATGTCAAGTACTCACCAAATCATACATATATACCATGAACTTAAACCTTTTGACAGCACCGACACTTGAAAATTTGATGGAATCCTATTGGTTGCAGCAATTCATCCTAATTCTTAACTACATTGGCTAGCTCCACGCTTACCAATGCATGACTCATGCTATGAATTCAAAAGAATAGTCATCACCCTATATACCAACAAAGAGAATCTGGTTCTTCATTAGACTCAAAGTCATCATAGGAAGAAAATGACGAAAAAAGCAGCAACAGTAAATTCCCATATTCCAATCCAAAATAATATGAAAATGGTATAATAGGAAGAAAGCTAATCAGTATCAAATAAAGAGAAAATATTTTTTAAAACATAAAATTCCATTAACCATTTTTGTAGGTGCGTATAATTTTTTTAAAGAAATTGTTTAATTTCTTAACCAATATTCATCTATTTCAAACAACACACAATGTATTGAGGAGAACTTCTTCTTGCAGCAAAAACAGAGTAAAAAAAATGTTACACATAATATCAGATAAATGTTTGAACCAGAAGCTTCAATTACCAACATGAATAAGAAATAAAACGAACAGAATGACTGATAATAAGAAACGAAAGGAAACAAACAAATTAACCCAAATAAAGGCGACAACTAATTAGGCAGAAATTTCCATGTTACCTGCTCCCAATATCTTGTCAATTTAATATTTTATGCTATGCATGCTATACTGAGTTTTTCTTTCTCCTTTGATCGAGGCGAGGCTATGATCGATATGTTTCCTGTTTTGTTGCATAGCATGTATGCATTGTATAAGTTAGGTCCAGTTATCACTGCGACTGCCGCATACTATGCGTCGATAAAAATATAATTTTCAACCGATCCACGCGTGGATCTGTTTTTAACTTTAAGCACCAAATTCTCATTCTTTAAGCATATAATAAAATACCCAATTGAACATGTCTTACAATGACATTCAAATCGATCTTACATGTGCAATAATATAATTTAACTCATTATATTATCCAGGAATATAAATACATTAATTCCCCATACATATATATATATATAAAAGTACATAACTGCCTCATGGTTATGTCATAGTTGACCTCTAATGCAGGAAAATCTCGAAAGAAATAAATTTGGAACAATTTATTTAATTAATTGTCATGTTAAACTATTTGTCTTTTTATACCAAATAATTGTTATAAAGAACATAGAGTGACAAAGTACAGAGTCAAAATTATACTTATTCGATAACCGACGTGTAAAATTATATTCAAATGTTTGTGGTCCTTTGAAAACAAAATTATTTAGTGGTATATTTTATTTTACTATCTTTATTAAAGATTGTTTCAGGAAATTATAAGTTTATATGCTTTGAAGATAAAAGACCAAGTGTTTCAAAAGTTCAAGGAACTTATTGCGTTAGTTGAGAAACAATTAAGTAAGAAACTAAAACACATTCATACTAATAATGGCAATAATTATTATGAATCCTTTGATGTCCACTTCAAGAAACATGGTATAATATATGAGAAATTCTCTTAAAATTCCCCAACATAATGGTTTGGCCTTGGAATGAACACAATATTGATTGAGAGAGTCAGGTATATTCTCTCTAAAGTTAAGTTGCCCAAGAGAATTTGGGGTGAGATACCATATACAATAGTATATGTTATCAATCTTAGTCCTACCGTTGCTTTGAATACTGAGATTGTAGATAAAATTTGGTTTGACAAAAATGTCAAGTATGATTACTTAAGAGTCTTTGCTTGCAAGGCATTTGTGCATATTCCAAGGATGAAATATCCAAGTTGAATGTAAAGTTAAGGAAGTATATCTTTATTGGTTAATTTGTGATGTTTAGTTCATACAAGTTAAGAAGAAGCTTCTTAGAAGTTGTGATCTTAAGTTCATGGAAGACAAAATCATTGAAGACATTGATAGGTGGAGAAATCTACACTTGAATAAGCAATGGTGTGACTGATGTTGATCAAGTTCAATTGCCTATTCAAAGTTTGAATCAATGTTTTAAAACTTAGCTCAAATTGGCTGATTTGATCGGGAACCAGATTGAGTCATCCTTTAGGTTGATAATGCATTAGAATCAGACTGGCTCGGTTAAACTAAGTCAGACTTAGTGGCTGAGTGAGTGTCACTGACTTGGAGGCTCATGCTTTTTTTAACTAATGAAAACAAGATCGCTTTGAATTGGAAAAAATCCTAAATGAGTATGCTTTCAATGCATTGTTTCTGTTCCTAATTGAAATTTGAAAGTTGCGTCTTTGCCTTGCAAGTTCTATGCCTTCTTCAATTTATGTCTTCCTCTTTGTCTCTTAGCTAAACGACAATTGGTCTTGGTGGTTGGTGGCACAACGGTTGGTCTTGGTGGCATGGTGGTGTGCAATTGGTCGTGTGACAATCACACTCATGCTTGATCTGCATAGCATTGTCTTCGTCAATTGTTGGTGGTGTGACACTACGACATGTAGTTTTGTGCATTCATCTCCTCTCTCAGCTAAACGATAATGCAAACGGTGGTTGGTGGCGTGACTCACAGCTTCATTCCTTCCTCTCCCCTCTCAGCCAAACTACCTCTTCGTCTTTGTGCATTCTCCTTCTCCATCTCTACTTTCAAGATATTTCATAGTTCACTATTTATTTCTCTATTTTTTATCAACTATAGATTTTATTCTTGACTCTTAATTGTAATGTGCTGATTGATAGATTATCTTCTTGATTCTTTATTCTTAATGAATTCTGATTGTGTTAAAATATTGATTTGTAAATTTGTAATATGTTGAAGTCTGAATTGCTGATTGCCTGATTCTATTCTTGATTTTTAGTATAATTTTTAATTTTTTTATGATTTTTGTAGTATAAAATTATATAGGTTATAAAATATTTATATATTTATATATTTTTTAATATAATTAGAGTCATACGGGTCAATTATCGACCCTTAACCCCATGACTCCTTACCCTGACTGAGTCAAAGATCGATCGAGTTCAATAACATTGATATGAATATGAATGTTCAGAATTATGTACAACATGAATATATTGGTGATTGACAACCTGAAAATGAGGTAGATGCTCCTATTGATGATGATGAAGATAAAAATGAGATGTTACATATGAGAATCTTGGTGGTGCTCTTCAATCACCTTAAGTTGAGCTCAGGAGGTCCAATATGGAGAAATAATAATCTAAGAAGTATTCTCCTAATGAGTATGTGATACTTACACTTGAACTACACTAAAAAACAAAACAAGTTTTATATATTTTATTCATATCAATTACATTCATAGCTCATGAATTTATAATGATTGAAATCACACAAAAAAGGAATAAAAACTAAATACAAATAATGAAATAAAGATAAAATCAAATAAAATAACCTTAGGATATTTTCTCCTAATATCTAAAGATTATTTCCAACACTTCTCCTCAAGTTGGTAAATGGATATCAATCATTCCCAACTTGCCTACAAGATCATGAAATCTACCAATTGAAAGATCCTTAGTGAAGATATCTGTTAACTGGAGTCTTGTTGGGACATAATTTGTAACCACAGAACCTCTATCTGTGTTATTTTTGATGAAATGTCTGTCAACTTCAATATGTTTGATTTTGTCATGTTGTACGGAATTGTGGCCAATTCTAATGGCTGACTTGTTATCACAAAACAACTCCATAGAGATATCTATCTTGATTTTGAGATTATTAAGGATTATTATGATTTGAAGTCCTTCATATATATCTTGAAGGAGAGCTCGATACTCAACTTCTCCACTAGAGCGAGATACTCTATCTTAGTTTTTGCTTATCCAAGTAATCAAATTTTCCCCAAGAAACACATAGTAATCCAGTAGTAGACTTTTTATCATTGATTGAACCTGCATAATCAGAATCAATATAAGTTTTCCAAGGCTAATGTATCTTTCTTTTTGAACAGTAACCCCTTTCCTGGACTTGACTTCGAGTATAGTAGAATTTTATTAACTGGTTACATGTGTCTCTCTCTTGGGTCATACATAAATTGGCTTACCACACTAATTGCATAAGCAATGTCTAGTCTTGTGTGTGATGGGTAAATCAATTTCCCTACCAATCTCTAATATTGGGCTTTCTCTATAGGAAAGTCAGTTTTGTCTATTAGGAGAACTTTCTTCACTTCCAATTTTATGATTTTGTTCAGTAGGTACCCTTGAGGGTTTACATCCCAATTTTTATGATTCTTTGAGGAGATCAATTACATATTTTCTTTGTAATATAAAGATTCCATTGGTGTTTTCCCAGGAAATACTTGAGTTTGCCTTATACCAAGGAAGTACTAGAGTTTTCCAAGACCTTTCATTTCAAATTGGGTCATTGGTTTTTCGTTCAAGGTCATCTTCTTAATATCACTATTTCCTGTAACAATCATATCATCTACATAGGCAAAAAGTATAGTGAGTTGACTTATAAGGGAATGTTTTATGAATAAGGTATGATCTCTCTAACTCTACCTATATCCTAAGGAAATCATGAATTTTGTAAGTCTTCCAAACCATGCTCTTGGAGATTCCTTGAGACCATGTGCGACCATCTTCAAGCAACACACCTTGTCTTTACCGCCCTGAGCTTCATATCCTAGAAGGGATCTCCATGTACACTTCCTCTTCCATGTTACCATGAAAAAATGAATTCTTCACATCTAATTAGTGTAAGTCCCAACCATAGTGTGCTTCCAATGCGAGAACAACTTGTATTGTATTAATTTTTGCCACTAGAGAAAATGTCTATGCATAATTAATCCCATAGGTTTGAGTATAACCCTTTTCCACCAATCGTGCTTTGTATCGTTATATTGTTCCATCTACCTTATGTTTGACTGTAAATATCCATTTGTACCCTACTGCCCTTTGTCTCTTGGTTTATCAACAATTTCCCAAGTTGAGTTTTTTCCTAATGCATCTATCTCCTCCTTCATGGCCTGCGTCCAATGTTCACTTTGCATGGCTTCCTAGACTAAGGTGGGAATATGAGTGACATCAATAGTAGTAATAAAACATTGATGCTGAATTGAGAGATTGTTAGTGCAAACATAATTGGAAATAAAATATTTTACACATGGTCTCTTTTCCTTTCTCACTACAATTGGTAAATTTTCAACATCACTTACCTCCACATTGTTTTAGAAACCTTGCCTCTGGGTCAGACAATTCTGTTTGCTACAGAGCCACCGTGGGTTGCTCCCTCGTTTGATATTTTATTCAAGAAAACCTATTTTCATCTCACCATTGGATGATTTTATTATTTCAATTGTGTCGTCATCATGTAGGTCTTAAACATCTAGTTGGGAAGGAAAACTAGAAGGTAGCAACAAGAAGGGCGACTCTTTTTCAAGGTTTCTCTCCCCTTGAAGTTATGATTGAGCAAAGAAGGATTCTATTTTATGAAATGTGACATTCATGGTAATAAAGACATGAAAAATTTGTGGTGATAACATTTGTACCCCTTTTTATTCGATGGGTAGCCAACAAAGACACATTTTAGGGCCCCATGATCGAGTTTACTGCAGTTAGGATTATAAGAATGGACAAAGTCCACACATCCAAAAGGCCGACAAGATAGGCTTTAC
Organism: Psophocarpus tetragonolobus; assembly: GCA_037954015.1. Taxonomy (NCBI): domain Eukaryota; kingdom Viridiplantae; phylum Streptophyta; class Magnoliopsida; order Fabales; family Fabaceae; genus Psophocarpus; species Psophocarpus tetragonolobus. The sequence continues at coordinate 17,492,485 of CM075692.1, forward strand.
ATTAGGGGAGACAAGGAAAAAAAAGCCAAAAGGGACTCAATGAGACTAATACCATTTAGGACACGAGTGAGTAACCTATTAATAAGATAAGTGACAGTTAATAGTACTTCACCCTAATACGTATTTGGAACAAACATTTGGAGAAGAAAGGATAACCTCTGGGAGATGACGATTCTTTCTTTTACAACCCATTTTGTTGAGGAGTATTTACACAATACTACTATGAGATAAAAGTTTTGAAAACTCATGATTCACATATTCAGTCCCATTATTTGACCTAATTCGTTTAATGCTTTTCCCAAATTGATTTTGGACAAGATGGAAAAATTGACAGATCTCAGATTTACTTCTCATAATGTATATCCATTTGATACGGGTATAATTGTCAAAGTAACAAACCATTTTGAACCAGAGATGGATTCTAAGACAGGATCCCAAACATTATAATGAATTAATTCAAATGGAGAATTACTTTTATTATTACTTACGAGGTAACATGCACGATGGTGTTTCGATAGTTGACAAACATCACATTTGAAGGACTCAACAAATTCTTTGGTAAACAAATGAGGAAACAAGGACTTTAGCAGACTGAAAGGAGGATGTCCAAGTCTTTGATGATGAAACCGTATTTGAGAGCATGCATATGTAGTTAATGTTGCATAGTTGCTAGTGAGAATTGCATTATCCTGATCCTTGGATTCCACGAGTACAACCCACTCTATTCTTTAGCAAGGAAAATCGTCTTCCTCGTTGCAAGGTCCTAAAAGACATAATGAGAAGACAAAAATGTTACTGAGAAATTCAAATCTTTAGTGAGTTTGTGTACAAAAATTAGACTATTGGCCAAATTTGGGACATATAAAACATTTTTTTTAACACAATGACGAGCATAATGCTATATTGCTAACTTCATTAATGGGTACACTATCACCATTTGAAATTGTAATGAGTTGTTCTCCAGTAGTTTTGGTATATGAGCTGAAACACTCTAGGAAGAGAGTCATGTGGTATGTTGCCCCTAAATAAAAAATCCATGTTTCCTAAGACACATGACTTATAGTATTAAAGGAAATCTTACCTTTCATGGATAGGGTATGATGAAGACTCAACTTCTCCCTAAGATCTACTTCCATGAAAAGGTTGGATTAATGTGAAATGGAGTTTGGATAGAAGAGGAATGGAGGGGAAAACGCCACTCTCAAGGGTGAGAGATGAGTTTAGGATGCTTGCCACAAGGAGGGATCCTTGATAAAAGTTAGAAGAACTCTCTCCCAAGAGAGAGAGGCTCACGACCAAGGAGGAAGATAACTCTCTCTCACACCCACTCAAGGCTCACACTCAAGTTAAAATGCTCAAATATATATTCAATGATTCAAAAGATGATTACATGTAGGTGAAAGGTCTTATTTATAGGCTAGAAGGGATAGGTTAGGCTAACTAGATCATAGTTAATCTAACCAAGATTAGGCTAACTCTAGTTAAGTCACATCTAACCATGATTAGCTAACTATGGTCATGTATAACCAACTAATGAATTTATCCCTAATCTAGTCTAGATACAAAAAGGTGTAAATAATATAAAAAGGTGGTAAAAAGCAGTCATGCTTAAGGCATGACTAAGGGGTGTGACATCTAGCAACTAAGAGGTAGGAATAATAGTCATGCCTTAAGTATGCTTAGAGGGGTGCGCCCATAATGAGAGGGGTGAACATAACACATGCTCATCTTCTCTAAAAGCTAACCCATCTTAGCAAACTCTAACATGATGACTATAGTACCTTTTAGAAAAATAAAAGATGATCTAAAAGGGTAACCTAAATACAATGGTCAAAAGAGAAGATTGACTTTAGGAGTCAACTTACTAAAAAGTCAAAGTCAACAAAATTATAAAAAGTCCTAAATTCTAATTTATACAATGGAATAAAGCTTACTCATATATCCTTCAAGGGCCTTGAGCTGGATTACATCATTCTTATATGGTGATTAAGCTCATATTTTTAAGTCTTCATCTCTGAGGTAGGTGATGGAGCAATTGATGGATCCATCTTTATTAGTTCCGAGCCAGATTATACAACCCGTGGGGGTGGTATTGAATGAGTTTTGCCAAAGTAGGGTGCACCTTTCTAACTTACCACTCGCCTCAATGACGACAACGGGACCAACGGTGGAGGCATACCCTTGTTTTGTTGTTCTTGCGGAAATGGAACAAAGCTCCCAAGATTAAGAGTTTTAATACCAACTTGAACTACACTGAAAAACAAAAGTAGTTTTATATATTTTATTCATATCAATTACATTATCAACTCATGAATTTATGATGATTGAGCTAACACAAAAGAGGAATTAAAGACTAAATACAAATAATGAAATAAAGATAAAATAAAATAAAATAACCTTAAGATATTTTCTTCAAATATCTAAAGATTATTTCCAACACTTAGAATTGGAGGAGAAAGTGAGTACTTTGAAGAGGCCATGGAGAATGAAGAAAAACAAAAATGGCTTGATGCAATGAAGGATGAGTTGAGATCCTAGCATGATAATTACACTTTAATTTGGTGAAGTTGCCTAAAGGAAAGAAGACCTTGGATAATTGGTGGATTTATAGGGTGAATTATGAGAGTAACTCTATTTCTTCAAGGTATAAAGTTAGATTATTAGTTAAGGGTTATGGTCAAAGGAAGGATGTTTATTTTAAGGAGATTTTCTCACCTATGGTGAAAGTGACACCCATTAGAATCATGTTGAGTTTAGTTTCTACTTTTGATTTGAAGGTAGTTCAAATGAATATGAGAAGTATTTTCCTTCATGGTAATTTTGAGGAAGGAATCTACATGAAGAAATGTGATGGTTGCTTACACATTAAAGGGGAAAAATACTTTTTGTGTATGCTTAGCAAGAACCTACATGGTTTGAAGGAGACTACAAGACAATGGTACAAGAAGTTTGAGTTTGTTATGTGCAAGTAAGGCAAGGTAAGGAGCATTGGAATGCTGTGAAATAGATTTTAAGATATCTTTATGGTATTATCGGCATGATGCTTTGTTTTAGTGGTGATGAGCCATGATGCGTAAAATATGACCGCTTAAAAGCAAGTGTACCCTACGCAGCAGTAACAATGGACCTAAGTTTGGATATCATACCCAAAAGACCAGATCTGGTTCTCAAATAGATAAATTATGAGAATAAAGTAACAATACAAAAACTATGTTGTAGTGTTTATGTGCTCAATAGATCAAACTCAGAGTGGTAGAAAACAGGAAGAAAATAATGAGTTTGGAATTCAATGGAAAACAGGTGTACCTTCACTAAAATATTTTTACCCACTATTTACCAACTAATCTCATTCTTTGTTATTCATTGATCGCCAATATTTTACCAAAATTATTGTGGTATGTTTGGTTATCACACCACACTATAATCGTAAAGTGTTTTCCAGTTTAGCCATGCAAGAATTCACAATTAGGATCAATTCCTTTACTAATCAATTGGAGGTACACCTGATGAATATGGTCAACCCTATCAGAGTAATGATCTACTTGCTTTCCAAATCAATTATTCAAATATCAATGATCATAACTATTCAAACAATTAAGATGTAACAAGGGAAAATCACAAAGAGTTTACATCACAACCTTAGAAATAAAGGTTTATCCAAACATGGGTAATGTAAAACTAAACCACTTCATTGTTAAAAAGAAGGAGTTACAATATGCAGCATTGTGAATTGGCTCAATCCAAAACTTCCTTACCATTCCTTTCCTCCAAGTAACATATCTAACTCTTCATCCAAGCCAAAATAAGTTTCCTTTTGTCTTTTATCTTTTGGTATTTATAGAAAGTGTTTGGGCTTTTTAACATGGTTGTGATTCTCAATAATTGCTCTAAAAAAACCTGATTTTGCCCATTTTTTCTTTCCATTTCTTAAGTACCTATATAAAGTGAGAATAAATACTAAAAAATGAGTTTTGCCAATAAATATGAAATTGTTTCCTTATAAATAGATATTAAACATGACAAAAAATAGGGTAAAAAATCAATTTATCAAGCCAACTTTGTTGGGAAACTCAAACTCAAATATGGTTGGAGACATTAATTTCATAAGGTCTACATCAAACTATTTGATTAAATTTGCAGTGGAGTTGTGGCTTGAGAATCAAAGTTACAAAGATGTGTAGTTTTGTCTACTATAGAGGCAATTGTCATTATTGAAGGATGCAAAAAGTTTTTATAGGTGAAGAAATTCATCTAGGAGCTTGACTTTGTTCAAGAAAAATATCTATTATTTGTGGATAGTTAAAGTTCTATTCATCTTGGTAAGAATTCAACTTTTCATTTAAGGTCCAAACAGATTGATGCAAGGTATCATTTGATACAATATGTTTTGGATGCTAAGTTGTTGGAGCCGACCAAAGTTTATACAAAATGATAATAGTGTGATATGATGATTAAGACATTACCAAGAAAAAAAATTGAGGTTTGTTGTGAGATCGTCAGTTTGACAGTCACATTTACATAGTTGATCATAAAAAATACCCAAATATATTAGCCCATTATATGTCACTAAACCTAGAGTGCGTTTGCCTTATCATTTAAGTTAGCTCAAATGGTTTTAACTTTGTTTAGTTAGTAAAAAATTAGTAGCTTTTTTAGATAGTTAGTAACTTTCTTGGAAAAGTTAGTACTCCAATTAACTTTTTTTAAAAAATCTCCTATTTTTAGCTAGTAATTGATTTTTTTTACAACTTTACCTTTCATTAATTAATAATTATCCCTCACTTATTCTCTCTTGTAACAAGTCACAATCTCTTCTCATTCATTTCTCCCCTATTCACAATCTCTTCTCTTTCATTATAATTTAAATATATAATTTAAAATTTATATTTAATTATAGAAAATTATAATTTAAACATATACTTATATTAATTTATAATTTAAATATATAATTATAGAAATTTATAATTTAAATATTTAATTTTAGAAATTTATAATTTAAATATATAATTATAGTAATTTTATAATTTAAATATATAATTATAGAAATTTTATAATTTAAATATGTAATTATAGTAATTTATAATTTAAATTATTAATTATATAAATTTATAATTTAAATATGTAATTATAGTAATTTATAATTTAAATATATAAAATTTATATTAAGTAGATTTATATTATTAAAATAAGTATAATTATTTTAAATACTTTATTATTGATATAACAGTGAATGATGTCTTTATTTGTCATTTTACAACTTTTAGCGAGTTGATAAATTAGTTTTATAAAAAACTTACAACTATAATTTTTTAGTTTTCAACTAACTTTTCAGCTAGTTTTGCCAAATACATTCCTATTGAAGTCAGATTATGGCGTGACAGTAGCTCGTTAGAATGAGTGATAGAACAAAAAATATTCCTAGAAAGAAGAGAGAAAGAAAACAACATGAATCCCGCATACCTCCATACATCAATTTTTCTTATTGAAACTTCAAATTCATTAACCATTGTATCAAGAAGATTTTTTGGACAAAGGGTTCATGATGAGTTGAATTTTGTCTTGTCTGGCGTCAAGATGAGATCCTTGGAGGGATAAATATTATTCACAAGTTTGTGCCCTACACTTTGAGTTTTTATCTCCTTCTTCTTGTTTGTAAGCATTGTTACTTGGTGCATTCAGCCCACACCTTTTATACCTTTTAGTAATTATAGTGGAATTATTTATTTAGTTTGAATAACCTGTGATGTTTACCCTTTGTTTTGAAATTCTTTCATGTTAAAATTGTGTATCTATTCTTTCTTTAGGTATGTTTTTTCGTTATATTATTGGTGCCAGTAGTTGATTCTTACAAGTCTAGAAAATATTTTTCCGATGCATATTACTCTGTTATCTCAGTATTGTTATTGTATTGGTGTTTTTCCATCAATAATATGGTGTGATGCACCTAAAATAAAATTATAACATAACGCAAGACTATTTTCCTTCAATATTTTTGTTTAGCATATAAAAAAGCTGATAAAGTATAAGATTAATACATCTATTTATGTTATGGAATAATATTTTCCTTCTTTTAATTAGCCATCATACCATTACAAACGTACACGTAAATGAGAAGAAATTGTAATCATATAATTTCGGACCACCAAGAAAACGTGACAAAGTCTCAAGTCTAATAAGCTGAATTCAATAATGACTAATTTATGAACACAAACGAAAAAACATTATTAAAGAGACATAAAAAATTTATCCACATAAGTGCACTTACACCGTTGTTTTTTTTGGTGAAGGACTTACACCATTGTTTATTCATGCAATAATGGTCATTTCACCTCCTTCTTTTATTAGCTATATATTCATTCTCTACCATCTTTGCTCTCGTTATCTGTGACATCCTAATCAGAATTCAGTCACAATTTACATATCATTAACAAACACATGCATGATGCACATGAATATATTTTATGATCCTCGTCTCACATGCCTTGTTTTTAGGAAACAACACATTTGCATATAGACAAATAAAACAGTGAAAAAAAAAAGTGAAAATGTTACTCATGCTATTACCGTTGTTTGTTCTTTAAACGCAAAGAATCTATGTACCACTCGTCATTTCAGCCTTTGTCGATCGTCTGCATCAATGAATTATTCTTGTATAGCGTATTAATTCTTAAATTAAATACTTCATTTGGCTTCACTTCATTCCAATTTAATTAATTCTTATGCACTTTCATTAACATGCATGTTGGATATAATATATACATGCTATGTTTTTGTATTTGATTCTGCTACATACAAGAACCACTTTTGTTAAAGCTTCTTTTGATTCATTTCTATATTCAGCCACATAAAACGCTCTGGAATCTCATGATTCTTGCTTTAATTTCTAACTTTTTCTTTCTGAAAGGCAATGCTTTTCTGTGCGTGTGCAACTTGCCTTGGACTGGATCACAATGGTCGATCATTCAGTGTGACAATTATGAAACTGCTTTTGTAACTTTGCATGCAATAAAAAGTCTTTTTCAGAATTAACTTCGCAGAAACACCGGCAGTTGTTCAGTGCTTTTGCAAACTCTTGTTGCTCTTTGAGTTTAGGTTTGCATGCCATAATTTTATATCTAACTAACTCATAATTGTAGTTGGTGCCTAACTGCATATGCAAATGTGCCTTTCTAAATTTACTATTCCCGTGTTCAGAATCAGAACTTCAGACTTTAGATTAGATTATTCTGTATTCAAAATAGTTTATAATTTATAATATATTTAACACAAGAACTTTGAAGAAAAACGATTAATTAATTAAGCAAATCAATAAAGTTATATTTTGCTTTTCAAAAAAAAAAAAAAAAAAGCAAATCCATGCAAAGAGTGAACTCCTTAATCTTTATAGACTTTCATTTTCCTTTATTATCATATGACAAGGCTAACATCTTTTACTCTTAACATCAGCTTCTAGATGTTTTCAAATGTTTCTTTTACTAAACCTTGATCATGATCTGAATTTTGGCTGTTTCTTTCCTTTTGATGCTACAGAACAAGGAGAGTGAGGCTTTAAGTAGCAACTAGAAGACAGAAAATGGAGGGGTTTTGGAGCATGTTTTGTGGGGAAGCTGGTTGTTCACTAACAGGAGGAAGTCCTTGCAATTATGATTTTAAGTTTTTGAAAGATCCTTCCACATGTGTCAACCATTTGCTGTTCATTTGCATTGATGTGTTGCTTCTGATCATGATCTTATTTACAATCATCAAGAAGTCTTCACAGAAACCATCTCAGGCTCTAATCCAAGTGCAAAGTTATTCCAAATTGCAGCTAGTGTCTGCCATAGCTAATGGCTCTATGGGGCTGATACATTTGTGCTCAGGCATTTGGCTTTTAGAGGAGAATTTGAGGAGAACTCAAGCTGCTTTGCCTCTTGATTGGTGGATGCTGGAATTCATTCAGGGGTTGACATGGTTGCTGGTGGGTTTTACAATAAGTCTTCAGCTGAAACAACTTCCAAGAGCACGGTTATTTATCTTCTCCGTTGTAATGTTCTTGGTTTGTGGTATACTCTGTGCTATATCTTTGTTTTATGCAATTAGTAGCAGAAAATTGTCCCTGAAAGTAGCTTTAGATGTTTTATCTTTTCCAGGGATAATTTTATTGCTATTAAGCATTTACAAGGAATCTATGCATAGAGATACTGAGAGAGGAAATAATGAAAGTCTATACACCCCTTTAAAAGAAGAGTCCAATAATGTTGATTCTGTTAGTTCTGTCACACTATTTGCAAAAGCTGGACTCTTGAGTAGGATGTCATTTTGTTGGATGAATCCACTGATGAAAAGGGGTAAAGAGAAAACACTTCAGGATGAGGATATACCAAAGCTAGGGGAGGCAGATCAAGCAGAAAGTTGTTACCTTCTGTTTCTAGAACAATGGAACAGACTGAAACAAAAAGAACCATCATCACAGCCATCAGTTTTGAAGGCAATAATTATGTGTCACTGGAAGGCGATTTTGATATCAGGATTCTTTGCTTTGCTAAAAGTAATCGCTCTCTCCTGCGGCCCTTTGCTTCTGAATTCCTTTATATTAGTTGCTGAAGGTCACGAGAGTTTCAAATACGAAGGTTATGTGTTGGCCATATCACTGGTCTCTACAAAGATCATAGAATCCTTATCACAAAGGCAGTGGTACTTCCGTACCCGACTCATTGGTATTAAAGTGAGATCGCTGCTCATTGCAGCAATTTATAAAAAGCAGCTGAGGTTGTCCAATGCTGCAAGAATGGTGCACTCTGGTGGTGAGATAATGAACTATGTGAATGTGGATGCTAATAGAATTGGAGAGTTTCCCTATTGGTTTCACCAGACGTGGACAACAAGCGTTCAGCTATGTATTGCATTAGTAGTGCTTTTCCGTGCTGTTGGACTAGCAACATTTGCCTCATTGGCGGTGATAGTTCTAACTGTGCTTTGCAATACTCCACTTGCTAAGTTGCAGCATAAGTTTCAGAGAAAACTTATGCTGGCACAAGATGAGAGATTGAAGGCCACTTCTGAGGCTGTTGTGAGCATGAAGGTTTTGAAGTTATATGCATGGGAAACCAATTTCAGAAATGCAATTGAAAGATTGAGGGATGTGGAACTCAAAAGGTTGTCTGTGGTGCAATTAAGAAGGTCATATAGCAACTTTCTCTTTTGGGCTTCACCTGTTTTGGTCTCTGCTGCTTCCTTTGGGGCGTGTTACTTGCTTAATGTTCCTTTGCATGCGAATAATGTTTTCACTTTTGTGGCAACTTTACGCCTTGTCCAAGATCCTATTAGAACCATTCCTGATGTCATTGGAGTGGTCATTCAGGCTAAAGTTGCATTTGCAAGGATTGTCAAATTTCTTGAGGCACCTGAATTGCAAAGTGAAAATGCCAAGAAGAGGTGCTTTAGTGACAATATGAGGGGCTCAATTTTGATCAGTTCTTCTGACTTTTCATGGGAAGGTAACACGTCAAAACCAACACTGAGACACATAAATTTGGAGGTTAGACCGGGGCAAAAGGTGGCAATCTGTGGAGAAGTTGGCTCAGGAAAATCAACTCTCTTATCAGCAATTCTCAGGGAAGTTCCTATTACTCGTGGAACTGTAAGTTTTAATCCTGCATTCTCATAAAAAAAAAAAAAAAACTGAAATTTCAGCACATGAATTATACTTACTAAGGGTTCTTCCTTCCCTATCCTTCATTTCAGCATTAGTGTTATTTTTAGATATCTCATTTTCTTTTTCGAATTACAGATTGAAGTTCATGGGAAGTTTGCCTATGTTTCTCAAACAGCATGGATACAGACAGGTACAATACGGGAGAATATATTGTTTGGATTAACCATGAATGCTGAAAAATATCAAGAAACGCTACATAGGTCTTCACTACTGAAGGACCTTGAGTTGTTTCCACATGGTGATCTCACTGAAATAGGGGAGAGAGGGGTCAACCTGAGTGGAGGTCAGAAGCAGCGAATTCAACTTGCTCGCGCTCTATATCAGAATGCTGAAATATATCTCTTGGATGATCCATGCAGTGCTGTTGATGCACACACTGCCACCAATTTGTTTAATGTAATGAGAAAAAACTTCTTTTCTTCATATACTAGAATTATATATGCTTTTTACTTATGGCTTTGAAATTTCACAGGAATACATCATGGAAGGACTTGCAGGGAAGACAGTCTTACTGGTGACTCATCAAGTAGATTTTCTTCCAGCCTTTGATTCTGTTTTGGTAATTTCCTTAATCGTTGTGGACTTGTTATGTCGTTTCTCTTGTTTTTTTCTTCTAATAAGTTTTTCAAAGTTATGAGTAGAATATAGACATGACAAGATTTTTACTTACAGTTGATGTCTAATGGGGAAATCATACAAGCTGCTCCTTATCATCATCTGTTGAGCTCAAGCAAAGAATTTCAGGACCTTGTCAATGCTCACAAGGAAACTGCAGGTTCTGACAGGCTTGTGGATGTCACTTCTTCCAAGGGACACTCAGATTCTGGTACAGAGATCAGTAAAATATACGTGGAGAACCAGTTTGAAACATCACAAGGAGGTCAACTAATTAAGAAGGAAGAGAGAGAGGAAGGAAATGAAGGGTTCAAACCTCACTTACAGTATCTGAATCAGGACAAAGGATATATATACTTCTCTGTGGCTTCGCTTTCTCACCTTATATTTGTGATTGGACAGATATTTCAGAACTTATGGATGGCTTCCAATGTTGACAATCCTTATACCAGCTCATTGCAATTGATTGCTGTGTACTTGTTGCTTGGGTTTATTTCAGCGTGTTTCTTGTTCATCAGAAGTCTTGTTGTGGTTGGTATGAGTATTCGATCATCAAAATCTTTATTTTTACAGCTACTAAACTCCCTTTTCCGTGCGCCAATGTCATTTTATGACTCCACACCTTTGGGAAGGATACTTAGTAGGGTAAGCATATAAATTTTATATATATATATATATATATATATATATATATATATATATATATATATATATATTTTTGTACCAGGCACATGAACTTATACAAGTTTGTAACCAGATATTTGAACCTTTTTGTTTTCGGCATCTAAAATTTTATTTCTGATTAATTGTTGTTATGAAAAATTAATTAAGACGTCTAATTAGACATCAGTACAGGGACCCAATTGAAAAATTAAGTATGGGCGTCCAATTATGGACTCAATTACCTGCAGATTAATTATATATATATATATATCTTTTTTTTTTTTTTTTTACTTTGAGTGAAATCTATGAAAATGTTAATACTTGAATTTTATCGCCTTGTTCAGGTATCTTCAGATCTGAGCATTGTCGATCTTGATGTCCCATTTGGGCTTATTTTTGCTGTGGGAGCTACTGCAACCTGTTATTCTAATCTTGCAGTTATAGCAGCCATTACTTGGCAAGTCTTGTTTATCTCTATACCAATGCTTTACATAGCATTTCGCTTGCAGGTATTGAACAGATTGTTTGATTTATTTTGCGGTAAATTTGGTGTTTGTATTTAGCCACGCAATGCTTATGTTTGACAATAGATGTGCACATCATATAGACTATCAGTATCGTTGGACAATTCAAACTCATGACATTTATTGAATTAGGAAATCTTTGAATTTGAAAGATTACAATAATAACTAGAAAGTGTATGATGTGTAGTCAGCAGTCTACTTACCAATTCAGAAAGGTGAAAAATTATATCTATTAGTTAGTGTTCTATCCAACATGCAAACTTTTTTCTTTATATATTAATATAAAATAATCTCTGTTGGAAATAGAGCCTAATAAGAATTTTATTTTATAGAGATATTACTATGCCACTGCAAAAGAATTGATGCGGATGAATGGCACAACAAAATCCTATGTAACTAATCATCTTGCCGAATCTATTGCTGGAGTTGTGACAATAAGGGCTTTTGAGGAGGAGGATCGTTTCTTTGCAAAGAATTTTGATCTAATTGATGTCAATGCTAGTCCTTATTTTCATACTTATGCAGCAAATGAGTGGTTGATGCTAAGGTTAGAAACAACCAGTGCAGTGGTTTTTGCATCTGCAGCACTTTGCATGGTGGGACTTCCACCTGGGACTTTCACCTCTGGTGAGCCTTCAGTTTTTACTATCTTAATGTCAAATTTTGTGTCTTCTAGAAGCTTACAAATTGTATATTTAGTTTTTTTTTTGTCAAGCTATAACATCTATAATATGATGTTATTGCAGGATTTATTGGCATGGTTCTCTCTTATGGCCTTTCATTAAACTCTTCCCTAGTATTTTCAATTCAAAACCAATGCACTCTAGCAAATCAAATCATATCAGTGGAGAGGCTAAATCAATACATGAATATACCAAGTGAGGCCCCAGAAGTAATAGAGGGAAATCGTCCTCCTGCTAATTGGCCAGCTGAGGGAAAAGTAGAGTTACACGATTTAAAGGTAACAAAATGAACTAACTTCAAATTATTTTATAACTTAGATGGCATGAAGTTCAGAAATTTTGTAGTTGAACACTTGAACTGAAGTGCATGACTTGTTTGTTGTTGCCAAACAGATAAGGTACCGGCCTGATGCACCACTAGTACTCCGTGGGATCACATGCACATTCGAAGGAGGACACAAGATTGGTGTTGTTGGCAGAACAGGCAGTGGAAAGTCCACTCTTATAGGTGCCTTATTCCGTCTAGTGGAGCCAGCAGGAGGAAAAATATTAGTTGATGGCATAGACATTTGTTCTATTGGACTTCATGACTTGAGGTCACGCTTTGGTATCATACCTCAGGATCCTACTCTTTTTAATGGGACAATCAGATACAATATGGACCCCTTATCTCAACACTCTGATCAAGAGATATGGGAGGTAACAACGAATAGTATCTTGTTTTTCAACATGTGTATTAAGTCTTGTTTGAATAAACTGTTCCATAGACATTTATTAGAGAAGAAATTACGAAAGTAAAATGAATTTAGTTTCTTTTAAAAGTTAAAATCAACTTATAAAATATTATGAGATAATTTCTATCAAAATTAAGTGCATAAATTTATTTTATCTTATACAAGAAGCCACTTCATTTTACCCTCTTATTTTGTTTTCCTATGTAAAGAAGTTCATCCAATCAGAGCAAGTGTTAATAACGAGAGGAAATTATGTTGGTAGTATCTTTTCTTTGCGTAGCTGAAGTAGACTCATTGTTGCTTGCATGTGAAGGTTCTTGGGAAATGTCAGTTGAGAGAAGTTGTTGAAGAGAAAGAAGAGGGGTTGGACTCCTCAGGTAAACTTATAAGCTTTGTTGAAACAACATTTTAGGAATCAAGTCTTGTTTGATTAACTAATGGATGGAACTGTTGTCCAGTTGTTGAAGCTGGAGCAAATTGGAGCATGGGACAGCGACAGTTATTCTGTTTGGGGCGTGCCCTTTTGAGGAGAAGTCGAATACTAGTGCTTGATGAAGCAACTGCATCAATTGATAATGCAACTGATTTGATTCTACAGAAAACAATCAAGACAGAGTTTGCAGATTGTACTGTAATCACAGTAGCCCACAGAATACCAACTGTGATGGATTGCACCAAGGTTCTCGCCATCCGTGAAGGTATGCTGCGTCATATTAATGCTACCCATTATCTAATACTACACATGGCTTTTCATATTAATCCATAGACCTTGCAGATGTTGAACTCAAACAATCATGTTCCAGAGTAGACTAGGTTGCAAATAAGATAGTTATCCTACACTGCATGAGAATTATAATATACCATTTGGTTTGGTAGACAGAAAATCCATGCTTATATTTGAGCAAAGGGTAATGAAATATAATAATGGTCTAGTTGATTCAGCATTTTAAGTTTTATTTCACAAAATTGTGAATCCATATGATATGGTCTAGTTAGTTTTATTGCTTTCGTATTTGAACTTTTATAGCATAAAGATGTTTATAAATCATTTGATAATTTTCTAAGAAAAAGAAAATTGTGTTATTGTGTTTTCAGGAAAACTGGTGGAGTATGACGACCCAATGAACTTGATAAAGAGAGAAGGATCATTGTTTGGACAACTTGTCAAGGAATACTGGTCTCATTTGCAGTCTGCTGAATCACACTAAAGCTAGAATTTATTTATTTTTTTAAATGCAATTCTTGTATTTATTAGTGTCAAAAGAAGGCTATAATCCAAGAATATAAGTACAATCCAACCCAGCCCACGGACTAAACAGAATGGAAAAATAACGAGTCACTTTTTAAGAAATTGATTTAGCTTGACTCACTTAATCCTTAGGTTGAGCAGAGCCAACTTCTATAAACTCTTTTTATTTTATCAAAATTTTTAATTTTTTGTCGTTTTTAGTTTCAAATTTTCTAGATATATTATATTTCAAAATTAAATATAAATAAAATAAACATAATTTAAGCAAACCTTGCAACTTAAATTCATGTGTATATATATGTGTATAGAAATTAAATATAAATAAAGTAAATATAATTGAAGCAAACTTGCTATGTAAATTTAATAGATTGATGATCTAAGTGAGTTTATTTTTTAAAATATTTACTTAGATGAGTCCTTTTAAAAATATTTACTAAATTGGGTTTGTGTTCAGGTTTGACTTAGTCAAACTGCAACTCTCAATTGCAGTTTATGGGTAGGTAAGATATTAGGCCACGTGGTTACCAGGTGAAAAACAACCTGTAAAATCGCAATTCCCTCCCACGGTTTAATACTTAGAGACAAAATCGCTGGGAATTGATGTAATGTGTTGGAAGTAGTATTTGACTCTTAAAACTACATATTAGACCTATGGCTTAAGGATTTTGTTTTCTCATATCAGTTTTTGCAATAGGTGTCACACATAAACCGCAATTAGCATTTACGATTTATGCAGTGCATTTATGAACTTACAATGCTGTGCACCCATTATGTATCATTTGTGAAACATCTCTTGCCCAAGTAATTGTTTGAATTAGAGTTAATTAACTAATTATAATTAAGAAATATATACCTCTTTTTACATCATAACTCAATTGCTTGTATTTAAAATTTTATATGAACCAATGCCTTTCTTCGTTTCTTACTGCCAACCATGAATTTTCAAGTTTGCAAAGGAATATATATTTTAGCAAATAGGTGCATCTCATTGGAAGTTTGCAAATGCACTGCATAAACCACAAATGATGTTTGCGGTTTATGTTTGGCATCTCGAGTATTGTAAAAATTGATATGAGGAAACAAAACCCTTAAACTGCAGGTCTGACCTGCGATCTTAGGGATCAAATATCATTTCCCAATAAATTTTGTCTCAGATCATTAAACCGTGGGAGGTGAATTTTGTCTCTGATCATTAAACCGCGGGAGGTAATTGTGGTTTGACAAGCTACTCGCATGGCATCCATGTGGCCTAATATCCTATGTGATCCCTAAGCTGCAATTGAAAGTTGGAGTTTAACTAAGTCAAACCTAAAAAAAGACTCAACTTAGTAAATATTTTTAAAAGAGATCCATCTATATAAATATTTTAAAAAATGAACTCAGTTACGTCAATCAGATAGTTTAATGTGTATACATACATGTGGGAGAAAGATATTTCAAAAGTAATCATTTTTAATTTAATAAGAACTTTTTAAGTGATTTGTTCTAAAAATTTATGAATTGGATTTGGTTGTTGATAAATAAGGATCGATGTTTTTAGCAAAGTATGAAATGTATTATCAAATAAATAAATATATATATATATATATATATATATATATATATATATAATTTATAAAAGGCTAGTTCTTGTCATTCTTGGAATATATATAACTTTCTTGGTCGTGTGTCTTTCATAATTTATAGTACTTTTAAAATTTTCTCTATTTTCAAATTTTATCTTTATGCTACATTTTCTATTTGTCTTTCATAATTTATTTTTTTTTTTGTATTTATATTTTCATCTATTTTACCCTTTAAAATAATTTTTACCTAAAAAAATAATAAAATAGTTTTAAATATTTTGATTAATAAATATATTTTAAAATACAAATATTTTTTGATTAAAAGTTCTATTATATCTGTTATTTTCTACTTATTTATATAAGAAAAGTAGTGATTCATGTTTTACGGTATGAATTTTAAATAATGTATTATTTAAAGTTAAATGATAAAACTAATGATTTATATATATCAATATTGATGATGCAGGATAAAATAATTTTTATTTAAATTGATAATTTTAGCATATTTTTATTTAATAAATCTATATTTCTATACTATTAATAAAGGGAATACATGTTTACTTTTCAAAATACATATTGTACCATTATATCTATTTTAAAATTAAAAAATAAATTACTTTGTCATAAAAGAAGAATTCAAACCCACAACCTCTCACTCCCCCAAAATGTGAACTTTACCACTAGACCAACCTTATAACTTTAACAATAAAATTAATTTAAAATATTGATATGCAACCAACATAATTGTCCAACTATATCTATAATTTATAATATATGATATTATATTATATACTATGTATTATATAATGAGAATATGATATTTTAGTGTCCACATTTTATGATTATTTTACCTTTTAAACATTTCATGACTATTTCCACTTACACAAATATAACTTCTCCCTATTAATATATACACATTTTCATAAATTCTACCTTTTCATAAATCAATCTTCCTTAAACATGATTAATATATGTATATATTTCATGATAAATATTCTTAATAAAGATGCAAACATGCAAATACACAGGTGTGAAAATTTTGAGTTCTATTCAAACTCTTTCATCTTTCCATTTTTTCATATTCATTGCATATTTGATATATTCATTGATGATCTGACATATTTTTATCATGTTATCCTAAACAAAAAAATATAAAATTAACAAAATATATTTCAAAACATATCACATAATAATTTATATTTCAAAATATAAAAATTTACAAAAGATATTAAATTAAAACCCTAAAATTATTATAACATATTAAAATAGAAATGTGAATATACAGACACGACAACGCTTGTGTTTTCACTAGTTTTTTACAAAGGTAATTCTCAATTTAATGCAACAATCATAATTGTGGTTTAGAGAAGACTTAAATAATTTTTGGGTCTTTAATATTAACAAATTTTGTGTTGGTTCTCTAATAATTTTTTTCTTCATGTCGGTTGCCTTATAAAATTTTTATTTTGTTTTGAGTCCTTAAAATACTTTAGATAACTCCTTAAATTACTTTGAAATATTTGTAAAAGTAGTTTAGATAACACTTAAAAAACTCAAAACAAAATAATAAATTACTTTGAAAATGTCATTTGACAAATGATATAAACATTGAGCTTAAATATCATTGTCTTGCTAGTTAACGATCTTCAATAGACGAACTTATTTATAATAATTATAAGAGTATAGGATGTTTCTTATGTTCTCAACACAACAAAGCTGGTGGTTGATTCACGAGACTGTCTTGTCTAACATAAGACACTCTTTTAGCTTTTCATTAGTAGATGCTCTTTAGCACTTATAGTTAGATGGTCTGTTATGCTGGAAGCTTTTGATATCCTGTTAGATGGTCTATGTGTTTAAACAGTAGCTCTAATACTACTTATACTCTCATTAGATTTTTTTTGTTCTTTTTCCATGATCAAATTGTCTTATGAGTGACTTTACTTTCTAATGTGTTCAGCGTACATTTTATTCAAGTAGGCGTTTCTTTTAAGAACATTCTTATTTTATATTGTGTGCTTTTAGATGAATTATACGAGTGATATATGGATGAATTGATTGTCTTATGCTTATTACAATGTTATTCCCTTGTTTGTATATATCTTTCAATATAAATATTAGAAAATCAATATATCTTAATCTTATTTATTATCATCAAAACCACTTAGGAAATTATCTGGTCATATGAACTTAACACATTATAATTTATTTTTATTAAAAAATTAAAATCTAATTAGTGAATAATATTACAAACTTTTATAAAAAGTATATTGATTAATGTAAGGACATGTTTATTTAATAGGTTATAAATTCATAGAATAAATAGTAAAGAGAATTAAATTGAACTTTTTACTTAAATTACTAAATGATTTGAGATGTGATGAATTTATTAGTTTGTTAATATTAAGTGGTTGTATTCGATTGATGGTAGAATGATGGAAAGATTGTTGAGATTGAAGCTTGGAAAGCATCTTTGGTGAAGCATCTCAAGTCTTTAGTTTGTTTTGATTTTGTAGTTTAGTTTTGCTCTTATTAATTCATTTTGCGATACCAAACACATTTGTTAGACGTGATACTAATATTGATTATTTAGATAGGCATAAGTATGTGTATGAGTTAATTTAAGTGTTTGATTTCTATCAATTCCATGATTGATTATTGATGTTTATGATGTTTTATTGTTTGGATAGCAATGGAATCAAAATTATTAAGCTAAGATTTGAATTGCCTCATGGTAATAGATTACTTAAGTTAGTAATAGATTACATAAGCTGGATCAAGCAAGAAACTCATAAAAACTGAATTTTTTGAATGTTTAGCGATTACCATTTTTTAGATAACTGATTACTTGTAGAAAAATTTTGTTTCTCAATTGCAAGCTCTCCAGAATAATTGATTACTTGATTATGTTAATTATCACAGAAAACATGCATTTCTAGGCTAATTTTGAAAGAACTACTCGTATTTAAGTTGTTATGTATGATAATTAATTACTTTGGTATGTTACTCATATAAAATGATTTTTAATAAGATTTTTTTAAGAAGAAACGAAAGGGTCTTTAGGTTATCAAGAGAGAAAACATGTTTTACGAAAAAGATACCCTTTGAAATCATAGAAAAACCCAGAAAATTTATAATTTGAGATTCAAGAATTGATGATTGGAAGAGAAAGGATCAAAGAACTGGGTTTTTGTGTATTAGGTATTCACAATCAGGTGATATTGTTCTTTGCCCATTTGCTTATATTTTCCACATGTTTGGTAATCTCTTGATGTGATTTCTTGAGGTTATTGTGAAATCTCACAATGAGGTGCTGTGAGTGAGGTTATTGTGAGTGATGAGGTGTCATAGTGTAGCAACCTTTTGTGAGATGCAAGGGTATGCCTCTCTTTTAGTAAGTTGTTTGAATCTTTCTATAAAAATATGTATGTGTAAGGTTCATGTATATGATTTTTAGTGGAAAGCATATTAGCGGAAGACTCATTTGAAAGCTAGATGTAGATCTTGTTGATTGAACTAGTATAAAACAACTTATGCAATTTTCTCTATACTTTACTCTTTAATTTTTTATTGAATAGTTTTGATTTTACTATAATTGATTAAAATCTTTGTATTGATAAAATTGCAATATTGTATTGGTTAATCTTTTGCTGTGTAATATTGATTCATGAAATCTTTAGTTAAGGTTGAACAAATATTGAGTTGGAACGCATTTTTGGGAATTAACATTAGGTTAGCTTGAAACTTGAATATTGAAAATAATTGACTTCCAAACATTATTTCAATCTTTATTTGAAATAGTTTTTTGAAAATTCTAAGATAGATTTTGAAAATTTCAAAAGAGTGACTTTAGAAAACTAATATTTTAGAAAAGTAAAAATTTGTAAAAAAATTTTTGGAATCTATTCAACCCCTCCTTTTAGATTCCCCCTAGGACCAACAAAGATGTGAATAATTACTATTCTTTTGTTTTGGGAGGTTTTAGTTGAGTTCGAGAAGTTTTGGAAAATCCGTTATCAGAAGAGGGGATTGCATTTAGTAAATTGATTTTACTAAGCTCACCCCAACCTTTTTTCTTTCTCCTTTCTCTCTTCTTCATGTTTCATCTTTCTTTCTCTCTCTCCACCATGTGCTTACTCTTTGTTGTTGGGAGTTCTTGGCTTGCATGGTCGACTTTGGGTCCCTACTAAAAAAATGACTTTTAAGAACAGTTAAAATTGACTTTTAAGAACGGTTGCATGACCATTATCTTTTTGGGGATGTTAAAAGTCATAACTTTTAAGAACGAGTATGTCTAGATCTGATCTTAAAGGTGACACTTTTAAAAAGCAATTATGCTTACACTCATTCTTAAAAGTTTTATCTTTCAAGAACTTTGGGTATAATAGTTGGTCTTAAAAGTTACACTTTTAAGAACAGTTATATTGATAACCGATCTCAAAATTTAATTTTTTTAATATATTTTTTTTGTTTTATATATTTCCCCGTAATAATCAATCAGAAAATTCATAATAAAAATATTCACAATAACAATCAACTACTCATTCACATTAATAATTTTTTTGAGAACCTTACATTCAACAACTAAAGTTTACAAAAAAAATTACAAATTAGCTATTTCAAGAATTTAACATTAAAAAAAACTAACATACTAAGCAAAAAAGTTTACAAGTTGGCTATTTCTAGAAAATAATTTACCGAACGTTTTTGAATATTTGTAATATTCTCTATAAGCATTGGATGTCCTTGTTTGTCAAAGATATAAAATTTCAAAAAAACATATGATAAAGTATTAGTTTAAGAACGAATTAAAAAAACTACTAAAAACAAGACATAATTTATGAAAATTGTGTTACATCTTTCCACGAACCAATAATATTAGTTGCGAAAATTGTGAACATGTGATGCATGATATAATAGCCACACTCATAACCCTGGGTTATAAATGAATATAAAATTCAAATGTAGTTAGTAACTATTCAAGTATTTTAATTTCAAATCGATAGTTAACTTGAAAATTACTTAGACATAAAACAATCCATATATGCTTTTTTCTAATTCCTGGTTGTAAACCCACCAATCTTTGATATTCATCCATAACCCTAACACAATAAAAAAACCATGTCATTTGCAATATAAGTTTTATTGTAGTTACAAAAAATTGGGAAAACAAGTGTTTCATAACTAAAAGCTTACAGTTCAATTGTGTTTTTCATTCCTCAATTGATGACCTTCTTGTTAAAGAGCACAACACCACCACAACATTTTCTTTAAGACAAATAATCAACCATTGTCAATGAATCCTATATTGCAAAATAATTAATAACTTTATAACATATAATTTTAAATAAGTTTTAAACTAAAAAATTATGAATGCAAGTAGGGTGCTAAATAACATTTGTTTTTTCTTTTTGTAGCTATTTTGCAAATAACTCTGAATATCTTCTATATTATTTCCAACCTTTTGAATGGATTGTGGGTCCATGAATCCATAAGTATCATGTGCATTCTTCATATTAGTACATAAGTGATGTAGATACCTAAGATATTGAAGTAAATATTATCATAAATTAATATATATATATATATATATTTAATTAACATATTAAAATTTGAATATATATACACTTACATAAACCATAATTGTATACTTGAGGTATTGAGCATTTGTGTACCTATATATACTTCCAAGCGATCCTTCCTATCAAATATAAAATGGTATGTGAAAGGGTATTCCTAATATAGTAGGATCCCAATGGAATCCTTAAATTTACTAGCTAAATTGAATAGACATTCAAGTGGATCATGTTCAAGTTTCAACCTTTTATGGGGAACATCTTTATTACATCCTTTGATAGCCTCCATAACAAAATTTAAAATATTAAGTCTATACAACTATAAAATGAGAGACACAATTAAATAATTAACTATGAGTATCTTTAGTTAAGATAGACTTTACAAGTCTTCTTGGCCACTGTATGAAATTATTGGGGGCCTATCCCACTATTTGAACCTCATTTGTAGGGAAAGGAACTAGAATATTTGCACCTTTAACCTTTGTAACCACCACCATCACATTATCATTCTCTATATTTTTGTGGTGTATGCTTGACGCTAAATTGTATATTTTTCCAATTGTCACTAAATGCGTCTTATCAACATCATCATATAACTCATAGTGATCTTAGAGATCAATGTCATCATTTTCTTCCCCTGATGGATTAAGAGCATTAGAAGTTGCACAGCTTCCTTTCGTGCTCACACGAGGTATTATTGGCTATTGTACGACCTCCTTTATTTATTGTGGAAGACATAAACATGACATTTGTTGTTGGAATTGGTGTTTGACTTACTCAATCACTTGTCGAGTAACTTATTCAGCGACTTGTTAAGTGACCTTTAGTGACCTCTTACATTTTTTTAGTGACTTGCTCATGTATCTATTGTGCAAGCAACTCTAAGTGTTTCATGCTAATTGTTGAGGAAGAACTATAATGAGTAAGTGGTCTGAAGTACCTAATTCATATGCCTCGACCAACACCATGAACACGACTAGGGTGCTTTGGTTTCTCAATTGTAGTAGCCAAGATATCTTGACATCCTTGGGAAACAAATAATCCTTGCATACTCTGTTCAGCAAGAGAATCCTACAACATGTAATTCATTACATTTAATTATAATCCAGATTTTGTTTGTCTAGCTCACTTCCATTTCTCATGGCATTTGAGTGGAGATAGAGGATCAATAATCAATGTGGGATTGGATTAAGAAGCTTCTTCAAGTGTTTTCATATTTTTTTCCATAATCTTCTTCTCAAGTAAATCATAGCCCCCACGAGAGAATATATGAGGGTAGAGATTATGTGCTTGAACCTTTAGTGCCTTTTTTCTTTTCTCCTATTACAAATAATAAGACTTTCACTAATTAACTTACTAATAAAATTAGCAAAGTTAAAAGCTATAAATATAAGTTACCAACTTCAAAGGAAGGGGTCATTCAGATCTCAACAAACTTTTCCCATTTTTTCGGTTTGATAAAGGGGTAGACATCACAAGGAGATTTCCTTTTAGATTCTCATATATATAGTCACTACTTAGTTTTGTCTTAAATGCTTTCCAACATATGGAATACATTTCTTCCTAATCAAGTCAGAATTCGGAACATCATAAGTGAGCTATAAGAAAAAGAAACGGATGAGTTATCATTCATAATTTTTGGCTTAAATAAAATTATGAACTTGAGGTATCATGATAGTTTGCCAAATCAAATTCTTCCTACGCTCCTCTATATCTTCCCAAGTCTCATGAATAATACTAGCCTTATTTCGAGCAATGAAACTGACAAAAGTATTAAATTCTTTTTTTTTGGCCCAACATTATTTCCCAATTGCTTAAATTCAATTGATAACTTTTCACCTGCAACATGTTTAAGACTTAACTTAGCTGACAAAAGTATGCTATTTTTTATACCAACAACAACAATAACATGAACATCTGGAAAATAACATAACCTTGTCAACACAAATGTTCTCTCATATTCCTTCATGGTCGACGGAATCAAACGCGGTCGCTTCCATTGTTTTTTATTTTGAGAGCTTATCAATATAGGTATGTTTAATCGTAGTTTTCTAAACCTTTTTTTGATAATTTTCTATCCTTTCGTTCTCGTTAAAAAGGGAATTCTCTTGAAAATTCTAATCTCTTATGTTCTTGTTGAAATTGGAATTTTTGTCAAGTGCTAAAGTATTTCTTCAGGTTAATCCACCATTTCTATTTGAGTCAACTTTTAAAGGAAGAAATAGGTAAGGGAAGCCAAATCTTTGAATTTTAGTTGAGAAATTATGATTTAATAGTTGAGAAGTTAATTTATTTTGATCAACTGAGCTTTTGATTATGATTTGAGTGTTATGCAAAAATTGGGTGTTTTGTGTGATTGAGGGTTTAAGTTTTGTTCTTGAAATGAGTTGTTATTGAATTGATTGATTTGTAATTTAGAATTTTCAGATATGAATGTTAGTAGAATTTATGATTTGGAATGTTTACTCTTTGAAATCAATGTTTAGTGATGATTGGTGATATTTGATATTTGCTAATGATTTGGGTGATGATGGAAGTTTATTGATGATTTTGGTGATAAATTGATATTTGATTAGGGTTTGGTGATTGAAATTGTGATGAAATGCTTATTGGTGTTATGAGAAATGATGAGGTGTTGTATTAAATGCATGATGATGTGTAGAGTTAATGCGTGTTTTGAGAATTTAGTTGAGGATGGTTGATGAATTATGTTATGATTCATATTGCAATAATATATATATATATATATATATATATATATATATATATATGAAATGAGATGTTATGTTGAGGTGATAAGTTGTTGAAATTATGATTTTTATGTTGGAATTTGCAATTCATTAATAATGAGTACTGATGAATTGTATTGTGGAGGTGATATGGTGTTAAGCTTGGTTACGTCGATAATGCACCTAATGTTAGGCCTGATTATGGCTATAATACACTAACAATACAAGTGATCATAGTGCTAGGCCTGATTATGGCAATGATGTAGTGCTATGCCTAGTTACGACGATAATGCACCTGATGTTAGACTTGTTATGATGATAACACACCAGTAGGGCATACTTAGATAACACCTAGATGTTGTATTTGAGAGACATCAGCTGGGTATCAAATGAGTATGTCCAGACTTCAATTGGTTATCAGATGGATAAGTTAGATACTAGATACTAATGTGAGGGAAGTCAAATAGACACTACCTTGGCATTCGAATTCAATGTAGTTAGTATTTTCGGAAAGTGTCAACTGAATGTTGTTAGTGCTTATGTTGCGGTGGAGCATAAGTGTGATTGATTGGTTGTTAGTTCATATGTATAGGTGGAGTATAAGTGTGATTTATTGGTTGTTAGTGCTTATGTTCAGGTGGAGCATAAATACGATCGATTGATTGTTAGTGCTTATGTTCTGGTAGTGTATAAGTGCGACTGACTGATTGTGAGTGTTTATGCTCAGGTGGAGCATAAGGGTGATTCATTAGTTGAGTTATCATTATTAAGATTGAATATAAATGTAATTGTATGTTATGCTTGTGTTTATTTTGATTTATAGTGCATGTATATGTTTTGTAATAGTTTAAGTTTAATGTATGTATATGTACACACAATTAGACTCTTTTGAGAAGGTTGAGAGTATGGATTGACTGAGATTATAAGCTACGTTTTACGTATGATATAACAATTGGAGTTAAAGTAGGGTGAATTATGTAATAGTTATGTTTTAACGGAGAAATGACATGTTATGCATATGCATAGTGTAAATTAAGTATTGGTTATGTTTTTTACTATGAAAGGGCATGTAATTTATCTATGTAGATAATATGTTAGGAATGTGTTAAGTGGTAAATAGTATGTTTATGTATGATTGAATAGTAGGGAACATGTTTGAGTATTATGCATTAGAGGTTCTGTTATCTATAGGGTCTCGCTGGGTGGCAGGTCTCATTCAGGAAACTTTAGCCTTTGTTAGGATTAAATTTTAGCTTTGCGTCCAATGAGAGATCTTGCTCAACACAAAGTGTCTCTGGTTGGATTATTGAGAGATTTGCGCCTAGCTACATGTCTTGCTAAGCGAAGTCCCTATTACTGGGACAATTTAATACAGAGTCCTCGTTGGGTGACGACTATCACTGGATGAGCTACCCTAGGTCTTGTCAAGCAATGAGGTTCGCCGGAATGATGTGTACTATGTTATATATTGCTTTGAACTTTGAAATTATTGTGATGTTTGTTGTAAGATTGAGTATGATGTAATGAAAATTTTATATCTCAGTATTTTGGAATATAGATTGTAAGTAAGTAGAATAATGAAGAAAAATAATAGTGTAAATAGTATAATATTATGGGATGTTACAATTAACCTATGGTATGAGTATAAAAATTATATTTTTATAAAAAAAATATATGATTAAACATAAAAAAAATTATAAAATACTTCCTAAAGTTTATGTGATTAAACATAAAATTATATTTTTTTACCGTAACATTAAATAATGTTATAAGTTTATTAAGAGTTATTTTATAAATAACTTATTTTTTTAAAATATATTTTATCTCATTAAATTTGTGTAAAATATATTATATGTTTTTTTTTTATAATTATATTACTTACATATATTATAATTCAAATAATATTTTGAGCATATTTTTCACTTAAAATTATAGTTATAAATTTATATAATATAATTATATTAATTAATATTGTATATGTATAAGGTGTGGTGTAGGATAGAACGAGTTGGATATTATAGTATCCATATTCGTATAAATTTTGTGAATCTGGCCCTGTTCCATACTCATATCTAATTTTTATGGGTAATTATTTGCTCCATGAGAGTATTTTTTTGGGATACTTATTTAGTTGTTCATTTTGCCATCACCCTAAGTAACATATGTCTTGTTTTCCCTTTTGCAACACTCATTCTTGGCTTGTAATTGATTCATTTTATTGTGATTTGCGTGGACACACACACACATATACATATATATATATATATATATATATATATATATATAAAATTTTATAGTATGAAATTTTGTTTCCTGAAATTAAATAAGGTGTATTTTATTTAAAAATTGTTTATATATATATATATTATTTTTGAATTAATAATTATTGAAAAAAAATTATATCCATTGATTTAAACTTTTGTATCATTCATGTTTTAATTTTGTCTAAATTATCACCGATGCTCCACTATTTAGGGGGTAACTCACTTTGTGCCCCCTAATTATTTTTTTCTCACCTTTTGTCCTCCAACTTTAATAACTGAGTGAAATTTACCCTTCCTTCAAAACCCCTTGTTGACTATTAAGATATCTATGTTGACTTGCTGAGGTAGAGAGATTTTATAACTTAATGACTTATTAGTTAATAATGACTGATATGACTAAATTAGTGAGTGATAACTATAGTTTAGGAAGTTACTATTGGTTAATATTGTGGGAACGGTAATTTCCTTTTTCTAGCCCTAAAGGCACAACACGCAGAGAAGAAGACATGAATAGATTGGTATTGTGAGATGTGAGACACGAAGATGGAAATACCATTAGAGAGGCGAGGTAAGATGCGAACGTTGTTGTAGAGATGAAAGGCGAACGCCATAGAAGCAAGGTCTGAAACCCTAAGCAGAATCAAATTGAGACATGAAAGGGGGAAACAGAGATGGTGAAGGAAGGAACAACAAAGGCCCTTATATATTGTTCGAGGTAAGTCTATTCTTTGGATTTACTTGTTGTGGGTTATGGGTTTAAAGTATTTTACTTGAAAAAGAGTTTCACGTGTTCGAGTTAAGTGTCTAGGGTTAAGACAAAGTTTCACGTGTCTAGGGGATTTACTTTCTTTGTCATTCACTTGACTCTTGGTTGGTGTAAAATGGGGTCAGGTAGTTGGGAATTAAAAAAGTGTCCCAGTGATGTTGTTTATTCTTATGTGTATTCACTTTAGTCTTTGTTATTCACTTTGACATTGTTTATATATTAACTTAGGCTAAATTATTCTCAAGCCTACTGATGTGCATAGAATAAAGTTTAAGATACACCATGGTGGCACCTTAGTGAAGGTCCAAAAACAGAGTATGTAAATGGGGTCTTAAGTCAAGAAAATGGGGGCGGGATGTAGACGAAATGTCCTACATGGATATCTGCAAACTCATAAAATCCTTTGGGTATACTGATTTCAAAGCTTTATGGTGTAAAATCCCCGAGTTAAGTTTTAGGACTGGATTATGTCTGTTGCATGTGACAAAGATGTTTTGACATTGGCAGATGATGCAAAAGGTCATGAAATAATTGATCTTTTTGTCGAACATATTGTTGATGTTCCTGTTATAGAGGATGATAGACAGGAGGTTGGACAATAAGTGCATGTGGGTGTGATTGATGTGGATGAGGATGATGGTATTGTAGTTGAGAATGTTGCTGAAAGTTATAGGGTTAGATGGAAGATTGTGCTTCTATGTGTATCTGAACCAGCTGTAAGTGAAACTAGTAACTCACCTACGGTTGCAGAGGAAATTGGGCCTCAAATTGTTGGAAAAGGAGAAAATGGGCCTAAATCTATTGGTTTTAGAGATAGTGGACTTGCAAGTGAAAGTAATAACCCATCTATGGTTGCAGAGGAAATTGGGCCTGAATCTATTGGTTTTAGAGATAGTGGACCTGAAAATGTTGGGGTAGATGAAAGTGGGGCTAAAAGTGTTGGGACACAGTAGAGTGGGCTTCCAAATCTAGGTTCCTAAGAAAGAGAGGGTGAAAATGTTGCTACACAACAAAGTATTCCAACATCAAAGGAATCTGAAAGAAGCACAATAATGGTTCAAATATTGAGGATAGTGAATATGAGGAGGATTGGGATTGGCAAACAATGCTGTCAGCTCACACATTTGCAAACCCCGATGATGATGGAGATGGCAACTTGGATTAACTAATAATTCAAGATTTTGGAGATGAAGATGGTTGTTCGGATCAACTTGATACACCTGTTGGTAGTGATGAGGAGGGTTCAAAATAAGCTAAATTTCCTAAATTTAGAAAATGTGAAGATGATAATGATACTCATTTTGAACTTGGCATGTTGTTTAGTAGTAAAGAAGACATAATGAAGGTTGTGAAGACATTTGCAATGGTGACTAACAAAAGCCTAAGGTTTAAGAAAAGCTGTCACAAGAGAGTAGTGATTAAATGTGCAAAGGGGTGTCCATTTCATCTGAAAGTTAGTAAGTCAAAGCAAAGTCAATATTGGTAAGTGGTAAATTTTGTGAATGACCATAGTTGTGTAAGAAATCCACTAACAGACAAGCCAAAAGAGAGTGGTTGGCAAAAAGATTTGTTCCCTTCTTAAGGGACACTCAT
Organism: Psophocarpus tetragonolobus; assembly: GCA_037954015.1. Classification (NCBI taxonomy): domain Eukaryota; kingdom Viridiplantae; phylum Streptophyta; class Magnoliopsida; order Fabales; family Fabaceae; genus Psophocarpus; species Psophocarpus tetragonolobus. Next base: position 17,521,140 of record CM075692.1, read on the forward strand.
GATATGAAGACAGACACTTCTGCGAAAATTGCGAGGGACAAGTAGGGGGTGAAGTTGAGTCGCCGTCAAATATACAGAGCAAAGGTTAGAGCCCTTGAAAAAAATTCATGGTGCTTATAGGGACTAATATAGTCATCTCAGAAGTTATGCTGAAGAATTGTTGCGTAACAATCATAACAAAACTGTGAAAATTAAGTGTGATAGGACTAATAGTGAACCTGTGTTTGAAAGGATTTATGTGTGCTTGGAAGCTTGGAAAATAGCATTTGCCACTGCTTGTCGACCCTTGATTGAGCTTGATGGTTGTTTTCTGAAGGGTGACTATGGAGACCATTTGCTAAGTGCAGTTGGGAAGGATAGGAACAATTAAATGATACTAATTTCTTATACTGTTCTAGAGGTCGAATGTGGAGATTCTTGGAGATGGTTTTTGAAGTTGTTGTCAGCTGATTTAGGAGTGCAACCTGTATCATGGGCATACATTTCAGATCAACAAAAGGTACTTATTAAATCTCCTACATTCATCTATATAGATTTTTAGTAACAAGTTATTACATGTATTTGGTTTTTTGTTGCAGGGATTATTGCAGACACTAAGTGAATTATATGGAGATAATGTTCAACATAGATTGTGTGTGAGATATCTGTATGGGAATTGGAGGAAGAAGTTTCCAGGTGGAAAGTTGAAAGAGATGTTCTGCTCAACTACAAGAGCAACCACTTTTGTTGAGTTTGACAGAGCAATGAAGAATTTGAGAAGCTTTAATCAGGATTCTTGGGAGGATTTGAACAACAGAACTCACCCAACATGGACATGTTATGCCTACAACGCAAACACCAAATGTGACCTCTAGGTGAATAATATATGTGAGGCATTTAACATGCAATTGTGGAGTATAGGGAAAAGCGATAATAACATTGTTAGGGGTGTCAAATTTTATATCACAAAGAGGATTGTAAACTTAAGGGTTTAATGCAGAGGTATGAAGGTCTCATATGACCTAAAATACAACAAATTATGGGGAAAAAATAAGAAAGAATCATAAACTTAGATTCTTAATTAGGCTGGTGATGATGGCATGTCCTTGTTTGAGGTTTCTAGGGATTGTAATAAGTATGTGGTGGACTTGAATCAAAGAAGTTATAGCTGTGGGAAGTGGGATATTAGTGATATACCCTACTGCCATGCCATATCCAGCATTTGGTATAACAAAAAAGCTTAGGAATATGTAGACAACTTTTACAGGTTAGTAACTTTCATTCATTTATTTTAGTTATTTGAAGGAAGCTGCCATCTGATTTATGTTTCTACATTGACAAGAAAAATACATTTATGACAACATATTCCTACATTGTGTTTTCATGCAATGGACCAAACTTGTGGCCCAAAGATACATGTGACTGAATTCTGCCACCATCAATGAGGAGAGCCCCTAGTAGACAAAAAAAAAGTGAGAAACAAGGCAAGTGATGAGCCTAGGAGTGCTACAAGGTTAGCAAGACAATCTATGTCAATTGTTTGTCGTAATTGTGGTGAAGTTGGACACAATATGAGAACTTGCAAAGGGAAGACAACTGTAGAGAGAAAAATTTCCAAAGTGGAAACAATGTATTATCATAATGTCAACTTCTATCCATTGCACAATCATTTTACTAACACTTTATTTAATTTTCAGAAACTAAAAAGGAAAGTTAGGTCATCATCAACATCAACCACTAGTGCTACTGATAGCACAAACAAGAAAAGAAAGTTGGTTGGAAAATTTGACACCCAGTTAGTACCAGGTTACTAGAAGTAGTGTTAGAGCTATTACATAGTTACTAGGGTGGTTATGTAAATTTTTTGCCTTAGGGTCAGAAGCAAGGTCTACTATGCTTAAAGGAGCTTTTTGTACTTTGTAGTTTGCTTTACTTGTAGCTTTTGCAATTAGCTTTATGTAAATTATGCTTAAAAGAGCTTGTTGTTGGTCAATTAAGTTTTTTGTACAATCATGGCAAATTTGATTCACATCGTGTAATGCTAAACTTGATGTAATGGTTAATGCTAAACACTTCATGTTATTTTGAATTTCAAATTTGGTTCAATTTGTGTTATTCAGTTTTGGTATTGAAATTATGGTTGTTGATTGAAACTGTGAAATGCTGAAAAATGCTACTAAAATTTTCATAATGTAAAAGAAAATATGGTCTGAATAGGGGGAGGAGATGAACACAAGCGAGTAGAGGAAGATGATGAATGAACAAAGCACGAACGTAGATATTGGACAGAGCATGAACGAACAAAGCATGAGTAGAGGTGCAAGTTAAATTAATTTGGGGATATTGGAAACCTGGCTGAAACTAATAGGTCACATTAGCCATTAATTAAACTCCTTAGCAAGTCAACATAGATATCCTAACAGTCAACAGGGGGGTTTTGATGGAAAGGTAAATTCCACTCAGTTATTAAAGTCGGAGGGCAAAATGTGAGTAAAAAAAATTGAGAAACACAAAGTGAACTGCCCCTTAAATAGGAGACAGAGTGATAATTTAGCTTTTAATTTTTTGTGCTACATCACATGGTTCAATCAATTGGAAAACATTTTTTAATATTGAATTTTGTGCTATATCATTCCTGTTTTTATTTTTTAATTAATAATCATTTTAAAAAACTACATCCTTTCGTGGTTTAACTTTTCCGTTGGCTCTAATCCATTATGTGCATGTTATTAAATAACAAAAAGAAAAACTTTCACACATAAAACAACACAACAATATCAGGAATAAAATAAAAAAATAATTAAAATTTTATTTTTATTTTTTAAGGACCACTTTAGTTTAAATTCTTTTTTTTGTTTAAAAAAATAATTTCTATCCAACAACTTTAGCTCTGGCTTTCTTTTATTTCATCCGAATCATCCCAAAATAGTGAACATGCAGGGTAAGTGCCCAAACGTATCCCAGATTCCGTGTCGTGGGAAATCGGTTGTCGATTGATAATGCAAGAAAACGACAACACCACAGACATCATGTTTGGATTATATACAATATTATTTGACGTGAGTTTTACACGTTCCACGACCAAGTTATCTGTTCTACTTTTTGCATTTTGTAAGTATTTGGACGTCAATATTATATCAACTACGTATTTCCAAATACACACTTAGTACGTATCAGCCTCAGATTCATAACTAGACAGACGTTTTTGAATTTCTTACATTCTATAAACTATAACAAAAAATATGTAAAAGCGGTGGTTATCATGTTGACTTTTTTTGTATTTTTTAAATATGTTTTCGGTATTTAAAAAAAAAAACATTTAGTTTTGATGCTTGAATTTTTTAAATTAGATAGATACAGGATACAATTAATGTTAATATTTTATATCCTAAGGATATAATGTTAACAATTTAGTGCTATGTAATCTTTTAGTAAATTAGGTTTACGTTGTTTTATAATTGTATCTAATCTTTTAGTAAATTATGTTGTTTTATAATCACTTATAATGTTATTAAAAACAAATTTAGCAAAAAAGTACACATAATCATTTTATTATAGTTCCTGATAGCATGATAAATTATTGGACAACAAAAATGTTATTACAATTAAAATGATGAACCAATTTCACCTATTTTAAAGTTTTCAAAGATTAATTTTATTTATTTTTAAAATTCAAATGACCAAAGGTAATGAATTTTTTTAATACTAAAACCAAATCAATTACATTATTTTATTTTTACGTACCAAAGACATATTTAATGTTTTTTACGTGCAGCAAACACTGAAACACACTTTAGCTCTCGTATGTTTCAAATACGTTCATAAATTAGTCTTGACAAATTCGGATATTAATATTAAAAGCAGTCTATTTTGAGAACGTTTAAGTTATTAATTTCCTGATGAAGTATTTGAGTCAAGACGTAATATGTTTTAACTTTAATTTTATATTTATTTATTTATAATTTAATTATACACAATTATAAGATTATTACATGGTTTAACTCGTGATTGAAACAAAAGGTCAACATTTTTTTGAAGGCACACCTAATACACGTACAGTGGGAAGCACAATAATATATGTACGAACGGGACACTAAATTCTCCAACGGCCTGTTTGCTTGTGGTTGTGGAGATGAAAATCACTTTCGAGCCCTTTAATAGGAGTAACTCTTGTTATATTATTTTTATACAATTATAATCTTTTATAATTATAATCAATTTTTGTTTGGATAAAATTGTTAAAAAATAATTTTAAAATGATTAATTTTGTTGAAAGGTAATAAAACCAACTTTTATACAATGCCAGAGTGTATAAAAAGAGTATAAAAACACGTAAAAGAAAAAAAAAGGTCTTGAGAAATAATCCTAAGTTACAAAATTTTATTTTTTTAAAAAAATTTACTTTTTCAAAGAATTTTTTTTCTAAAATCGATTTGGATTGTCAAACATTTAGTTTATTTTCAAAAACAATTTATAATACAAAGAAATGAGTTTAATTATTATACAGAGAAAAATTTTATATTGATATTCAATTACAATTTTTTATTTACATGAATTTTAAAATGTTAATTAGTAAAGTCAACAAACTTATCATAAATGAATGATTATGATTGAATGTCTATTTAAAATTTTTAAAAATTATAAAAGTTTAATTGGTATACACTGCTAGTGCATAAATATTTTTTTCATAAAAAATATTATTATAATTTTCCAAACAAAATAACTGAAACATGCAGATTTTTTTTGTAGAACTCGCAAAAATTTTCTACTAAGTTGTAAAGATTCAAAGGGTATTTGAAAAATATATAATCTTAATTATAATATGTTGTTAATTAGATAATAAGTTGTTTTGAAAAATAATTTAGACATTTAGAAATTTTAGGTTATATAAAGAAGCTAAATATATAATTATTTTTGTGGTTAATTTTTTCTTTCAAATATGTTTATACCTTTACCTTATAAAAACTATTTTTTTTCTTGCATCTAAATAATTATTATAATTGATTATTGATATAATGTAACTTTTTTATTTTTTTACATACACTCTTATGTTGATTTTGGTCATTTGCATAATATTTGACTATATGAACCTTAAATAATAATTTTTTATTTGTTTAAATGTTAATATATAGTATAATTTATGCTAATAATATTTAATAAAATAATAAATATTATTATATTATATAAAAATTGTAAAATAATTTTTAATTTTCACTCTAGCTTACTTCAATTAAAAAATTTTAATTTTTTAATATTTTTTCTCTGGTATTGCTTCCTCTTTTTTATCATCTCTATCAAACAAATGAAATTTTGAGAATCTAATGGGTTCAGAATTCTTATCTGGAACTGGAAGTGTCTGTTAGCCTGTTCTTGAGAAGTAAGATTAATTTTCTGAGTTAAAATGAATGGCATACATTGCTATTTGGTTTATATGAATAATAATTTTGAATTCAGTATTACTCCAGTATTATTTTTTTTTATTTTACCGTCAAATTAATTTATTTTAACATTAAAAATATACATTTTACTTGAACAATTATTATTTTGGTAACTACTCTTAATTAGTCCATATCAGTCATTTTATCTTTAATATAAAAATTAAATTGATTAGTTCTTGTCGATCAAATTTCGACATTAATTTAATAATGATAGCAACTGAATTGATTGATAATTTCAATCTTCACAATTGGTCAATGTTAAAGTATCCAGCTTAGACTCTTATAAATTATAAAATATGTTTTACTTAATATCTTTTAAGAAATTGTAAAGGTGATTCATTATTTAAATGGAGTTATAAGGCTGGTGTGATTGTAAGATAGAGAGATGGAAGAGGGAGTTATCTTGAGTTTAAATTCTTTTATTAATAATATTAATATACTAACAACTAACATTTAATTATAAAAAAATAATTACTTAATAATTAATATTAATTTACTAGTAACTGGATTCAGTTGGGTTGAAGGATGACTCGATCCCCAGTGCCCAACCGCTTAGGTCAGGTCGAAGGACGACCCGACCCCTCGTACCCAACCACGACCTCCACATAACTTACGCAATCACGTCCCCACTTTTCTTGCATACACCCTACGCCACAATCGGAGTAGTAATAACCGCCCCCTACGCCACCCATTCCAGTACCTATATAAGGCGAGGAGAGGTTATCTCTTAGGGCATTCAATTTTGATAGTTGAGACTTAAACACCCCATCAATACACAACCCAACAACTCTCAACAAGAATATTTTGACGACCACAGTGGGAGCTAGTAAAACTGAAGTTGGCGACCTTACCTTCTTTCAACTACCATGGTACGAACTCAGCATACAGATGCGTTAACCTCTGGGGATGACGGCTTTGGACCAACTCTTGGAAGAGATGAATGAAATTCACCAAGAAGTGCAAGAGGCGCGTGCACATGTCGTCAAGGCCGAAGAGCACAGCCGCGAGGCACAAGTAGATGCACAACACCAGGTAGAGGCGGTCCAACAAGAATTTAGGGCACAACTGACAACCATCTAGTGTGGGGACCTGGACGTCTACCCTAAGCCCCAACATGATTTCCAACCATTTTCGTTGGAAATCGAGGTTGAGCTAATTACCCCTCACTTCCTTGTCCCCAAAATGAAAGTGTTTGATGGAAGCAGTGACCCGAATTGCCACTTGCGAAAATTTCGCTCACAAATGCTCATAAACGGCGGGAATGATGTTAAGTGCAAAATGTTCACGGGGACCTTAAGTGGGTCCACCTTGGATTGGCTAGCTCGTTGCCCAACTGAACAATCACTAGGTTCGAAGATTTTTCGAGGTTATACATAACCAAGTTCGCTATGAACAGGAAAAAACCCCCTCCTTTGTCGATCTGTTTGACATAGGCAAAAATCTAATGAGACTCTAAAAAAATACTTGGCACTGTTCAACAATGCCACAGTCTAAGTTTGGAACCCAGATGAGCAGATGTTCTTCGCAGCTTTTGTAAAAGGTCTCCGACTTGGTCCTTTCGGGAAGTTGTTGGTCCACAGAGAGGTCGAGAGTATGGTAGAGATCAAGGCTCGGGTCGTCTGTCATATTGATGCTGAGGAGGTGATGATGCTAAAGAGAGTAAGGGAGAAGGATGAGGGGGAAAGCAGGTCGAAGTCACCAAGAAGGGATGACAGGCCGAGACCCATTGAAGGGACAAGAGAAAAGACAGCAAGTCAGGTCATGCGCAACACAAATACGACACGCTAGCAAAACCACTAGCACAACCCCACAAAAGTTGTGTCATTATGATTACAATCTACAGAATCCCACTCCGTTGACGATTTCGCAATGGCAGATTTTGCAGGACGTCAACACAACCAGAATGATATGTTTCCTTCCCTCGGTTGGGAGCGGGACTTGTGGTGTGAGTTCGACCGTGCCTATGGACATGACACTGAAAAATGTATGCTTGATAAGGCAAATCAAGAAATTGATAAAGTAGGGCCAGTTGCGCCACTACCTGTGAAACACAGAGCATAACCATACACAACCACCAAAACTTATGCCCCCAAAGGTAAGGAGAAGTGAACTTGGACCAACGATGGTCCCCACGAGAGACCGATTAGGGGGGACTTCAACATGATAGTTGGCGGTTTTTCTAGCAGTGAAATCACATCCTTGATAAGAAAGAGATACATCTAATTGGTCCTCAACGTCTCAGCACCTAAAATAGAGCACCCTCTTACCCCAGCATTGTCTTTCACCAACAAGGATTATGCTAAAGTCGTCCCCCACGACCACGAACCGATCGTGATCTCAGTAGTAATGATGAGCTATAACGTGTATCACGTCTTAGTCGACAAAGGGAGCTTCATTGACGTCCTATTTTGGAAGATGTATATGCACCTAGTAATTCCTTAGGACCTTCTGCAACCCTATAACAAGGTCTTGGTTGGTTTCAGTAGTGAACAAGTAGAATATGAGGCTATGCCGACCTTTGCACAACCTTTGGTTCTGAGGTGGCGACAAAAAATGATGTTGGTATGATACCTAGTTATCAACGCGCTGTCGTCATACAATGTGTTGGTCGGTCCGTTGACCCTTAACGGTATTGGTGCTTTCATCTCCACCATATACCTAAATATGAAATACCCGCTCGACGATGGGCACGTCAGGGTCATCTATGTCGACTAGGAGGCCACTCAAAAGTGTTACGACAAGAGTCTCAAACATAAACGAACTACTCTGCTGGCGAGCCCAACCAAGTCCATCTATTGGACCTTTATCCACAGGGCAAACTTCTCGACGCAGGCCAACCTCAATAGACCCCCTAAAGTCAATAACAATAGAAGGGGCAAGGTTTACATAGGGAGAAACTTGGACCTAGAGGTGGAGGAGGCGATCGTTTGAGTGCTACGGTGCAACACCCACATCTTCACGTGGAGCTAGACCGATATGCTTGGGATTAGTTGGATTTCATCTATCATTGGCTCATTATTGATCCCAATGCTAAAACAGTCATTGAAAAGCACCATAAGTTTGGGGAGGAAAAACGGCATGCCATTGTCAAGGAAAGTCGTAAGCTTTTAATGGTCGGGCACGTCCGAGAAATTCAATATCCCAGTTGGCTCGCAAATGTCATCATGGTTTGCAAGCAAACAAGGAAGTGATGCATGTGTGTAGACTTCATTAACATCAATGAGGCCTTCCCTAAGGATCCCTATCCCTTTCCTAGCATTGATAGGCTGGTATACGTGGAATTAGGCTACAACCTTCTGAGCTTCATGGATGCGTACTCTGGCTATGATCAGCCGTAACGTGGAGGTCTACATCTACGACATGATCATCAAGTCAACCATCGCCTCTACCTTTAAATGGATCTTCAGGAATTTTTATCGACAAATACTCCCTGAAGCTTAACCCATCAAAATGCTCATTCGGTGTCAAAGCCAATAAGTTCTTAGAGTTCATGCTAACCAGTAGAGGCATCAAAGCAAACCCTGAAAAATGTTCAATAATTCTAAACATGAGACCTCCCACCACCGTGAAGGAGGTTCAGGCTCTCACTGGACGCATTGCCTCTCTATCACGTTTCATCTCTAAGTTAGGAGATCACACTTTCCATTTTTTTAGTGTCTCCGCAAGAGCATCTAGTTTCAACGGATCACCGAGTGCAACGATGCTTCTGCAGAACTTAAGAACTACCTGTCTCAACCTCCAGTCCTGTGCCACCCCTGCTAGGACAGGACAATCTACGTCTTCATGTCTACCTCAGACAAAGCCTTACTTTCAGTTCTGGTCCAAGAGGAGGACGATCAACAAACCCTATCTATTTTGTCAGGGACATCCTCTGTTGGGCTGAAGTCAAGTACCAAAGGATTGAAAAACTAGTGTTGGCCATATTAGTTATCACACATAAGTTGCACCATTACTTAAAGAGTTTCCAAGCACACCGACCAGCTCATTTCCTAGATGTCCCACAAGCTCGACATAGTAGGGCATATGATTCGGTGGGTCATCGTGTTATTAAAACACGAGATCCCCTTCGAGCGACGAGGCCATGTTAAGGCATAGGTCTTATCATATTTCCTTGTCAAATTGTCCTTATTACTACCCATCAAAGCGGAGGACTCGACCTTGTTTTTATCTGTCGATGGGTCATCCAACCATAAGGGTAGTAACACAGGGGTCATCCTTGAAAGACTTGACAACATGATGATTTAGCAGTCCCTACATTTCACCTTCAGTGCCAGCAATTACCAAGCAGAGTACAAGGCCCTAATTGCTAGTATGCTGCTCGTCAAAGAAATGGAGGTCAAATAGTTGTCGTACATTGCAACTCCTAACTCCAGACAGATCAAGTTATAGGGATGTTCCAAACCAAGGACTCGCAACTGATGAAATACATGCAACGCATCAATGAAGCCAAAGCCTTCTTCACCCGTTTTGACTTACACCATGTCCCTCGTAATCAAAACAATCAAGCCGACCTACTCTCTAAATTGGTAAGCACTAAGAAGCCTGACCACAACTGGTCCGTCATCCAAAAAATCCTAGCAACCCCGAACACCTTCTATATCGAGGTCGATGAGATATTATTCCTACTAGAAGAGCTTGACTCTTGGATGGAACTCATTCATAAAGTACTTGGACGAGGGCTCAGAAAAGCGGTCGGAAGACTATTTCATTAGAGAGGTCGCTCGTTACATACTCTTTGATGATGCAGTCTATCGTCGGGGCTTATCGATCCTCCTTTTACACTGCCTGTCCCTCGCCCATACTGAGTATGTCATGAAAGAGGTCGACGAAGGGTCATAGGGAGCCACATCGGTGAACACGCCCTCGGTGACAAAGTCCTCAAGGTCGGGTACTACTAACCGACTTTGAGGGTCGACTACAACATGTACATTTATAAGTGCAACAAGTGCCAACGGCAAGCCGACCTTTAGCGCCAACTCGGGGAGCCCTTATACTTGATCTCATCGATGTGGCCATTCCACAAGTGGGGAATTGACATTTTAGAATCCTTCCCCATGGCGAATCGAGAGATAAAATTCTTGACTATGGGGGTTGGCTACTTTAGCAAGTGAATCTTGACCGATCCAATTGCCACCATCTCAGCCGGCAAAGTTGTCTAGTTCATTCCGTGCTCCATCATTTTCCGTTTTGAGGTCCCTAAAATAATCATCATTGACCATGGGACGCAATTCGCCAGGGAAAAGGTCCAGTGGGTTTGCAACGACCATTACATCCAGCTAACCTTTAATTTGGTTGAGCACTCCCAAAAGAATGGGCAAGCGGAGACGACCAACTACGTCATATTTCGTGGTTTGTGTCGTTGACTAGATGAGACAAAGTCATCCTGGCCTGACAAACTCCCTACAGTTCTTTGGTCCTATCACATGACGCCTCACTCCACTATTCATGAGACCCTGTTTCACCTCGTCTACGGGTCGGACGCGTTGACCATTATAGAGATAGTCGAACCAACTCAAAGAGTCGTAAACCACTGCCATGATGAGGCAGACCTTGAGTGACGAACTGACCTCGACTCCATCGATGAAGTCCGGGAACTCACCAAAGTAAAGGAGTGCGTCACAAAACAGCGAGCAAAAGCACGATACAACATGAAGGTCTACTCGCGCCACTTCTTCAAGGGCGATCTCATCCTGAAAAAGGGCTTAACCAAACTAGATTCACAATAAACTTTCGCATAAATGGACCGACCCATACTATATCTAAGAAGTCATTAGGAAAGGTGCATATCGTCTACAAACTCTAGACGGTGGCTGCATCTCCTGCACATGGAATACTGCCAACCTCCATTTTTACTTTAGCTAGTCACGTTGGATGTTTTCTCTTTATTTCTTTTTTTTTTCTGTTGCATTTCCCTTTATCGTTTCCCACATTTTTTCCTGTACACCTTGGATGTACTTAAGCTATATCATTAATGGAATAAGGGTGAGGGTGCTGCAAGTGATGGTTAAGAGGAAGGTGCTAACATAGTTGTGATGTTACCTCTTATTGTGATGCATTTTGCATCCTCACATTTTTTTCCATGCATATGTTAAAACATTGATCCCTATGTGTCCACAAGGCACATTGCTGGTCGTCCTACACGAGCCCAAGGTAAACACGAGTTACCTTGCTGGTCGTCCCATATGAGCCTAAGCTAAACAAGAGTTACCCTACTAGTTGTCCTACATGAGCCTAGGGTAAACAGGAGTTACCTTGCTGGTTGTGCTATACGAGCCCAAGGTAAACAGGAGTTACCTTGTTAGTTGTTCCACACGAGTCCAAGGTAAACAAGAGCTACCTTGCTGGTCATCCCACACGAGCTCAAGGTAAACACAAGTTACCTTGCTGGTCGTCTTACATGAACCCCAGGTAAACAAGAGTTACCTTGCTGGTCACCTTTAGGTTAACTACCACTTTACATATCGAACAACTTCGTTAAAGCAATGAGTTAGGCAAAACACTAAAGTTAAGAGGTCTCGCAAGTAATATGGATACACTGCGCATTCAACAAACCTTGTTTAAATTCCAAGAATAGCGAATATGTTAAGTTTCGCGTCTACTTGCATTTTCAATCCCACACACAACAAAATGTTAAGTTCTCCAAAAAATAGTGAATACATTAAGTTCCACGTCTACTTGCATTTTCAATCTCGACACACGGAAAAACGTTAAGTTTCCAAAAAATAGCGAACACGTTAAGTTCCACGTCTACTTGCATTTTCGATCACCATGCATAACAAATGATCCCGTTAAGATCAACACATAAAAATAGTTACCAAAAAACTGAACACATAGAAAATAAATATTACTTCCATTGATTGACAAATTATATAAGTACATTAAACATGGGATACAAAATGTCAAAAGAACAACAAAAGAAGCAGACATTGAAAGAGGCCCCTTTTAAAGATCCACGATCTCCCTATCAACGACCTTTTTAAAATGTCCGATCTTTGACAAGTCCATGTTGGGAACCACGTGGCAAACCTACTTTTCGGTAGCCTCAAACCCATAAATATACTTGATCGTCACCTCTAATTTCAGCTCCTCCACCCTCTCAGTCAGCCATCTCACTTCATCTCTAGGCTAGCCTTAGTCACTGTTGCCTCGTCCTTCTCCTCTTGAAGCCTGGCGAGATCCTACTCAGCTTTCTTCATATCCTTCTTAAGGGAGTGCCTCTCCTAGGCGATGACGTCCTTCAACTGATCCATATCTTCCATATTTAGCATCAACTTTTTTAGGTCTCCTCCGACTTGGCCAGTTTCTTTTTCAACTTCCTCTGCTCCTCTAGGATCTCCCTGACCCAATCTTCCCTGGCGATTGATAGGAAGGCAAGACAGTGGGAAAAGGTCTCCTGCTCCTTGCAAATGCTTAGCGGGCTCTTTTGCTCGCACCTTTTCATTGATCGTCAGAATTAGGTGCTTCTTTACGAAGATGTAGTGCTCAAAAGCACTGTCTCACAAGGAAACGACGCCTTTACCCGCCTCCCCAGTGGCAACAACAAAGTTCTCTCCCACAGCCTTCAAAGGAGTCTCGTCGCTCCTGATCGCAACCTCCACGACCTTCCTTTCAAACGACCGTGGTTGCTTTCGCAACTCAGCATGACCTTTGATGGAGATTGGTCCAGGGATCAACGGCAATGTAGCTGCAATGAATAGTGTTGTTAGCGCCTACTTAGCCTCCCATAACTTCTTCATCTCTCCCATTGAGCACCATTTTTTCTACGTAGTAACCAAAGAACTAGTTAGCCAAACCAAAAAAGGATACCAAGCACAAAGGCAATAAAATGACTCAACGAACATGGTTAATACTCATATGATCTTCTAAGCCTCCAACCGTCTTACTGTCACCCTTTCTTCCTCCGACAATGACTCCTCATCTACCCCCCACTGTAATTCGGCTTCTACATCCAGTAAAGGGGGAAACTGATTAGAAGGCTGTTCTCTGGAACCGACCCCTTTACCTTAAAGAAGCGGTCCTTGAACTTATACGAAGAAGTATAAAGTCCAAGTAAGCTGTTACCCACCGCACCACTGAAAAGATGCCTAACTGGATTGGTTATTTTGTTTAAGCTCTAAGAAGTAAAAAAATACATGATGGATCTACCCCAAAGGCTTTGCAAACAATCTGGAAAGCCCAATAATTGGGGTGGGGTTCAGAAGAGGCCACATAAGCCCGAGTAAGCACCCCTTCTCGAAGTCTGTTAGAGGAAGCCTGAGGCCGAGCCTTATAAACAAGGTCTCAAACAGAATGGTGAAAGACTCCTCGTTCCCCTAGGGCAACATGCAGGGAGGCTCCCTATACAAGCAGGGTTCGCAAACGATGGTGTCCTCACTTCCGCCTTTTGACATCGACATCTTCCCCTTCAATTGGTTCACTTCCACTAAGCTCGAGTACCTCGTTAGGTGCTAAAAGACATCCTCCTTTACCTAGGAATATGTCTCTCGTTAGTTCACTAGCGATGCCTCACGAACCGCCCTCGCATCGCCGCCTTGGCCATCCTAAACTCTATAAAAACACCCCCTAAAAACTAAAAACAAGAAGAAGAATGAGAGGATGAGGATGTATACCTTCGACGTAATGATAGAAAGATCAGGCTCACTCCCCAGTCATCATCGCGAACCACCGTGTCGGAATCTCTTGAAAATTCTTCTAGAAGCACAGAAAATAAGCACCATCCCCTAGCATGCCAAGACCTGTATATATAGGAGAGGAAGGGGCAGGACGTGGGTTCGCGCTCCTTGATTGTTGCGATGCTTCAAAATCCCTCTAGAGGCTCATTTATCGCAAGAAGACATATGTCCTTCCCAAGGGAAACGAAGAGACGTGCTGATACGACAGGTGACTGACAAACGACACATTAGGTGAAATGTCACATCAGATGAAACGTCACGTCCTTCCTCTTTAGGGCTGTTAGAAGGGTTTGAAGGGCTAGGAAAGAGTGTGAGGTTGATTAGAGCTCGTGCTCCGACCCGATCCGATCACTAAAGCCCCTTCGTCCTTAAGCTTGCCCAGGACTCGGGGATTGAAATGCTAGTGGATTGGGTCAGGTCGAAAGAAGACAAGACCTCCTGTGCCCAACTGTAGTCTTCATGTAACTTACGCAATCACGTCTCCACTTTTCTCGTGTACACCTCATATTACGTTCGGAGAAGCAATAACGGCCCCTTACGCCACTCCGTTCCAGTGCCTATGTAAGCAGGGGGGTCATCCCCTAGGGCATTCAATTATGACAGCTTAGACTTAAACATTCCATCAATACTCTACCTAGTGACTCTCACCGAGAACAATAACTAAGGCACACAAAGGGAATAAAATGTCTCACTTGTTTGCGAGATTAGTGATGAACCTTGTTTAGTGTGTATTGACTCTCGAGTACCAGTATTATGGAAAGGAGGAGTATGAAACTTAGACGAGTAAGAGAGATAGACGCAATGGATAGTTGCCGATAACATACATAGTATTCAAAGCAAATGCTAGAGGATATCTTAGGATGTATTTCTCGTCCACACACTAAATCTATTATGTGTAAATTTATTTAAATCTCATATAAAAAAGTTCAGAAAAACAACTAAGCGTATTTTATGCCATTTTTAGGAATTATGATTTTAAGGAATTGGGAAATTTTTCTCTTCTACCCAGCTCCACCTTAAAGTAGATCGAAAAAGATTACTTTTTCCAATTTCATTAGTTTTTAATGATTAGTTAAGCTGTTTGATAAAATAATTACATACGTTTCCTTTCTCGTTTTGCTCTTTACTTTTCCCCGCTGTACCAAAAAAATTATTACGCACATGTCTTTCTTTACACCTAAAAAGTGTATGGCCACAATTCATCTGTTTAGTAAACCGCTTGTTATGGTGTTTTATTTTTACTAGAACTAGAAAGTTAATCCAATTTGTTTTTTCAGTAGAAAAAGAAAAGAAAAGAAAAAGAAGTAAAACTGATAGCGACATTGTTTTATTGTACAGTTGAATTTAATTTCAAACATCTATAGCAACTACACATTAATACTAATTTATTTAATTTTTAATTTCTTAATTAATAATATAATTAAATTTATGAGTTAAAAATTATAATACAATATATTTATTATTATATCTTGTTATTATATATAAAGTTATATAAAATAATATATTGTATTTAAGTATAATACATTTTTCACACACATATATATGTATAATATAATATGTTAAATATTTTAAATAAAGATTTTCATTAAAATTAAGTGTTTAAATGTAGGGTTTAGAGTCTGTGATTAGTAACTTTAAAATTTTTTTATTATAATTTAATACCAATTATAAGATTAAATGATTATTATGAATATTTGAAAAATTAAAAATAATTATTATTCAAGTCTCTAAATTAGGGCTTAGACCCTTGTAGGTTACTTACTTTAAAGTATAGTTTTTTCTTTAATTTTTTTCTTTTAAAAAAAATAAAATAGAAAAATAAAATATTCATTTATTTTATATTTCTAATACGATATGCTTATTTAAAATAAAATTCAAAGAATAATAAATACATAATAACCAACAGATTAAAATATGAATCCAAATAATGTTAATAACATGATATCTGTTATATTCCCCAAATACTCATATAATAATAAAATAATTAAATAAATTATCTAAAGTATCTAACTGAAAAAAATTAGATATAAAAGTAAATGATGAGAACACTTATTAAATTTTCATAAATTATATAATTACTTTTATTTTAAATGAAATATTATACTAAAATTTTTATATATTTAAAAATATTAAACTAACACTTAATGTGATTTGATGATATTAATGTGACATTCTTAATACTGGAAACTTTATTTAAGAAAAAAATATATTGAACATTTTTGAAAAAATTAAAAGACCAAATCAAATCTTATAAAAATAAGAGTACCAGATTTTAAAAATAACCTTGTCAGTGTAAAAAATAATTAAAAAAAAAGAAAATATGACAGTATAAAAATATTTATATTAATATTTAATTATAATTTTTTATATATAATTATTTTATTAATTTTACTAATTAATATTTTAAAAATTATATAAATAAAAATTGTGATTAAACCTAGTAAAATTCTGTGTCAAACTCTTAAGAAAACAGCCTCCTTGGACTTAAAAACTAAGTAAAAAGCTAATTCATAGCAGTTAAATTAAAATAATATTATTTATAAAAATTATTTTTATATTTTTCAACCAGCCGAAAGGTGTTTAATATCGATAATTAAGTAAGTCGGCTCACTGAGTAAGAAAAAAAACACAGTACAGACGTGAGCCATGACGACATCGTACTTCGTGCCTGGCAGACCAAATGTTATTAAGACACATTATTTTGAATGTTATTGATTAAAATTTGATTCTTATTAATAAATGCTTTACAAATATTTGTTAAAGAATTAAAAAAATAATTTTTCATCAAAATAATATATAACTACACCCTAGATTATAAATAAGGAAAATTTTTAAATATTTTTTACATATTTTAATAAATGATTTTTATTAAAGACTTGTTAATATTGAATAGAAATCAAATACAAAAAGAGAGTTCTTGAATGCACAACTTTTGATTCAACAACCTGAAAAGAATCACGTGAGTTTTTTGTTTATATATATTTATAACATTTTCTCTCAAACTTTTCATTCTTGAAGCCATCACTGAACACCTTATTTGTCTTCTCCTCCATCCTTCATGATTCATCATTCATGGAGGAACCCTTACCAGTTTCCAATCCCCTAACGAAGCATCATCCTCATCAACTGTAACGCACGTTGTTTTCGCGAAACAAACGTACACTTTCACAATACTGAAAGCCAATCAAGAACAAGAAGAAGAAAGAAGGGATTAAACAATCAAGTTGTGTTTCTTATTTAAGCGCAACTGTCCATTACGGTTTTACTACTCCGAGAAAAAACCAAGGAATTCTTTAAATGCCAAACACGTTTGCGTTTCGCCTTTAGCCACCGCGCAATCACTTCAGGTTTCACACGGTACAGACCTTTGTCTATTCCCATTGTTCCTGCTTCTTAAAATAATTAAGTCCTTTTCCGTCCCTCTATTTTTAAATCTTTTCCTTTTTTATTTATTATAATAATGTTTGTTCATTCCTTCCTCAGACCCAAAAGCGCACCAGACATTTTTTTATGCGCTTTTGTTCTTTTCTAGGTTTTCTTAACAATCTCTCTAAAATCTCCCGATTCTGTCTTTTGTTGAAACTGATATTATATTTTTTTGGAACAAAACTTATATATAATACCTTATGTAATATTAGCCATATTTTTTTAATTAAATTTTGGACTTTTACTGAAATCATATGTGAAATAAACAATTTATTAATTATTTTCACATATTAGTGGAATAAACTTTAGATCTGATTGAAAAATATAATAAACAATACTTATAGGACCGTGTCTAGTTTTTTTTTCTATTTTTATTGACTTCAATATGTTTTTGATTTTAAAATTTGAATAATTTTTTATTATCCTCCAAATTAAAAATTTTTTAGCCCTGAAATCTGCAATTTTTTAGTCTAACAGAAAATAAAACATGCACATTTTGTAGCTATTTTTGGGCAAGCAAAATTTAATTTTCTATTTTATGTTTTAAAATATGATTTTCTAACAATTTAAAATTATCAAAATCAACTTAATAATAAAAAAATTAAAGCAGTTTTTAAAGCGATTCAATAAAATATGATTTTCTAACAATTTAAAATTATCAACATCAAGTTAATAATAAAAAAATTAAAGCAGTTTTTAAAGCGATTCAATTTTTTTACTTATTTGATTCTAAAATATTTTAATCGTTAGAAAATTATACTTTAAAATATAAAATAAACATTAAATTGTAGCTGTCAGAAATTTTTATAAATTATAAATATTTTACTTTTTGTTTGGCTTTTACTGTGTAGAAGGATTAAAAAATATTTTACGAATTTTGAAAACCAAAAAATAAATTTAAAGAATTAAAAAAATACTCAGAGGACTAAAATACCTTTTTTTATTTAATTGATATCTCAGTATATTAGAAAAAGGATACCGACAATGAATGGAAAATAAAAATAAAACAAATTGCTTTAATAGTATGTAAATAATAAATAATATATTAACAGTATATTATTGTGTTTTATACTTGTGTTTTCTGCTAGTTAGAAATAAAATTTGACTTATACGAAATATATTAATAGTATTAGAAAAAGGACACCACAAAGAATGAGAAATAAAAATAAAACAAAATGGTTACCCGGTTTACTTATACAAATAATTCCTATCTGCAGGAGCTTTCACATTAAGAACTTACCCAATAAAAATTTCTCACATGATAGTTGAGAGTATAAATTCTTAAATTTAATAAATTATTTGTATTTAAATATATAAATTTAAAATTTTTATATGAAAATAAAATGTATAAATATATATATATATATATACAGAGAAAGAGAAAAGGAAAGAGATAAAAAGATGGAAGGATAGAGTGGAAGAGAGAGAAAAGGAAAGAGAAATAAGAAAGGAGGAAGATAAAAAGAGAAAAAAAACTTAGTAATAAATTTTAATTATGAGAGAAACAATAAAATAAGAATTGAAAATAAAAAAAAATAAGAATTTTTAATAAATTTAAAATAATTTTTTTTAAAAACTATTCTAAATATCTTATTCAAATAAAAATTAATTATAAATCATATATAAACACTTTTATAAATTTATTTAAATATTTACATAAGTATTTATATAATAAAATAAGATCAAATAAATTATATATAAATTCTTCTAAACACGATCATAATATAGTATGCTTATTGATTAAGAAATATGACAATGAAATGATAACATCAACAAAATACCTGATATCTCTGAAGTTACCTCACCACCAAACGAGGATAGCTTAAGCTTATATACTCTTTCCTAGTTCTCGTTCAATAGCGTGCGTGTTGATTGACTGTGTTCTATTTCTAAACCAGTGAGTAGTTACATTCACAAGAATTTTAGCAGATAAGAGAGTGTGTATTGAAAAGAAAATGTTACAGAAATGAAGTTAATAATATTCTTTCACTTCAGAAAACAAAAAACAAACTAATATTGCCCGTTTATGATTTGCCGTTGTCATATGTCTCTAATAATATTTTGTGATAAGTGCACATTTCTATTACAAGTTTATTTCTGTTCAGAGAAAGAGTCTTGATCTAACTAGCAAGAAAGATGGAGATGTAATGTGTGTGTGTGCGTAGCATGTTTTCAAATGTGTTTCTTTTGTTTAAGCTTGTTGATAAACTATTTAGTTTTAGTTTCATAGTTTAGGACAAAGATTTACTCAAGAAAGGCATGATTTTATCGTCCATTTTTTGTTTTTTTTTTCAGAGGTTGAGCAGCAAAGAGAAGTCACGGAAAATGGTGGGTTTCTGGACCGTATTTTGTGGGGAATCTGGTTGTTCAGAGGCTGGACGAATGCCATGCAGTTACAACTTTAGGCTTCTCTTTGATTCTTCCACTTGTGTCAACCATTTGTTGATGTCTTGCTTTGATGTATTGCTGCTTATCATTCTTGTATTCATAATGATCCAGAAGTCAATATTAAAACCATCTCAGGGTGTATTACAGGTGCAAAGATATTCATATTTTCAGCTAGTTTCTGCTATAGCAAATGGTGCTCTTGGGTTGGCACATTTGTGCTTTGGCATTTGGCTTTTAGAGGAAAGGTTGAGGTTAACGCAAACTTTGCTGCCTCTAAATTGGTGGTTGCTAGAAATCTTTCATGGATTAACTTGGTTCTTAGTGACTATAATACTAAGTCTCAAGTCGAAACAACTTCCAAGAGCATGGTCATGGCTTTTTTCTACTCTAATCTTCTTGGTTTCTGGTATTTTCTGTACTTCATCCTTGTTTTATGCAGTTATTAGCGGAGTGCTATCTCTTAAAATAGCTTCAGATATTCTATCTTTTCTGGGGGCAATATTATTGTTAATATGCACATATAAGGAATCCAAGAATAGGGACACTGACAGAGAAACTGATGGAAGTCTGTATGCCCCCTTAAACGATGAGTCCAACCAAAATGATTCTATTATATATGTAACCCCATTTGCCAACAGTGGATTCTTCAGCAGGATGTCATTTTGGTGGTTGAATCCATTGATGAAAATGGGCAAGGAGAAAACACTTCGGGATGAAGACATTCCAAGGATGGGGGAGGAGGATCGGGCAGAAAGTTGTTATTTTCTGTTTCTGGACCAACTGAACAGACAGAAACAGAAGGATCCATCCTCCCAGCCATCAGTTTTGAGGACAATAATTTTATGTCATTGGAGAGAAATATTAATATCAGGATTCTTTGCATTGCTTAAGGTGCTTGCTCTTTCTTGTGGGCCTCTTCTTCTGAATTCTTTTATATTAGTTGCTCAGGGTCACCAGAGTTTCAAATATGAAGGTTTTGTGTTGGCTATATCACTTTTCTTTGCAAAAATCATAGAATCCCTATCACAAAGACAATGGTACTTCCGCTGCAGACTTATTGGTCTGAAAGTTAGGTCGTTGCTAACTGCAGCCATTTATAAAAAGCAATTGAGGTTATCCAATTCTAGTAGATTGATACACTCTGGTGGTGAGATAATGAATTATGTGACCGTAGATGCGTATAGAATTGGTGAGTTTCCCTATTGGTCTCACCAGACTTGGACAACTAGCTTACAGCTGTGTATCTCACTAGTAATACTTTTTCGTGCTGTTGGGCTGGCCACAATTGCCTCCTTGGTGGTGATACTAATCACTTTGCTTTGCAATACTCCAATTGCAAAGTTACAACACAAGTTTCAAAGCAAACTTATGGTGACACAAGATGAGAGATTGAAGGCTTGTTCAGAGGCTCTTGTGAATATGAAGGTGTTGAAGTTGTATGCCTGGGAAGCAAATTTTAGAAGTGTTATAGAGAGATTAAGGAATGAGGAGTTCATATGGTTGTCTAAAGTGCAACTAAGAAAGGCATACAACACCTTTCTCTTTTGGTCTTCTCCTGTTTTGGTCTCTGCTGCTACCTTTGGGGCATGTTACTTTCTTAATGTTCCTTTACATGCAAATAATGTTTTCACTTTTGTTGCAACCTTGCGCCTTGTTCAAGATCCAATTAGAACCATCCCTGATGTTATTGGGGTGGTCATTCAGGCAAAAGTCGCCTTTACTCGGATTGTAAAATTCCTGGAGGCACCCGAGCTGGAGAGTGCAAATGTCACAAAAAGATGTCTCAATGACAATAAGAGAGGTTCAATTTTAGTCAAGTCTGCTGACTTTTCGTGGGAAGATAATGTATCAAAGCCAACACTGAGAAACATAAATTTGGAAGTTAAACCTGGTCAAAAGGTGGCTATCTGTGGAGAGGTTGGCTCAGGCAAATCAACTCTCTTAGCTGCAATTCTGAGAGAAGTTCCTAATACGCAGGGCATAGTAAGCTTTTATTCCTTTTTGGTTATCATGAACATTGCACATTGTTATACTTCCATTGGTTATAACTTAAATGTCATTTTCACTTTGTGCCAGCAGTGTTATGGTATCTAGCACATAAATTCACTAGTGTCAATTATTAATTGATTTGATTAATAGTTTTTCTTTTGCTGAATTTCCAGATACAAGTGAATGGGAAATTTGCCTATGTTTCTCAAACAGCGTGGATACAGACAGGTACAATACGGGAGAATATATTGTTTGGAGGAGCCATGAATACTGAAAAATATCATGTAACACTTCAAAGGTCTTCATTATTGAAGGACCTTGAGTTGTTTCCCCATGGTGATCTCACTGAAATAGGAGAGAGAGGAGTCAACCTGAGTGGAGGTCAGAAGCAGCGAATTCAACTTGCACGTGCACTGTATCAGAATGCTGATATATATCTCTTGGATGACCCATTCAGTGCGGTTGATGCACATACTGCAACAAATTTGTTTAATGTAATGAAAACTTTTCTTCAGATGCTATATATATATCTTGGTGTTATACTGTTATTAACTTTTTACTGTTATGTGGCTGTTCAACTGGATAGCAATACATCATGGAAGGACTTACTGGGAAAACAGTCTTGCTTGTGACTCATCAAGTTGACTTCCTTCCAGCATTTGATTGTGTTTTGGTAATTTCTTTCATCTAAAACCACTGGTTGTGCGTTGTTTCATTTGCTTTTTCTGCATATAATTGATGGTTATGTTATCTTCAACCACTATTGCAAATTAGCATGGCTGTAATTATTTCTTCATTTACAGTTGATGTCAGATGGGAAAATCGTAGAAGCTGGTCCTTATCACCATTTGTTGAACTCAAGCAAAGAATTTCAGGACCTTGTGAATGCCCACAAAGAGACTGCTGGTTCTGACGGGCTTTTGGATGTTACTTCTTCCCAGAAACGTTCAAATAGTGCTAGAGAAATTAGAATAGCTTATAAGGAACAACCTTATGAAGCATCCAAAGGTGATCAATTGATTAAGCAAGAAGAGAGAGAAAAAGGAGACCAAGGGTTCAAACCATATATACAGTATCTGAATCAGAACAAAGGATATATATACTTCTCTGTGGCTGCTCTTTCTCATTTAACATTTATTGTTGGCCAAATACTGCAAAACTCGTGGATGGCTGCTAATGTTGACAATCCTCGAGTCAGCAATTTGCAATTGATTCTCGTTTACTTGTTGATTGGAGTTATTTCTACAGTATTCTTGTTTATGAGAAGTCTTTTTACAGTTTCTCTGGGCCTTCAATCATCAAAGTCTTTATTTTTACAGCTGTTGAACTCCCTTTTCCGTGCCCCCATGTCATTTTATGACTCCACACCTTTGGGACGGATATTTAGTAGGGTAAGCATATTAAACAGTTTTTCTTTACCTCTTACAGTGTAATGCAATGAATGGAACCATTGATTTTTTACTGCTATTTCCTTGTTTAGGTCTCCTCAGATCTCAGCATTGTGGACCTTGATATCCCATTCGGCCTTATCTTTGCCGTGGGAGCTACTATAAATTGCTATGCTAATCTTACTGTTTTAGCTGTTGTTACATGGCAAGTGTTGTTTGTCTCCATACCGATGATTTATTTTGCACTCCGCTTGCAGGTAATGAACAAATTCTTCTTTGAATTATATTGCATGGATAATTTGGTGTTGCTTTTTAAATTAATTTGAGAATATTATTATTTAACTACGCAATTCTATTTTTTGACAGTAGAGGAATACATGACATGCATACAGACTTCATACCTGTATTTTTTTGACAAAGTAGGTTTTTGAAACTTATTCCATTTGGAAAATTTTGAAGTTCAAAGTTATAACTGAAAATTTCTGATTCAATCAGGGGTTGACTTACAAATTAAGGAAACATATGTACAGGAAATGGTAGTCAGATGTTGATACACTAGAAGTTCTGTTCACTAGAAAATAATCATAAAGCAAATTCATAATGTGGAGGCTCTTTTATCATTTTTGTTTTGTTAATTTTATAATTACTTTTTTATGTATTAAAAAATACTCTTACGGGAAAGTAAACATGCTAACCGAATAATTTCTTCTGTATAGAGATATTACTTTGCCTCTGCAAAAGAACTGATGCGGTTGAATGGCACAACAAAGTCCTTTGTTGCTAACCATCTTGCTGAATCTGTTGCTGGAGCTGTGACAATAAGGGCTTTTAAGGAGGAAGATCGTTTTTTTGAGAAAAATCTCGATCTAATTGATGTTAATGCCAGTCCTTACTTCCATAGTTTTGCAGCGAATGAGTGGTTGATTCAACGATTAGAAACAGTCAGTGCTGTTGTTCTTGCATCTGCGGCACTTTGCATGGTTGTACTTCCACCGGGAACTTTCACCCCTGGTGAGACTTTATCTATTTTTGCTTTTGAAAATGTCACTTTTATTATTCTTTTACTATCTTGCAAATCATGTTTTTCTCCCGCTTGGTCTGATGGAAGTTTCATAATTTCAACATATGATATGATTCCAGGATTTATTGGCATGGCTCTCTCCTATGGCCTTTCACTTAACATATCCTTAGTATTTTCAATTCAAAATCAATGCAATATAGCGAATTATATTGTATCAGTGGAGAGGTTAGAACAATATACGCATATACCAAGTGAGGCACCAGAAGTAATAGAAGGAAATCGTCCTCCTGTGAATTGGCCGTTTGCTGGTAGAGTAGAATTACATGAATTGCAGGTATATGTTGTTACTACTATTTTGCAACTTGTTAATGACCTGAAAAATGGGAGTTGAACACTTGAACTGACACGCACAAGTTGTTTCTCGATATGAAAACAGATACGTTACAGGCCTGATGCACCACTAGTTCTTCGTGGAATGACATGCACGTTTGAAGGAGGGCACAAAATTGGTATAGTTGGCCGAACAGGAAGTGGAAAGTCCACTCTTATAGGTGCTTTATTCCGTCTAGTGGAGCCAGCAGGTGGAAAAATCGTGGTTGATGGCATAGACATTTGTTCTATTGGACTTCATGACTTGAGATCACGTTTTGGTATAATACCTCAGGATCCTACTCTTTTTAATGGGACAGTCAGATACAATATGGACCCCTTATCACAACACACTGATCAAGAGATATGGGAGGTATGCTTTTTTATTTTCCTATATGTTTATGTTTGTTTATCTCTACCTTCCTTGTTACATATGTACTAATTGTAGCTTCTATACGGAAGGTTCTTGGGAAGTGTCAGTTGCGAGAGGCTGTCCAAGAGAAAGAAGAGGAGTTAGACTCTTCAGGTACGCTTAACCTTTAGCTGTTGCAACTTTGCGGTGACCAGTTCCTGTTTAAGTACTAATGACCAGTGACAAATTATTATACAGTTGTTGAAGCTGGAGCAAACTGGAGCATGGGCCAGCGGCAACTATTCTGTTTGGGGCGTGCTCTTCTCAGGAGAAGTCGGATATTGGTGCTTGATGAAGCAACTGCGTCAATTGATAATGCAACTGATTTTATTTTGCAGAAAACAATTAGGACTGAGTTTGCAGATTGTACCGTGATTACCGTAGCTCACAGGATACCAACTGTGATGGATTGCACCAAGGTTCTTGCCATCAGTGATGGTAAGTTGCGCATGAACTACCCATCTCGTCATTCTCGTTCAACAAATGCTTTTCTAAACTAAACTATAATTCATTCATTTGGTATATGTAAAATTTAGTTTTGATCATACCAAATTATGAAGATGTAAAATTTGAGGAACTTGATTGCACCTATAAATATTTGATCCTTTAGTCTGCTATGAAAAGAAAATGACTGATTGTATTTTCAGGGAAACTGGTGGAGTACGATGAGCCAATGAACTTGATGAAGAGAGAAGGGTCACTATTTGGGAAGCTTGTCCAGGAATACTGGTCTCATTTTCAGTCTGCAGAATCTCATTGAAGCTAAACATGTGTTTTAGCATAGCTGGCTCTTATGTTTTTATTTTCAATAGAATTGTGAAGAAGCCAAGAAAGTGTGCTTAGAAGTAGGATGCAAAATTTATTATATTTTGACAAACTATGAGGGCTGAGAAGAGGGAAGGAATTAGAGACTAAGAAAATGGTGCAAAGGTATTAAATGCATTATTTGTAAATTGATGCTTGAGCTGTGAGCTGTTTCACAGTGGAAAGCTTTGATCGTTAAATATTTAGTTAAATAAATATTTTAGAAATGAATGAAGAAGTAAAGAAATATTCTAGGTCTGAATTTTTTACAATAATTTCTCGGATTGTGTTTCATGAGATTTGAGTAGGTGGCATATGCTTAATTTGTATATTGTCTAATTTTACTTGTGAAATACCCTTTTACTCAATGTCTTTAAGTAGGAGTGTTTATTGAACCTGACGATCTGAAAATCTAATCAATACAAAAAGATTGGGTTGAATGATTTTTATAATTGAATTAAAACTAATTTAACCCAATTCACTACGGGTTAGGTGATGAGTTTAGTAAGTTGAACTCGAAACTTAACCTGATCATAATATTAAATTATTATTATTATTTAAAATTATATGTTTTCTTATTATGTGTTTCTCTTGATATTATATGTTTTGTTGTTAGTTTAAACAAATTTTATAGTTTGTATTTATTTGTATTACTTAGTTAGCTTGGACAAATTGTGTTTACTTTTAAATTTGGACAAATATTTCTTAGTTATTACTATTTGACAATTTAGTTATATATTAATTTTAATTTGTTTTAGTTTTGATATATAATTTGTAAATATAATTTATTGTTTATTTTTATGTTATAATCTATTTTTTAAAAAAAAATTCCTAAAACGATAAAATATTCTAAACATTCAATTTTTTAAAAAATATTTTTTAAATTTGTGATCTAATTAACCCAACCCAATTCAGTTCCTTTAAAAAGAGGCTGAATTAGGTTGAATTTAAAAACGTTGGGTTTTAGATTCATTCAAACTTGATCTAACCCATATTCACCCCTAACATAAATGTTTTAAAATCCAGATAAATTTTCGGGATCTAATTTAACAGATCGCATGTTGATATTTTATTTTCATATATGTATGATTTTGCCTTATTTCTTTCAAGTTTCATCTGTTGTACTGACCGTTAATCACCTAATGAACTCCATGGCCAGCAACATGAGCCTCTTCTTCCTAACAATGTTAAGTATTAACACTACCTTTGGTTCCAAAAGCTAAACCTCACAACCTATCCCTCCTTCAATTGCGTATTTGTCGTGACTATGATCCCCTTTAACGCTTTTGAATTGCACTCATAATTTTGCTTGCACGGGGTTGGTGGGGAGTCGTGCGGTTTCATGTTAAGAGTAAAAGAGGAATAAATTTGAAAAAAATAAAGATAAGGGGGTTAGGAAGTAAAACATTCCGTGCAAATAGCCAAATCATAACTTATCCATTTAATCATTTCATTATTTTTGTTATAAACAATACTACTGCATTTTCAGGATGTAATCATTTAAGGTTCTTCACAGCTTTCCAAGAGTGCGTTTTGTGGGGATTGAATCCATGTCTTGTAACTTAGCTACACTTATTGAGTATTTAATCATTTTGTTTGCTATTTGGTAACTAGAACAATAAAAGGATAAATATCAAGGTTTATTTGCTTACGAATGATTAACAATCATTGATTTTTAGTTTGAAACAAAAGTGGATATAGAAAATTTAAACAAATATATATGACACAACATGCAATGAATAATATATGTACATGTAACAAGTAAGCGAAAAAAAATAATTTTATGTAACGTATCTTAGTTAACGTTTATTATGCAAAATAAAAAAAAAGGTAGAACTTTTACATAAAGTAAAATATGATTCTTTTGTTATTCACATATCATAAAAATATGAGTTCTTACTTATAGAACAATATTCATGATTAAGAATTAAATGTACATAAATTTATTAAAAATAAAACTATTTACAAATTTACTGTGAGTAAGAATATCTTGTAATTCTTAATCATGTCCCATATCCTTTTTTTTTTCTCCCTTTCTCTTTCCTCTTTTCTACTTTTCTCTTTCCCCTCTTTTCTCCTTTTTTTTTAGGTAGCTTTTCTCTTTCTCTCTTTCTTCTTTTTCTTTTCTCTCTCTCTTCTCTTTCTTTACTTCTATGTAGCTTTTTCTCTCCCTCATAATAATAGGTTTGTATTATAGACCAATTAATTAACCACTTTCTGATAACATCTCCTGTTTTTATGCACCACTACTTTATCTCTTGTTAGCAATCGACCTCTCTTGGATAGAGTCTTCTTTGTAACTGAACAATTTCTCCCCCTAATCTCTCTCACATTCTGTTATTTTATTTTTAAAATCTAAAATTTGTTATTCGGTTAACCTTTTTTTTTTTCTCAAACTCCAACAAGTTAGACTGGGTCAATTATTTTCTCCCACCAACTTTTCTCACATTTTGTTAACATATTTTTCAGATAAAATTTTCTATTCATAGTTGTCCCTCTTTACTTATTTTTTTTTAAATAATTTGAATAATAATATTTTTTAGATTATTGCAATAAAAGGAAGTAAAGAAGTGAATAAATTTTATCTGAGAATAATGTCTATTATGGCTTTTATGTTGTTAGTGAGCAGACTTGAGGCTTGGATGTAGGTGTTGGTGTTGGTTTTGAGCTTTGATGTAGGTGCTGGTGTGACTGAATGCTGGTGCTATATCGACCAAATTCTTTCTGCTAGATTGGTTACATGTTTGTGTTTGATCAGTTGAATGCTTGTAATTCTGGAGTTGGTGCTGGTACGACTGAATGTTCATATTGGATCGACCAAATGCTTCTGTTGGATAAGTTGAATGCTTTTGTTAAATCTATCAAACATTTGTGTTGAATCAACTGAATGCTTATGGTTGGTGTTGGTGCTAGTGCGATTGAATACTAATGCTAGATCGACCGAAGGCTTCTGTTGGATCGATCATATGCTTATGTTGGATCAACCAAATTCTTGTGTTAGATCGATCAGATGCTTGTGCTATATCGATCATGGTTTTTCCAGGTAGATGCTAGGCTTTTATAAAGAAACTGTAACTTGTGCAGGTAAGAACTGGGTTTAAACAAAAAGTCATTGTTTAACCTAAAGATTCTAAGCTAATGGCTTTGTAGACCTAAGAAAATCAAGTGACAGGCTTTAAGAAGTAAGAGATGCAAATGAAATGTGATGCAATGTTATGATAATATGATGTCATGAGACTTAACTTTCAAGACTAAATGTTTTGTTTCTTTTCCTTTTGATCTTTTCTGTTTTGTTTTTTCTATAGAATTTTTCAACCTACAAGACACATGACCTATAATTCAAGAAATTATCAAGCTTCTTCTAGTTTTTAAAACTTATGAAAGTAATTGTAATGCTTTGGATTTTCTTATCACACATGCTTCCTTTTAATATATTATCATAGAATGTAAAGAGAATTGGCAACATGAGAAGACAATAAGATAATCTTATTCAAGAAAGTGAGAATATGTTTATAAAGATGGTCATTGTATGACAAAATGAAAGTATTTACAATGAACTTTTGGCAGCTAAAAGGGTAACAATAAGAGGTATAAGTGACACTTTCTAATCGAACAATACTAGCACTGCACTTCAATAGTTTCGATTACTCACTAATAAACTTGAGAGGATAATTCAATACATTTTTTTTGTCTCGAATGACTTTTCCCAGTTGATTCCTAAAAAATTGGCACGATACTTGTCTTTTTTCCCTAATTTTTGCCTAGATTGCTTTTTCGAGTTTTCAACCTACCAGGCCGCTCTAACTTTTTTCTAGATTGTCCTTTCAGGTTTTCAATCCAGTGAGTTTATTTTTTTACCTTAATTTTGCCTAGATTGCTTTTTCGAGTTTTCAACCTAGCAGGTAGCTCTAACTTCTGCCTAGATCACCCTTTCAAGTTTTCAATCTAGCAAGCTCTTTTTTTTTATTTTTTTTAGGCATAATATTTCTTCACTGCATCAAAATTTACAAGATGTAGGAGATCTTTTTCATCCATGTTTGTGAGGATCAAGGCTCTTCTAGAGGAAACCTTCTTAACTACATATGGTCTTTCATAATTTGGTGCCTATTTACCAAGACGATCTTTCTGACCTTGTAGAATCTTCTTAAGCACTAAGTCTCCTTATCAAAATTCCTTGGGGTGTAATTTCTTTTCAAATGCTTTCTTTAATATTTTTTGGTATAACTGATCGTGACAAATTGCATTCAACTTTTTTTCTTCAATGAGGTTTAATTGCTCCAAATAGACATGGACCCATTCTGCTTCTTCTAAATTAGCTTCCATTAATATTCTTAAAAAGGGGATTTCAACCTCAATCGAAGGGACTGTTTCCATTCCATAAACCAGGGAAAATGGGGTTGCCTCGATTGAGGTGCGAATTGAGGTACGGTATCCATGTAAGGCAAATAGAAGCATCTCATGCCAATCTTTGTATGTCACCACCATCTTCTGAATTATTCTCTTGATGTTTCTATTTGCTGCTTTAACTGCCCCATTCATTTTTGGGCAATATGGAGAGGAGATATGGTGCTGAAATTTTGAAGTCAGCACACAATTTCGTCATCAACTTATTGTTCCAGTTGGTTGCATTACCGTAATGATTTTACTTGGCATACCATAATGAAAAATTATTTCTATTTTGATATGAGGCGGCTTCAACACATTTGATGAAATAATCGATTGCAACTAGAATGAAGCGATGTCTTTTTTTATGTTTTCAGCTCAGTAGCACTGATAACATCCGTTCCCCACATCGAAAATGGTCAAGGTGATGACAAAACATTAAGGGAAGTTGGTAGAGCATTAATGTTATCAACATGTATTTGAAACTTATGACATTTTTTCACATATTTAAAGCAATCATTCTCCATGGTCAACCAATAATAATCGGCCTTTAAGATTTTTCTTGCCATGGCATGCCCATTGGTATGAGTGTCGAAACAACCTTCATGAACCTCTTTAATAATTTTATGCGCTTCGTTAACATCTACACATCTAAGCAAAACTATATCATGATTCCTCTTATACAATACTTCCCCGTTTAGAAAAAACTCATGGCCAATCTTCTCAAAGTTCTTTTGTCATTCTCTGAAAGCATTGGGCAGATATTCTCTACTTTTTATATATTCCTTAATATCATAGTACCACAGATCTCCATCTGGCTCTTCTTTTATTGACTAATAATGCACACTGAATCTTTATAAGTGGCATGTCTTCATTACTTAATGTGAACATAGACAAAAAGGTGACTAATGCATCTTCCAATTGGTTATCATCTCAAGAGATGTGATCAAAAGTGATATCCTTAAATTGCTTCATCAATTTCTTAATGTAGCCTTGGTAAGAGATTAGTTTTGCATCTTGAGTTTCCCACCCCCCTTTTAATTGGTGAATGACTAAGGTTAAGTCCCCATATATCTCAAGCCTTTTCACTTTAGCTTCTATAGTTGCTTGTATCCCTAGAGTGCATGCTTCATATTCTGCTATGTTATTGGTGTAATAAAAACACAACCTAGTTGTAATTGGAGTATACTAATTTTCTAGGATATAGCTCCAATTCCATATCCCAATATGTTGGAAGCACCATCTAACAACATGTTCCATCTTTTTAGCTTTAGTGACCTCTTTTCATCAAATAGCACCATTATGTTTTCATCTAGGAATTCACACTGCATTAACTGATAGCCATCTATGAGTTGATGTGCTAGATAATCTGCCAAAGCACTTCTTTTAATTGCCTTATTAGTCATATACATAATGTCATATTTTGATAAAAGAACTTGCCATCGAGCAATTCTTCCTATGAGAGTAGGTTTTTCAAAAATGTACTTGATTGGGTCTATTTTAGACACTAGCCATGTTGTGTGACTCAACATATATTATCTCCAATGATGGGCTGCCTAGGCTAAGGCACAACAAGTTCGCTCCAACGATGAGTATCTAGTCTCAAAGTAAGTTAACTTCTTACTCAAATAATAAATAGCATGTTCTTTTCTCCCATAATCATTATGTTAGCCTAACACACAACCCATAAAACCATCAAGCACTGTTAGATACATAATAAAGAGCCTTCCAGGGATAGGCGATACTAAAATGGGAAGCTTATGCAAATATTTTTTTATCTTATCAAAAGCCTCTCAACAATCATCATTCCATTCCATCAGTTGATTTTTGCATAACAACTTGAATATGGGTTCACATGTAGCTGTTAGTTGGGATATGAATTGGGTAATATAATTCAATCTTCCTAAGAAGCCTCAAACTTCCATTTATATGCTAGGTGGTGGCATTTCAAGAATTGCTCAAACTTTGTTGGGATCCACTTTTATACCCCTTTGACTAACTATAAATCCTAACAATTTACCAAAGTTTACACCAAACGTACACTTGGATGAATTTAGCCTCAATTTGAACTTTCTTAGTAGTTCAAACAATTTCTTCATGTGGATTATGTGGTCTTCCCCTTTCCTTGACTTAGCAATCATGTCATCCATGTAGACCTCAATCTCTCTATGTATCATGTCATGAAACAATGTCATAATTACCCTTTGATACGTTGCCCAAACATTTTTTAGCCCAAATGGTCTGACCTTGTAGCAAAAGGTTCCCCATTGTGTGATGAATATAGTTTTCTCCATGTCTTTGTCAACCATCTTAATTTGGTTATATCAAGAGTAACCATCCATGAAAGAAAAGAATGAATGTTATGCTATGTTATCTACTAGCACGTCAATATGAGGAAGTGGAAAATCACCCTTTCAACTAGCTCTATTTAAATCCCGGTAATCTACACATATTCGAACCTTTCCATCTTTCTTAAGAATAGGGACTATATTGGCAACCCATTGTGGATATTTGGCAATAGCTAGAAAACCTACATCAAATTGCTTCATGACTTCCTCCCTAATCTTTAGAGATAAGTCTGGTTTCATCTGCCTCAACTTTTGTTTGACGGGAGGACAGTCTGACTTCAAAGGTAGCTTATGCTCTACTATGCTAGTATCAAGCTCTGCATATCCTGATACGACTAAGCAAAGATATCATTGTAATCTTGCAAGAGCTTTATCAACTTATCACATTTAGTTTCTTTCATGAGTGTGTCAATCTTAACTTCTTTCTTTTCTTCTTCACTCCCCAAATTGTTTATCTCAATCAATTCTTCATGAGGGTGGATTTCTTTTATCTCTTGTTCTACCAACCTTGACAATTCGGGGGAAGGCTCTAAATCACCTTCAATTTCCTCACCAGTCTTATTAACAAGACAATCAAAACTATTTGATGCAATACTAGCATTGTCATTTTCAAGCATGTTTTTCTCAAATATGCATTATTTAAAGTTGGGATAAGATTAAACAAAAAGAAAAAACAAAAGGTGAATGAAGAACAAATGCATTTATTAATAAAATATTGAAAGGAAATACACAAGCTCTTATTCAATGAAAAAATCTTAAAGCCTTAGGCATAGCAATAAGATCAGCATTACAAAAATTAATTTAAATCTAAATTGATAATCGCAGGCTACTCAACAATCTCAATTATTGAGCTCAAACTTCAATGGACAAGCGTGGATAAGATTAACATGTTCATCTTCATGAGCTTCTTGCTCAAGAGTAACTATTGAGTTTGGAAGCCCGAACCCAACGCTCCAAAAGCTTTCTCACAAATCACGGATAGGGACCCCTTCAATTTTTAGTTCATCAACAAAAATATTTTTACCCTTAGTATAGTGGACAACCAAAAGTTTTGGGCAACCTAAAGTTAAATCAATAGCCAACACCTAACCTCTAAAATACTGGACCTGTAGAAGTTGTTTATCCATCAAATCTTGTAGGATATGCTTAAAGTCATCACATTCTTCAATTTCATGAACCTTACCAGGATGTAATCCACACCCCTCATCTCTATCAAGGCTTTCTTCTAACATCCCAAACTTATCCATTCCTTAAAAAATGACATTCAAGGGAGTTTTGACATCTTCCACCTTTCTTATCATGAGTTGTTCTTTACTATCTTCTATAGAATTAACAGTTGGCCCCCCATGATCTGGTAAAGGGTTATTTCCAATATTAGGATTATCCTCTTTGAAGTTTAGCCACCATGCTTCGGAGCAAAACGAAATGAAGCATAACTTCACTTCGTGAAGAGATGAGTTACTCCCTAGAGAACCAAAGGGGACAAGTGCTTTACAAGCACACAATCGAGGGTCTTACAGACCCGAGAACTGGAGGACTATTGTGCAAGAAGAGCGCTAGTCCGGAGGATGAGCATAATGGCAACCAGACTATAAGATCCGGGAAGCACATTACTCGAGCTCCCCTGAGATAGTGAGCTAGAGATAGAGTATGAGTATCCTTATATATGTAATATATAGGGATACAAATACTCATCAAACTTTGCACCTTGAACTTCAGCGCTCTACAATTCTCAAAGGAATGACCAACAACACCTACATGATAATCACATTTGGAATTGGCATCATATCCCCTGGGATATGGTGGTTCTGTGGGTTTCATTGGGCAAGGTACCACCAATGAATTTTGCAATAACAGAGGGAACAACTCAGTATATGACATAGGATAAGGTCAAAATTGACTAGTTTCTGATCTTGGGTGTTATGTTGTATTGTTTAGTTTGGTTCTATGGCTAGTTGGATCCAAATGGCTATGTGGTAAGCATTGTGGGTGAAATATGTGGATCCTGGTGGACAAGTTATAAGGATAGGGAATTTGAGAGATGGTGGTGATGTTTGGATAGGCCATGTGAGGGGTATAGAAATGAGTAGTTTGTTATTAGGTGTCCCAGGAGAGTTGACTATCACTACATTGATATCTCTTTTTTTTTCTTTCCTGATCCACTTAAAAATTTCCTTGATCCGTTTATTCCAGTAGAGTGAACAATAATCTTTTCCATTCTTCATGCCATTCTCAATCTTTCCCTAATGATGACTATATCGGAGAAGTTTGATGAAATATTTTTTATCATCTTATCATCGAATGGTTCTTGCAAAGTATCAATAAATAGAGCTACTGTTTCTTTGTCAGATAAAGGAGGTTCCACCTGTGCTGCCACTTCTCTCTACCTCTGAGCATATTCCTTAAATGTCTTATCATTCTTTTTAGACATCCTTTGCAAATCAAATCTATCGGGAGTTATGTCAATATTATATTTGTACTATTTGAGGAAAGTATCTACTAAATCCTTCCAAGAGTGAATATGAGCTTGTTCAAGATGCATATACCAATTTACAGTTGCTCCAACTAAACAATCTCGAAAACAATGAATAAGTAACTTATCATTGCGAGCATAGGCTGCCATCTTTCTATAATAAATGGTCAAATGGTTCTTTGGGCAACTGGTCCCTTGGTATTTATGAAATTCTGGTGTCTTAAATTTTGGGGGAAACTTTACATTTGGAACCAAACAAAGATCAATTGTCTCTCCTATGTCCTAACTAACTCCCTCAACAACCTTAGCCTTTCTTCCAACATTTGTAGCTTCTCACTAGAATGTACCTGCTCAATCGCATATGTTGGTTGAGATCCTCCTAGGATTTGCTAAGAATTTACTTGATTAATAAAATCAATATTTTAGGTTTGGTAGAGGATTTGGTTCTTATAAGAGACAATATTCATGGATTAACCCCAAGGTTGGTTAGGTTGTGTTTGTGTAGGTAGTCGTTGAGTGCCCAATGGTTGGTGATTATTTGGAAGGTCCATGACTTTTGGAGGCGTGTAGTTAGGAGGAAGGCCATATAATGGCCATTGGACCTCTAGAGGGTCAACTTGTTGCACAAGCCTATTAAGATGTAGATTATTGGTTCCGTAGGTATTGGAGTGAAGCCAAGCGGACCAGTAAGAGAAGTTGACAATTCTCCTTTGGTTATTGGTGGGGTCCTTTCTGTGTTTTTCATTTATAGAGATTGCAATGTTTTTAGAATTTGAGCCATCTATTCCTTGTATTGATTAACATCACTCCTCAGTTCTTCATTGTGTTCTTCCATTTCATCCATGATCTTAGCCTAGGAGCGTGTCTTATAAGGATCCTAGGGAAACACTTTTGTGTTTTTTTTTGGATTTATTATTCTATGAATGAAAAATACTTTGAGTATAAAAGAAAAGGAAATAACTTTTCAAAAAAGATTGGTTTTTGTATTCAATATTGAGAGTGATTCCCCGCATCGCGGTGCTAGAGGCAATACCCCTTAGGTCGTAAAGCGGTTGAACCTTATTCCAAGGGAGAATTCACTCCTCAATAGATAAAGACATTCTTACTAGAAATGCAACAAAACAATCCATACTTTCAAACTAGAACCAATCATCTCAGGATAAAAATATGGTTGACAATTGTCTAAGGGAGAATTTCCTCCTCAATAAATTATGTCTAAATCTTATTTAGCCCTGATATATTGCTAGTATGATTTTGAATCTCCTCCATATTGAATTATTAAATATTTTCTACTATTAAAAGAGATAAATTAATGAGGAAAAAGTTTAATTAAATGAAAAACATGCAATCTAACACATGTCATAATATGCATGTATGAATAACATTTTTTGTTTTGTATGAATTTCATTTTGAGTAAGAAAAGGAACTTAGGCATTAATGACATAAATGCATCATGCATGAATATGTTTCTATGCTAATGTTAATATGGATATGTACAAACGAAATGATGAAAGTAACACATTTCCCATTTGACCTAAAAAGGTAAATCTAAGGTAGGAAATTTCTAAGGTCATAACCTTAATTTTGGAGGTCACTAAGTCTACATACTAGTACATGGTTTCGTATATGGATCTAAACTCTCAAGGATTTATTGGCCCCCAGGTTGCCCTTATCACATAGATAAAGACCCAACATATGTATTAATCACAAGTAGGGAACATACCCTCTCAATATGACTAACCCATGGTACTAGTAACAACCTGAGTGGTAACTCAATAACTGCCAAGTGAGCATTAAGCCCCTGAATAACATTTATCAAGCCACCATTTACTCCTAGGTCCGCATAGACTTGGGTGTAGAGCCCAAAATGTGTATGGGGTACAAGTGTTAGTGGAGAGTGTGGGGGAACATACAAACATGTAAATTTAACAATTATCCAAATATAAAAAAAGTAAAAAAATATATAATAGAAGAATAAATAAATGAAATTCTAACCTAAGGCTAAGCCTAAATAAAGCTTGTGTAGAAAGACAAAAACAAAACAACAACAAAAAGAAAAGGTAAAATTAATACTTATGAACTTATAATTTTGCACACTTAACTTTATAAGGCCCGACTTTCAAAGCTCATTTGCTTTCCTTTATGGCCTATCCCAGACAGCTATGGAAGTTTCTAGCTACCTTCCATTCTTTAGTAGCATAAAGTTCGACACCCAAAGTAGAAAACCCTTCCAAAGATTCGCATGAAACCTATTCTTGCAAACAACCTACTCATGCAAATAGAAAATTTCTCATCCCCTGAGTGGAGTCGCCACTTGTCATAACAAGGATTACAACAGGTGTTTTACTTTAAGAGAAAAGCATTGGAAAACTCTTTATAAACTAATCTTTAAAGTCAAAGTTGGGTTCGAAAGTCAATTACGTGGAGGAAAGATATTAGCACCCCATAACTCCTATTAAATTATGCAAAATTATATAACTTTACAAATATTTAATTATGCAAAACTATATAACTTTACATATATTGATTTTACCCCTAAGAAAGAAATAGATATTTTTTTTATCTTTTATTTAATTTTATATAAATGAAAAAGACTCTTTTTATTTAAAGAAAAAACTTGCGTAAGGATTTAAGCTAACAAATGATTAGTCATTAAACCCTTACGATAAGGTTAAGGATACAAGTGTTATTCTATTAACGTTATCAGTTATAGAATATTTATTTTTTATATTTTATAGAAAGATAGATGACAACTTTTATTTTATAAAAGAAAATCTTGCATGAGAACTTAAACTAGTAAATAACTAGTTATTAAATCCTGACAATCAAATAACATTATTATTCCATTAATGTTATTAATTAATGCGTGTTGGATAATATTTAATTTTCATTTAAAAAAAATAATTCTATTTTAATCTATACATAGATTTATGATAGCAATGATTATTCAATAACTCTTAAAGATTAATTATCAATAAAAAGTAATTATCACTCTGCTACAATTTATTGCATGAACCCATGCATTTACCTAAAACTGTAATTTATAAAATTAAGTCAAATTTTAATTATATTATATACTCTTTTCCAAAATGATATATATATATATATATATATATATATATATATATATATATCATATCACACAACCACCAATAAATAATATATGTACGTGCAATAAGTAAGTAAAAAAAGGAAAATTTCCATGCAGCGTCTCTTAGTTAATGTTTATTATGTAAAATAAAAAAATAAAAATAAAAAGGTAGAACTTTTACATAAAGTAAAATATAATTCTTTTGTTACTCACATACCCAAAAAAATTAGTTCTTACTCATGGAACAATATTCACGATTTAAGAATTAAATGTACTTGAATCTATTAAAAATAAAACTATGTGCAAATTTGTTGTTGCGTGAAAATACCTTGCAATTCTTTATCATGCTTCATATCCTTTTCTTTTTTTTTTCTCCTTTCTCTTTCCTCCTTTTCTTTTTCTTCTTTTCTCTTTCCCTTTTTTTCTCCTTCTTTTATATAGTTTTTCTTCTTCTCTCTTTCTTGTTTTTCCTTTCTCTATCTCCTTTCCTTCCTCTTTCTCTACTTAACTTTTTCTCTCTCTCTCATAATGTGCCAATAGGTTTGTATTTATAGACAGTCATTTAGCCACTTTTTGATAATATCTCCTATTTTTATGCACCACTACTTTATCTCTTGTTAGCAACTGACCTCTCTTGGTCTGAGTCTTCTTTGTAATTGCAACAATTTCTCCCCCTAATCTCTTTCACATTTTGTATTTTATTTCTAAAATCTAAAATTTGTTATTTAGTTAGCGCTCTTTTTCTTAAGCCTCAATTATTAGACAAGGTCAATTATTTTTTTCCCACCAACTTCTTTCAAATTTTGTTAAAATATTTTCAGATAAAATCTGTCGTAACCAGGATCATGATGAATGTGACACAAATATAATTTATGGGGCCGCCACCAATATTTTATTTTAAGGGAAAAAATATTAGGAAATCCTTTATAAAATGGTCCTTAAAGTCAAAGTTTGGTTCAAAAGTCAACTATGTGTAGGAAAAGTATTAACACCCCATAATGCCTATATAATTTTACAAATATTTATTTTACCCCTAAGAAATAAATATATATTTTTTATTTTATTTTAATTTTATATAAATGAAAAGACCCTTTTTATAAAAAAAAAATTGTCATAAAGATTTAAGCTAACAAATTATTAGTCATTAAACCCTTACAATAACGTTAAATATAAAAATGCTATTCAATTAGCGCTATCGGTTATAATATATTTATTTTTTATATTTTATCAAAAGATGACAACTTTTATTTTATAAAAGAAAATCTTGCATGAGAACTTAAACTAGCAAATAACTAGTTATTCACAATCAAATAACATTAAAGATAACATTGTTATTCCATTAATGTTATTAACTGTTGCATGTTGGATAGTATTTTATTTCCTTTAAAAAATAATAATTCTATTTTAATTCATGAACATATATATATATATATATATATATATATATATATATATTTATGATAACAAATGACTATTCAATAACTCTTAAAGATTAATTAAGATTAAAATGTAAAATTATCACTAAATTAATTCTACAATTTATTGCATGACCTTGTGTTTTTATTTAAAATGAAAATTAATAAATTAAGTAAAATAGAAAAAAGAAAAAAACTAAATCTAAATTTTAATTATATTATATACTCTTTTTCAAAATGATTTATATACTATAACTGCGTTAGTTAGAAATCATTTATAGTTGATAATCCTATTAAACTCATTTTAATAACATTGTAATTAAATGTATTTAATATATAATGATTCTCCCACAAAGCTATGTCAAATATCACATAAGTATGCGATACATGCAGAAGGAGAAAATGCATGAGGGTTCTCCCATAGATCTATGTCAAATCCCACATGGGTGTGAGAGATACACAAAAGGAGAAAATGCATTTGTGGTTCTTCCACCGAGATATGTCAAATCCCACATGCATGTGGGAGATGCACATAAGGAAAAGAAGCATTAGAGAGAGTTGAGAGAAATTTAAGGTGATTATGAGAGATATTTTAAAAGGAAAAATACTTTAGGATTCTCCCACAACATTATATAACAATGCTAAAAGGTTATTGATAAAACCTAAAAGATATGGTAACCCAAAAATATGAGTTTTAATAACTAAAATAAAAGGTTATCTTTAGAAGGGAGTTGAATAGAGCTATAAGAAACTGTTTAAAAATCTTTCTAAAAAAAAACCTTATTAAGAAGCTTTGAAAGAATCTTCATAAGAAAGAACAACTTCTAATAAGTAAACATAAGATATAATATGATAAAAAAGCCTTTCGAAAACATAGACATAGATAAAATCTAGTTTGCTATAAGATGTGTCTTATGGTATACAAACATGCCTTGTGCTATACAAATGTGTCTTGCGGTATATAGACGTGTCTTGTGATATATAGACGCACATCTAAGTATACAAATACATGTTAAAAAGAAATTTATAGAAGATATTGTTCTGCTTTTTTAGACGTGGTTTTATAACATTTTTTGTAAAACAACCTTATTATAAATCTATTCAAAATAAAACTAACTTTAGCAAGTATAAACATTGAAATAGAAGGTAAGTAAGAAAGTCAGTTTTTATAATAGTTCACTTAAGTTGAGTTATGTTCAGTCTCTTCCAAACACCTCTTGGAAGTTTCCACTATTTCAACATAATACAAGTATTTTTACTACTACTTCTGGCTCACAATGAGTACTCTTAAACCATTTGTGGTTTTACACTTGAGCTTCCTGAGAACAAGATTGAGTAAACCAAGTCACTTTTGGCTACACGAGTATTCTTTGCTATAAAGTCACTTCTAGCTTCACTCGAGTATTCCTCTGCCACAAAGTTACTCCTGACTTCAGTTGAGTATTCTTTAAACATAAAATCACTTTTGTTTTTACAACCCAAAGGTAAGAGGAAAGGTTAACTCTCATAGAAGATATACAAATTTTCTCAAAATGAATAACTTCATAAAGTGAAGGATAAACAATATAGCTCATTGGATTATAGTAAATTTAGTTCAGTCAAGGTGAGTGTTTAATTTTTATGCACTATTGTAGATGTGTGTGCTTCCAACGCTTAAGACTATTTACAATGTCATTCTTCTTGTTTTTTCAAACTCAGGTTGCCTTATGTAGGGGCCTTTTTAACATGTGACTGTTGTGACTTAATAGCCTTGCGCATCTAGAGGTACTGAATTAGCATTAAATGCTTTTATGAAACTCTTCACTAACTTGCCAGCTTAATATAGAACACCCATACCGTTTATCTCTTTTATAAGCAAGTTGATATGATCAAAATTACTTACTAAATAGATAATTTGAGAAAGTTTTCTATCACTTTGACTAAGGTGGATCACATTTTCCTATGCTTTACTTGAGTCTTCTCCATTTGATCCACTTGCATAAAAACTCTTGAGCATTTCACTTCTTCACTCCACTTGCATAAAACAATAATTCATGTTTGAAATAGTGTATAAGATGATGAGAATATAATTAACATAAACGAGTAGATCAAAGATCATCTTAAGCTACTTCTATATCTAAATCTCATCATCAGAGGCTTATGTTATCAATTAACAGGATTCTACACCTTAAGATGCTTTTGATGCTTCATCGTTTAAATAGATACTTCTGATAATGATATAAACATTTTACATTGCATCTTAACCTTCGTATGCTTCATCTATTTGTTATCATCATCTTTTGGTGCTATGTCTTCTTCCTGTCTTCATCTCTGATATTTCATTTTCTTCATTCTTGATATGATGTGTCTTCTCCTTATAACTTGTGTCCTTTCCTTCATACATCTTCATTTTTCTTCATCTCCATAAGCTCCATTTTCTATAGCTGAGTCTTGTTTCTTGATATGCGTTTTGATGCATGTAACTATATCTTGATGAGTTTCATCTTCATCTACTCAGTTGCATCTTCCTTGAAGGAAAGCATATGTATATTCACTTTAATAGATGTATCTTCAAGAGATGTGTCTTGTATCCATGGGCTTGTACATTTGTTGCGATTGAACTATGTTTTATCATCAACAGTGGAACTATGTTTGACTTTGAACTATGTCTACATATGACAATTTGAGTTTGCATCTAATGTGGCTGAGACTGTGTCTGACTTGGTTGAGTCTCTTAGTTTGTGTTTAGCTGGATTGATAGTCTGCATTTGCGTCTTCGCCTTTGATAAGCTGCATCTTATACTTGTTTTAGCTTCACCTGCATCTTATAAACCAAATCAATTGCATCTTATAACTTGCAAAATCTTCTTTA
Organism: Psophocarpus tetragonolobus; assembly: GCA_037954015.1. NCBI lineage: Eukaryota > Viridiplantae > Streptophyta > Magnoliopsida > Fabales > Fabaceae > Psophocarpus > Psophocarpus tetragonolobus. Next base: position 17,563,587 of record CM075692.1, read on the forward strand.
TGCATTTTAGCTTGTGCCTTTGATACTTTTTACTTGTTTATTGATGAGTTAAAAAAGTCTTCTACCATAATCACGACAAGTGCATTAGTTGTATGTAGTAATTGATAAATATATCATGTCGATCCATAAAGACTTGTTGATACTAAAAAACGTCAATACGTTCTAGTTGTACAAAGGAAATATAGAAATAAACTAAAACTATCAAACATAGAGTAAATAACGTAAAATAAATAATAAAAACACAATGGTTACATGCATGTTATTCAATTGGATTTGACTCACTAAACCATCCCTCAAGTGCATAAATGGACTTAAAACCTTCGTTTACTCCCCATGTTTTCATCACCTATAAAAGTATCCTTAATTTGAATACCTCACGAGTAGCGAACTGAGCTATTAGAGTATTAGACTATATCTCTCACAGATAATCTAAAGTCAAACAACTCGCATTAAAGAAAGAAGCTTAAGATGGTCGATGGGTTTTACTCTCTCAAGTAATAACACCCATTGGGAGCTTTTCTTATTTTACAAACAAAAATCTTCTCCCGAGCTCATTTGATATGTAAAATCCAAAAAGAAAACATTTTTCACTTTTCAAGTCAAAATCCCCTCTTAGGCTCATTCAACAAGTAAAACTTATGAAATATTTTAGAAATAAAGAGCAGGGTAAAGAAGAACACCAACAATGGAAAATAAACTTAGATTACAAGTACAAAAATACACAATAGTTCAGGTAAAGCTACATCAAAACTCAACTAAATACAAGACTAGCTAACCATAGGGATGGATGAGCTAAAGGATGAATGAATATGGTATAAACATGTCCTAAGCTAATATGTGTGTAACCCTAGGTCAAGAGAAAGCGTGGAAACCCCGGACAGAACCCCCTAAACTAACCGAAACTCATCTTTTTATTTGTTACATTTTGAACCATGTGCACATAGCGGTTAAAAAGTGGTCGTTGGATTCCATAAGACTGCTTAAGGGCTAAGTAGTCAAAGTGTTGCACAACGACAAAGATGGGCATTGGGTGCTCTGCTATAGACATAGACACCTAGATTAACGGGCATTGGGCAGCAACGAACTTAGCCAATAGGTGCCTGCCAACAGACATAGGTGATCTTCATGATGAGCGTTAGTGATGCATCCCTCCCCAAGGCAAGTTTGAAGAATCCTTAATGAAGAGAATGCTCCCAAGATCCTTGCTCATAGAGGTTCCAAGGTTGAAGAAATGGAGGTGGAAGACTAGAAAATGGAGGAAAAGTAGGCGCCACTCTTGTTGAAGGAGATAAGACAAAGGATGAAGCTAGCCACAAGGGAAGGAACCTTTGATAATAGCATGAAGAACTCTCACTAAGGAGAGAACATGAACACTCTCAAGAACAAAAGAGTTCTCAATTTAGAGAAGTATAATTTTCATTCAAAATGAGTGTTAAAATCTACATGAATGAGGGAATGCTCTATTTATAGAGCAAAGCATGAACCATGGGCTTAGGAACCTCAAGTTGAACGTCCAACATGCTTAATTAAGGGTTAGTTAGCTTAATTTAGTGTTAATTTAGCATGTGCTCAATTAACACTAATTTAATCCAACTAAAGATCCAAACATGACCCTAAAAAAATGGATCTATGTTCCCTCTAGTTTGAATTTGAATTTTGGAAGGAAATGACATGACACTTCCAAAATTCAAATTCAAATTCAAATAAGAAGCAACAAGAATCAGCCATGTAGGAGAGAGAAAGCACATGTGGAGTGAAACAAGGGGACAAGGGGGCCCACGTGTCTCATACATGCTTCATGTGTTGGTTAGAAGGGTGTGAAGAGGAATTAGGGGTGTGGAAATTAATAACCACACGTCCAAATCCTCTTGGACCAGCTCAAACTAATTAACACACTCCACAAGAAGACTAATTACACCTCCTAAAGAAAATAGAACCTATAGGCCAAAATACAAGACCGAAAATTAAACTAGATACACCCAAAATCCTAATGACTTAAGGGTGTTTATACAAGCCTAAAAATGGTCCAATTAATACAATTAAATGGAACATGTCCTAAACTAAGCTTCTTGAAGCTTAATCTAAGTCATGCTCCTTTCTTATTGGTCCTAGCTCAAGCCCATGCTAGGCGTGCATGCATCAGTTGGGCGCTCACAATTCCACCATTGGGCATTAATGAGTAGACGCTAAACCAAATTTCTGACTTTTTCCTCGCTTCTTCAATCTTTTTCAAAATCTGACTCAAAACAACTAAAAACAAGCAAATAGTTGTAAAATGTGCAGAAACTAAAATCTAATCCTAAGTTTCTAACTAAATCTAATTTTAAGCTAAATAAGAGGAAAACAATATCTTAAATAAGAAAAAATTATGATAACTGCTCTTTTAAATTTTAATATGATAAAAAATTAAAAATATAAATAAGATATATAAAAGTTACTTGTGTTGGTCTAAATTAAATATTAGGTCCATAATGTTGAATAAATATTAAAACATTAAATTAAATATTATAAACAATAAAAAAAAAGTTCAAGAGTTGCAGTAAATATGAACATGAAGTTGATGTGAATGGGAATGTAACGCTACGGTTTGCAATTTTACGTTACTTTTGTGTGTGCTTTCTTCTTTCACATGTTTAAATTGATGTGATATCTTTTATAGTATAATCATATTATATCGTGTCCTCATTTTTGTATTATGACAATGATTTATCAATATATCAATGATAGTATATATATATATATATATATATATATATATATATATATATATATATATATATATATATATATATATATATATATATATATATATATATATATATATATATATACCATTTGTTGAAGCATGTAAATTAAAATGTAGTAAAGAAATTAAAAGAAGAAGTACTTACAGAGGCACAATAAAGATCAAGGCGAGTTATAGAAAATGATTTTATTCAGAAGGAAGGTAGGGATTTACAAAGAGAGGTATTAGAGAGGAAGAAGGTTTAAGGTTCTCTCGAGCTGTGTCCTCCTAACTCTGAATAACCTCTATTTATAGAATACAGAGAGCGGATTCGAAATCCGGACTTAACAAAATTACATATGAATTTAACTTTATTTAATATTCAGCCGGCCATGTGGGCCCGCCCATCTTGACTTCTGCATGGAGATAAGATAAGAGGCCGACATAATTATTTTCTTTAAGATAAAGGGTCCACCACCCATCTCGACTTCTGCATTAAGAGGCCGACATAATTATTTGCTTTTATATAAGGGGTCCACCAAATTATCAAGTTTTGTTCTGAAGCCAATTTTTGAAAAGACAGCTCTCCAGTTTTGGGTAAACCGTCGTCAGAAAATTACCTTAGAGCATTTACCAATTTTAATAACTTTTTTACAGACTAAGCATTTCTCTTGCAGTAATGGCTAATCTGAATCCAAGTTAGGGTCTTGGGCCATCTGAATGGCATAGCAGTCATCAGACATTAATTTTTCTTTATCTTCTTGATCCGATTCGTCAGAGTCCAAGGAGGATAAAGCTTCAAGTAATTTTTTCTTTAATTCTTTTTGCTCTTAGAATGTGCTACTAAATCTTCAATTTTAAGAGGAGAAGAAGAAGAAGAAGCAGCGGTTATTGGAGACTTCAGAGGAGCATTTTTAAAATTTTTGAACTTGACTTCAACATATTCAATATTGAATTTCTGCCATCAAAACACCTTCACGGTTAGACAAAGTTGCTTTGGATATGGTTCTCCCAAATGATGATGTACTTGATATTGATGCTGCATGAGCCAACCAATTCCCATTTTGGATAGGAAACTAGTCAACTTATATCTGGGAGGAATGGAGGGAGACAATTCCCAAAAATTATCGTACATTTTTGCTATTCGAACCGGTAAAATGCTTTTAACAGGACCTATTTCAATTACCCAATTAATAAACCATGAGGGTAATCTTATAGGTAATTCATTTTTAAAACTGATATACCATGAATGTCTGGGATTGGTATTTAAAAGGATTTTATACCAAGCATCCTGATAATCAAAGTAATTAAATGAAGATGGCTTAAAGGGTCTAGAAAAACCCTTAGGAGTCATCCAGTTTTGATTCCAGTCTGAAGGACATAAAACATTTAAGATCTTCAGCTTGGAATAATTCGTAATTTGAGGATTCTTTTGGATCTTTCTCTGGAATTAATTCTACAGAGTTGGTATCCAACAGAATCATTTGATAAAATGAAATAGTTTTTTCAAAATTATCCGGAATCCATGCCCATCCTTTAGGACTTATTTTAGCAAATATTGATGAAGGTTCTTCGTTTTCCCATTCAGGTTCTAGAGGTAACACAGAAACACAATGGGCTTTAATATGATAATCTTTGGGAGTATTTAGTAATTCTGGCTTTTTAGCTGGAGAAGGGGTAGTTAAAGGAGGAAAATTATTTTTAGAAGATACAGTTTCAGAATTCTTTTTAGGAAGTAATGATGTAGGTAGTTTTCTAGAGGTTTCAGGAGTATTTAGGGATGAGGCCACTGCATATGAAGGGGCTAAATCAGTAATATTTAGAGGTTTAGATTTCGAAGGACTTTCGGTCAAAGCTGATTTTACTGAGGGTCTCATAAGGAGTATTGGGAGTGCCCTGAAGAAATTCACGGGTTAAAAAGTCAGGAATAGAATTATTAGTGCCTTTTATGAATTCAATTTTAAAATCAAAACATGATAAAATACTTTGCCATCTTGCAAAAATTTGCTTTGAAACAATATTTTTAACATCTTTTTCTAATACTTCTTTTGCGGATTTGCAATCAATTCTTAAAAGAAATTCTTTATTTATCAAATCATTTTGAAATTTATTTATACATAAAACTATACTTAATATTTCTTTTTTAATTACACTGTAGTTTAATTGTGCTCCTACCCAAGCGCCCGAATGATACCTAACTATTTGCTCTTTTTTCTCGGGAAATTTCTGTTTTAGAATTCCTCCAAACCCTATATCTGAGGCATCAGTTTCTACAATAATGTTTGCTTCGGGATGAAGAATTCCTAAGCAGGGTAAATTTTTTACAAGACTTTTAATTTCTTTTACTATTGTAGTATGACTTTCTGTCCAAGGCTTGGGGTTTTTTCTAAGCCTAGAGAAAAGAGGTTGTGATGCATGCCTCCCTTGATCTTTTTCCTTGAGGTTCCAAGCACCATAAAATGGATGATGGAGGGGAAAGAAAATGGAGGTGGGGCACCACTCTCAAAGAGAGATAAGCCAAAGTGTTTAGGTTTGCCACAAGGGAAGGAACCCTTGATAAAAACCAACTAGGAAGAGGTTCCTCAAGAGAGAGGATCCTCAAGACCTTTTACTAAGAATGTGCTCACAAAGAGACTATTTTCATTCAACTTCAAAGGTCAAATTTTACAATGAGGGGGAATGAGTATATATAGCCCAATGGGAGAGCTTGGGCATACTTTTCTAGGCAATGTGGGACTTGGGCTTAATTAGGATTAAAACTAATTAACCCAAGTCTTAGGCCTTAAGTGAGGCACCTAAGTTCACCCCCTATGGGTGCAATTAGAATATCTTAATGTGAATGGGCTAGCCCAAAATCATGTCTTAACTTATGCACCCATTATAAGCTTACTCCTCCTTTTTAACTAAAGACACCTATACCTTATAAACTAAGAAGATGGCCGGAAATACATGGCTTTTAAGGGAATTAAAAATACTTTCCTATTTATCTAATTAAAATAAAATATTTACAAGCTAAAAATAACGAAGACTATGGATTCGAATCTTCAATGAGCTTTTGTCCATGCCATGCCTTCCTTGAGTCCTCCTAGCCATGATGCATGCTAGGTGAGATTGCATCAGGTTGGCAAGTAATTCTAATTTCGGGAATGAAATCGGCCACATAATTAATACATCCTAAAAATCTTTGTAACTGAGTTTTATTTTTAATTTCATCTGGAAATTTATTGGCAAATTCAACACTTCTACTTATGGGAGTTATTTTTCCTTGAAATATTTCATGCCCTAAAAATCTTATTTTAGTTTGTCCTATTTTTATTTTCTTTTTAGAAATAACCAGACCATTTTTCTTTATTATATCTTTGAATATTCTTAAATGTTTTATATGTTGCTCTATTGAATTAGAAAATATTAAAACATCATCCAGGTAAACTAAGGCAAATTCGGAATAAGGATTTAGCACATTATTCATAATATTTTGAAATTCTGAAGGGGCATTTTTTAATCCCATGGGCATTACATTCCATTCATAATGTCCGAATGGGACGGTAAAAGCAGTTTTATATTTATCTTTTTCTGCAACTTTTATTTGATAATATCCTGATTTTAAATCGAATTTTGAAAAAATTACTGCTTGGAATAATCTTCCTATTAATTCTTGTTTATTAGGTAGAGGATACCTAATCCATCTTAACACATTATTAAGGGGTTTATAATTAATTACCATTCTGGGTTCTCCTCTTTCAATTTCAGAAGCATTCATTAAATAAAAAGCTGAACAATTCCAAGGAGATTTACTTGGCCTAATTAGGTTTTTCTCTAGAAACTATTGAATTTCTTTTCTACAATAGTTAAGGGTTTCCTTATTCATTTGTACGGGCTTTGCTTTAGTGGGAATATTATTTTCATTAAATCCTTCGATATAAGGTAATTCTATAGTAAAAGAATTTCTATTCCAAAAAGCTGAAGGAATTTCGGCACAAATTTCTTTTTCGAATTCCTTTTGAAGATTTTCAAAATTCTTTTTTACTCTTTTATCATTAATTTGTTTTTCAATTCTTTTATATTTTATTTCTGTTTGTAATTTATTGATTTGATTAGTTTTATTTTCAATTTTATTTATAAAATTATTTTCAGTTAAGTCTTTTAAGGTTAAAATTTCTTTCTGCTTGAGAGGGTTAATAAATTCAAAGATATGAGTTTTATACTTTATTCCTTGCTTAGATACTTCAAAAGGGTATATTTGGGTTAGAAAAGGAGTTCCTAAAATTATTTCTTCAGTAATATCTTTAGTTAATATGAAACTATTTTTAAAACATTTTCCTTTATTACATATATTAGCATTAGATAATTTATATTGAACTTGTAATTTAGCGTTATTAGCAGTATATAACTTTTGCAAAGATTTTTCATAATATTGGGTTGGTATTAAACCTTCTCTAATACAGTTTAGATCTGCTCCTGAATCAATTAATGCTATAAAATTTTTATGAAAGGAATTTCCGATTTTTAATGCTATTTTAACATGCCACTTTTGTTGTAATATTTTTATCTGATTAATTAATTCTGTTTATTCCGTTTCATTATAAGAATTAGAGGTCGAGCCTATTGTATTATTAAATTTTTCTTTCATGTTTTCTAATTCTAATTTTAACTCTTGCACTTCTTGTTTTATCTCTTTTATTTCTTTTTGAAGATCGGGTATAGTAACCGACTTATTAGAAGAAGTCATTTTTAAAATTTCTGAAAAATTATACCCATTAAATTTTTCTTTTTCTTTATAATCTTTATTTGTTTCTTGTTCTATCATCATGTTTTTTAATTTTAATAAATATTCTAGCTTATCTTCTTCGTTAGATATTTTATCAATCATTTCTAATGCTAATTTAGTTTCAGCTTTAATCATATTAATTTTAAAAGAACAATTACAATTTTCAGTATTTTCACAAGTAGGACAATTATCTTCACTATCTGTACTAGAATTTTCAATTAATTCCTCAGATTCTATTACTTCGTTTTCTTCATCGGTAGAGGATTCTTCTTCGAGGATTAACAGATTAGCAATTTGATCTTTTAATTCTTTACTCATTTTTAAAGCTTTTATCTTTTCTTTTACTTTACAATCTTTTTTCATGTGTCCAAATCTTCCACATTTATAACATACTATATTAGATTTATTAGGATTATTGAGTTTTTTAAAATTTCTCTTATGTTTCCTAAAAGGTGGGTTATTTTTAATTTTATTTTGTTTTTTAAGTTGTTTTTTTCTCTTGTCTGAAGGAGGAATAGGGTTTTCGTAACCATATTGACTACAGAAATTTCCTAATTATTTCACTCCCATTTCTTGATTTTTCTTAATTTGATGTTGCAATTTAAGGGTATCACAAATTTCTAAACCTATCATTTTAGTAGCTGTACTAAGTCTACCATAGGTTAAATCTTTTAGAGGAATATCATTATATAACCTAGGTAAGCTTTCTCGAACCTTATCTGCAAAGGTAGCAGGAAGTCCTGCAAGAAATCTTTCTTTCCAAAAAGCTTCTCTGCAGTCGGGCCTAGTAAGCACCAAAGTTATAAAATTATCATGATACCATCTAAAATCTCCTAAGGTTTTACACCTAAGGGTATGTAAAATTAAAGAAATTCTTTGTTCAAACAGTTGTGGGTCACCTACGAAATTATGAATTATTGCTAGTATTAAAGTTTCTACCATTAAAGGTATGACCTGATCTATATCCTGTTTAACACTATTCATAATATTAAATCTTTCTTCTTCCGACAGATAATGGTCCCACCAACCTTTAAGTTGACCAGTAAAACCTGTTACTAGCAGCTTCACCGTAGTAGCCGCATCTTGTTTAGTTCGGTAGGCAGAAGCTGCCATGGTCATTTCATTGGTTTTTCTAAGAATTTGCATTTCTGTTAACCCGTCTATATTTCATTCATAAATACTAGAGTCATCAAAAGAGGATGGTGACTCCAGCTCCCATTCTTCAAACTGAATATCAGGGAGAGTGGGCCTATTATAATAATTTCTAGTAGTTGGTCTAGGTGTGGGCCCTATAAACGCACTACTTCTGGCATTTCTTCTTAACTTATTAATTTTAAATAATTCATCATCAAATTATCCTCTATCAAGCTCTCCTAATTCTTTTTCTGGAATTATTAACGTATTAATTTTATTAAGATTTAAGGCATCTAATTTTTTATTTATTTCTTCTAATATTGAATCTTTTCCTAGTTTTATATTTTTTAATTCCTCTTCTGAAAATTTAAAAGGTTTAATTAGAGTTCTTTCTAATTTTTTAGGAGTAGTATTAAGTATAGAGTTTTTTTCTATTACTTCAGTAGCTATTATATGCACCATTTGATTAGTATAATTTAACTGAGTATGTATATTTTGAATATCTTTTATATTAATATCTCTTTTTCTGTAATCATTTTAAAGGGAGAAGCTACCACTTCATTATTCTGAATATTGGGAAATTTAACTTCTTCTAATGGGGGAATTATACTGATTATTTCTCCTTTAGTAGTTTTCCAAATTTTTTCAGTAGTTTTTAGCACATTTATGTGAAGATTATTAAAACAATTTTCAGAGAGCCATTTAAAGAAAGGAATATTTTCTTCTTTTTCTTCTAAATAAATATAGTATTTTTCCCTGTAATCTCTTAATTCTGGTTGGGAAAAAGTTTGGAAAAACCATTCTCGTTTATCTTTATTGTTAGGATTTAAAAATTCTTCTTTTAATAATTCCTTATTTATTTCAAAATTTTTAATAACATTTAATTGGTTGAATTCTGATGGACCTGGAACAGATTCAAAATTTGGAGAATTAGGTTGATTGTCAGCTTCTTCATATTCTGGTTTAGGAACCGTAGGATCCGACCTAGTTCCCAAGTATTGAAGGGATCTTGGTACAGAAAACCCAGATCTATCTATCGACCTTCTTGCCGTAGCAAATAAGGTCTGGGGAGATCTAAATGAAAAAGATCTTCTTAAGGGAGCGAAGGCTACTTCCACCGCCCCATCCCTAAATTCAACAATATTATCAAGAACAGGATTTTCAAGTTTTTCAGGGGGAAGAATTTCTTCTAATTTCCATTTTAATCCTGAAGTTATTTCTTCATGTCTTAAAATTCTAGGAACAGTGGCACTAACCTTTTCTGGATTAACTAATAACATTGTGGTAACATCTTTAGGCGACATCAATAAAGCTCCAGGAGCCAGCTGAGTCTTCATAGCCTTATAATATAATCTATAGGCTATAGTTAAAGGAAAAGAACTTTGATTCCATTTTTCTTCTAGAATTTTTATGGTTAAAATTATATTATTATTGGTTTCATGAAGACTTTTTAAGGCGATTGAATAATTGGGATAATTATTAATATAAACCGGTCCTTGATGAAGATTTGTTTCCATTAAAGCCAAAGTTTGGTTTTCAAAATCTTTTGGTCTATTATCCCTAAGGATGGCCAGTAAGGGCATATCCATACCCAATCTGAATAAGGGTTTAATTGCAATTTGAATCGACCCTATATGCAGATATCTGAAATCTTTTATATGTTCAATAATTAATTGTTTGGAAATTAAGGGAATTTCTTGTTGAGTAGATTTTAAATCTATTTCTTTTTCAACTGTTTTAATGATATACTCTGATTTAAATATATCTTTAAAAGAGGTTTTATAAATAGTTTTAATATCTAATTTAGGTATATTCCATTTGCTTAATTCATGTTCTATTTGCGGAATTCTTAATTCATGATGGATCATATTTAACTTAGTTTCTTCTGGTTCTTCATTATTAACATCTACCTTTTCTTTTCCTTTGGAGAGCATTTTTATTAATCTAGACATTGTTCTGATATAATTAGGACCAAAACGGGACCACCAGGCTAAACCAACGGATTTACTGCGTTTCTCACGACTGACTACCGGGACCACCATTACCGGCTGACCAACGATTCATCCTAATTAATAGAATGATTTCTAGATTATTAAAGCTGCTTTGAAAAGAATACAGAAAATGGTAAAAGTTAAAAATGAAAACTTTGAAAACTAAATTAAGTATGAAAATCAAGAATACAGAATTTCACAACGTTAGTTTACGAAAAGATCTTTTCTGGTGTGGAAGATCGCACTAGACGCAACCATAGAGCATACTCAGATATATACTTTCAGCGAGAAAAATTTTTACGTTTGGCTCTGATACCATTTTTTGAAGCATGTAAATTAAAATGTAGTAAAGAAATTAAAAGAAGAAGTACTTACAGAGGCACAATAAGGCTCAAGGCGATATATATATATATAATTTCAACCGAATTAGTATCTAAAAGAATCATTTGATAACTAATTATTCCAAACTGAAGATTTTAAAAGTTTTATGTTCTTCAGATTGGAATCAAAACTGGATGACTCCTAAGGGTTTTTCTAGACCTTTTAAGCCATCCTCTTTTAATTACTTTGATTACCAAAATACTTGGTATAAAATCCTTTTTAATACCAATCCCAGACATTCTCGGTACATTAGTTTTAAAAATGAATTGCCTATGAGATTTCCCTCTTGGTTTATCCATTGGGTAATTGATATAGGACCAGTAAAATTCATTCTTCCTGTAAAAATAGCAAAGATGTATGATAGTTTCAGAGACTTGTCTTCTGCAATTCCGCCCAGATATAAGTCAACCATTTTTTTTTCCAAAATGGGAATTGGGTGGCTTATGCAACACCAATATCAAATTCATCATCATCTACGAGAGCCATATCCAAAGCAACTTTGTTTAACTATAAAGGTATTTTGGTGGCAGAAATTTAATATTGAATATGTAGAAGACCGGTTCCGAAATTTCAAGAATTATCCCTTAAAAGCCCCAGTAAAATCTGGTCCAACTTCTCCTGTTCCTTTAAAAATAGAAGAGCTGGTAGAAGAAGCATCAAGCAAAAAGGCATTAAAAAAGAAATTGTTGGAAGTATTATCCTCTTTGGACTCTGAGGAGTCTACTAGTGAAAAGGAATTAGGCGAAGAAGAAGAAGAATTATTCTCAGAAGATTGTTATGCCATGCAAATGGCTCAGGATCCTAACTTGGATCAGGCATAGCAATTAATAAGTCAGCATAGTCAGCAGATTTAAGAAGAAATCCGTAAGAACATATTTGACTTAGTTAATAATCTGATAAATTAAAAGTCGGTTTAACCCAAGCGGGAAAGCTGTCTTATCTAAAAGATCAGAAATCATAAAGGAATATTTTGGTGGGTCCCTTGAGGTTATGTCGGTTGGCTTCTTTTTCAAATGTCTTCCTCAGCCTTGGATTTTGTGCCTACCAGCCGAAGATTTTAAATTATTTTGTCGGCCACTTTAGCTTTAGCTGTCTTTAGTAGCGTTGGAAGTCAAGATAGTCGGCAGAAAGATAAAATGTATTTAAATTTGTTTAAAATCCAGATTTGGAATCCGAGAATTGTATCTATAAATAGAGGATTAGGATTAGAAGAAGGACACAGCTCGACAGAGCCTTAAGCTCTTCTCTCTGATATCTCCCTAAACCTCTTTGTAAATTCTCTTTTATTGTATAAACTACCTTTGCATAACTCGCCCTGAGCCTTGCTGTGCCTCTGTGCGTATTTCTTAAAATTAATTTTTTTGTATCTTTCAATTTGTTCTTTGAATTACAAGCATACGCTTCAAATCAAATGGTATCAGAGCCTAAGTTAAAAATTTTTTGCTGAAAGTATATATATATCTGAGTATGCTCTGTGGTTGCGATTAGCTCGATCTGCCACACCAAAAAAGATTGTTGCTCAAAGTTTGTGAAATTCTGCATTTTTTATTTTCATAATTAATCTAGTTTTCGAAAGTTTTCATTTTTAACTTATATCATTTTTTGTATTCTTTTAAAAGCAGGTTTAATAATCTAGAAATCAGTCTAGTAATTAGGATGAAGCGTTGGTCAGCCGGTAAGGGTGGTCCCGGTAGTCAGTCGTAGAAGACGCAGTAAATCCGTTGGTTTAGCCTGGTGGTCCCGTTTCGGTCCTAATTATCTCAGAAAATGTCTAGATTAATAAAAATGCTTTCAAAAGGAAAAGAAAAGGTAGACGTTAACAATGAAGAACCGAAAGAAACTAAGTTAAATATGATACATCATGAATTAAGAATTCTGCAAATAGAACATGAATTAAGTAAATGGAATATACCTAAATTAGATATTAAAACTATTTATAAAACCTCTTTTAAAGATATGTTTAAATCCGAATATATCATTAAAACGGTTGAAAAAGAAATAGATTTAAAATCTACCCAACAAGAAATTCCCTTAATATCTAAACAGTTAATTATTGAGCATATAAAAGATTATAGATATCTGCATATAGGGTCGATACAAATTGCTATTAAACCCTTGTTCAGAATGGGTATGGATATGCCCTTGCTAGCCATCCTTAGAGATAATAGGCCAAAAGATTTTGAAAATCAAACTTTGGCTTTAATGGAAACTAATCTTCATCAAGGTCCGGTTTATATAAATAATTACCCTAATTACTCTATCGCCTTAAAAAGTCTTCATGAAACTAATAATAATATAATTTTAACCATAAAAATTCTTGAAGAAAAATGGAATCAAAGTTCTTTTCCGTTAACGATAGCTTACATGTTATACTATAAAGCTATGAAGACTCAATTGGCTCCAGGAGCTTTAATAATGTCACCTAAAGATGTCACTACTATGTTATTAATAAATCCCGAAAAAGTTAGCGCCACTATTCCTAGAACTTTAAGACATGAAGAAATAACTTCAGGCTTAAAATGGAAATTAGAAGAAATTCTTCCTCCAGAAAAACTTGAAATTCCTGTTCTAAATAATATTGTTGAATTTAGGAATAAGGCAGTAGAAGTAGCTTTCGGTCCATTAAGAAGATCCCTGTCATACAGATCTCCTCAGACCTCTTTTGCCACGGCAAGAAGGCCGATAGATAGATCTGAGTTTTCTATGCCTAGGTCTCTTCATTACCTGGGAACTAGGTCGGACCCTACTGTTCCCCAACCAGATTATGAAGAAGCAGAAAACCAGCCTAATTCTCCAAATTTTGAATCGGTACCAGGTCCATCTGAATTCAATCAGTTAAATGTTATTAAAAAATTTGAAATAAATAAAGATTTATTAAAAGAAGAATTTTTAAATCCTGATAATAAAGACAAAAGAGAATGGTTTTTTAAAACTTTTTCGCAACAAGAGTTAAGAGAATACCGAGAAAAATACTATAATTATTTAAAAGAAAAGGAAGAAAATACTCCTTTCTTTACTTGGTTTTATGAAAACTATTTTAATAAACTTCAAATAAACGTTCTCAAAACTGTTGAAAAGATTTGGAAAACTTCTAAAGGAGAAATTATCAGTATAGTCCCCCCGTTAGAAGAAGTAAAATTTCCTAATGTTCAAAATAATGAAGTAGTTGTCTTACCTTTTAAAATGATAACTGAAAAAAAGGATATTTCTTTTAAAGATATTCAAAACTTGCATACTCAATTAAATTATACTAACCAAATTGTTCATATAATTGTAACTGAAATAATAGATAAGGATTTACCCCCTAAGAAGCTAGAAAGATCTTTAATTAAACCTTTTAAGTTTTCAGAAGAAGAGTTAAAGCATATAAAATTAGGAAAAGACTCCATGTTAGACGAAATAAATAAAAAATTAGATGCTTTAAAAATTAGTAAAGTCAACACTATAATAGTTCCAGATGAAGAATTAGGAGAACATTTTAATAGAGAACATTTTGACAATAATTTATATAAATTTAATAAATTAAGAAGAAACGCTAGGAGTAGCTCGTCATTAGGTCCTAGCCCTAGACCTACCACTAGGAATTATTATAATAGGCCCACTCTCCCTGATATTCAGTTTGAAGAATGGGAGCTGGAGTCACCATCCTCTTTTGATGGCTCTAGTATCTATGAATGGAACATAGATGGCCTAACAGAAATGCAAATCCTTAGAAAAACTAATGAAATGACTATGGCAGCCTTAGCTTATAAGACTAAGCAAGATGCGGCTACTACGGTTAAGTTGCTTGTAACAGGATTTACTGGCCAATTAAAAGGTTGGTGGGATCATTACCTCTCAGAAGAAGAAAGGTTTAATATAATGAATAGTGTCAAGCAGGAAGCAGATCAGGTTATGCCCCTTATGGTAGAAACCTTAATTTTAGCAATTATCCATAATTTTGTAGGAGACCCCCATTTATTTGATCAAAGGATCTCCTTAATTCTTCATACAATTAGGTGTAAAACTTTAGGAGACTTTAGGTGGTACCATGATAATTTCATCACCTTGGTTTTAACTAAGCCTGATTGTAGAGAAGCCTTTTGGAAAGAAAGGTTTCTGGCAGGACTTCCTTCTACCTTTACCGATAAGGTAAGAGAAAGTCTGCCCAAGCTATATAATGATATCCTGTTAAGAGACTTAACCTATGGAAGACTTAGTACTGCTACCAAGTTAATCGGTTTAGAAATTTGTGATACCCTTAAATTACAAAATCAAATTAAAAGAAATCAGGAAATGAGAGTTAAAGAATTGGGTAATTTTTGTAGTCAATATGGTTATGAAAAACCTATTCCTCCATTAGAAAAAAGAAAAAGACAATTAAAGAAGCAGAATAAGATTAGAAATCCTCAATCCATCAAGGGTAGTAAATTTAGAAAATTCCCTAAAAAATCCAGCAAACCTAATAAACCTAATATAGTGTGTTATAAGTGCGGAAGAATTGGTCATATGAAAAAAGATTGTAGGGTTAAAGAGAAAATAAAAGCTTTAACAATGAGTGATGAATTAAAAGAACAAATAGCTAATTTATTGATTTTAGAAGATGAATCTTCTGAGGAAGAAGAAGAGGAGTTAATTGAAAATAATGAACTAATTGAAGATTCTAGTAGTGAGAATGAAGAAAATCTTCATAATTGTGAAAATATGGAAAATTGTAATTGCTCTTTTAAAATTAATATGATTAAACCTGAAACTAAATTAGCATTAGAAATGGTTGATAAAATGGCTAATGAAGAAGATAAGTTAGAATATTTATTAAAATTAAAAAACTTGATGATCGAACAAGAAACGGTTAAAGATCATAAAGAAAAAGAAAAATTTAATGGATATAATTTTTCAGAAATTTTAAAAATGAATTCTTTTAATAAACAGGTTACTATAAAAAATCTTCAAAAAGAAATAAAAGATCTAAAATAAGAAGTGCAAGAATTAAAATTAGAATTAGAAAACCAAACAGAAAAATTTAATAATAATATAGGTTCAACCTCTAATTCTCACAATGATAGGGAAGAAACACAATTAATTAATCAAATAAAAATTCTTCAACAAAAATGGCAAATTAAAATAGCTTTAAAAATAGGAAACTCTTTTCATAAAAAATTTATAGCATTAGTTGATTCAGAAGCAGATCTAAATTGTATAAGAGAAGGGTTAATTCCCACTCAATATTATGAAAAATCTTTACAAAAATTGTATACTGCTAATAACTCTAAATTAAAAGTTCAGTATAAACTGTCTAATGCTAATATTTGTAATAAGGGAAAATGTTTTAAAAATAGTTTTATTTTAACTAAAGATATTACGAAAGAAATAATTTTGGGTACCCCTTTTTTAACTCAAATATATCCTTTCGAAGTCTCTAATCAAGGAATAAAACATAAAAATCATCTTTTTGAATTTATAACTCCAATAAAATCAAAGGAAGTCTTAACTTTAAAAGATTTAACTGAAGAAAATTTTATAAATAGAATTGAAAGTAAAAATGGTCAAATCAACAAATTACAATTAGAAATAAAATATCAAAGAATTGAAAAACAAATTAATGACAGCTTAGTAACAAAGAATTTTGAAAAAATTCAAAATGATTTTGAAAACGAAATTTGTGCTGAAATTCCCTTTGCTTTTTGGGATCGAAATTCTTTTACTATTAATTTACCTTACATAGAAGGATTTCATGAAAGTAAAATACCTACGAAATCTAAACCAATACAAATGAATAGGGAAACGCTTAATTATTGTAGAAAAGAAATTCAGCAGTTTCTTGATAAAAAATTAATTAGACCAAGTAAATCTTCATGGAGTTGCTCAGCTTTTTATGTCATGAATGCTTCTTAGATAGAAAGAGGAGAACCAAGAATGGTTATTAATTATAAACCCCTTAATAATATTTTAAAATGGATTAGATATCTGCTTCCTAATAAACAAGAATTAATAGCAAGATTATATCAAGCAGTAATTTTTTCAAAATTTGATTTGAAATCAGGATATTATCAAATTAAAGTTTCCGAAGAAGATAAATATAAAACTGCCTTTACGGTTCCTTTTGGGCATTATGAATGAAATGTAACGCCTATGGGACTTAAAAATGCTCCCTCCGAATTCCAAAATATTATGAATAATATACTAAATCCTTACTCCGAATTTGCTTTGGTTTACTTAGATGATGTTTTAATATTCTCTAATTCTATTGAACAACATTTAAAACATCTCAGAATATTTAAAGAAATAATAAAGAAAAATGGTCTGGTTATTTCTAAAAGAAAAATAAAAATAGGTCAAACTAAAATACGATTCTTAGGACATAAAATATTTCAAGGAAAAATAACCCCTATGAGTAGAAGTATTGAATTTGCAAATAAATTTCCTGATGAAATTAAAATTAAAAATCAATTACAAAGATTTTTAGGTTGTATCAATTATGTAGCAGATTTTATCCCTAATATAAGAATTACCTGTCAACCCCTTTTTGCTAGGCTTAGAAAAAATCCAAAGCCTTGGACAGAAAAACATACTGAAATAGTTAAAGAAATAAAAAGTATTGTTAAAACTTTACCCTGCCTAGGAATCCTTCATCCTGACGCTAGTATTATTGTAGAAACCGATGCGTCTGAACTAGGATTTGGAGGAATTTTAAAACAAGAATTTTTAGAAGAAAAAGAACAGATAGTTAGATTCCATTCAGGTGCTTGGGTGGGAGCTCAAATTAATTATAGTGTTATTAAAAAAGAAATCTTGAACATAGTTTTATGTATAAATAAATTTCAAAATGATTTAATGAATAAAGAATTTCTTTTAAGAATTGATTGTAAATCAGCTAAAGAAGTTTTAAAAAAAGATGTTAAAAATATTGTTTCCAAACAGATTTTTGCCAGATGCCAAAACATATTATCATGTTTTGATTTTAAAATTGAATTTATAAAAGGAATTAATAATTCCATTCCAGATTTTCTAACTAGAGAATTTCTTCAGGGCACTCCTCCGCAGCAATGAGACTCTCGAGTAAATTCGCCTTAACAGAAAATCAAAATAAATCTAAACCGTTAAGTATTTCCGATTTGGCCCCTTCCTATGTAGTGACCTCTTCCTTAAATACCTCAGAATCGTCCAGAAAATTACCAGCATCTATAAAACCGAAAAACGCCTCAGAGGTTTCATCATCTAAAAACACCTTCTCCCCTTTAACTATTTCAACTCCACCTAAAAAACAAGAACCTCTACCTTCACCAAAAGATTATCATATTAAGCATCCCTGTGTACCTATCCTAAATTTAGAACCTGGACTTGAAGATGAAGAACCCTCCTCTATAATAAATAATAGCTCCTACAGGATGGGTTTGGATTCCTGAAAATTTTGAAAAAACTATCACTTCTTATCAAATGGTATATATATATATATATATATATATATATATATATATATATATATATATATATATATATATATATATATATATATATATATATATATATATATATATATATATATATATATATATATATATATATATATATATATATAAGAAAAAAAAAAGAAGTTTGTGAAATTCTGCATTCTTGATCTTCATAATTAACTAAGTTTTCAAGATCTTCATCTTTAACTATTATCATTTTCTGTAAACTTTTAAAAGCACGTTTAATAATCCAGAACACGATCTAGTAATTAGGACGAAGCGTTGGTCAGCCGGTAAGGGTGGTCCCGGTAGTCAGTCGTAGGAGACGCAGTAAATCCGTTGGTTTAGCCTGGTGGTCCCGATTCGTTCCTAATTATCTCAGAAAAATGTCTAGATTAATAAAAATGCTTTCGAAAGGTAAAGAAAAGATAGAAGTTAACAATGAAGACTCTGAAGAAACTAAGTTAAATATGATCCATCATGAATTAAGAATTCCGCAAACTTTGAACAAGAAAACTTTCTGATGTGGAAGATCGAACCAGTCGCAACCACAGAGCATACTTATATATTACTTTGAACAAGAAAACTTTCTGATGTGGAAGATCGAACCAGTCGCAACCACAGAGCATACTTATATATTTTTCCGGCGAAAATTCTTTTAGTTAGGCTCTGATACCATTTCGAAGCGTGTTGTAATTTAAAAGAAGTTTGATTAAGAGAAGAATGAAAAACAATTTAAAAGAAGTTTGAGAAATTAGAAACTTACAGAGGCACAGCTTAATTCAAGACAGAGTTGTATAAGGAAGAAGTTTATTTCTGATGTGGAAGATCGAACCAGTCGCAACCACAGAGCATACTTATATATTTTTCCGAGCGTGTTGTAATTTAAAAGAAGTTTGATTAAGAGAAGAATGAAAAACAATTTAAAAGAAGTTTAAGAAATTAGAAACTTACAGAGGCACAGCTTAATTCAAGACAGAGTTGTATAAGGAAGAAGTTTATTTCGGATGGAAGATTTACAAAGGGGGATGAGAGGGATGAGAGGGAAGGAAGGAGAGAGAAAGGATTTTAGGCTCTGTCGAGCTGTGTCTATCCTCTCTTCTTCAATGCTATTTATAGAATTACAAAGCCGGATGCGAAGTCCGGAATTAAACTAAGTTACAATTAATAATAATTAAATAATTAAAGTTATCCGGATCAGTCGCCACTTTGTCTGCCATTTTCCGGAAAGGGTGCCACGTGGTCTTCCACTTCCGGATAATGCGCCACTTGGTCCGCCACTTATTTGTCCTTTTCTTGAATCTGTCAAAGAGGCCGACAAGCTTTACCGTCTTTTTGACAAAAGAAAGATTCTTCGGATAAGGTGGCCGACAAACTTATTTTAAGTGGGTTCCTGCGTATTTACAGCTGTCTTGCACGAACCCTAGGTTTGTAGTTATCGAAGAGCGTTCACCAGACTGCGAATCTTTAGGCAGGATTGGCATCGCTCTATCAGTAACTGCTAGTCTGAGTCCAAATTAGGATCCTGTGCCATCTGGATGGCATAGCAATCGTCGGATAGTAATTCTTCATTCTCTTCAGTTTCTTCGTCAGAATCTAAAGAAGATAATGCTTCCAGTAATTTCTGTTTTAATTCCTTTTTAGTTTTGGTTGGTCCTACCAAGTCTTCAATCTTTAAGGGCGAAGATGAAGCAGAAGCAGGAGTAATAGAGGCTTTTAGGGGAGAATTCTTGAATTGTTTGAATTTAGTATCAACATAGTCGATGTTGAACTTTTGCCACCAGAAAACCTTCACAGTTAAGCAGACTTGTTTGGGAAACGGGTCGCCCATGTGATGATGAATCTGATATTGTGGTTGCATTAGCCATCCAATTCCCATTTTTGATAAAAAACTTGTTAATTTATATTTAGAAGGAATGGCTGGAGATATTTCTTTAAAAATGTCATACATTTTCACAATTCGGGCTGGTAAAATGCTTTTCACTGGGCCAAAATCAATTACCCACTTAATAAACCAAGAAGGTAATCGAGTAGGTAATTCATTTTTAAAACTTATGTACCAAGAATGCTTAGAATTAGTATTTAAAAGGATTTTCGACCAAGCTTCTTGATAATCAAAGTAGTTAAAAGAAGTTGGCTTAAAAGGTCTAGAAAAGCCTTTTGGAGTCAACCAGTTTTGATTCCAGTCTGTGGGACATAAAACATTTAAAATTTTTTATTTTGAATAATTAGTAATAAGGGGATTTCTTGGATCCTTTTCGGGAATTAATTCAACCGAATGAGTATCCAATAAAATCATTTGATAAAAATTTAAGGTTTTTTCAAAATTATTTGGAATCCATGCCCATCCTTTAGGGCAAATTCTGTCAATGATGAGCGACGGCTCTTCTTCTTCCCATTCTGGTTCTATTGGGAGAATAGGAATACAGGGAGTTTTAATGTGGTAATCTTTTTGGGCATTTAGATTTTCAGGAGGTTTTGAAGAAGTTGAAGGTTTTAAAGGAGGGAAATTTCCTTTGGAAGATAATTCAGAGGGAGATTTTTTAGTTAGGGAGGCTGGTAATACTCGGGTACTTTCGGAGGTATTTAGTGAGGACTTTACGGCATATGAAGGGGCCAGGTCGGCAATACTTAGAGGTTTTGATTTGGAAGAAGTATCTGTGAGGGCCGTTTTTCCTGAGGGTCTCATTTTAGAGAGGGAGTGCCCTGAAGAAATTCTCGTGTTAGAAAATCTGGAATGGAATTATTAATACCTTTTATAAATTCAATTTTAAAGTCAAAGCAAGACAGAATGCTTTGCCATCTGGCAAAAATTTGTTTAGAAACGATATTTTTAACATCTTTTTCTAAAACTTCTTTTGCCGATTTACAATCAATTCTTAAAAGAAATTCTTTATTCATTAAATCATTTTGAAATTTATTAATACATAAAACAATACTTAATATTTCTTTTTTAATGATACTGTAATTAATTT
Source organism: Psophocarpus tetragonolobus (assembly GCA_037954015.1). Classification (NCBI taxonomy): domain Eukaryota; kingdom Viridiplantae; phylum Streptophyta; class Magnoliopsida; order Fabales; family Fabaceae; genus Psophocarpus; species Psophocarpus tetragonolobus. The sequence goes on from CM075692.1 coordinate 17,584,991, forward strand.
GAGCTCCTGCCCAAGCTCCCGAGTGATATCTTACTATTTGTTCTTTATTTTCTGAAAAGGTTTGTTTTAAAATTCCTCCAAACCCTATTTCTGAAGCGTCTGTTTCTACAATTATTTTAGCATTAGGGTGAATGATTCCTAAGCAGGGTAATGTTTTAACGAGGCATTTTATTTCTTTAATTATTTTAGTATGGTTTTCAGTCCAAGGCTTAGGATTCTTTTTTAGTCTAAGGAATAATGGTTGACAAATAATTCTTATTTTAGGAATAAAATCTGCTACATAATTAATACATCCCAAGAATCTTTGTAATTGATTTTTATTTATTATTTCATCAGGAAATTTATTTGCAAATTCAATACTGCGATGTATAGGTGTTATTTTCCCTTGAAATATTTCATGACCTAGAAATCTTATTTTGGTTTGACCTAATTTTATTTTTCTTTTAGAAATTACTAGACCATTTTTCTTTATTATTTCTTTAAAATTTTTTAGATGTTTCAAATGTTGTTCTATTGTATTGGAAAATATTAATACATCATCTAGGTAGACGACAGCAAATTCGGAGTAAGGATTGAAAAGATTATTCATAATATTTTGAAATTCTGAGGGAGCATTTTTAAGCCCCATAGGCATTACATTCCATTCATAATGCCCGAAAGGAACTGTAAAAGCAGTTTTATACTTATCTTCTTCTGCCACTTTAATTTGATAATAGCCAGATTTTAAATCAAATTTAGAAAAAATTACTGCTTTATATAGTCTTCCTATTAATTCTTGTTTATGGGGGAGTGGATATCTAATCCATTTTAAAACATTATTAAGAGGTTTATAATTAATTACCATTCTTGGTTCCCCTCTTTCGATTTCAGAGGCGTTCATAACATAAAATGCAGAACAACTCCATGGGGATTTACTTGGTCTAATTAATTTTTCATCTAAAAATTGTTGTATTTATTTTCTACAGTAATTAAGAGTTTCTTTATTCATCTGTACTGGTTTTGCTTTAGTGGGTATGTTACTTTCATGAAATCCTTCTTCGTATGGTAATTTAATAGTAAAATACTTTCTATCCCAAAAGGCAGAGGGAATTTCAGCACAAATTTCTTTTTCAAGTTCTTTTTGAAAATTTTCAAAAGTCTTTTTTATTAAACTATTATTTATTTGTTGTTCAATTTTTTTATATTTTATTTCTAGTTGTAATTTATGAATTTGCTCTGTTTTGTTTTCAATTTTATTAATAAAATTTTCTTCAGTCAAGTCTTTTAATGTTAAAACCTCTTTTGATTTAATGGGGTTGATAAATTCAAATAAATGATTTTTATGTTTTATTCCTCTAGAAGATACTTCGAAAGGGTATATTTGGGTTAAAAAAGGAGTTCCCAAGATTATCTCTTCGGTAATATCTTTAGTTAAAATGAAACTGTTTTTAAAACATTTTCCTTTTTTACAAATATTAGCATTGGATAATTTATACTGTACTTTTAATTTAGAATTATTAGCAGTGTATAATTTCTGTAATGACTTTTCATAATATTGAGTAGGTATTAATCCTTCTCTTATACAATTTAAATCGGATCCTGAGTCAACTAAGGCAATAAAATTCTTATGAAATGAATTTCCTATAGATAATGCTATTTTGATTTGCCATTTTTGTTGAAGGATTTTTATTTGGTTAATTAATTCTGTATCGTCTTCATTATTTGAATTAGAAGTAGAACCAATGTTATTATTAAATTGTTCTGTTAAGTTTTGTAACTTTAATTTTAATTCCTGTACCTCTTGCTTTAATTCTTTAATTTCTTTTTGTAAATCTTTTATGGTAACTGGTTTATTTAAAGAATCCATTTTTAATATTTCTGAAAAATTATATCCTGTAAATTTTTCTTTTTCTTTTGATTCTTTATTTGTTTCTTGTTCTATCATTATATTTTTTAATTTTAATAAATATTCTAATTTATCTTCTTCGTTAGCCATTTTATCTACCATTTCTAGGGCTAACTTGGTTTTTGCTTTAATCATATTTATTTTAAAAGAACAATTACAAGTATCTAAATTCTCACATGTGTGAATATTTTCTTCATTTTCACTATCAGAATTTTCAGTTAATTCATTATTTTCAATTAATGATTCTTCTTCTTCTTCTGAAGTTTCATCTTCTAATATTAATAAATTAGCTATCTGTTCTTTTAATTCTTCACTCATTTTTAAAGCTTTTATCTTTTCTTTAACTCTACAGTCTTTTTTCATATGACCAATTCGTCCACATTTATAACACACTATATTTGACTTATTGGGTTTATTTACTTTTTTAGAGAATTTTCTAAAATTATTTCTTTGAACTGGGTGAGGTGTTTAATATTCTTTTGCTTTCTTAATTGTCTTTTCCTTTTTTCTGAGGGAGGAATAGGTTTTTCATAACCGTATTGACTACAAAAATTACCTAATTCTTTTATTCCCATTTCTTGATTTCTTTTAATTTGGTTTTGTAATTTTAGGGTATCGCAAATTTCTAAACCTATTAATTTAGTAGCTGTACTTAATCTTCCATAAGTTAAGTCTTTTAAGGGAATATCATTATATAATCTCGGTAGACTTTCTCTAACCTTATCTGCAAAAGTTGAAGGAAGTCCAGCCAAAAATCTTTCTTTCCAAAATGCTTCTCTACAATCAGGCCTAGTTAAGACTAAGGTGATAAAATTATCGTGGTACCACCTAAAATCTCCTAGGGTTTTACACCTAATTGTATGAAGAATTAACGATATTCTTTGGTCAAATAATTGAGGATCTCCTACGAAATTATGAATAATGGCTAAAATTAAAGTTTCTACCATTAAAGGCATTATTTGGTCCGCCTCTTGTTTTACACTGTTCATTATATTAAATCTTTCTTCTTCAGAGAGATAATGATCCCACCAACCTTTTAACTGACCGGTGAACCCTGTTACCAGCAGCTTAACCGTAGTAGCCGCATCTTGTTTAGTTCTATAGGCAGAGGCTGCCATGGTCATTTCATTAGTTTTTCTTAATATTTGCATTTCTGTTAGGCCGTCTATGTTCCATTCATATATACTAGAGCCATCAAAAGAGGATGGTGACTCTAGCTCCCATTCTTCAAACTGAATATCAGGGAGAGTTGGCCTGTTATAATAATTACGAGTAGTGGGTCTCGGGGTAGGGCCTAAAGAAGAGCTACTCCTAGAATTTCGTCTTAATTTATTAACTTTAAATAAATTATCATCAAACTGTTCTCTATTTATGTCTCCTATTTCTTCATCGGGAATAATTATGGTATTTACTTTATTAATTTTTAAAGCATCTAATTTTTTATTTATTTCATCTAACATGGAATCTTTTCCTAATTTTATATGTTTTAATTCTTCTTCTGAGAATTTAAATGGTTTAATTAAAGATCTTTCTAATTTTTTAGGAGGTAATTCTTTATCAATTACTTCGGTAGCAATTATATGAACCATTTGATTAGTATAATTAATCTGAGAGTGTAAATTTTGAATATCTTTAATATTAATTTCCCTATTTTCAGTTATCATTTTAAAAGGGGATGCTATTACTTCATGATTTTGAATATTTGGAAATTTTACTTCTTCTAAGGGGGGAATTATACTGATAATTTCTCCTTTAGAGGTTTTCCATATTTTTTCAGCGGTTTTTAATACATTAATTTGGAGATTATTGAAACAGTTTTCTGAGAACCAATCAAAGAAAGGAATATTTTCTTCTTTTTCTTCTAAATGATTATAATAATTTTCTCGATATTCTCTTAATTCTGTTTGAGAGAAATTTTCAAAGAACCAATTTCTTTTATCTTTATTATCAGGATTTAAAAATTCTTGTTTTAATAAATCTTTATTTATTTCGAATTTTTTAATAACATTTAATTGATTAAATTCTGAAGGACCTGGTGCTGATTCATATTGGGGAGAATTAAGTTGATTTTCTGTTTCTTCGTATTCTGGTTGGGGAACAGTAGGATCCGACCTAGTTCCCACATAGTGCAACGACCTAGGTATTGAGAACCCTGATCTATCTATAGACCTTCTTGCTGTAGCAAAAGAGGTCTGCGGAGATCTATATGAAAGTGATCTTCTTAAAGGGGCAAAAACTACTTCTACAGCCCCATCTCTGAATTCGATAATATTATTTAAAACAGGATTTTCTAATTTTTCTGGAGGAAGAATTTCGTCTAATTTCCATTTTAATCCTGAAGTTATTTCTTCATGTCTTAATGTTCTAGGAACAGTGGCACTAACCTTGTCGGGATTTAATAATAACATGGTAGTGACATCTTTAGGTGACATAATTAATGCTCCTGGGGCTAATTGAGTTTTCATTGCCTTATAATATAATCGATATGCTATAGTTAATGGGAAGGAACTATTATTCCATTTTTCTTCAAGAATTTTAATAGTTAAAATTATGTTATTATTAGTTTCGTGAAGACTTTTTAAAGCTATGGAATAATTAGGATAATTATTTATGTATACCGGGCCTTGATGTAAGTTGGTTTCCATTAAGGCTAGGGTTTGATTTTCAAAGTCTTTAGGTCTATTATCCCTGAGGATGGCTAGTAACGGCATGTCCATACCTAGTCTAAACAGGGGTTTAATTGCTATTTGAATCGATCCTATGTGTAGATATCGATATTCTTTTATATGTTCCATAATTAATTGATTGGAAATTAAAGGTATTTCTTGTTGAGTAGATTTTAAATCTATTTCTTTTTCAACAGTTTTAATGATATATTCTGATTTAAACATATCTTTAAACGAAGTTTTATAAATAGTTTTAATGTCTAATTTAGGTATATTCCATTTATTTAATTCATGTTCAATTTGCGGAATTCTTAATTCATGATGGATCATATTTAACTTAGTTTCTTCAGATTCTTCATTGTTAACATCTATCTTTTCTTTACCTTTTGAAAGCATTTTTATTAATCTAGACATTTTTCTGAGATAATTAGGAACGAACTGGGACCACCAGGCTAAACCAACGGATTTACTGCGTCTCCTACGACTGACTACCGGGACCACCCTTACCGGCTGACCAACGCTTCATCCTAATTACTAGATCGTGTTCTGGATTATTAAACTTGCTTTTAAAAGTTTACGAAAATGATATAAGTTAAAGATGAAGATCTTGAAAACTTAGTTAATTATGAAGATCAAGAATGCAGAATTTCACAAACTTCGAACAAGAAAACTTATATATATATATATATATATATATATATATATATATATATATATATATATATATATATATATATATATATATATATACACACATACATACGTGAATTGAATCCCTAAACTATCCTAAAGAATGGTATTTATTTTGTTTTTAAAATTTTTAATATAACATTAATTATTATTTAATTTTTTAATATAATATTAATATAAAAATTAATTTAGTAATAATACAACTTTCTTTTTATGTATTATTAATTATATAAAATAATCAATACAACACTTATATATTCATACGGGTACAAGTGGTACCCAGCCCATTTAATATTTATCAAAATAGTAACATATATCCCACGTTTTTTATCAACAAATTAAGAAATATTATATATATAGAGAGAGTTGACGGATAGTTAGAGTGGAGAGTTCTACGGTCCCATTTTTTTAACTTATTTATATATCTATAATTTTGCTCCTCTAATAATATTAAGATAGTTAAATTTAATAGTTTTTTTAAATTTTAATATAATAAAAAATTAAAAATATAAATAAGATATGTAAAAGTTATTTGTGTTGGTTTAAATTAAATATTAGGTCCATAATGTTGAATAAATATTAAAACGTTAAATTAAATATTATAAACAATACAAAAAAAGTTCAAGAGTGCAGTAAATATGAACATGAAGTTGATGTGAATGGGAATGTAACGCTACGGTTTGCAATTTTACGTTACTTTTGTGTGTGCTTTCTTCTTTCACATGTTTAAATTGATGTGATATCTTTTATAGTATAATCATATTATATCGTGTCCTCATTTTTGTATTATGACAATGATTTATCAATATATCAATGATAGTATATATATATATATATATATACACGTGAATTGAATCCCTAAACTATCCTAAAGAATGGTATGACCTACTAGCCAAAGTATATCAAAGAAAAGAAAACGTGTATATGTCTGAAAGCGGTGAAATAAAATTCCCGGAGTCATGAAACCTCCACACTCTGTCAAGGGCCCAAGCTCCTATTATCTTTCATTATCAGTTACACGTATTAGCTTTGTAATCATGATCTTGCATTTGCAAATTGCAAGACACATCACCCACGTTCTGGATTAAACAATTACAAAGTCATTCAACTCTTTTACCATCTGTGCTTCGTTGGTTAAAGTGAATTTACTTCTTTCCATTTACTGGGGAAGGCAAGCGTGGATAGGTCGTGGTAGGTGCAAGACTTCTTTTGTACCTTAACGACACCGAGAACCCCGTCGCAAAGTTTAAAAAAGAAGCAACAAATTGAATAAAAAAAAAAACAACAAACTCTTAATTAAGTTTTTGATCTTGAAATTTAAAAAAATATGTTTTTATCTTTAAAATTTAAAAATAATTATTTATTCTTGAGTTACATTTAGTCTTTGTTCTCATACTTTAAAAATTTGGTGAGAAGTTGAAGTTTGATATTAGAATTAAAAATCACTACATAAAGTTCACATGAAATTTCGTGTTTTTACATTTCAATATAATATTAATGACCCTTCAAAACAAAAACTAATTAATTTTATAGATTAAAAAATTATTTTTAAATTTTAAAATAAAAAACGATATTTTCTCAAATTTTAAGGACTAAAAAATTAATAAATTAAAAATAAATTAGGAATTTATGTTAAATATTTAAATAAAAACTTATAAATACATCAATTATTCATATTAAAGATAATATTTTAATTGTATAAAATTAATGAAAATAAAATATAAATAAAGTAAGAATAATGAATTCAAATATATAAACTTAATAGTTACAAAATTTGAAAATATAAAAAAAATTAAAAGGTTCAGATATATAAAATTAGAGAGTAAAATATTAACATATTCAATATTTATAATTCTTGTACGTAGATCTGCCAATATATATATATATATATATAATCTTATATTTTTAGTTAGAGTATATTAATAAGCAAGTGTTTATTAAGATAATTTTTAATTATTATTTATTAACACACTCCAACTTAAAACATATTATTTGACTGACATATTAATATTTGTTGATAAAAATATTTCTAACCTACTCTAATAAAAAAATAAGTTTGTGCGTTAACAAACTCCCAAAACGTTCACTAATGTTTGCTTATTTTTTAATTAAAATGCATTAACATTAGTATATATTAATGTTATCCTTATCTACAATTTGTTAATGTACTCTAACTAGAAAATAAAAAGTCAAAAATTGCATAGGTTAACAAATATATATCTATGTTATGTAAAATAAGGTTGGATCGGCTGTACACTTGTCATAATTTGGTTCAGACATTTTTGACATATTATACTACCATGGAGTCTAGCGAAAACACAAGCGTTTGTGTATTCGCATTTCTATTTATGATTAAAGGTAAACGTATATTATAGATATTTAAAGAATGTTGATTTGTGGTAAGGTAGAACATGTGAAGATATGCATTTATTATGCTGACAAAAGTCATAAAATATTTAGAAGGGTAAAATAATCATAAAATATGGACATCAAAATGTCTTATTCCCATTATATATTACTGGCGAAAACACAGGCGCTGTCACGCCTGTGTATTCACACTTCTATTTTAATATGTTATAACAATTGTAGGGTTTTAATTTAATATCTTTTGTAAATTTTTATATTTTGAAATATAAATTGTTATGTGACATGTTTTGAAATATATTGTTAATTTTATATTTTTTGTTTATGATAACATGATAAAAATATATCAGATCATCAATGGATATGTCAAATATGCAACGAATATGAAAAAATGGAAAGAGAAGAGTTTGAATAGAACTTAAAATATTGTCGCATCTGTGTATTTGCATGTTTATTAAAAATATTTATCATGAAATGTACACGTATATTAATAAGGAGAATTCATATTTGTAAAAGTGAGACAAGTTATAAAATGTTTAGAAGGTAAAATAGTCGTAAAATGTGGACACTAAAAGGTCATATTCCCATGATATCATAATATATAGTATGTAATATAATATCATATATTATACAGTGTAGATATAATTAGACAATTATGTATGTTGGATATCAATATTTTAAAGTAATTTTTTGCTTTAAGTTATAAGGTTGGTCTAGTGGTAAAGTATATGTTTGAAAAATTAGAGGTTATGAGTTCAAGTCCCCCCTATGACAAATTAATTTATTTTTTTAATTTTAAAATAAGTGTAAGGATAGAATAGGTATTTTGAAAAGTGGACATTAAAATGGGATATTCCTTTTATTAATAGTATAGATATAGGGTTTGTTACTTTTTTTTTTTTTACAATTTTCATATTTATTTATAATTTTTTTGGTAGACAAAGAATTAATCATTTATTAGCAAAAATCTCTATTGTCATTATTATTATTATTATTATTATTATTATTATTATTATTATTATTATTATTTATACATTAAATAAAATTTTTTTTGTAAATTATATGTAACATCACAAGAAATTTTAATACAATTAATATCATTTACAGACTTAATACATCCACTTACATATAAAATTATATTCAAAATAAAAAAATTACAAAAAATATCAAAGATCATATATTGAAGAGCCCGTCTAGTGGAATATGTTGCTTAGCAAGGAACTGGAGTACCTTGTCCAACGATATGTGTGGTCTAGCAAGAGGTCTCAACTATGATTTTCTAGAGAAGGAACTTCAATAAGCGAGATGTGTCATTGAGCGAAAAATAATGTAAAAATGTTGGCAGGGAATACTTTGCACTAAGCAAGACACATAGCTAGGCACAAAGCCATGAAAATACCCCACAGTGGCAAATTTTCACTGGGTGAGAACTCTCGTCCAACAAGACTCTACAACAATGCATAACCTTTGTTGCATAATCACCAAATCATTTTCAAATATCATAAACCAAAGTTAACAATCTCTTTGTTAAAACATCATCCTATCATGTAACTATTTACTTACATAATCATTACAAATCTAACATTCAATTCATACCCAACACTCGTACATATACAATATCTACTTGATTTCAAGCATAACTCTAACACAGTTAAAGTTTACAACATTATGCATATTATAAGTCATCAAATTACAAACATACCTTAAGTTCTACTAGTCATGAGCCTAACTGATGCAATACTACCTACCAAGAGTCTCATCACTAAGGTCATAGCTAGGAATATAGAGGAGAACATGGCTAGAAAAGAACACGCTAGACCTCAGCTTTTTTCTTGAAGTGAAGATCATATGTCATACTTCTTGATTAAATTCCCTTGTAAATAATTTGCATGTTTGTATTTCTTCTAGACTTTGTATTTCAACCAATTTCCCTTAGTGTAGCTCTTTGGATACCTTTAGTTAGAATGTGGTGTATGTTTCGTAGGTTGGCTTCTCATGTAGGACGTTGGCTCCTTTCCATACTCCTAGGTTTGGTTTGACACCCCTTCTTGGATTAGCTTAGGTGTGTAGGATTAGGAAATGTAAGACTTCATTAATTATCCTTAAAAGCTAATTAAGGCAAGTCCCACATCGCCTAGGGATTCATGCCTAAGCTCCCCTCTCCCCCTATATATACCAACTTCACTCTCATGTATTAGCACACTTGAATGATTTAATGGAAGACTCCTTTAGAAAGCATGTGATCTTAGTAAATTGCCTTGAATTTCCTCTCTTTGAGGAAGTTTTTCCTAAAGCTTTTATTAAGAGTCATCTCCCTTGTGGGAAGCATCCTAGAGTACAACTTATCTTCTCTCTCCTTGAAGGAAGTGACGTCCCACCACTACTTTCTTACCTTCCACATTCTTGGAGCTTGGAACCTTGGATAAAGATGATCAGAGGAAGTGTAAATGGTCTTGCATCACTAACTCAACTCATAAGGTAATCATGTTCATACACATGAGTTTACACAAAAGAAAAACCATAGTACATATACAAAACTAAAACACCAAAACTTTCCAAAGGATTTCAACTATCCCATCCTCCCCTTTTACTCCTAGAAATTATGCTCTTCCATATTATTCTTGTCATCTACTTCTTACAAAGTACAATCATCACATTCATATATAAAATACACAATGTAAGGGTAAGCTTAAAGTATTACAAAATAAATTCTAAGTATAAAGCAATACAAATAAGCATCAACATTTATTAACCAATAATCAATCAAACTTATATTCCCACTTACCATAAGCGATCAACATAACATAATCATATGACTCGAATTTTTCTAAAAAACACACATTGAGTTCGAATACCAAAGTGGTCTATTTGACTTCCTTTTTCAACTGGTGTCTAATATCTACTTGACCCAATATTGATATCTAGTTAGGTCTAGCATACTCATATGATACTTCTAGTTGATGTCTAATGTCCAAATGACTCATTTTGGACTCACAATTGACTCTCAACTAGTGTCTGGTGTTGACCTGACTCAATACTGACACCCAGTTGCTATCTGAGTACATCCTCTCGATGTGTTCTCGTCCTTACTCGATTTAAACACCAAGATTACAAAGACCTTAGTTATATCTCTAACTCAATGCACTACATGCAGGGTTCCATTACCTCCTCATAACAATCTACATTAACAATACATCATAATTATTACAAAAGGAAAAATATCTTAAATCATCAATTTTTCATATACACTAAAATCTAATTAATACTCAAGTAAAAAATCTAAACATAATTTCTTCACAATCAAATTATGACATGTCATTCACAAAAGCCAAACAACACATTCAAAGTTCAAACCACTACTAAAATCCTTAATCATACAAAATTAATTAACTTTACCACCGTCAAATAAAGTTTCATAAATTAAAACAAAGCTAGAGCTTCCTTAACCTATTTCTCCCTTATGAGTTGAATTTGTAAAATAAGGATAATCTAGCCGCAGAAACCACTAAGATCCTATAAAAAAATCCCAAAACTGAATAAGAATCTAAGAGATTGGGATATCAAGGAGAATTTTCCTTCAATGGGAACAATTGAACTAAAAAAGAATAAAAAAGACTCAAGAAATAGGATTAGACTTACCTATGACAATTTACAGTCGAAATAAAAAACAATGAAAGACATTTTGTCGGATTCCGTTGGCCAGAAGGCTTACATGAAAAAAAGAGAAAATTTGTGTGAATAAAGAGAGATATGAAGGACGTGGTAGAGAGAAAGAGGAAAAGAAAGTGAGAAAGAAAAAGGAAAGAGGAAAAGAGAAAAGGAACCAAATTTGTGTTTAGTAATTATGATTTAATAAGTGAACCCCTCATAATTATATTTTTGAATATTTTAATTCGAGGGAATATATCACTCAAATTTCACAATTCATTTACTCTGAATCATATACATCCAAAATAGCACGTAATATTGCTATAGATAATACAATAAATTATCCCTTAATTAATTAATTATGCTCAAACTTAAATTTAATTTATCTTTCTATGTATTTCACACACTTAAATCATATAATTTTAAAACAAGACCTTACAACACTCCAAAGAAAAAAAAAGTCATCCTCAAAAATGTGTTTACCTTCAAAAATTGCATGATACAATTGCTGCATTTTATTCTCTAGTTCCCAAGTAATGTTACCTGTAACACTACTCCACACCACCATTACTAGAGGAATGTCCTTACCCCTCAGTTGCTTAATTCTTCTATCTTCTATTCTCACAGGACCTACCTCATAGGATAAATCTTCTCGAACTTGAATTTCATCCAGCTCAATGACATAATCAGGATTTGACACATATTTCCTTAACTAAGAAATATAGAAAACATTATGAACATTTGCCAATAAAGGTGGCAATGCTATCTCATATGCCATTGGACCTATACATTTGATTATTTGATACGACCCAATGAACTTAACAGTCAACTTATTTGCCTTAATAGTCCTTCTTACTCCAATAATTAGTGAAACTTTGAGAAAAATATGATCTTTTGCATTGAATTCAATTGATTTCCTTGTTCTATCTACATAAGATTTCTGCCTACTCTGAGAAGCTTTTATCTAGTGTCGTATCATCATGATTTTCTCAGTGGTTTGTTGCAGCAGGTCTAGTCCAACCAATATGTTCATCCCAATATAATGTATTTTTGCACCTTTTACCATACAAGGCTTCAAACGATGCCATACCAATGCTAGTATGAAAACTATTATTGTAAGTGAACTCTACTAACGGTAAAACTTCTTCCCAACTGCCTAGGTGATCCCAAATACATGTTCTTAACAAATCTTCCAATGACTGGATCGCCTTCTTAGACTGACCATCTGTCTAAGGATGATAAGCCGAATTAAGTATTAACTTAGACCCTAAAGTTTCTTGTAAACTTTGCCAAAACCTAGATATAAATCTAGGATCAGGATCTGAAATAATGCTGGAGAGAATACCAAGCAATCTCACAATTTCTCTTAGGTACAATTGAGCCAACTTCTCCAAAGAATACATCATGTTAACTGGCAGAAGATAAACATAATTTGTCAATCGATTTACTATTACCCAAATGGAATTACACCCTTTCACTGAACGTGGCAAATGACTCACAAAATCCATCGGTATGTTATCCAATTTCCATTATGGTATCTCCATCAATTGCAACATACCTCCGGGTTTCTGATGTTCTACCTTGACCTTTTGACAAGTTAGATAAGCTGTTAAACAGATGTATTCATTAGTTACCTTGGTCTTCTTCCATTTTGTCATCCCAAGGAATTCATTAGTTATAGTAAGCATATTGCAGCTAATGTGATTAGGGAATAATCCCACACAAAGGTTCAAATCTCTGAACTTCTCCACAAGTTCTAATTTCTTCACCATCAAAGCTGATATTTGAATTAACTTTCCGCTCAATGCATTTGCTACTACGTTAGTTTTGTTTGGATGATACATCAATTGAAAATCATAATTCGTTAAAAATTTCATCCAACAATTTTGCCTCATATTTAGTTCTTTTTGTTCAAACAAAAACTTTAAACTCTTGTAGTCACTAAATACATTGAACTTTGCACCTTACAAATAGTGCCTCCAGACTTTCAATGCAAAAATCACTGCCACCAATTCCAAATCATGAGTGGAATAACTCTTCTTATGAATCTTAAGTTGTCTCGAGGCATAAGCAATACCCTTCTTTTGTTGTATCAATACACATTCTAATCCTTGAAACACATATTTTTTGACATTAACATAATTAACATATTTATTTATTATATTAAATAATTTAAAACAATAATATTGATAAAAAGATATACTAATTTATTCTTTTATTTTTTAGCAAGATTTTATGTCAATAACCAATAAATAAATTAACACCTAATTGGCTAATTTTATAATCAATATCAAACAAAATATAAGTGAGTGACAATTTTCACCTTACAACCTAACTTTTGTGATTGAATTTGGTAAAAAATATACAAATATAATATCACCTTCGTAATAAAGACTAGAGACAAAACATATTTTTTTAACTATGGTAGTAATATGGATTAGTCATTATAAAAAAAAAAATTACTACATTCCATTGAAAACCTTGAGGACAAACAAGGTTGAGGGATACAAATGGTTACTACTTGTGTTAAGATTAAAGACAAAATATTATTATTGCTTAGATATAATAATATTATTATCTTCACAATAAAAGAAATATAAAATAAAATAATTATTAAAATATAAATAATACTTAAATATTTATATTATTATTGTAAGAGACAATTTTAACCTTACAACCTAACTTTTGCAATTGAGTTAGGTAAAAGATTTGCAAATATAAATATATAATATAATTACCTTAACTAGAAACAAAATATATATATATATATATATATATATATATATATATATATATATATTATTTCGTAACTATATGGTAATAATATGGATTAGTCATTATAAGAAACAATTATTACATTCTATCGGAAATCTTGAAGACAAACAAGGTTGAAGATACAAATGGTTACCACCTTTATTAAGATTAGAGACAAAATATTATTCTTGCTTAGAAAATAATAATATATTATCTTCACAGTTGAAGAAATATAAAATAAAAAATACTTAAATATTAATATTATTATTGTAACTAAACCTTAAAATAAAATAACTAACATAACGATAAAATATTATAAATATTAAATATTTTTTAATTTAAAATATAGAAAGATAGTATAGAAATATTATGAAACCAAATTGCTAAATCAGTGGTATCAACAAACCACCAATCCACCATGGTATTATTTGTTTCAAACAGTAAAAAATTATAAACATTTTCAACTACAACCGTTAAATTTAAAATGGAGTGATACCAAAGACCCGCTTCTGAGATTAAAGTAGAGAAAAAGGTGTCTTTAGTCTTTTCCAGCAAGCACCTAACAGTCCAATAATAATGATACTGATATAGTTCTATATCCAAGAAACGGTTAACAAGTAAGACTTAGTTGTTTCAAGTTTGGTTTTTGTATTTAAAAATAAAAATGAGTTTGACAAAAATTATTATCATTGAGTTGGTTTGAGATTTTTGTTTTTCTTTTTATTCAAGTTCATCACTTTATATCATTTGCACAATCACAGTTGATCAATGATCACTAGTTATCACTTCTTACTAACGATTACCAGCAATTACCTTAATCAGTAATAATTTGTCGTCATCTTTTATTGTTAGTTATTTGTTATCACTTCTAACAAATAATAATAAGTTATTACTTTCGACCATCAATCGCTACGGTGATCGATAATTACCTTTTACATCAATGATCAACTAGTTGGTATCTTTCATTACAACCTTTAATAAGCATGTTACAACTGAACCACAATCACCTTATTGGCCGCTAGCACTAACCTCTGTTTTTTATGCTAACAGTCACATTCCATCCCCGGGAAATGTGATCTTTGATTTGTGACAACAAAATATCACAATAGAGTCAAAAACATATGAAAGAAGCTAATATTTTTAGCAAGAGAATATAGGCATCTTATATAGGAGGTTATTTTATATGAACTAGCTTTAAATGATATTATTATACTTGAGAATTTAATGCATGTTATTCTATTAATAACATTTAACATTGCACTAAAGAAAGGTTATTGTGGACACGTTGATTTGATAGAAGATTTTTCCCTATTCATTTTTACACTAGAAAAAAAACACGATTCTTATTTTGTAGTTAAATGAAAGCGTATCAAACTTGAGAATCTACTTATATTTGTTTGAATTTTATAAATTTGATTTGTAAAAGTCTATTTTATATAAAAATAATAATAAAATTTCTATAAATAATATACAACTAAACATTTTGACAACATAATAAATCAATATAGTAAATCATAAATTCTACAATAGTTAAATAATTAAGTTAATCATACATCATTATCAAATAATAAATTTCAAAAGTGATAATAATGATAAAATATTCTCATTAATGTTTGTATTGTTGGAAAATGTTCTTACAAAAAAAATAATCAAACTGAATGGATCACCTTCCTCAAGTAATTTTCCTTTACTATTGACCTTCCTTGTTTAGCGTACTTGGAATTAAACTCTTGACTAAGTCAGTTGTTGTCCAAGACAATTGAGTTAGAACACTAGTCAATACATACTTAGATAATCCATTTATATTGTTTTCTAGAATTTTGTTATTGGAACATGATTATTGTTATTTATAGCTCTTTTAAGCCTTTTTAATAATTACAAGACATTATATCTTATGTTCCTATATGGTATTAAGTAATGTTAGAACAACAATTTAATTGATTAACAGACAGTACATAAGTCCCTAAAGCTCTAAATCTTGTGGACAATTGAGCTTAATACATGTCTTTCATAATCAAAGTATTTTTCCTTTTTTAACAACATATTTTTTTTGGATGTATATGAATTAAACCATATCTCTTTTATGAGGTTGAGTAAATTCTTGTCATAGTAAATTGAGCCATGTCTTCTTCATGAGGATGAACCATGTCCACTTTTAATAACAAGTTCAAACTTTGTTTTTAATAAAATAAGCTTTGACTTTTGGTAACAAGCTCAAACTCGAGTTTAGTAAAATATGTTCGAATTCGCTCTTTGATAGCAAGTTCAAACTTGCCTGTTAATAAAATAAATTCAAACTCGACTTTTGGTAATAAGACTGGACTTAACTTTTTAACATAATAGGCTTAAACTCGGTCTTTGATATTAACATCAAACTACTTTTAACAAAGAACTTAGTTTTAAATAGAATAGGCTCAAAACTCAACCTTAGTAGCTCAAACTTGACTTTAATAGAATAAATGCTCAAATTCAGCTTTTGATAACAAGTTCAAACTTGACTGTTGATAAAATAAACTCAAACTCAACTTTTAGTAATAAGTTCAGACTCAAATTTTTAACATAATAGGCTTGAACTCAACCATTAGTAATAAGTTCAAACTTGACTTTAATAAAATAAAGGCTCGACTTCGGCCTTTGAGAACAAGTTCAGACTTGACTGTTAATAAAATAAACTCGAACTTGGATTTTGGTGATAGGCTTAGACTCAACTTTTTAACATAATAGGCTCGTTCTCAACCTTCCATATTAAGATATCAAACTTCTTTTATTAAAATATGTTCGCACTTGGTTTTAGACAGAATAAGTTCGAACTTGACCTTTAATAATAATCTCAATTTTGATTTTAATAAATTAAGTTTGGACTCATCTCTTAATATTCTTATTATAAAAACATCTGTTATTCATATGAGATATTATTTTCTTTATAAATATTATGAGTATTGAAATTATTTAGTAATATAATTTATGATCACAATATTATAGAAATATATAACTATATTATATACTAAATGTCTCTTGAGAAAGATTCTTCCATACTCAAGGTATCATAAATTTGCATATTACTTAGCATTATATCAACAACAATCAATCTAACACTAAACGTATGACATAAAAATATCATTGTAGTACGAGCAAGACTATGGTATATATTAATTGATAAACAAAGTGAAATTTGAAGGAAAAATAAAACTTCATTGACTGTATAACCTATTGTAATTTGCAGGACAAATACAATGATCTCTATTTTCTTTCTCCAATAGTGTACCTACTACTCATTTTCATGTTCGTTCCCAATTTTGTTTCCATAACAATATATAAAAATATATACACCGCCTTACACTAACTTATACAATTAGAATGAATGACAATTTTAGTATGTTATAATCATTTATTTATAAATAATGCCTAAAAATGGAAAATTTGATATCAATGATCCAATTGGAACTTGGTAGGGTAAACTTTTTTACATCATTTCAGGGTTCATAGCCGAACACCTTCGTTAACTTGCGAATCATCTTCCAACCCTATAATGTGATGCTATAACACATGTAGCATGAAATATTTTTTTATCATAGCATTATGGAGTATGCATATGCCTTTAATTCTAACATAAATGTACATGTGTCATGGCGTGGATATTGATCAAATATATAATAATGAAGAATGTCATCTTTTGTTAAGCAAGATATGCCCAATTGCCTTGATAATTTTTTGCAGTTTCTGAGGGTGGATATTCTAGTAAAGTATCACATAAGATGAAAAATTATATTGATCACAATTGTATTATGAAAAAAAGCTATATTTTTAAAATCGGACCGGTGATTGAACCAGTTAAGATACTAGTTCACGGTTCATTGGTTCAATTATTATTGAATCAGCGGTTGAACTGGTCTTAATAAAATAATATTTTTTTATTATTAATGTACTATAATAATTAAATTATAAAAGCAAAAATTTGTTAAGGTTGTAATTATAAAAGGATAAAAGTAATTTTATTAAATACACTTGGTAAGTTAAACCTTGTTTTATTATTTTTTAATTAAAAGTTGGTTGATTTAGAAAAATAAGAAGTGTATTTAACAAAATAAAAAAAATAATACAAACGGTTGAACCAGTGAACCACCGGTTTAACCGCTTCTTGACCGATTTTCTAGTTTTAATACCGGTTTTTGGTTCCACCGGTTTCGAGGGTTGACCAAACCGGTTACCAGACAAGTTCACCGGTTTTCCAGTCGAACCGGCTGGTCTGGTCCGGTTTTTATAGCACAAGGAAAAAGCAAAACTCATTTGTTTTTTTTATTCTTTTTACTATAAGACATGAAACTTATTAATTAAAAATAAAAATATTTTAATATTTAATTTACAACAAGTTCTTATTTTGCTGCTAGTACAGGTGTGTTTATTTATTTTTTAAATAAGTCTTATACAACTGACAAATGGACAATTAATTTTTGCTCCCACTTTTCTCTCTTTCTTTCTTTTCGCTTTTTCTTCTTTTTCTTTGTTATTTTACTATAGCATGAAATTTACTTAATACTAAAAAATAATTTACTATTTAATTTACAATAAAATTATGAAGTTTTATATTATTGTAAAAAGATATTTTAGAAGATTAAAATTTTATTATATAAAATTTAATAATATTAAATTATTATTTTATTTGCAAGTCTCTAATAATAAGAATATTACATATATAACTATGTTGTTAACTAACATTTTTTTCTTTCTCAACAAGAAATATATAAATATATACTTATATTTATATTTTACACGATTTTATAAATGGAGACATAGATTCATATTTAACTACTTGATATTTATTATATAATATTTTTTATTCAATCTTTAATAATTTAGTATTAAAACAGTTATATTATTTAATATTTATATAATAGTATTAAATTTTTTATATAAATACATAAGAAATATATTAAAATAAATTTTATTAAATATATACATACTAGGAAATAAAATTATTTTTAAAATTATTTGAATAAAATATTTTCAGTACCTTATTTTATTGTATAGATATTTTTCAATAAACATGATAAAAAACTTAAGTCAAGTTCTATTTGAGTTATTTTTAAATTAGTTGAAAAATTAATTCATGTTTTAATTAATATTTTAATTCATATTCAACCACGTAATTAGTCCGTACCTATGTATGTATAAATATTATGTTCAGTTGGTTTAAAAAGTGATTAGTATGGAATTTTACTCTAGAAACGGAGAAACACGTGGATTGATTGATATATTTAATTAGAATAATGATATATATACCTCTTTATTTGATATATTTTATTAATATTTTTTGTTTTTTTCTATTTTTCTTATTTGTACTTATATTTTTTTTTCTTACTAAATATGTAATAATATATAAGATATATTATTTTCTATTTTATTATAATAAAAAAACATTCTATAAATTACTGCAGATTGATGTGGTTACCATGGTGATTGTGGCCCCGGATTTAATATATATATAGATATATATAGATTCCTGAATCATCCATCACTCTTCATCTTCTTCTCTTTCACTTGGTAGCTTTGGTTTTCTCTTTCAGTCAGGAACCCTTTCTATTCCCCCTAACAAAGCATTTTGAGCTTTTCATTATCTACGTAGGTTGCTTCCACAAATAACACTTCACAGTGCTGAGAAACAAAACAAGAATGAGAAGAAAGAATTAAACATTCCGGTTCTGCTTTTTATTTAAGCGCAAATCCATTACGGTTTTTCACTTTTTCTAATAGACCAAAGCAAGAACACGTTCAAATGGCAATTTGTGTCTCGCTTTTAGCTAGCCCTACTCATTCTTCATATCATACAGGTTTGTCTATTCCCTTTTCTCCTTTCATTCTATTTCTCCCCGTAAGGCTATCTTCCGCTGAGACAAAGGGTAAAAAACAACAGAGATTCTTTTTCACTATTATCACAGATTTTACATTTTTATTTTAGTTCTATTTTTATTATTTATTTTTTCTTCTAACTAAATAATAATCTGATCTCAAAAAATATTAACATTTTACTTTTAGTTTTATCATAAGAATATATATATATATATATATATATATATATATATATATATATATATATATATATATATATATAAAGCTTAACTGCTATACACTATTAGTGTAAAGATTTTTACATTAGCATTTAATTACAACCTTTCATTTATGGTAAATATGTTTACTATACTCATTAGTATTTTAAAAGTCACATAAATGTAAAATCATGATTGAATGTCATGTAAAAATCAATGTAAAAAATTTTTATACTGACTGTGTATACTAATTAAACTTTAATATATATATATATATATATATATATATATATATATATATATATATATATATATATATATATATATATATATATATTATAAAAGTTGTTACACATATCTGGTCACTAGGCGCTACCATCGATCGACGGTCATCAGTCACTACCTTCAATCTCCAACTAATAGTTACTAGTTGTTACCTTTGACCGACAGTCACTGGTCGTCACTTCCAATCGGTAGCTACCGACAACCACCTCCGACTGGCGATCACCAATACTTACCTTTGACCAACAGTTACTGGCTGCTACCTCCAACCAGCGATCACTGACCACTACCTTTGGCCAGCGATCAATGACAATCACCTCCGATCATCGGTCACTAATCACTACCTTCACCACCAATCATTAACCATCACCTCTAATCTCTGGTCTCCGACCACCACCTTCAATCACCAATCATCAACTGTTACTTCAACGACTGTTTCGATCACTACCTCTATCTAGGGTTTTTGTTAAGATTTGAAAATAATGTTTTAAATTTAAAAACAAAACAATATTATTTTTAAAAAATTTAAAAATTTAAAACCAAGAGCAGATAGTCGTTGTCAAACGAAAGTTCATGTCAACAAAAACTATAAAAAAGGGTCATGATATATATTAGTTACTCCAAATATACACCACTAAAAAGTTACAATTTTTATGTTGGATTATGTGTTTTTATCATTTCGAATTTATCATGGTATAGAAGGTCTAGTTTCGTGAGAATGTTTAACGAGGTTAACCAATCACACAATAAAACTATAAAAGCATAAACAAATACAATGGTATAGGTTATGTAGAGTTAAAGCACGTGTTAGCATGTCATCTTGAAAATAAAATCTACTATTTAAACTAGTTTTCTTACATTAGACAGACAATTTAAAAGTTATTAATATTTAAATTTGTTTTGAACTGTTTACAGAAATAGATATGTTATGATATATGAAATAATGATATTGAAGGAATCACGAGGATTTCCATGTGACACATAATACTTAATGAATACAATTTAATGTTAAGAACTAAAAATGATGACAAAGAAAATAATAATATGGAGAAAAAAAAATGTCAAAATTTTTTAAGAGAAACTAAAAATTAGATTCTAAAATAGTTGGGACTAAAAACACAATTCCAATCATTTCTAAGAATTAATACCAATGCAAAAAATATTGTGCCAAGTGATTATATATTACTATGGTATATTGAAATAAGAGACGAAATCACACTCACATAACACTTATCATTTTAAGGTGTCATGTGTCAATTTTTTGGCATAACGTGTACCATCTATATGCGTCATGTTTAAGGATGACAAAAAAACATCTGTGCGTCGTAGGTACCGGTGTATAAAACTCACAAAAATATCCATACAGATAGTATAAATGGATATCTGTCATCTGTAAGTACAGATTTTTTTCTACCTGCTTCTTAACGGGTACGGGTACGGGTATTATAGAACTCATACCCGCGGGTACCTGCTACTCGCTAAACTAAATTAATATATATATATAAAAGTTAAAAAAGATAATATTTTTGAAAAATAAATCAAATTGAAATATCAATTATCAAAATTCATTGATATCAATCTTATTTTTTTATGAAAACTTCATAATTAATAAAATTATTTATTAAAAAAATATCAATAATATAAAATAAAGATTTTATTTGTATTAAATATTTTCTTATAATATATTATATTAATCTACTTTTAGATCTAATTAATCTTATAGATATTAGTATAATTTTATTTCTAGATTTTTCAAAAAATAAATGATTTATTTGATAAAACTTCTTATAAAAAATATTTAATTTTAAAAAACATTACCTTTTTTAAAGTATCTATGGATACCCGTGGATACCTGCAAGTAATAAAAAAACCCACGAGATTTCTATAGTAGGTACCCGACGGGTTTTTAACGAATAATGGGTGACGGTTTTTGTAACGGGTCAGGTGGCAGGTAACCATTACCCGTGCCTGCCCCGACCCATTACCATTCCTAGTCATGTTATACAGAAGTGTTTAAAATAAAATCTAACTTAATTAAAAATTACACTATAAATATAAAAAAAAAGTCCTAAAACACTGTTTTAGTTTGGTGTGATTAATTTTTTTAATTTCAAAATTGTATATTTTGGTTTGGCTTGCAGTTTGCGATATTAATGAGATTACATAAACTAAATTAAATTTCCGATTTTTGTTTATTTTAGTAAATCTGCAAAAAAAAATATAATTACTCATTATTTTTTAAATTTCTATAATTTTGACTTAATATTTAATTAAGATGTTTAATTAACATGTATTAGTTGATGAATAAATA
This sequence comes from Psophocarpus tetragonolobus, assembly GCA_037954015.1. Taxonomy (NCBI): domain Eukaryota; kingdom Viridiplantae; phylum Streptophyta; class Magnoliopsida; order Fabales; family Fabaceae; genus Psophocarpus; species Psophocarpus tetragonolobus. The sequence continues at coordinate 17,607,635 of CM075692.1, forward strand.
TTTTAGTAAATTTGAGACTGAACTTTAATAAAATTGTATAAAAGTTTATTCACCAATGTAAAACATTACTCATATATACAAAATGCTTAATATGGAGTTTCCAGTGAAATTTTATGAGTTTAATTAGTATATATGGATAGTGTAAAATAATTTTATATTAACGTTTAATTATAACTTTTTGTTTATATGACTTTTAAAGTATTAATTGGTAAAATTCAACTAACTTATTATAAATGAAGGATTGCGATTGATTTTCAATGTAAAAATTTTTATACTAACCGTGCATACTAATTAAACTCAAATTTTATTACCTTAGTGAAGGAATTTTTATTTATTTTATAATTATTGTAATTACTTTCAAATTATTCAATTATGTTGTTATTTTGTCTTTTATAAATGATCTAAATTATTACTTTCTATTTAAATACTTAAGAATTTATAATAAATTCGAATAAAAGATAATTTTTAATATTAAACGTGGATGAACTAGTTCAAATAAGAATGGTAATAGATATAGGGGAGATAGGCATAGGCAAGTGTATACTAAACGTTGATGAACTGGTTCACTGAACACAAGTGTTTCGGTGTATATAATTCATATTCACTCTCTTATTTAATTGACTAAAATTTATTGAAACAACAAACTTGTTATGCATCGGGGGTTTACTATACACATACCACCTCCATATTTATAAGATATTGTCCGTTTTGGTCCCAAGTCCTTAGGGTTTTTCTTTTGGTTACCTCCCAAATGACCTCTTAATCAATGGAAGTGTTCCTGTGTATATAAACCCATGTCCACCCTCTTATTTGACCAATGTAGGACTTTGTTTGCATTCCAACAATCCTTCCTCAAACAAAGGACCATGGTGCCCCTTTTGAAGTGAAAACTCTTAGTCCATGAGTATACACGGCCACTCTACCAGTGGGACACACTTTCTAACCATCCAAACCCGGATCCACTGTTAGGAAGACTTTCAATACAAAGGATCCTAAACTCGATTCTACCTGCCAACCAGAGTCGCCACCTAGTCAAACCAGTGAATTTGATACAATTTGTTATGCATAGAGAGATTCACCACACATACCACTTCCATATTTATAAGATATTGTTTGTTTTGGGCCCAAGCTGTCACTGTTTTGCTTTTGGTTACCTCCCAACAAAAGGTTTTTCAATTGGAAACTATTCAAACTTCAATTCCCACGTATTGGTGGGAAAAAGATGAATATACCCTTCATTTTTTACTTCTCCATCAGTGCATCGCTGGAGAAGTAGAAAAATTTGCAAACTTTTTTACTTCTCCGGCGGCGCATTGCCAGAGAAGTAAAAAAATTGCAAATTTTTGTTGTCTTCTATCGTTTGTTTAGAAGGAAAATTAAAAAGTGTTCAATTAGTGTGGAATTGTCCATTTGATTATTAATTTTGAGATTCACGATATTTCAGTTTTAAATATACGATTATTCAATTTTAAATATACGATTATTTCAAATAAATACTATTATAACTCCTAAAAAATACAAGTTTAAAGAAGAACTTAATTAGTAGTTAATGAATTTTTTTATCTTTATAATTTATTAATATATAAATATATTTAATATTTCCTTGAAAAAATTACCATATAAATATATTTAAGATTTCCTTATTTATGTGTGAAATTTATTTTAAAATTTGAAATAAATATTGTTTTAAATTTGAAACAAATATTATTTTAAATTTGAAATAAATATTGTTAATATAAAGCTTATTAATAATTTAATATTATATTTAATATTATATTTGTTATGTTATATATTAATAATAAGTTTATATACCATTAAAGACATTAGCTTATTACTTATTATTTATTAATTATTGTAACGTCATATATATTTATTTTAATTTAAATTAAAATATATAATTGTTAATTACTATAATATTATTAATATATTTCTATTTTTAATATATATTTATTTTTATTTGGGTCAGCCTGTTGGGCCAGTCCGGTCCTAGTCCATTTATATAGTCGAATCAAATAGGTCAGGTAAAAAATGTTTGCTTCTATTTGGACCTCTTTTTTTAAAATTGGGTTTTTTAATTAACACCTACAAATTATTTTTTTTAACACCTACTACTTTTAATTTTTTTTTCAAATACCAACTTTATTCTTTCTAACCCTAATTTTAAATACTCTTTCTTTTTATAGTCTATTCTCTCTCTCCGCTCTCTCTTTATTCTTCTCTCTTTCCTATTTCATTATTATACTACGTGTGACACTGAGGCAGTTTAAAGCTTTATTATTATTGAAAGCTAGAAAAACAACGTAGAGAAATTGGATTATAGAATCTCACCAGAAAAAACTGAGGAGTTTTAAGCTTTCAAACCTTCACAAACTGAGGCAGGGGAAGTTAGTCAAACGATATTTTGTAACGTGAGAACTGAAAAGAAAAAAAATGGTATTAAAGTAACAAGCATGCCACAAAAAATTTAAAACACGAAAAAAAGAAGATTTTTCCATGATTTTTTATTTGGCATGAGTTCATGTATTAAAATTAAAATTAAAATTTAGTGGAATTGTTATTATTCTTGTTATTATTATTTAATATTTATATTTATAATAGAGTTTAATTGGTATACAAAGATTTTTGCACTAATATTTAATCACAATCTGTCATTCAAGATAAATTTGTTGACTTTACTCGTTACTATTTTAAAAGTTACAAAAATGACAAATCAGTGTAAAAATTTTACACTATTATTACTATTATTAGTACTCGCGAAAACACAGGCGTTGTTACGCCTGTGTATTCACATTTCTATTTTAATATGTTATAATAATGATAGGGTTTTAATTTATTATCTTTTGTAAATTTTTATATTTTGAAATATAAATTGTTATGTGACATGTTTTGAAATATATTTTGTTAATTTTATATTTTTTGTTTATGATAACATGATAAAAACATGTCAGATCATCAATGAATATGTTAAATATGTAATAAATATGAAAAAATGATGGAAAAAGGGGAGTTTGAATAGAACTCAAAATATTGTCGCACATGTGTATTTGCATGTTTATTAAAAATATTTATCATGAAATATATAAATATATTAATAGGGAGAAATTATATTTGTGAAAGTGGAAACAGTTATAAAATGTTTAGAAGGTAAAATAGTTATAAAATGTGGACACAAAAATGTTATATTTCCATTATATAATACTAGCGAAAACACAGGCATTGCTGTGCCTGTGTATTTGCATTTCTATTTTAAAATCTTTTGTAAATTTTTATGTTTTGAAATATAAATTTTTATGTGATATGTTTTGAAATACATTTTGTTAATTTTATATTTTTTGTTTATTATAACATGATATCAATGGATATATAAAATATGCAATGAATATGAAAAAATGAAAAGAGGAGAGTTTGAATAGAACTCAAAATATTGTCGCACATGGGTATTTGCATGTTTATTAAAAATATTTATCATGAAATATATATATATATCTTATGATAATAATAAAGCTATTTTTTCATATTTTTAAATACCAATAGTAACTTCTATTTAACTTTTTATATATATATATATACCTTTTATCTGACATCCACTTCGCAACCTAATACTTTTTTTTTTCTTTACGTAAACTCACTCTTAATTTATACTTTTTTTTCTTCTACGTAAACTCACTCTTGATTTATTAGGAGTCTGCACCAAAATTTGTGATTTTGAATAAATTTCAACCAATAAAAGAAGTATGTTTAGAGGAGGGGTGTCAAACAGTGTATGGCTATCACTCCTCTATTTCTTTTCTTTTATCTTTTTCTCAAGCTTTCGATTAGAAGTTTCGGTGTAAAAGGATTATTTTTCAAAAATTGATGGTTGTATGTTTTCATGTGTTTCATTTGCTAAAGTTTGTTGACAAACTAATTATGAGTTGTAGTTTCCTAGTTTGAAGACAAAGATGTGCTCAACAAAGGCAAGATTTTATTGTCCTTTTTTTTTTGTTTTTTTCCAGAGTTTTAGCCGAAAAAGGTCAAGGAAAATGGCTGGTTTTTGGAGCGTGTTTTGTGGGGAATGTGGTTGTTCAGAGGCTGTAAGAATGCCTTGCAGTTATGATTTTAGACTTTTCATTGATCCTTCCACTTGTGTCAATCATTTGTTGATCTCTTGCTCTGATATATTGCTGCTTATCATTCTTGTATTCACTATGATCAAGAAGTCAATATTAAAACCATCTCAGGGTGTAACAAAGGTGCAAAGATATTCATATTTTCAGCTTGTTTCTGCCATAGCCAATGGTGCTCTTGGCTTGGTACATTTGTGCTTTGGTATTTGGCTTTTAATGAAAAGGTTGAGTTTAACACAAGCTGTGTTGCCTCTTGATTGGTGGTTCATAGAAATCTTTCATGGATTAACATGGTTGTTAGTGAGTTTGGTATTAAGTTTCAAGTCGCAACAACTTCAAAGAGCATGGACAAGGCCTTTTTCTATTCTAGTCTTCTTGGTTTCTGGTATTTTCTGTGCTTCATCCTTGTGCTATGCAATTAGTCGCAGAAAACTATCCCTTAAGATAGTTTCAGATATTCAATCTTTTCTGGGGGCGATATTATTGTTATTATGTACATATGAGGAATCCAAGCATAGGGACACTGACAGAGAAACTGATGAAAGTCTTTATGCCCCCTTAAACGGTGAGTCCAACAAAAATGATTCTATTAGATATGTAACCCCATTTGCCGAAACTGGATTCTGCAGCAAAATGTCATTTTGGTGGTTGAATCCATTGATGAAAAAAGGCAAGGAGAAACCACTCCAGGATGAAGACATTCCAAGGATGGGGGAGGAGGATCAAGCAGAAAGTTGTTATTTTATGTTTCTGGACCAATTGAACAGACAGAAACAAAAGGATCCATCCTCCCAGCCATCAGTTTTAAGGACAATAATTTTATGCCATTGGAGAGAAATTTTTATATCAGGATTCTTTGCATTCCTTAAGGTGCTTGCTCTGTCGTGCGGACCTCTTCTTCTGAATTCTTTTATTTTGGTTGCTCAGGGTCACCAGAGTTACAGATATGAAGGTTTTGTGTTGGCCATATCACTTTTCTTTGCGAAAATCATAGAATCCCTATCACAAAGACAATGGTACTTCCGCTGTAAACTTATTGGTGTGAAAGTTAGGTCGTTGCTAACTGCAGCCATTTATAAAAAGCAATTGAGGTTATCCAATTCTAGTAGATTGATACACTCTGGTGGTGAGATAATGAATTATATGACTGTAGATGCGTATAGAATTGGTGAGTTTCCCTACTGGTCTCATCAGACTTGGACAACTAGCTTACAGCTGTGTTTCTCATTAGTAATACTTTTTCGTGCTGTTGGGCTGGCAACAATTGTCTCCTTGGTGGTGATACTGATCACTGTGCTTTGCAATACTCCGATTGCTAAGTTAGAGCACAAGTTACGAAGCAAACTTATGGTGACACAAGATGAGAGATTGAAGGCTTGTTGCGAGGCTCTTGTGAATATGAAGGTGTTGAAGTTATATGCATGGGAAATCAGTTTTAGAGCTGCTATAGAGAAATTAAGGAATGTGGAGCTCAAGTGGTTGTCTTCTGTGCAATTAGCAAATGCTTACAACAACCTTCTCTTTTGGTCATCCCCTTTTTTGGTCTCTGCTACTTCCTTTGGGGCATGTTACTTTCTTAATGTTACTTTACATGCAAATAATGTTTTCACCTTTGTGGCAACTTTGCGTCTTGTTCAAGATCCTATTAGAGTCATCCCAGATGTTATTGGAGCCGTAATTCAGGCAAAAGTGTCGTTTTCTCGGATTATAAAATTCCTGGAGGCTCCTGAGCTCGAGAGAATATATGATACGAAAAGTTGTCACAATGACAAGACGAGGGGCTCAATTTTAATAAGATCTGCTGACTTTTCCTGGGAAGATAATGTAACTAAGCCAACTCTGAGAAACATAAATTTAGAGGTTGGGCCAGGGCAAAAGGTGGCTATCTGTGGAGAGGTTGGCTCGGGAAAATCAACTCTCTTAGCTGCAATTCTCAGAGAAGTTCCTAATACTCAAGGGACAGTAAGATTTTATTCCTTTTTTCTATTTTAAACTTTGTGAATTGTGATACTTTCATTGGTTTTAACTTGGATGACTGTTTCACTTAGTGCGAGCAGTGTTAGAATATCTAGCACATATATTAATATTCACCTTACTATAGAGTACATTTTTCGGTCCCTCATTTCGGTAGTAATATTATTAAATTTATTAATTTATTAGATTAACAGATTTCTGATTTTTTGTTCTTAATTACAGATTGAAGTTTATGGAAAGTTTGCTTATGTTTCTCAAATAGCATGGATACAATCAGGTACAATTCGGGAAAATATATTGTTTGGAGCAAGCATGGATGATGAAAAATATCAAGAAACTCTTCATAGGTCTTCACTATTAAAGGACCTTGAGTTGTTTCCCCATGGTGATCTCACTGAAATAGGGGAGAGAGGAATCAACCTGAGTGGAGGTCAAAAGCAGCGAATTCAACTAGCACGAGCTCTATATCAGAATGCTGATATATACCTCTTGGATGATCCATTCAGTGCTGTTGATGCACATACTGCAACAAATTTGTTCAACGTAATGAAAACTTCTTTTCTTCAGATACTACATATATAATCTTGGTGATATTTTCCTTTTACTGATAGATGGCTAATCAACTTGACAGGAATACATAATGGAAGGACTTGCGGGGAAAACAGTATTGCTCGTCACTCATCAAGTTGAATTCCTTCCAGCATTTGATTCCATTGTGGTAATTTTCTTCATCTTAAAGAACTGGTTATCTTGTTATCTTCTTTTTCTTTTCTGCTTATGAATTAATATGGGTTGTAAATTTTTAACGAGTTTCAACTTTGAAGTTACGATTTTTTATGCTAGGTTGTTATCTTCTGCTTGCTGAAACTTTGCATGGTTGTAATTATTTCTGTTTTAAAGTTGATGTCCGATGGGGAAATCAAAGAAGCCGCTTCTTATCACTTTATGTTGATCACAAGCCAAGAATTTCAGGATCTTGTGAATGCCCACAAAGAGACTGCTGGTTCTCACCGGCTTGTGGATGTTACTTCTTCCCAGAAACATTCAAATAGTGCTAGAGAAATTAGAATAGCTTATAAGGAGCAACATTATGGAGCATCCAAAGGTGATCAATTGATTAAGCAAGAAGAGAGAGAAAAAGGAGACCAAGGGTTCAAACCATATATACAGTATCTGAATCAGAACAAAGGATATATATACTTCTCTGTGGCTGCTCTTTCTCATTTAACATTTGTTGTTGGCCAAATATTGCAAAACTTATGGATGGCAGCTAATGTTGACAATCCTCAAGTCAGCACTTTCGAATTGATTCTAGTTTACTTGTTGATTGGAGTTATTTCAACAATATTTGTGTCCATGAGAATTTTGGCTACAGTGGCTTTGGGTCTTCAATCATCAAAATCTTTATATTTAGAGTTATTGAATTCGCTTTTTCGTGCCCCTATATCATTTTATGACTCCACTCCTTTAGGACGGATACTTAGTAGGGTAAGTATGGTGAACTATTTTGTCTTTCCCCTCACAGTGCAATGCAATGAATAGAAGCATTAATATTGACTGTTGTTTCCTTGTTTAGGTCTCTATAGATCTCAACATTGTGGACCTTGATATCCCATTTTCCCTTATTTTTTCTGTGTCAGCAGCTATGACATGTTTAGGTAATCTTACCGTTTTAGCCGTTATTACTTGGCAAGTCCTGTTTGTCTCCATACCAGCGATTTATTTTGTAATCTGCTTGCAGGTAATGAAGAAATTCTTTTTTGGATTGCATTGCATAGATAATTTGGTGTTGATTAATTTGAGAATATCATTATTTAATCACATAATGTTATTGTTTGACCGTAAATGAATGCATATCATAAATTGACTTTATACCTGTGATTTTAGACAATGCAGGTTTTTTACACTTGTTGTATTGGGAAAAGTTTGAGCTTTACCATAATAAGTTAATAAATGAGAAGTGTCTGATTTAGTCAGGAAATGAGTAGTCAAACATTAACACAGTGTAAGTTCTGTTCACTAGAAAATTCAAAATATGGTTTTGAAAGTCACTATTCACTATTGAAATAAATGGAATATAGAAAATCAATATCAGATATGTTGCTTTTTAATACTTTCTATTTGCCTAAAGTAACAGAAACTCTACGTATTTTCAGATTTTCTATTTTTAATATTTAAAAAATGAAAGTTTACAATTTAATGATATTAATTTGGAGTTCATGATTTGCATGTTAACAGCTATCAAAGTTTCGTTATCGCTTTTAAAAAAGGTGGTGGGGGCACCAACTAATTATTTAGCATGCATGGAAGCTCTTTTATCCTTATTCTTTTGAAATTTTGTAATAATTTTTCATAGATTTGAAATAGAAATAAATTTCTAACACATTGTACATAAGTTGTACGGAATTAAGGACCACTGAAATAAAAAGACTTAAATATTAAAATTTTATACCGAAACCAATTACAAATAAACTGCTTAGTCTTTAAAATATTTATTGTTTGCAAGTAAAATATAGTCTGAAGTAAAATATCTCTAATTTGTTTCATATAGAGATATTACTTTGCCTCGGCAAAAGAACTAATGCGGATGAATGGCAGCACAAAATCCATTTTAGCCAGCCATCTTGCCGAATCTGTTGCTGGAGCAGTCACAATAAGGGCTTTTAACGAGGAAGATCGTTTCTTTGAGAAAAGTCTTGATCTTATTGATGTCAATGCTAGCCCTTACTTCCATAATTTTGCAGCAAATGAATGGTTAATTCAACGGTTAGAAACATTAAGTGCAGTTGTACTTACATCTGCGGCACTTTGCATGGTTGTACTTCCACCTGGAACTTTCACCTCTGGTGAGACTTTTGCTATTATTGCTTTTGAAAAAAATGTCACTTCAGAGTTGGTTTACTGCAAATCACGTTTTGTTTTTTCAACTCAGGCTAATACAAGAATTATAATTTCAACATATGATGTCGTTCCAGGATTTATCGGCCTGGGTCTCTCTTTTGGCCTTTCACTTAACATGAGCTTGGTGTTTGCTATTCAAAATCAATGCAATATAGCAAATTATATAATATCAGTGGAGAGGCTAAGCCAGTATATGCATATCCCAAGTGAGGCCCCTGAAATAATAGAGGGAAATCGTCCACCTACTAATTGGCCAGTTCAGGGAAAAGTAGAATTACATGATTTGAAGGTAATAAAAAGAAGTAACTGCAAACTATTTTTGAACTTAGGTGGCATGAAGTTCAGAAATTTGGTAGTTGAACTAAAGTGCATGACTTGTTTGTTGTTGTCGAATAGGTAAGGTATCGGCCTGATGCTCCGCTTGTGCTACAGGGGATCACATGCACATTTGAAGGAGGGCAAAAGATTGGTGTTGTTGGCAGAACAGGCAGTGGAAAGTCCACACTTATAGGTGCCTTATTCCGTCTAGTGGAGCCAGCAGGTGGAAAAATAATAATTGATGGCATAAACATATGTTCTATTGGACTTCATGATTTGAGGTCACGTATGGGTATAATACCTCAGGATCCTACTCTTTTTAATGGGACAGTCAGATACAATTTGGATCCCTTATCTCAACACTCCTACCAGGAGATATGGGAGGTAATAAGTCATGCTTTGTTATGTTCTTATATGTTATCTAGTCTTTTTTGTTTGTTTATCTCTACCTTCCATTGTTACATGTGAACTAATTGTAGCTTCCATATGAAGGTTCTTGGGAAGTGTCAATTGCAAGAGGTTGTCCAAGAGAAAGAAGAGGGATTAGACTCTTCAGGTACCTTTTATATTTAGCTGTTATGACTTTGCAGCGACTAGCTAGCTAGTTCCTGTCTAAGTACTAAGGACTAGTGACAAATTGTTACACAGTTGCTGAAGCTGGATCTAACTGGAGCATGGGACAAAGACAACTACTCTGTTTGGGGCGTGCTCTTCTCAGGAGAAGTCGGATATTGGTGCTTGATGAAGCAACTGCATCCATTGATAATGCAACTGATTTGATTTTGCAGAAAACTATTAGAACTGAGTTTGCAGATTGTACAGTGGTCACAGTAGCTCACAGGATACCAACTGTGATGGATAGCACCAAGGTTCTTGCCATCAGTGATGGTAAGCTGCACATCATTAACTACCCCTATCTCATCATTCTTGTTGAACACATGTTTTTCCAATCTAAACTACACTTCTGTCATTTGGTAATTATTAGATAAGTTAAGATCCAGGAGAAATAAGGTTGTTCATCTGTGTCTGCTAAATGAAAAAGGTTGTTCATCCGTGTGCCATGAGAATTGTGACAAAATAAAAAATATAGGTTTGTTGTTGAGTGGGTCTTCAAGAGTTTCCTTACAGGCAGAGAGGATAAGAAAATATGAAATGGTAGATTTACTTTTTTAGCTTTGATTTTACCAAATTATGAAGATTTAATATTTTAGGTACTTGGTCACACGTTTGATTTTGATTTATTAGTTAATTGTATTCTATTCTAATAAAACAAAATGACCGAATGTATTTTCAGGAAAACTGATGGAATTTGATGAACCAATGAACTTGATGAATAGAGAAGGATCATTGTTTGGGAAGCTTGTGAAGGAGTGCTTGTCTCATTTTCAGTCTGCGGAATCTCGTTGATGCTGAAGAACATAGCTCGGATGTCATTTTTCAGTAGCATTGGGGAGAAGACCAGAAATTGGGTGTACTTAGAATAGTAGGATATAAAATGTAAAATGTTATTATATTTGGAGAAACTCTTGAGCCTGAGATGTGGGAAGGAATTAAAGGGACGACGAAGAAAATCGTTAAAAAATGTATGATTTTGTAGAGAATGATTATGTTTGAGCTGTTTCAAAGTGGAAAGCTTCATTGTGTATCAAGGTTTATAATTTCACTTGGTTTACTTAGCATTTTATTCGAAGTCTTAATTTCCAGCACAATTTATCTTTTGTTGTTGGAACAAAGGAAATACAAAACAAATTATTGATAATGAAGCTAAGAAAACGCTTAGCTCTATCTAGGAAAGCTAAAGAAATAAAGTCAGCTGGAATAGTTTAGAAGATCGTATCAGTAGGAAACAAGGAAAGAGTGTGATATTTGCTTCTCTACAATTACAAGTATGAACTCTGTGCACAAGGTCTTCAGATTGCAAGAACTGGCGGATATAAATATGATGAGTAGATTGCACAGTATTAGAAATAGGATAAGACTGTAAGAATTTAGAAGTGATAAGTGAGAAAGAAAAGAAAGAATTTTATTAAATAGTGATAAAATAACCAACAATAAGATAACACTCTCCAAAAGTTTTTCATTCACAAAGGATTTGTTTTTTTTTACAAAAATCAATATTCAATTTACAATGATAACAAATATGAATCTCTCCTATCCTACTTTTCTTATTTATAACTAAAAACTTCTTCTAACTTATTAACTAATTCATTAATATTTTAATTACCATAACTAATTCTACTCCTTTTTTTTACATCCTAACTATACACCTTTGCTATAAGTCAACCTTGTCTTCATTGTTGGAATTATAAAAGTTAAAAATTTTTATTGAACAAGATAACTATTGCTATGATCCATGACTGCTAAGATGAAAATAAACCCTTAGAATGTGTTTGGATGAAGAATTTTAAGAGGATAATTCATTTCATTTTAGAATTTCAAATGCTTTGTGATGAAATATCTTGTTTGGATAAAGAATTTTAAAAGAATTTGAAATTCTAGGCATTTTTTGAAAATATTTTGATTAGTTAAAATTGTAGAATTTCAAATTCCTTAAAAAAAGTAAGAATTTGAAATTCTTCAAACCTAGTTGGTTATTTTTTACTTGATACCTGTTAGGTGGCAAAACGGGACGAGCCAAGCGGGCTAACCGTTATTTTTATAGGCTAAACTAGTGTATTCAGTTGTTTGTCCGTTTTAGTTTGTCTCACCTAACTTGCCAATTTAGGAGACTAAAGATAGGGTGGGCTGACCCGCCAGCCCACCAATATTATATTTTATATTTTTAAAATTATAATATTTATAATTAATAAAATAATTATAATAATTAAAATATAAAAAATTATTAAGTAGAATTTATAAAATGGATTTACTAAGAAAATAAAATAAATTTTGTTATAAATCTATTTGTCATTTATTTATGTAAAAGCATAAGATTGTTAAAAAAATAAAACCAATTATGCAAGGTTTACTTTTGTGATTTTTCTATTTATTTATTGTAAAAACATTATTTTTTTGAGAAACTAAAAATTTATTTTTAAATAAAATTTTATATTATTTTTTAAAAAGAACAATTTTTTTTCAAAATATTTTTTAGTAAAATAAATTTTTATTTTTAGTAGAATTGAAATACTCTATCCAAACAAGAAAATTAAAATTCAATAATTTGAATTACTTTATCCAAACAAAACATTTGAAAAATGAAGTCATTTGAATTGAAAGAATTTCAAATTTAATGTATTTTAAATTCCTTACATTTGTAAACTTCTCTATCCAAACATAATCTTAACCTTTGCATCGGGTGGTTGGTAATGACATTGCTTGATTATGTATATGTATACTTTCATTTTTTTCTAGATGTCATTTAAAGGTTGTAATCCTATAGTTCTAGTTGCATTGAGAGAATGGCTAGTTTTTTTTTTTTTAATGGCATGGTTGTCCATCATATCTTGTTCCAAGGCATTTATGGAAGAATAATCTATACCACCAATTTTTCTAGTATCCCAAAGTCGTTGTTAGATCTAATTACTATTGTGCAAAATATTTCATCCAAAAATTTTGGTGGTAGTAGTAATATGCTGACCTAGTTTATTAAGGTACAAAATTTTCTAGGCACTGGAGGTCATTCTGCCAATGCTTGATGGTTGTACATGAGTCAATTTTCATCTCACTCCTTATGATGACACAAAGACACACTCTTAATTGACAATTTTTTTTGCTTTATAAGACTTGACAATTTTTTTGTTGTTGATGGGTTAGCTAAATATGGATTTTGAAAGACAAATTTTGCATCTTTGCATTTTTCTTTCACCATATTCTATTCTAGAATGAGTAAACTTGATTTTTGTTCTTTAACTTCTAGCTCGTCAACTTTCTCTACCATGACAACTTTATCAACCTTTTGCTTGATCTTAATTCTAGAGGACTGCACTTTCTTTTTTCTTTTCTTTTCGTCTTAAGAATAATTTCTTGATTCTTCGATTATGTATTTGGAAGATGCTTAAGGTAAGTGTATCCTACATAGTATTAATTGTGAACAAAATTATGGATTATCGAATCCAGATGACTAACTTTAGTTTCATGTTAATTAATTATACATGATCTGGTCAAATTTTATGGTTATTTTATGTTAACGAAACAATTAAAATAAAAATAAAGTTGAGATTGTGATTGATTGAGCAACTTATAAAATAAGAAAGTTAGGATTGTAATTTAACAAGACTTAAAATGTTCTCCTTAAGTTTCTTATAAATTACCAAGAGTGTGATTCACCCTTAACACTTATTACTCTTTAATCAATTAACCTTGTATTTATCTTCAAAAAGTTATAGAGAAAAAAAAAATTTAAAGATAAGTTAAAGATTTTTACAAATTGTTTCATCATGCAATTTATTCAAACTCCATGATCAATGAGTTCCATTAAGAGAAAAAATATTGATACTCTCAATTCAATTCAATTAAGCATACGTTAACCATTAGTTCATAAAGGAAATCAAAATTCAGGTTCACATTAGTTTGTTACATTACAACTCTATATAAGAGAATTAGTTAGTGTTTGAAAAATCAATAATCATAAAGAATACATCTTTGTAGTAATTCATTCTATTGAGTCTTCATAGTCTTTTCTTGCACCTCAGAACTCTCAAGTGACTCACAACTTTCTTAATATGACATAAAGTGTTTTTATAAGGAAATGAGACTTCTATTTATAAACTTGGTTCTATAGATAAATGTGTATGATAGTGATGACTTCCTAAGTGAAGCATGATCTTGCAAACTTAATGTTGAATATACATGGTCGTGCTTCTTACAAATTTGGGCCAACGTGTCTATTTTTGCACTATTTTCATCCTTCTTCTCTTCTAGAACCTTCCTACATAAGAATAATCTATAGTTAATCTAAAATATAATACAAATAAATAAATAACAAGACAATTGGGGTACAAATACGTACATAACATGTAACAATGAAAACAATTATCATTCAATAGTCTATGATTTAACTTTTATATACATGTCATGCAAGAATGGTCATTCAATCTACGAGAATTGTTGTTGCTCCTCCAAAGATGATGCATGCTCCCCAAGCAAGGGTCTTATCACTAGGGTCATGGCTAGAAGAATACAAGAAGACATGGCTAGAGTAGAGGTAGAAAGATCTCACCTCCATATGACCATCCAGTTATGCAAGTTATGACTTATTTACTTGTAATTTTTTCTTTTAGGAACCTAGGATTTTATTTTGGACATGTATTAGTCCATTTAATTTTCTAGGAGGTTTCTTAGTAATAAGAAGGGGGTAAGACTAGCTTTTGGGCCTTAATTTAGGAAATAAGGGGGTAGTTTGATAACTACACCCTCTTTTCCTAAATAAAACCCAAAATTAATAAAGGAGTAATCTTGGCCCTTGGATGAGGTAGCTTGGGCACCAATTCTCATCTAAAGGAGGGGATTGATTGGACTTTGGGCTTCAATCCTCCTCCCTTGGATGACTCCTATTAATCCTAGCCCTTCCTTTCCTTCTTGACTTGTCCAAGAGGTTAGCTCCCTCTATAAAAATGTGCTCCTTCACACTCTTGTATTTTTTACACTTTATTGAATGGAAAAAGCTTGAGTTAGCCAAAATTCTCTTAGTGTCCACCCTTCTCTCTTTGAGAATTCCTTAGGTTTTTATCAAGGGTTCCATCCCTTGTGGCAAACTTTCCCTCTTAGGCTTATCTTACCTTAAGTGGCGCCTAAAACCACCTCACTTCTTACCTTTCCATAAACCATTTCACCAAAGAAGAAAACCTCTAGAAAAATATCAAGGGAGGCATGCATCATTTGGTATCTAGAGCATTGGTTCTAGAGGTCTAAACTCTCTTCCTACCTCATTTATTTTTTCTTTCTGTTTTCCTATTTTATTTTATCTTTAATTTCCACAAGTTTTTCTACTTTTCCATTGTTGTTTATCATTTCCATTTATGTCTTGAGTTATAGTTTATTTGCGCCATTTATTTTTTGCTTGATGCAATTTATATTATTCTTATCTTTTCATGTACGTCTCTCCGATATTCATTAATTTCTCAAGAATTTGGGTGCTTTCTTGCTTGAATTTTGGTTTTGAGAATTTCTTGCTAAAAATCCATGCCGTTGTGGTGAATTCCACAACCTTGTGGTCAAGAAATTTAGACCAAATTCTTGTATTTCCTTGCACCTAGTTGCCTTATTTTTGCCTTATTGTTAGCTTTTATTTCTCACTTTTATACTCTTGTGTAATTGTCTATAAGTCATGTTTATAGTTTCCCATTTTGTCTATTAATTCCTTTTAAGTTTAGCCTCTTTTGTTTTTACAAAAAAGCTTTTGAAACTTCTTAAATTGAGCAACATAGAGGGTCATACCTCATGTCTAAGTCTCTTTAGAGGTTCATGTGCTTTTAGTTTCAAGCATATTCTTAAAGAAAAGAATCCAAAATAGTTGCTCAATTCCCTTTGTCTTTATTTTCCTTATACGCATAATTAGTAGCTCATTTGTGTGGTAAAAGTAGTTCTTGTTTGTGGGTGCTTTCACTTAAGCTATAAGTTTGGTATTTGTGTTGAACAAATTACTAAAAACTTAACAAAGCTTGAGTCCAGTGGCACACCAAACTACTAAACCATTAACACATCTATAACTACTTTGCATTTTGAAGTATTTCTAGTAGTACCTAAATTGTTGCTTTTAATTTTCTTTATTGTTCCAAGCACATAACTCTTTGTTATTAAGCACTAAATTCACAATCAAGTTAGGTGCATCTAGTAAATATTAAAAAAAAAATAGAACAAAGTCTAAAATAAAATACAAAAAAAAAAACAACGAAGGATTCAAAAAAAGAAAAAAGAGAACAAACAAAAGAAAAGAAAGTTTGAAAAATTCATTTGATGTACCTAACCTAAAATTAGCAAGTGCTTCAACTTTGAATTTGGAACCTTAAAAGAAATTTTATTACTTTTGGTACACTAGAACTTGATATTTGTGTCTTTTTACTCTTTAATCTAGTGTCATTCTTAGGTATTCCATTGTGTGCTCTCTTTCTTTTGTTTACCTTTTAGTTGTTTCTTGTCTTTTAAATCATCTTTCTAATTTGTCTTATATACTCTTACCATTTGGTTAAGTGTCCTTTTAATTGTGTTATCTTTTATTGCTTTTTGAGTTTCTATTTGCACTTCCCCTTGCTACTTTTGGTTTCTTTGGTTTGTGTGTTAGTGCCACTTTTGGGGGAAAGCTTAAAGAAGGAGGTTACCACAAGGGTATCATATTTTGGAAGGTTGGACTAAGAGCCTAAGGGATCACCTCAAAAGGAAACACACCTAGCCGTGAGGACTTTGATTTGAGGGAACATTTGGAGAATCATTTTTTGAAGACTTTACTTTTTCTTTAATTTGGGTGTATTAATTTTGTAGTTGGGAGTTTGAGTGCCCTTAAGGCCTTCCTTTTGGTTGTAATAAGATTTAGTCAATTTTTTAGTTTCTCGAAAATGAGGTGAAGAAGGAAGAAGTGGTATACTTCCTTCAACACCTTAGGAACTCGCTTTAGATCCCTTCTCTTTTGAATTTTTGCTTTAAAATTCTTGCTTTATTTTTCTTATTCAAAGAGCTTGGAAGGCTAAAGAGTTCCAAAGACTCATCAAGCCATTTTAGGCAAGAAAACACAAAAAGAGAGGAGTGTTTGTTTGTGAAAAGTTTTTTGCCACCTTTTTCCTCTTAGAAATTCAAGCACAATGGCATCACACACCTACTCTAGTGCTCATAGTTATTCATCAAACAAGAGTGTAAACCAAAGAAATATTTCTAAAGATTACACTCTAGAAAACTTAAACATGGACTTTAGGAAGTGGATGGCAAAATAACAAGAGAGAAGAGAAGAAAAAAGGAGAGAAAAAGAGTCCAAGGAGAAAACAAAAATAAAAGAAAGAGAGGAAGGAAAGAGAGAAAAAAAGAGAAGGAAGAGAGAAGAATAATAGAAAGGAGAGAAGATGAAGAAAGGAGAGAAAGAAAAGAAAGAGAAAGAAGAAAATAGAAAGAAGAAGAAAAAAGAAAGCATGGGAATGGTGAGAATTACAAAATGAAAGAGACTTGAGATGGAGACGGAGGTGCCACAAATAAAAATTTTATAAGCCTAGGAGGGAAATGTTTGCCACAAGAAAATGAACCCTTGATAAACACACTAAAGGATGCTCTCAAGAAAAGAAAGTAGGACACTCAAAGTAGAAGAAAACTCTCTAATGTCATTCAAATTCAAGTGTGACATTTACAAGGGTGGAGGGGTCTATTTATAAGGTGGTAGATTAGCTTGGCCGTGTAAAAATGGAGGGAATTCAAAAAGGAAGCCAAATTCAAATAATTGTCATATGCTCTTAAAATCATGGATCTTATATCTAACTAAGTTCCATGTAGGATGCCATGTTGGTAATCCTTTGAATTTGGTGCCTCTAAGGGGGAACAAGGGCCACACCTTGCTCCCTTCATGCTTCATGTGCTAACTAATTGGGGTTTAATTAGAAAAGAGGGGTGTGGTTAATAAAACAACCCACCAACACCCCTAAATGGCCCAATTAGCTAATACACTCCACATTTAGACTAAGCATACCTCTTATCCTATAATCCTACAAAAAAAAACATGCCAAATAAAAGCCAAAAGAGGAAATATAGACCATTCCACGTAGGAAAAGAATTAAAGCTAAATACAAGATAAACACAAGAGGACTAAGGTAGAATTTCTATGCACATGAGGAGGTGTGGTCTTCCTCCATCCAATATAGCCATGTACTCCTTTATCTTCTTAGTCATGACCCTAGTGATAGGTCCCTTGCTGGGGAAGATCACATCATCTCCTCCCCCTTGGGGAGGATTTGACCTCGAATCCTAAGGGTCCTCTTCATCATCAACACCTGTAAAAGGAGATAAATCGCAGACATTAAAAGTAGGGCTGACACCATATTCTGGAGGGAGATCTAAGATCTATGCATTATTATTCACTCGCTCCAGGATCTGAAAGGGTCCATCTCCTCGAGGGTTAAGTTTAGACTTCCTTTGAGCAGGAAAGTGGTTTTTCCTCAAATGAAGCCAAACCCAATCCCCTTCATGGAAGATAACTTCCTTTCTTCCTCTATTAGCGAAGGCAACATACCCTTTTGATTATTGTTCAATGTTAGCTTTGACTCTCTCATGTAAATTTTTAACAAAATATGTTCTTGCCTCCCCATCTTTATGAAAAGAGTGAGAAAGGGAGAGAGGTAAAAGATCCAAAGGAGTGAGAGGGTTGAAACTATAGACAACCTCAAAAGGGAAATGCTTGGTGGTTTGTTGGACCACCCGGTTATATGAAAACTCTATATGAGGAAGGTATTCATCCCAAGACTTATAGTTGCCTCGAAAGAGTGCCCTCAACATAGTTGATAAAGACCTATTTATGACTTCTGTCTACCCATCTGTTTGGGGGTGACAAGTAGTGGAGAACAGTAGTTTAGCTCTTAGCTTAGCCCATAAGGTTTTCCAAAAATGGCTAAGGAACTTCACATCCCTATCAGAAACTATCGTAGAGGGTATACCGTGCAAACGGATAACATCTCTAAAGAAAAGTCTTACAATGTTGCTCGCATCATCTACCTAGTGGCAGGGTATAAAATAGGCCATTTTAGAAAATTTGTCCATAATCACAAAGATAGAGTCGGCACCCCGTTGAGTACGAGGAAGGCCAAGGACAAAGTCCATGCTAATGTCCAACCAAGGTGCAGAAGAAGTAGGCAAATGTGTGTATAATCCATGGGTATTGCCTTAGACTTAGCCTGAAGACAAACTATGCATCTAGTACAATGCCTATAGACATCTCTCTTCATATGGGGCCAAAAGAACTTCTCTTGTAAAAGCAAAAGGGTTTTAGAAATCCCAAAATGCCCCATGAGCTACCTTCATGGGTCTCTTTTATGAGCAAGTTTCTAATGGATCCTTGGGGTATACAAAGCTTTCTCCCTTTGTAAAGATACCCCTCACTGATGAAGAACCCATCATGGGTCTTAGATGCAGATGCAGAGGCTGCAAAAATAGGGCCGAAATCCTTGTCCGAGGGATACATAGCTCGTATGTCATCAAGTCCCAAAATGTTAGCACTAAGCGTGGTATAAAGAGAGTGTTTTCTAAACAAAGCATCAACCACCACATTATGTTTTCCTTTTTTTCATTTGATGACATAGGGAAAGGATTCAAGATATTCCAACCATTTTGCATACCTTTTATTTAATTTTCCTTGTCCCTTCAAATATTTAAGTGACTCATGGTCAATATGAATGACAAACTCCTTAGGAGTAAGGTAATGCTCCCAAGTCTGAAGGGCTCTTATTAAGGCATAAAACTCCTTATCATAGGTGAGGTAGTTGAGAGGGGCACCATTAATTTTTTCACTAAAATAGGTGATAGGGTGCCCACCCTACAACAGAATAGCTCCCACACCTACACCAGAGACATCACACTCAAGTTCAAAAGTTTTTGTGAAATCTGGTAATGCCAACACTAATGCGTTAGTGAGTTTTTGCTTGATAAGAGAGAAGGCTTTTTTTTGCTTCTCACCCAAAGGAAAGAGACCTCCTTCTTCACCAACTCATTGATTGTTGTGAAAAGTGAGGAGAAATTGGGCATAAAAGCCGGTAAAATCCAGCGAGACCATGAAAGCTCTTAATCTTTGTCACACTTTTTGGGGTGGGCCATTCTTGGATGGCTTTGACTTTTGTGGAGTCCACATGGACCCCTTGTTTGCTCTCTACGAAACCTAAAAAGACCACACTCTCTACACAAAAGGTGCATTTTTCAATGTTTCCAAAGAGGTGGTTTGTCCTAAGAGTGCAAAAACTTGTCTAAGATGTCCTAAATGAGCATTTAGACTCTTTCTGTAAACTAAAATTTCATAAAAAAAAACTACACAAAATCTACCTAAGCAATCCCTCAAGACATGGTTCATGAGTTGCATGAAGGTACTAGGGGCATTGGTGAGCCCAAAGGGCATTACTAACCATTCATAAAGATCGAATTTAGTCTTAAAAGAGGTTTTCCACTCATCACCCTCTTTAATCTTGATTTGGTGATAACGACTTCTAAGATCTATTTTTGAAAATATGTGTGCCCTATGTAGTTCATCCAACATATCATCCAGTCTAAGAATTGGGTGTCTGTATTTAATGGTGATGTTATTAATTTCTCAGCAATCCATACATATCCTTCATTGGTCGTTCTTCTTGGGCACCAACAAGATCAGCACAACACAAGGGTTGAGTCTCTTTTGAACCCATCCCTTCTCCAATAACTCTTAGCCTTAAGATTCTACCTCCTTAGTCTCAAGAGGGTTGGTTCTATAGGCAAGCCAATTGGCTAGGCTGGTCCCGGGAACCAAGTCTATTTGGTGCTCTATACCCTTAATGGGAGGAAGTCATTTGGGAACTTCACTAGGGAATACATCACCAAACTCTTTGAAAAGTTCTTTTACCCCTTCAAGTAGAATCTCCTACCCAATATCTATGGCAGTGCTAACATATGCATATGTTACTACAGATGATGCCTCTTTATAGAGGAGGACATAAAAAGGTCTGTTAGTTAGGGGAGCCTCCTTTAAATCCTTTTTGGTAGCAAATAGACTCTCCTTACTTACATCCTTTTTGGAAGGGGCATCGCTTTCCTCATTCCTTTCCTTACCCCTTTCAAGCTTTAGGGGTAAAGCTATTTTTTTATGATGTTTTTTTATGCTCTTTATCTCTTTTTTTTTTTCATGCACAGTTGATCCTCAGCTACTTGAGATGGTGTTAGATGATACAACTTGATTTTTCTATCCAAATGAGTGAGGACTATATGGTTGGTATGGTCATTATGTATTACTTTTTTATCAAATTGTCATGGCCTACCTAGCAAGATATGACCAGCCTCCATAGGACTATATCACATAGGATCTCATCAGAATAAGTCCCTATAGTGATTGGAACCTTAACTTTCTCATTGACCACCATGTCCCCTTGCTCATTGAGCCATTGTAATTTGTAAGGTTTTGGATGAGGAAGTGGGGTCAGGGCTAGCTTTTCCACCAACCGGGAGATGCAACAATTACAATAGAACCCACTATCCATAATGAGAGAACATATTTTTTCATTTACTTTGTATTTGGTATGAAATATGTTCTCCCTTTGAGATTGGGATAGCTTCAAGGGTTGGCTTCCAAGAAGCCTTCTTACTATTAAGAGGTCCCCCTTATATGCATAAACATCCGCACAATTTGATGATGCGTGACTACCTTCTTCCTCACTCTCACTTGATGAGGAAGGTGAGTTACTCTCACTACTATAAATATCTAGGCCCCTCATGATCATGGTCTTTTTGTTAGACATTGGGAGGCAATGTGGCCTCTCCCTAGACATTTAAAGCACTTAATACTGCTTTGCCTCTATTGAGGGTTAAAGTCGGGGTTTCCTTTCTACATGAGATGTCTTTTGTTATTTATGGTACTTAGGTTCCTCTTTAGGGAAACTCTTGGAAGAATTTCCCTTAAGTAGGCCCCTCTTGGTGTAGGGTTGAAAATCTCTTTTCATTCCTTTTCTCTTAATTTGATTCTTATCCCTAACACAAAGTTGGACTAACTCATCTAGGCTTGAGTATGGGAAGAGTTCCACTTTATCTCTTATTTATAGACTCAACCCACATAAAAACCTAGCTATGGTGGCATTGGGCTCTTCTTTGATATTCGCTCTTAATAAGAGGAGTTCCATCCTTTGTTTATACTCCTCAATGCTTAGGTTTTGTTGCCTAAGCCTTTGGAGTTTATCCAAAAGGTCTCTCTCATAATAAGAGGGAATGTGCCTTCTCCTCATAGCACTAATTAAATCATTCCAATATCTTATTTCAGGCATATGAGTTTGGGATCTTTCTTTTATTCAGACCATGCCACTAATGGAGGGTATGCCTTTGGAAGCTAAGGGCTTCCAATGGAACCTTGCACTCTTCTCTTATTTCAAAACATTTAAATAGTTGTTCAACCTTGACTTCCTAGTCAAGGAAAACTTCCACATCTTCCCTTCCATGGAAGGGAGGAAGATCAACCTTTTGCTCCCTTGGAAGGGGCATTTGGTCATGCATGGATGTATGGGAATGATGACTTCTTCTAGGCCTCTCGTCATTATAATCGTCTTGCTCATTTTTCCCTCTAGAAGGAGATCCTATCACTACTCCTTTCATTTTTCTATCCCATACTCCTCTCTCTTGTTGTTCCCTCCTTCTCCTCTCTTGTTTTTCTCTTCTCTCTCTTGTCTCCTCATCTCTTTCTTTCTTTTCTTTCTTCTTTTTTTTCTCTCATTCTTCTTTTTTCTTTTTCTCTTTCTCTTTTCTCCTTTCTTTCTATTTTTTCTCTTTTTCCCTTTTTCTCTCTTCTCTTCTTATTTCCTCACCCCTCATCCACTCTCTAAACTCCATGGTTAGGTTCTCAAGAGAGTTATCCTTAGAATTCCTTCTTTGGTTAACACTCTTGTTTGAAGACATGCTAGTGTGTGAGTGTTAAGACATAGTGAAGGGGTCCTAAATTCCTAGGGATGGCTGAGATAGCAAAACACTCTCCTCTCTTTGGTTTTCTCCCTATGTGGCTTCTTGGAGTCTATGGAACTCAATCCTCATGATGCTAAGCCAAGGATGTCTTCAAGAGGTTGCTCTATAGAAGAAGGTGAAGGATGGAAGCCAAAGGAGATAGGTTGGAGGCACTACCTTAGAAGGATAAGCCTAAGGAAGACTTGCCACAAGGAAAGGAGCCCTTGATGAAAGCCATTGAAGGTTCTCTCAAATGGAGAAGGAAAAAGACATTCAAAAGTGAAGAACTCTCTAGTTTATTTCAAAATTCAAGTGTAAAAATGATACAAGAGGAGGAGGTGCATATTTATAGGAGAGGGAGCCTAAGACTAAGGGTTAGAGTTGGACGGCCAATTCAAAGGGAATTAGGGAGAGGTTAGTTGAATTAATTAGGTGTTAATTGAGCTCAAGGCTTATTAACACTTAATTAACTCAACAAGATCCAAACAAGTCCCTAAGATCAGGATCTTTGTTCCCTCCAAATTTGAATTTGAATTTGGAGAGTGTCATGTCATCTTCCTCCAAAATTCAAATTCAAATATGAAGCAACAAACTAGGCCATGTAGGAAAAAGAAAGGGCATGGACGGAACATGAGGGAACAAGAGGGTGCCTACTTGTCTCTCATGCTTCATGTGTGACTTAGGAGGGTGTGGGAAAAGCTACAGGGGTGTGGTTATCAAAAACCACACATCCAAATGGTCCCAAAAGCCCACTAATGCACACACTCCACATAGAAGACTAGTTACACCTCCCTTCAACTAAGAGTAATGAAAAAAAGGGCCAAAATACACGGACAAAGAAAAAACTAAATACACCTCCACAATTATGAATAAAAAAGAAGACTAAGGCACCCAATACAAGGCAAAAAGTTGAAGACTATGGCCTAATCTTGATGTCCAAAAGAAGGTGAGGTCTTCCTTCCTCTCCTCTAGCCATGTCTTTCTCAATCCTCCTAGCTATGACCCTTGTGATGGGACCCTTGCTAAGGAGGATTGCACTATATAGTTATTGAAAGAAATTTAAAAGACAAGAAGGTAAAGAGGTAGGGATCTAAAATATGCTCCTAGAAGGTGTGGAAGGTGGGGTACCAAATCCTCCTTCACACCTTATTTGCGAGAAACTAAGCAAAAACAAGAACTATTACAAATAAATCAAGTGATCTTTGAAGGATATCAACACTCCTAAAAGTAATACAATCAAGCAAAGCAAGATGTCAAATGGTTTTTTTCTTCAAGTTCACCTGTTCCAAGTCCTCTCACGCCCTTGCTTCTCCTCCTTGATCCTATCCTTTGTTTTTTAGACCAACTCTTCCTAAGACACCACCCTCGTGCGAAACTTCCACCTTAGCTTTTGTTCTCAAGTGGCATCTCTGTGCTAAGCAAAACTCTAAGAAAGGGTGAAGATAGAAACACGAGCAAAAGCAAGAAAAGATTATCACAATCAAAGAACACTTATCCAAGTGGATAGAATATAGTTTATGAAAAGACTAGAAAGATTACAAAGTGAGACAAGCTAAAATTAAAGTAGATAAGGAAGTAAGCACACAAAAGAGTTCTTAGAAAGGGCTCCAAAAAAGAGTACATTTACTAAAACTCAAAATAACATATGGTTTCAATATTTTTTTCACTCAAATTGGCGCAAGTTACACACACATGCCTTACTAGTTCCTTGTTTCTATTTTTTTTTGTTCTAAATTTGCATACTTATTTTTATTCTTCTTTTTTCTTCTTTGTTGAAATTTGCTATACGTTCTTGAATAATTTTTTTTACAATTACTTCTTGAACAATACTTTTTTGCACTTTAGCTATAATTTTGTTTTGCAAGGCTAGTAGGTATGTTTTTTTTCAAGCTATAAAGCACCACATCAAGTTAATGCAAATGCAAACCAACAAGTTTAATATCCTTTCCAAACGGCCTAAACAAATAGGAGTGGACAAAAGTGTTCCAAAATAGAATTTGAAATCAAATTTTGGATCAAAGAAGGCATCAAACCATGCGCCCAAAAATCAACCCCCAATTGTACACAATTCTACTTGTTGCACATACACCAAAGGCTACTAAAAATTGAGACATAACAACAAAAGGTGTAATATGAAATTGAGCTAAAAATTAGGAAAATATCTTTTGAATTATGCTTGAACTAAAAGCACAATACTCTTAAGAGACTTAGACTAGAGGTGAACCTCTAAGAAGCTCAATTTCAAGAGTACTTTAGGAAGCTTTTTGTGAAAAAAAGGCTAAACCTAAGAGAATTATATCATTACAAAACACGGATTAAACATGACTTATTTAGACAAATACTCCAGATTATAAAATCAAAAGAAACACCTAAAAACAGGGCAACAAAAATAGAGTAGACTTGCGCAAGGACTAGCTAAGGTTGAGGACCACACGGCTGTGGAAAAATACACAGTGCTGTGGATTTAACCATACCAACCTCTCAGGCACCTAACCTTAGCACAAGATCACAAGTAAAAGATCTATAAAAAGGACGAGCAATTATCCTAAATGCAGCAAGAGATGCAATGAAGAGAACAACAAAAATTGCATCAAAGAAGAGAAATGGAAGCGCATGAAATAACAAGGTAAAAAATATCAAGACATGAAAGGAAAAGGCTATAACAACTCAATTAAACCAAAAAAATACTAGTAGGAAGATAGAGTAACATGAGAAAAACAAAATTAAGGCAAAAGAGACAAGAACCATGACCTTAAGAGGAGTTTGCTCTGATCACCACATGATGCAACCCTCCTTGGTTGCTTTGCTCCCCAAAATCTTCTCTTTGGAAGGTCTCCAAAGAAGTGGTGGATGGAAGAGACTTGAGATGGAGAGGGAGGTGCCACAAATAAAACTTTGATAAGCCTAGGAGGGAAGTTTTTGCCACAAGGGAAGGAACCCTTGATAAAAACACTAAAGAATGCTCTCAAGAAGAGAAAATAGGACACTCAAAGTAGAAGAAAACTCTCTAATCTCATTCAAATTCAAGTATGACATTTACAAGGGGTGGAGGGGTCTATTTATAAGGTGGGAGGCTATCTTGGCCGTGTAAAAATGGAGGGCATTAAAAAAGGGAGCCAAATTCAAATAATTGTCACATGCTTCTAAAATCATGAATCTCTGATCTAACTAAGTTCCATGTAGGATACCATGTTGGCAATCCTTTGAATTCGGCGCCTCTAGGGGGGAACAAGGGCTTTACCTTGCTCCCTCCATGCTTGATGTGCTAACTAATTGAGATTTAATTAGAAAAGAAGTGTGTGGTTAATAAAATAACCTATCAACACCCCTAAATGGCCCAATTACCTAATACACTCCACATTTAGACTAAGCATACCTTCTATCCTATAACCCTACGAAAAAACATGTCAAATAGAAGGCCAAAAGAGGAAAGATAGATCACTCCACTTAGGAAAAGAATTAAAGCTGAATACAAGATAAACACAAGAGGACTAAGGTAGAATTTCTATGCACATGAGGAGGTGAGGTCTTCCTTCATCTAATCTAGCCATGTCTTCCTCTATCCTCCTAGCAATGGCCGTAGTGATAGGTCCCTTGCTAGGGAGGATCAATTGATCTGGAGCCATATAAAGAATTCACTTGTTAGCGAGTAGACAAAGGTTAATGAAGATTAAAACCAAAATGAAAGCACAACGTGTTTAAAGTAGTGGCAAGAGAGGTGCTTGAAGTGGTTGCAAGATAGGCGTATGCAACTATTGGTGATGCTCAGTTAAGTAAGTTAATTAGGGTAAAACAAAGTAAGAGTGTTTTTGGATTTTGGAGAAAATTGTAAATCTTGGGGGTGCGAATAACACATGGGTGTTAAAAGAAGTTGGTTTAACAATTTAACATATAAGCTCAATAAAGCTAAATAAACATGAACCTATAACATAAATTGGCTAGTTCATTTCTTTCCCTAATATGAGAATCAAAGTGTAAGAAATATGGGCACGCGACATGCTCACGTTGTGCCGTAATAGCAAATTGGAAATGCTTGTTATGGATAATGAATTTAATATTTATGTATTATGTTTAATTGGTTATTTCTAGGAAATGGTATAAATTATTTTAATTTTTTTTCTAAAATTTAAATTAATTTTTTAGTAATATTACAAGTTTTAAAGTTTTAGATTTTTTTAAAAAAAGACTCTTTTGACCCTGGTGGGCCGCTACAAGGCTAAACTAAATTTAGACAACAATAGTCCAAATAAAATATGGGTTGGAACAGTCTAACCCATTTTATTTGTGTGAGCTTGATGGGTTAAGTCAGAAAAATTGATGAGAAAGGAGATAGAAGAGAGTCAGAAAAATTAATGCTAATAAAATGCAAGAGAAAAAAAAAGTGATGATAATAAATGATACAAGAGATAATGAGTAAATATGAAAGAGAAATTATTATTTACCAAAATATTCCTAAATTAATTTAAGAGAATGCTAATAAATGCCCTAAAAAACTTATATCAACACACCCTTATTTAATAAATAGAGGGGTGCTACCAACACACTCCTCATAGTCCACTTCCTAAGATTTGTTGAAAACTAAAAAATTAGGAGAGAGAATCATTTAATGACAGGTGAGACCCACATAATTTGTTGTTTTCGATAAATTTCAACTAATCTTATAAAGTTTGTTAGAAGGAGTGTGTTAAAGAGTGTATTACTAGCATTTTTGTTGATAAACAATTCCAATTTTGAAACTGACATGAGAATTAGAAACCACCTTTCGTGTTACTATCCAAGACCCTAATTATAGAGAAACACCAAAATTTTCATGTAATTTTATAAATATTAAATAAATTTATATAATATAATTAAAATATATAAATTTTTATTATATAAATAAAAATAATATAAATTATTAGTCATAGTCAACTTATTAGTAACGAGTCTACTTCTCAATTAAATTTTATCTTATTTTAAAATAATAAACTATTCTTAATTTTAAGAAAAATAACAGGTGATGATACATACAATTATGCACAATAAATATTCAACATAAAAATAAAAATATGAAAGCATATATTGTATCATTTTATTTTCAAAATTCCCAATGAATTTCTTTAATTGTCTTTCACTGTTAAGAAAACACAATGGATTTTATTTTCTTGACTCTTTGTCTCTTATTTTTATTAGGTAGTGAAATAACCTAAATGTCTGTTAGGGCCTGCTACTGTGTATTCTAATGGAAGAATATACGTAGGTATAAAGTAGAGAAAACATAAAAGGAAAAGTAGTTATTTCATTTATGAAAACCCTAATATTCCAACATAGATTAAATACTAGGGAAAATACAACCAATTAAACACACAAATAAATAACATCAAGGCCCAACAAGACCCATGTTACACATATTGCTTCATCCAATCAGGTTTTTTAATAACCCTTGGTTTTTCCTTGCATCACAACAATGTCCGCCCCCATCAGAATGCACTTTGTCTGCAAAGTGGGTGGAATTTAGGGAGTTAAAATGTGGAACCTTAAAAGTCAACATGGGTGAGTAGGTGAATGGGTTGGAATGATTGAGCTTGGATTTAAGGGTTGTAAGGAAGTAGTGAGCTAGGGAAGCTGAGGCTTTAATGCTGGAGTGTTAGCCAGAGGAGTGGTTATGTGTGGGAAGGTGGTGATGCATGCACGCCTAGCATGGGCTTGAGCTAGGATCAATAAGAAAGGAGCATGACTTGGATGAAGCTTCAAGTAGCTTATTTTAGGAAATGTTCCATTTAATTGTATTAATTTGACCATTTTTAGGCTTGTATAAGCACCCTTAAGTCATTAGGATTATAGGGGTGTAGCTAGTTTAATTTTCGGCCTTGTATTTTGGCCTATAGGTTCTTTTTTTTTAGGAGGTGTAATTAGTCTCCTTGTGGAGTGTGTTAATTAGTTTGGGCTGGTCCAAGAGGATTTGGACGTGTGGTTATTAATTTCCACACCCTTAATTCCTCTTCACACCCTTCTAACCAACACATGAAGCATGTATAAGACACGTGGGCCCCCTTGTCCCCTTGTTTTACTCCACATGTGCTTTCACTCTCCTACATGGATGATTCTTGTTGCTTCTTATTTGAATTTAAATTTTGGAAGTGTCATGTCATTTCCCTCCAAAATTCAAATTCAAACTAGAGGGAACATAGATCTATTTTTTTAGGGCCATGTTTGGATCTTTAGTTGGATTAAATTAGTGTTAATTGAGCACATGCTAAATTAATACTAAATTAAGCTAACTAACCCTTAATTAAGCATGTTGGACATTCAACTTGAGGTTCCTAAACCCATGGTTCATGCTTTGCTCTATAAATATAGCATTCCCTCCTTCATGTAGATTTTAACACTCATTTTGAATGAAAATTATACTTCTCTAAATTGATAGCTCTTTTGTTCTTGAGAGTGTTAATGTTCTCTCCTTAGTGAGAGTTCTTCATGTTATTATCAAGGGTTCCTTCCCTTGTGGCTAGCTTCATCCTTTTGCTTATCTCCTTCAACAAGAGTGACGCCTACTTCTCCTCCATTTTCTAGGCTTCCACCTCCATTTCTTCAACCTTGGAACCTCTGTGAGCAAGGATCTTGGGAGCATTCTCTTCATTAAGGATTCTTCAAACTTGCCTAGGGGAGGGACGCATCAGATGGAGCGGGGCATGTGGGGCGATATTAAGGATGGAGATGTGGGGAGACGCGTGTGTGGGCTTGGGGGAGTATTTAAGGCATTGGAATGAGTTGTATTGGAATAAGAAGGTAAGGGTGAGTTAGGGTTACAAAGGGTTTAGGTGTTAGGGTTAAAATGAGGATACGGGTTAGGGTTTGAGGCTGCAATTGCATGGTGAGGTGAGGGGTGGAAGAGAGGGGAAAATGACGCCAATTGGGAGACTAGGATGAGCACTATTGTAGAGGGCCCTTAAGGTGTGGTGAGGTGTGAATCAGAACTTGGCAAGACCAACGACGACACGGTGGCTGGTTACGAAGAATCTAGCATGGTCGACGACGGTGGTGTGGTGGTTGACGACGAAGGAGAAGGGCCATGATATGACTTCAAGAGGGAAACATGGAACACGTTCTGGACCCGAGACTCCAGTGAAGACAGAGTTGATAAGCCTGATGCCAATGCGATAGCGCACTAGAAACGAACCTTTGAAATGGCGAGCAAGCTTCTGCAACGATCGGTGATGAACGGTGACCTGCTGATAAGCCCTCAACTTCAACCACATCCATTCTCCTTCAAAAAAGGTATGGTCTTGCCTATGTTTGTTAGCTTGGGTCATCATTCTCTAGCGATTGCAATATAGGTTTTCTTTGACCTCTGCTAATATCTCTTCGCGTTCTTGCAAGGTGTCTGACAGAAGTTGGACAGAGGTAGAGCATAGGGTGAAGTCCTTCAATGATGGGGAATGACGACCCTAAAGGGCTCTGAAGAGGGTCATGTAAATGGAAAAATGATATGTGGAGTTATACCACTCCTCTGCCAAGTGGAGGAACTTGAACCAGCGACGAGGTTGATATCCAGCAAAGCAACAAAGGTATGTTTCTAAACCTTTGTTCAATAATTCTGGCTGCCTATCTATCTTCGGGTGGTAAGCACTGCTGAATTTTAATTTGGGTTCCTTGTAATTTGAAAAGCTCTTTCTAGAACTGACTTATGAAAAAACTAGATCCCTGTTAGTGACAATGGACTTTGGAGGACCATGGAGGCGACAGATCTCAGAGACAAAACGCATGGCCAAATCAGGAGTAGAGTAGTGAGTGGGAAGGGCCAGAAAATGGGCGTATTTAGTCAAGTGATCACAAATCACCCAGATGACGGTGTGGCCATGTGAATTGGGAAAATGGGTGATAAAATCCATGGTAAGCTTATCCCAGACCTGATTGGGTATAGGTAGAGGTTGCAATAGTTCTTACTTCTTCTGTGGAATATATTTAGTTTGTTGACATATTTGGCATTGTTGGATAAAGGTCTTAGTGTGTCTATAGAGTCCTGGCCAGTAGAAAGAGGTTGCAATGCATGCCAGAGTTGGTTTGAGTCCTAAATGGCTTACTAAGGGCACTGAATGGAATTCCTGAAGGATGGTGGAGTGATGATCCGGTACAAATAGTCTATCCTTGAAATAGGCATTCCATCCATAAATCTAAAAGTTGCTTGCATATCTATATTTATATTAAATTTTTCTACTAATACCTTTCCTTCACTTTGTTACGAGTAATACGCCTTGAAGGAAGAAAGAAATGCTGGGAATGGAGATGACAGAGTTGTAAAGATGGGAGACTCTTCAACATATTTTCTTGACAAGGCATCAACTATTGTATTAGTGCGACTAGGTTTGTAGAAAATCTCAAATTGGAACCCTTGTAATTTTCTGGTCCATTTCTATTATTCCAAAGTTTGAATTGTTTGAGTTAGTAAGGTGTTGAGGCTTTTTTTATCTGTGTAAATATGGAAGTGCCTTCTTGAGAGGTATTGACGCCATTTTTTTACAGATTCGGTAATGGTATACATCTCTTGGACATACACAAAGGCAACACCATCTTGGGGGATAGCGTATTGCTGAAGAAGGCCACAGGATGTTGTTTTTGGATCAAGACTGCACCTATTGCTGAAGAAGAAACATTTGTTTCTAGAACAAATAATTCTGTAAAATCTGGCAAGGCTAACATAGGCATAGTAGTCGTTTTGGTTTGCAATTCTGTAAAGGCCACAGAGGCCTCTATACTCCAAACAAATATAGTGGAACTTAGTAAATCAGCAGGTGAAAGTGGCATAATGCGGACAAAATGGTGATAAAACCCAGTAAGTCCTAACAAACCACATAAAGCCGTGAAAGAACGTGGCTTCGACCAATCTAGGATAGCTTGGATTTTATCATCATTAGGAGCAATACCATTAGCAGAAATAACATGGCCTAAATAATGAACCTTAGGAACAATAAAAAAACACTTAGCAAAATTAGCATATGCAATAGGGTAAAGACAATAGCTAAATGAGCTAAGTGGGTAGAAAAGTCAGGACTATAAATTAAAATGTCATAAAAAAATACTAAGGAAAATTTACGCTGACAATGTCTAAGTAAATTGTTCATAGTACTTTGGAAAGTAGAAGATGCATTAGTTAGGCTAAATGATATAACTAGGAATTCATAGTGGCCATCAATAGCCTTGAATGCTGTTTTGTGGGTGTCTTGGGGATTAATTATAATTTGGTGGTAGCCCGAACATAAATCAACCTTAGAGAACATAGTAGCAGAACCCAACTCATCTAGGAGTTCATCAATGGTGGGAATGGGGAAGCAGTCTTTAACTATTGACTACATTAAGGGAATGGTAGTCTACACAGAATCTCTAACTTTCATCCTTACCTTGGAGAACATAGTAGCAGAACCCAACTCATCTAAGAGTTCATCAATGGTGGGAATGGGGAAGCAGTCTTTAACTATTGACTACATTAAGGGAATGGTAGTCTACACAGAATCTCTAACTTTCATCCTTTTTTTTTTTACTAGTAACACTAGTGATGAAAATGGGCTTGTGTTGGGTTTAATGAGACCCTCTAAAAGCATATCTTGAATTAGTTGGGTCATGGCCAATTTTTGGGTGTAAGGGTATTGACAGGGTTTGACATTTACAGAGGGGGTATTAGGTAGCAAGGGTATGTGGTAATCATGGTTCGTGAATGGGGTAAGGTGGAAGGTTTCAAAAAAATTGTTTGTGTAACTGTAGAAGTGTTTGGATAAAGTGGGGTAGGGAGAGGAAGGGAGATTTAGGGTTGTTAAATGGGTATGATTTTGGGTCAGGAGAATTGGAGGATGGGGAAATGGTAAAGGTAAGTAAGTGAAAAGAAGCTATAGAATCTATGTAGAGGAGGTGGCATAATTGGCTAAGAGAGGGCTGGGAAGAGGGGGCTTTAGTCTCGCTTGTAAGGTGAAAGGTTGATTGTCATGGGTAAAAGATAGACTGGGTATGGAGAAATCTACCACAATAAGGCCTAGTGCTCATAACTATTCAACACCTAAGACCAGTCTGCACCTTCAATGGGTAGAAGGTAAAGGGGAATAGAGAACATAACTATCGAGAGGAAAATAGCTATGCTGGGACAAAACCCTTGGCAGTGTATCTTGTCATCATTTCCAACCATGATCGAGAATGAGGGAGTAGGGGTGGAAGGTAGTTTTAAGTGCCTGACAATTCAAGGTTGAAGGATATTGTGAGAGCTCCCTGAATCCACTAGAATAGTAATTGGGAGGTTATGGATGAAACCTTCAAATTTAAGTGTTTATAGGGACGGGTGACCAGTAAGGGCTTGGGAGAAAGTTGGAAATGTAAGGTGAGCTCTTTGAGGGTGGTGGTTTCCAGGTCTATGGGAGGGGGGTGGGGAGTATCAATAACATCCCCATAGGAATCATCCTCCACTAGTAGTAAGTGGAAATGCCCCTTGTTACATTTGTGACCTGAGATGAATTTCTCATCACAGTTAGCAAAGGTCTTTGGCTCTCCAGTCTTAGATGTAGTTGGATGTTACGTGTTTCACGGGTAAAGAGGGGCAGTTAGGGATTGGAGGGTGAGGGACAAGTAATGGTCTAATAGGCTACTAGAGTATAGTGGGGAAGGGAAAGGATTGGGTAGCGAGGTAGTAGGGATATCGAGGCTTAGAATCTTTGAGTTTGGCCTCCATGAATTTGGCAAGCCCAATGGCTTAAGAGATGCTGGGTGGTTTGTCAATTGCTAACTCTTGACAAATGTCGGGAATTAAACCAGAAATGAAACAATTAAGGATAGCTTGCTTTGAGAGATCACTCACTTGGTTGCACAATTTTTGGAATTAGGCTTGATAATCAGTACCAAAACCAAGCTATCTCAACTTGAACAATTCAACTTGGTGATTTTCATAAAAGGAAGGCCCAAATCTGAGCTCTAATGCGTGAGTGAAAGAATCATAATCAGTGAACTAGGAATTTTATTTCATCCATTTTAACCAACTGAAAGCTTCGTTCTTCATATAGAAAGAAACAAGATGAAGTTCGTGACCCATGGGACTTCATACAAGGAAAAGTATTGGTCTGCTTGAAATAACCAATCCAATGGGTCAGTGCTATAAAAAAAAGGTAGTTGTATTTTGGGGTGGTGGGCTGTATATGAACTAAGAGGAGGATTTTGGTGGGGTGACAGTGCCATAGATTGTGGTGGGTTGTAGGAAGAAGGAGAGACATTGGATAAGGGTTCAGATATTATGGGAGTAGGTGGCATGGAAGAGTTAGCGAAAGAGGTATATGGTGGTAAAGTGGTTGTGGGAAAAGGAAAAAACCCGTAAGGGTAGTGGGAACGGGATGTGCTGGCAGGGATGAAATCACCAAATTGTTAGGGTCTACTACTATGTGTGCTAATGGAAGAATATACGTAGGCATAAAGCAAAGAAAACAAAGAAGGAAAAGTGGTTATTTTATTCGTGAAAACCCTAATATTCCAACACAGATTAAATACTAGGGAAAATACAGCCAATTGAACACGCAAAGAAATAACATCAAGGCCCACATTATACATAATGCTTCATCCAATTACATTTTTTAATAACCCTTTTTGGTTCCCCCCCCCCCCCCCCCGGCACCGTAACAATGCCCCTCAAAAGGAAAGATAAAAAAAAGACTTCGGATTTCGGCCATACCGAAATCCAAACTTGGAAATAACCTAAAAATACAAAAAAGATAAGGGTTACAAAGATTTCTGATTTTAGTCTTGCCAAAATTTGAACATTTACAAAAATCATAACTTAAGAGACAAAAACATTAAATGACATGATATTCGGCCTTACCAAAAACTATAAAACTGTAATAACAAAATTAATTAACCTTAATCACAAATTAACATTTAGTCACTGCGCCCAATAAAGTTGAATCAGACAAACAACATATCTAATGGACAAAGACAATATATAGGAAATAAAGCTAAATCCGACTCAACACAAGTAATATCCAACAAGTAAAAACCTACATATTTATTATAAATAGCTTTTGTTGAAGGAAGTGTCCAACACATATTGTTAAAAACATTACTATCCACTTTGTAATAATCCAAGACTCTCCCTCATTTTGATTAAAGAAAATATGGGGGATATCTTCGTTAGATTATCTATGAATAGTTTTCAAGTTTATTATGGTAAGAACATTTATAATTATTGTTAGTTCATCTTTTTTGAGAGTTTTGTATTTTTAATTATTTGTAATTTTAAAATTTTAGTTTTTCATTTATGATTTTTAAACCTAGCCATAAAAAAAGTTTCTAGTTTCAATTAAAATATTGTTATTATTGACTATATCGTTTTTGCTGCCCTGACGTGAGATTTTCCTTGAGACATCATGATATTAGTTTTTAGATGGTCCAAATTACTAAAAATGTCGTAACTGGCTCTAATTTTGGGGTATTGAATGTCTCTTCATACCTTGTGCCCATGTCACGACTTATTAATCCACGTGATTCATATCAACGGTAAAATAAATACGATTCTTCACCTAACGAATCCATGTGATTCATATGCTTCACCTAACGAGAGATATTAGTTACTGGTTTCGGTTTATGAATGGCAAAAATATTCATATTTATGGGTATTTGTCTGAATCCACTTTGATTTTGACGAATATAACCTGTTTTAATTGGATATAGGTACGGGTACGAATATATATTACCCGATGTGTTAAACCGGATATGGGTATCGGAATGTGACTATCTACTCTGTATCCGAACTTATATCCGCCCTGTTATAATTTTAATAATTATATAATAAGTTTAAATTTATATATAATTAAAAGTTTTAATTCTTAAACTTTAATTTATAATTTCTTATTATTAATTATTCTTTATATACTTTTTAAATTAAAATATAATTAATAACTTAATATATATAATTTATTTAATAATAAATAAATAAATTTAAATTGTAAAAAATAATATGACAGGTATCTGTGGATATACCCGAACCCAAAAATACCCGATGAAAACAGGGATGAGAATTAAAATTTTATACCTGTTTTTTTTATATCCAAACCCAATCTTGCCCTGTACTTTGCAGAAACCGAGAGGGTCAAACGTGAACCTACGCCGTTGCAATCTCTATTTGGGGCATGACAATTTTTAACAACTCGTTCTCATTCCTTTTCTATATTATTTTGACACTAGAGTACAACAATTTCCGTAATTCGAACAGATTGGATAAGAGTTTATTAGAAGCACATTGCTTCTTAAACAGACGTCACTTATTTTCATGCATACATTACACACAGATTGGATAAGAGTTTATTAGAAGAACATTGCTTCTGTTATAAAACTTAAATTAAGAACCTTTATTTATGGTTGTTTGGTATTCCTAGATAGCATTTGGTATTCCTAGATATTTGGTATTCCTAGATAGCATTAATGGTTTTAGGTGGCAGACCTATAGGCATCATCATTTATCTCTAGCATTTGAAAAGACAAAACTTTTGATTTATCTCCATCATGTGAAGGGCAAATCTTTTGCCTATAAATACTTGTATCAGCACATTTGAAATCAGAGCAGAAAAAAAGAAAGAGTTTTTAAAGAGCTTCCAACCTTTTGCTTTCTTGTTGCCAATAATTTGGTATCAGAGCTACTGAGAGTTTTGTGAGGAAAGAACGCCGTGGTGTGCGCTGGCAGAGAGAGAGAGGAGCGACTAAGAGTTTTGTGAGGTGTGTGAGTTGAGTGTAAACACTTGAGAGACATGACAGGTCTAACCAATGGCATCCCGCTACCCAAGTTGACGAAAGACATTAACTATGAAAACTGGAAGGTGCAGATAAAGGCCCTTCTCGGCTCCCAAGATAATTGGGATGTGGTCGAGACTGGGTATGAGGAACCAGCGAGCAAGGTTATTAAAATCGAGAGTTTACGTAAACTCGTGAGAGTGTAGTAAACTTGACTCGTAAACTCGACTCGTAAAATCGTAAGAGTTTACTTAATTAAAAATATGACTATAAATTATATAATAATTGAAAGTTTTCAATACATAATAAGTTCAAATCCACATAATAAATTTAAATTACTCCAAATAAGTAGAAATTAAAGTAGAAATGCTTAAAATTTCAAAACTTTTTTAGACATAAGAACAAATTATATTCAAAACACTCAAAATTAGAGTCAACATAGAAAAATATCACCTAAGAAGTTTGTTCACGAGTTTACTCCGATTTTACCGAGTTTACTCCGATTTTACGAGTTTACTCCGATTTTACCGAGTTTACTCCGAGTTTACTACTTTTCCGATTTTACTGCGATTTAACTCGTCTGGGACTTGTAAACTCGTAAACTCGTATGATTTTACAAGTTAACTCGCGATTTTGATAACCATGCCAGCGAGCACAGATGGATATTCAAATGCCCAGTTGAACGCGTTGAAGGCCGTTCGAGCTAAAGACAAGGCGGCTTTA
Organism: Psophocarpus tetragonolobus; assembly: GCA_037954015.1. Taxonomy (NCBI): domain Eukaryota; kingdom Viridiplantae; phylum Streptophyta; class Magnoliopsida; order Fabales; family Fabaceae; genus Psophocarpus; species Psophocarpus tetragonolobus. Next base: position 17,644,951 of record CM075692.1, read on the forward strand.
TATCTGTTATACCGAGCTGTTGACGAATTCGGCTTTGAGAAGATAGCAAATGCAAAATCTTCCAAAGTAGCATGGGATACACTCGAAAAGGCAAACAAAGGAGACGAACGAGTAAAGCGGGTCCGACTTCAAACCTTTAAGCGCGAACTGGAAAACATGAGGATGAACGAGTCCGAAACCGTATCTGAGTTCATTACTCGGGTGGAGACCGTGGTGAACAAACTGAATCAGAATGGTGAGATTCTTTCTTCAAACCGAGTTGTTGAAAATATTTTGAGGTCATTGAGAGATGAATTCGAAAATATCGTATGCGCAATAGAGGAGTCCAAGGATCTATCAACACTCACCATTGAAGAGCTTGCTGGGTCCCTGGAAGCACATGAGCAGAGACGAAAAAACAAGAGGGGGGAGTCCCTTGAACAAGCTCTCCAGGCGAAGGCGACTATAAAAAATGATAATATGTTTTATGCTCAAAGTACCAGAGGCCAAGGAAGAGGCAGAAGCCAAGGTGGTAGAGGAAGAGGAGAACGAAGAAATGAGCAAGTCGGCCAACAAAACTGGCGTGGTTGAGGTCAGGCCCGAGGTGGTCGAGGTCAGGCCCGAGGTGGTCGAGGTCAGACTCGAGGTGGTCGGACAAACACAAACAACATTGAATGTTATAACTGTGGGAAGTATGGGCATTATGCCAAGGATTGCTACTCGGTAAAATGCTACAACTGTGGAAAGATGGGCCATATTTCCAAAGATTGTATGTCCGAGAAGAAAAATGAGGAGCCAACAAACTTTCTTGCCGAGAAAGAAGATGAAGGATTGCTGCTAGTGACAAACATTCCAGAAACCAAGGTCAAACTGAGCTATTCTAATAATTCGGTTTGGTACTTGGACACCGGCGCAAGTAACCATATGTGTGGGGACGATAGTTTATTCAAAGTACTTTCAAAGGTGGAATCCGAATCCGTTTCTTTCAGCGATGCATCGAAAGTAACAGTCAAAGGTCAAGGAACGATCTGGTATCAACAGGGAAATGGGCGAATCAGAGAGATCAAAGATGTATACTATGTACCTGATCTCAAAAGCAACATACTGAGCATGGGACAGATAATGGAGAAGGGGTACTCGGTTCTGATGAAGGACCGAGAATTACAACTGAGGGATAAACTCGGAAGGCTCATCGCCCAAGTAGAAATGAAGAAAAATCACATGTACAAACTTGAGTTGAAAATAGTTCAAGATAAATGCATGCAACTTGATATGGAGGATGAGGCCATGAAGTGGCATTTGTGGTCCGGTCATCTTCACTTCGAAGGGTTGACTAAGTTGGTGAAAAAGGAGATGGTGCTCGGTTTGCCCAAAATGGAATTTGAAAAGAGGTTCTGCGAAGAATGTGTGATCGGAAAGCAAGCGAGGACTTCTTTCCCACAGAGCTCTGAGTACCGAGCAAAGAAGCAGCTCGAACTGATCCATACCGACTTGTGTGGGCCAATAACTCCAGAATCATTTAGTGGTAAGAGATATTTCGTCTCTTTAATTGATGATTTCTCAAGAAAGACGTGGGTTTACTTTCTGAAGGAGAAGTCAAAAGTGTTTGAAACTTTCAAGAAGTTCAAAGTGATGGTAGAGAAAGAAACAAACAAAGTCATCAAAACAGTCCGATCTGATAGAGGAGGCGAGTTCACTTCTGCCAAGTTCAACAAATACTGTGAGGAACATGGAATCAAGCGTTTCTTGACGGCTCCATATTCTCCGCAACAAAACGGTGTAGCAGAACGAAAGAACCGAACCATTCTCGACATGGTTCGATCTATGTTGAAAGGGAAGAATATGCCGAAGAAGTTTTAGGCAGAGGCGGTGCAATGCGCAGTCTATGTGCAAAATAGATGTCCACATGCAAAGTTAGGCAAAAAGACGCCTCAGGAGATTTGGAGTGGTGTGAAGCCGAGTGTCTCTCATCTAAAGGTGTTCGGTAGCGTGGCCTATGGGCAAGTACCAAGTTAGCACAGGACAAAATTAGAAGATCGGAGCAAGAAGTACATATTTATCGGGTATGATAAAAATTCTAAAGCATATAAATTGTTTGATCCTAACAAGAAAGTAGTGGTGAGCCGAGATGTTCATGTGGAGGAAACGAAGGAGTGGTGTTGGAGTAACCTAGTCGAAAAAGAAACTAGCTCGGAGATTGTTGTACCTTCAACAACAACAACCATCGAGTCCTCAGATGAAGAAACTGAGCCACAACAGCCCAGGATGAGAAGTCTACAGGAAATATACAATACTACAAATGAAGTTCATGTTGTATGTCTTCTGGCCGACTCTGAAGACTTGAGCTTTGAGAAAGCTGTCCAAGAAGAGAAGTGGAGAACAACCATGGATGAGGACATTGGAGCGATTGAACGCAACAAGACTTGGGAATTGATCGATCTTCCTGAAGGATCTCGACCCATTGGAGTAAAATGGGTGTACAAAAAGAAGATGAATGTTGAGGGAGAGGTTGAGTGTTATAAGGCTCGACTTGTGGTAAAGGGCTATAGAAAGAAAGAGGGGATAGACTACGATGAAGTATTTGCTCCTGTCACAAGAATGGAGTCAATCCGACTCCTGGTATCGTTAGCTGCTCAAAACCAATGGCCAATTCTACAGATAGATGTGAAGTCGGCCTTTCTAAATGGAGTGCTGAAAGAGGAGGTGCACGTTGAGCAACCACTCGGGTACATGAAGAGAGGGGATGAGAAGAAAGTGCTAAGATTGAAAAAGGCCCTCTATGGACTGAAGCAGGCTCCCTGTGCCTGGAATGAGAGAATTGACGGGTATTTCAAGAAAACTGGGTACGAGCAATGTCCGTACGAACATGTTTTCTACACAAAGAAATCAGGAAAGGATATGATGGTAGTTGTTCTCTATGTCGACGACCTCATATTCACCGGAAGAAACACGAAGCCGATTAAGGAGATTAAGGAGGTAATGGAAAAAGTGTTTGAGATGACAGACTTAGGCCTGATGAAATATTTTCTTGGCCTGGAAGTGAAGCAATCGGAAGAAGGGATTTTTATATCCCAAGAGAGGTACGTGCTTGAAATTCTAAAGAAGTTTAAAATGGAGGACTGCAACCCGGTTTCTACTCCAATGGAACCAGGCACTAAACTCTCAAAGTTTGATGGAGGAGAACGAGCTGATTCTGGGAGATATCGAAGTTTAATTGGAAGTCTAAGGTACCTTACAAGCACGAGACCCGACTTAATGTTGAGTGTTGGGATAATGAGCAGATTTATGGAGGATCCAAGCTATACACATTGGAAGGCCTTGAAGAAAATTCTGAGATATATTCGAGGAACCCTATCACTTGGTCTTTTCTATTCAAAATCAGATGACTATCGACTAGTGGGTTACTCAAATAGCGATTGGTGTGGTGATGTTGATGACCGGAAAAGTACTTCTGGTTACGTATTCCTACTCGGAAATAAAGCTTTCACTTGGCTATCAAAGAAGCAGCCCATTGTAACCCTGTCTACTTGCTAGGCAGAGTATGTGGCGGCCTCTTGGAGCGTGTGTCATGCAGTCTGGCTTTTAAATCTATTAAGGCATTTGGGAGTGATCCAAAATGAAGGGACTGTGATCCGAGTTGATAACAAGTCGGCGATCGAGTTGGCAAAGAACCCAGTTAATCACGAAAGGAGCAAGCACATCGACGTCCGTTTTCATTTCATCCGAGAACAAGTCAAAGAAGGAAAAGTTAAGCTGGAGCATGTTGAAAGCCGAGCTCAAGCCGCGGATATACTCACCAAGCCACTGCCAACCACATTGCTGGAGAATTGCAAAAGGCTTATGGGAATGAGAAATGGGAAGAGTATTTAAGTTTAAGGGGGAGATTTGTTATAAAACTTAAATTAAGAACCTTTATTTCTTGTTGTTTGGTATTCCTAGATAGCATTTGGTATTCCTAGATAGCATTTGGTATTCCTAGATAGCATTAATGGTTTTAGGTGACATACCTATATGCATCATCATTTATCTCTAACATTTGGAAAGACAAAACTTTTGATTTATCTCCAGCATGTGAAGAGGCAAATCTTTTACCTAATAAATACTTGTATCAGCACATTTAAAATCAGAGCAGAAAAAAAGAAAGTTTTTAAAGAGCTGTCAAACTTTTGCTTTCTTGTTGCCAAGAGTTTCTTAAACAAAAGTCACTTATTTTCGTGCATACATTAAGCATGTAACAGACATAGTCACACACAGATACTAGGCGCGAAAGCCCCATATTTGTAATTAATATGGTTTCTTCTGAATGTGGCGCAAAGCTGCAGAGCCATCCGGATAAATTGCGTCCGACACTGCTCTCACAAAACGCAATGCATAATTTGAAACATGATTCTTGATCTGATCACTGTGGCGACTTAGAACATCACGGTACCTGTCCCATAACATAACTCCTCCATAGTTGGGAGTTTGCTTTACATAGGGAAGTACCTCAGAAATGAGCACTTCCGGTGGTATATAACCACCACTGGGGGCAGCGTCTGGTGCAGCTGGTAATCCCAAGAACACTGTGTTATTGGGAAGAACATAGGAGGTCCATTGGTTCCATGAATTAAAAAGCAGTGCAGTATTGCCGGATGAGTATTGACACGGAGGGTTATTGTAGAACTGAACAAAAACATCATCGAAAAGGCCAGTTTTGATAGCTTTGTCAAGGTAGTAATCTGGGAAAAAACATTGCGGGGCTGCAGACAAGTGGAAGTACTCGTTTTGCTGTCTGAGAGCGTCTAGTTCTTTTGCAAGGTTGTCCCAATAAAGGTTGGAACCACCTTCAATGTCAAAATCAATGCCATCCAATGATACACTTCCTAGGGGACCATCCTGGCCAATGAGGAAGTTTTGATAGAGGTAGTTAGCAACTTCATTTGCGTCTTGCGGTGAGCAGAGGGAGTAGCTTCCTGCAGCACCTCCAAGGGAAAGGAACACTTTGATACCTTTTTGCTGGCAGTACTGTATTTCTGGTTGCAGTTTGGTGCAAGGGCTCCAGTCACCACAGTGGCCAGCGAAGTTCCATTGCGGAGTTCTGCCACAACCAAACACATGGAGGAAAGCTAGGATGACAATCTTGTAGTTTCCAGTCTCACATGTGGAGGTCAAGCTGCCATCGCCATTGTTCTGGCCCCAGTAGACGGCAATGCCACCACTTTCGGCCGCTGAAGAGTTTATGGTCAGCACGAATATCGTCAAGAGAATAAGCATCCATGAATGCCTTTCAGAAGCCATTGGATTTTCTTTGTTTTTCTTGATGATTGTACCAGCAAGATAACCCATCCAGCACCCTATTTATAAAGGAAAATTAATTTTATTTTCACCCTTATCCTTTCATTTACTCATATGTACTGTTCCTCTCGCCTGACATTTCTTTTCCATCCCTTGATTAAATATATTATTTCTATACCTCGCCTTGCACGCTTTCAATTATATTATATTATTTTCGTTGTGTTGTATAATACAAGTGTTACAAATGTTCAGCTGAACAAGCATATGTGTCACACCATGTACGTTGTTCTAAATATTACCTCACAAGTCACAATACATGATTGCAGAGATTTTGTGTTTTTATCTGCAAAGACATTTCATTAAGATAGGATAGAAGCCAGAAGGGGTACTCACCCCATAGTAGTAAATTACTAAAATTTTACTGAGCTTTCATACACAGAAAGATTCTTCTTAGACCATCATTTCAAAAAATATACAGCCACCAAGTCTTCGGCTGATTGACCTAAATGGGGTTGTTTTTTAAAAAAATTATCGGTATGGATCTGTTTTGAAACATATTACCAGCGTGGGTCTGTTTTGTTGGTTGACTCGGTCAAACCGCAACTACGAATTGCGGTTTTATTGTCACGTCAGCAACGTCATTACGTGGAAACCAGCGTGGAAAAACGCCCCAGTAAAACCGCAAGTCGGAATTGCGGTTTGACTGGTCTTTGACCAGCACCGTCTTGTTATCCAATGGGTAAAAAAAAACAGAAAACGATGCATGTAAAACCGCAAGTCAGACTTGCGGTTTTACTGGGGTTTAACCGGCCCCCCCTTTACCCAACTGGAACATCCACCTCAGGCATACTTTCGGGTGCTAGCACTGCCGCTCGTGTGATTCGATCTTCATCTTCCAACAAGACCATTATTTTATCAACATATGGGACTAAATCGTCCACTGACCACTTGTTTCTTCCCTCTGGCGACACCATATACGATAATGTCTCTCCAACTTCACCCTACAATAAAAACAGAATGGAAAACATTAAAACCATAAAAATTTTATTGCAAAAATTAAAAAACAAATTCGATAACTATGACAAATTTTACCAACAACGATGCTCTTGCATTTCTTGGGTCGATAAACATTTTGGTTTTGGCACGATACCAAACCATGTACTCAGAGTTGAATGTCAGCTCTCCAACCTGAGTTCCAGTTTCTTCGACCCTAAATTGGTCTATGTTGTTCCATATTGCAATGGCTGGTTGCAACAACATAAGCCAATTTTCAGAACCTTTTCCTCGCATAGTCAACCCATGTAATTTTTTTGGCTGCAAAGGAGGACGGGGTATGGGTTGGCGCATGCCAAACTGCCGCATTACTCTATCTGGTTGATGCCATTCACAAATATTAAAACAAAGCAATGGCACAACACATTTCCACGCGTTAACCCCTTCTAAGCATATCGGGGGTAACTGTGCCAGAACTTCGTTTGGATATGGCATCCAAATGACCTATATAAATTAACAAGTAGTTAGTACGTACACAAAATTAACAAACAATAACATACATTTTCTTACATCATTTTGCTTCATTGTATCCAGCAAACGACGATGATGTTTTAAATCATTGGTGGCTCCAATGTGTCGGTTTCCCCGTCGTAGCCACCTACGAAAATTATATGAATAATATTAAATTTTATATAACTAACTGCCAAATAATATTTTCAAATATAACTAACATTATACTCAATAAAAAAATTACCTTGATCCAACGGGTTTGTTTGGTTTGTATGGGGGTAATACAGTGGGTGCAACTTTTGGGAATCTTTCCCATGCCCATATCTGTATTAATAGGCATAAACCACCCATGGATTTTATTTTGTAGTTTGTTGCGACACATAGTTCTCTATACAAAAAACCAAGTACAGCAGCACCCCATGCATATGCACTGCACTCACCAAAATCTCGCAACAATAACAAATACCTTAAAGATACTTTACTACTAGATTTATCTACAAACAGGGCACCACCAATGAGGCGTAAAATATATGCCCTAGTAAACCTCTGTAAATTTTCTTCATTATTTTCAAAATTTGCGAGATCACCAAAATTATGAGTTAGCCAACTAACTCGAATAGAACTACCATCAATTTCATCATTATTTGGTGAAACGCCAAGCAGTTGTTGACATAGTTCAACCCAATTAACATTGGTTGAAACTATGACAGGAATGCCAGTGACTCGTAAACCCAACAAAATTGCAACATCTTGAAGGGTGATAGTGCATTCTCCACATCTCATGTGGAAAGTATGAGTTTCCGCCCTCCACCGCTCAACAAATGCATTAATTAAACCTGCATTAATAAGAAGAAAACTCATCTGTGCGACCGTGTAAAATCCCGTTTGTCGCAAATATCGTACAATTTGAGGAATTGACTCTTCTCCATTATACGTGGGAACTGCATGTCTGATTAACAGTTTTCTGTCGTCCTCTCCATTCCATATATGTTGAGAAACGTGTTGATTTTGCATCTACAACACGTCATTCTCCACAGGTGTAGAATGAACACAATCAACAGAAGGGCGAGAAGAAGATGATGCCATGACAATTGCTACAATTTAATACAAAACATTATGTTAATATAATACCCAAAATAATATATATCAAAATACAAAATTAATAGATAACAAACAAATATTATATACGAAAACTAACCTCAATATTTATAAATAATTTCCACAAAACAAAAGCTTTCTTTGATTATCACTGTATAGTTTCCAAGTACGTGTGCGATTATCTGCGGCGGAAAGGTGTGCGGTTCTGTGGGGTTGGGGGGCGATTTATAGGAGTCGAACTCCACATAAATCGCAACTCGCATCTGCGGTTTATGTGGAAAATATTTTTTAATTAAAACCGCAGTTCACACTTGCGATTTGTGTGCGTAAAAAAACGCGCCTCTTCCTCAATATCCGCACCCGTTCGTTTGCAACCGTTGGATAAAGGGGGGGGCCGGTTAAACCCCTGTAAAACCGCAACTCTGACTTGCGGTTTTACATGCATCGTTTTCTGTGTATAAACCGCAACTCGCATCTGCGGTTTACGTGGAAAATATTTTTTAATTAAAACCGCAGTTCACACTTGCGGTTTGAATGCGTAAAAAAACACGCCTCTTCCTCAATATCCGCACCCGTTCGTTTGCAACCGTTGGGTAAAGGGGGGGCCGGTTAAAGCCCAGTAAAACCGCAAGTCTGACTTGCGGTTTTACATGCATCGTTTTCTGTTTTTTTTTACCCATTGGATAACAAGACGGTGCTGGTCAAAGACCAGTCAAACCGCAATTCCAACTTGCGGTTTTACTGGGGCATTTTTCCATGCTGGCTTTCACGTAATGACGTTGCTGACATGGCAATGAAACCGCAATTCGTAGTTGCGGTTTGACCGAGCCAACCAACAAAACAGACCCACGCTGGTAATATGTTTCAAAACAGACCCACACCGGTAATTTTTTTAAAAAACAACCCCACTTGGGTCAATCAGCCCCAAGTCTTCTTTAGTTCTTTCCGTACGATATTGTGACATAAAACGTGAATTCCTCCTCTTGACAGCAAAAAAGGCATAAAATATCTCTAGTATCTATAAATAATTATGTTTCTTCATGTTTAGGTCTACATTTGGCTATTCCTAACTACTTTTTTGACTTCTTTTTATAATTTTGTGTAATATGAGAATAATATATTATCATCTATTTTATGTATTTAGTGTTGACATTATCTCCTAACAGTTACAATCTTTAGTTACAATATTATCATATCTATGTATCCACTCTGATTTGGCAATATTTTGTTATATATTTTTAATCCAATTTCTTTGTAATTTCCTTATCATTTTGGTAGTTTGTTGCTATATATTTGGTGTACCAGTACCTGCAGAATCATCATCCAAAATAATATATTTTGATTAGCTTTACATAATATCAGAGCCAAGAATCCAGAAGGGAGGAGAAGTTTCATTAGTGCAGGTCATATTGTCTTGATGCTTCAGATGATCAGCTGGGAATTCATGTAGTTGATAGCATGTTTTTGTTGTGTGGTCTCATTTATCACAATATTTAGACACGAGTACAAACTGTTTGGTAACTTGATCATGGTCACGAGGGGATGGGTTATTGTGATTGGAGGCTGCATTATGAGAGCCATTTGGAGATGCATGACGAGAAGGGTTGGACTGCTTCCCACGTTGAGAGTGGCCAGCATAATTAGATAGTTGCATGAAAATCTCAAAATCACGAGTTTATTAGACAGTTCATCAAAGGTTGCATAGTAGAAATGGTTGATAATAAAAGCCAAGGATGTCATAGACTTCAAGGAAGTGGGTGATTTATGCATGCCAAGTATGATGATTGGTTGCATTTAGTTTGATGGGAAGGATGGATGTGGTGTTGAGTTTAATCAGAGGTTGCATAGTAGAAATAGCCATGAGGATCGAAGGAGATGCTATTATACAAAGGGCTACTCTAATACCATGTAGCTAAGCCAGTCTCCACTCCCATGTCAACCTCCATCAAACTTGCCATCTTCGATGACATGCCCAATTCTGACGTTTAAAACTATCTTCAGCTTGTTAGGTCCCTCTAATATCTCTATTTCACTCATCCTAACGTTGCCTTCTCTGTGAACAAGTTATCCCAAACCATGCATGCATCCACCATGTTACATATGCAAGTTGTGAAACACCTCATTCGATATCTCAAAGGCAACCTTGATTATGGTCTTCACCTACGTCGTTCTTCAGACCTTACTCTTCAAGGATTTTGCGAATCAGATTGGGGTGGTGACTTTGCTGACATGAAGTCCATCGTGGCTTACATCATATACTTAGGATCCAATGTCATCTCCTAGTTGAGTAAAAAGCAAAAGATAGTAGCAAAATCCTCCATTGAGATTAAGTATCGCACCATTGGGTCTATGGCAGTTGAACTTCTTTAGTTATGTGAATTATGTCGAGAACTTCACCTACCCATTATTGGTTATCCCGTTCTCTATTCTGACAACATCGATGCCACTTATCTTTGTGCCAATCCGGTTTTCCACTCCCCATGAAGCATAGCTCCATCGAATACCATTTTGTGCATGACTTGGTTACCAAACAGGAGCTCTCTATTGCTCACATACCTTCTAGCCACCAACTTATCGACCTACTCACAAAACCACTTAGATTATCTTGACATCAATGGCTCATGTCCAAGATTGATATGGCTTCCACCACCACTATTTTGTGGCAGCATGTTGGCATTATCTCCTAGTAGTTACAATCTCTTAGCAGTTACAATCTTCAGATTGTTGACATTATCTCCTAGTAGTTATAATCCCCTAGAAATTTCAATCTTCAAATTTTTGGCATTATCTCTTAGCACAATATCTCCTAGATGTTACAATCTTCAGATTGTTGGCATTATCTCCTAGCAATTGCAATCTCCAGTTACAATATTATCACATCTATGTACCTTCTCTATTTTGGCAATATTTTGTTACATATTTCATCATATCCATTTGTAACCTCGTCATCATTTTGATGCTCTGTTGCTATATATTTGGTGCACCAGCACCTGCAAAATCATCATCCAAAATAATATATTTTGATTCACTTTATATTTGTATTGTATTCATTTGAAACAAAAGAAATGAGGTTATTTTTAGTAATACCAAAACATGCATATGAGGAGTTTATTTGGCATGGATAAAATATAAAGTATGGGCAGAGGTAAGAATTGGTGCTAGAGTAAAATATCATATTTGGAGTAGAATATGCAACTTTTAATGTGTATTGACACAAATTGTAGTTGGAATTAGGGCTAATCAAACATATTTTGTACATGGGTGATATTATTGGGAGGTTAAGACTTCTATACATGGTAAAAGAGGTAGAAGGTATTTTGGTTTAGAGAGGCAATTATATAAAATTCTCAGTCCTAGGTTGATAATATTCACAATCCTATCCTAGGTTGACAAAGAATACAATTTGATTGCTATCATTTTTGTAACATCGCATTTTTTTAGAAAAATAAAATATTAATAAAAATGTGTAATTTAGAATAAATTAAGAATTGATTTTATAAAACAAATAAATAAAATAAATATGGGTGTAAATAGTAAAACAATCTAAAGGTTAAGTTTGGGTCTAGTGTTAAAAAGCCCAATCCAATTGTTAACCTAGAGTAATTTAGAAGGTTTAGGTGATTGCACTTTAGTTTTCACATTTCTGACTCTGGAGGTTTGAGAGAAAGCTGCAGAGAAACCTTGTTAGGGAATATGAAGATTAGGAAGGACAGTATTTAGGAACTTGTGGACACACCCTTCACATCCAAGATCATTATTCGAGGTAAAAAAGTGAGAAATTATCTCTTATGTAGCATATGTAGGAAAAATGGGTACTGAAGCGATCCATAAGCTTCAATAGGTTTCAATGTTACATGTATGTTATTGAAGGGTTATGAACACTCACAACGAGTATTGATAAAATAAAATGTGACTGTTAGATATATTGTTTTGTTAATTGGAGATATGTATTTGAATGAGACATAAGATAAATTGGGATTCAGGTGCAGTTGGTACTCATGAATAAGTATTAGATATCTTAATAATTTATTTTGTTGGATTTTTGGAGTACATGTACATTATTGAATTATTTAGATGTGATGATTATGTGGGCATTGATGTTTTGCCTTTTTATACCCTAGAGATTAGTGCCTTGAAAACAATAATGAGAAGAAATGACAACCTGAATCAATGTATTTAGTGTCCCTGAATAATTAATTGATGTTTGTATCAATTTATTTTGTTGTACTTGTTGGGGATCATGTGCACTATAGGATTATTTGGATGTAATGATTCATTGAGGTTCTCCATTATTATACCTAGAAATTAGTACCCTTAAGCATAGTAATGAGTGTTTGTATTAATTATTGAGATGATGTTATATTATTGGATTGTTAATTGTGTTGATATATTTTTTGTTTGTATGAATGTTATTAATTATTAAAACAATATAGAACTTTAATTATATGATTGTGATGACCAATGGATTGCTCTGTTAATTGAATTATTCTCCATATGTAAAAAATTAGGTGTTAGGTGTTGAATGTTTTCTTCCATTGAGGGGATTGATGGAAATTTTTATTATTATCATTGTAATTGTAGGGTGTGATGATAATTAAGTATTAGAGATGGAGAAGTAGAATGTTTGAGGGTTTAAATTTATAATTATATTTTGAGAACCTTATATAAGTTGAATGCTTACCATATGAAAATTTTTTTATGAATATATCTTATTGTTTTTGTCATATCTTTTTGCGTTCTTAAAAAAATTGAGTTAAGTTTATTTATTTAGAAACTAAACATTTAGGGCTACAGTTTGCACATAAGAATCATGTAAAAAGGTTAAGAATAAACCAAGTTATGTGAGTTAGAAGTTGAGTCTTCAATCTAGTGTGTGAAACATAATTCTGTGTTGTAAGTCCTGCGAGGTAACCTAGATGACCTCATTAGGTTTTATATTCTTCATGAAAATTGTAGCCATGAATGTTATCTTTACAATGAAGTCTAAATTACTTAAAAAAGATTTATATAAATTAGGTTATGAATAAAATAGCGAGTAAAGGTCAAGCTACCAAATTTGGGGTTAATTGTTGCAGTTTTGTAATTTTTAAAAATTGTAGATAAAACTAACTCTGGACATCAACATAAAAATTTTAGGTAATTGTATTATCTTTATAGGAAAATTTATACCACCCTCATTTCATTAGTACAACTAAAGATATCGTATTTAGACTATATGATGCAATAAAAAAAGTAAGATAAGAAGGAATAGTGCGAGTTGTAATGGTGTTAATTGTTGTGATATGAAATATTGTGATGTATCTTATAATTATGAGTGTCGTGAATGATTGAATGTTTAAAAGTTGTTTGGAGAGCATTGATTAGGGATTTGACTAACTGTATGATATTGATGTTGATTACTATTGAGCATATGATGTGTTGATGATCAATGATAGTTAGGGTGTGTATAACAATGTGTCATCCCAACTGCAGTGGGGGTGGATTTTAATAACATTATTAGGTTATTGTGACGTATCCTGTAATTGTGAGTATGATGGATGATTGAATGTTTGAAATTTATTTAAGGTGTGTAAATTGGAGATTTGTTTCAATGCATCCTAGCTGTTGTTGGGGATGAAATGTGATGACATGATTAAATGTGGATATTGTTATTTATGTTTATGATGATGGTTAGGGTGTGCCTGACGAGATGTCATCCCAGCTGCGGTTCGGGTGGATTATGATAACATGATTAAATATTTGTATTATGATTTATGTTATGGATGACATGATGCATGAATAGGACATTCAAAGAAGTTTTGTAAGGATCGCCCATTGTGCGATGCTCTGGACATGTCTTATTGGGCTGTTTTTCATTACACGGTTGTACCTATGTGTTACTGATGTAGAAGAGGATTCACTTCGGGTGGACCTATGGTGAAATGGTTGTACCTATCTGTTACTGACGTAGAAGATGACTGCTTTGGGCGTCTACCTAAGAAAGCATGTATGAGCATCATTAACATAAACAAATTATGCATGTGAATGTATAATCTTTGTCATGGGTTTCGAATCAGTTTATATGTTTATATATGTCCTTTAGTTGACTGGTCATTCTCTTTATATATGCCTTAACATGCATGAGACGTATTTTCACCCCTTTGTTGCTTGTTGTTGCATTTTGTTTGGGATGAACGCCACTTTTAGATGAGCAAGATCCTGATGATATCATGGGTGATGAAGCTTCGACTTTTCTTTAGCTCTTACTGTTGGGCTTCACTTATTAGGTGTGACATTGGGGTAGAGAAGATTAATTAATAGTTTTTCATCATGTATACGAATCATTTAAAGTTTCATTACGAGTTTCATTAATTGAGAACCTTGAAGATAATTTTCAAAGCCTAACATGTTTACTTATACGTCTACATTTGTTATATAATTGTTTTGGAAAATAAGTGTATATTGAGTGATGTGAATCCTTTTACCTAAATTTCAAGTCTAGTATTTAAATGGAAAATTTTCTATATTATTTTGTAATTAAAGAATGAAGTGTTTGAGGTAGAAGGGTGTCACATTTAGTGGTATCAGAGCAAGTCGGTTCTTTCGGCTAGTGTGTTATGTGCTTGCTATGTTTCCAATGTGTATTTTGTGACATTGTTTGAAATAGTTTGAATGCTTTGATAATTTCAATATTGATTGCCTTGTTTGGATCCCTTGCAAACCTGTGTATAGTTTTATAATTAGGGATGACAAATAAATCGTACCCATGGGTAATCCCTGAACCACCCCGAAGTTGATGGGGAATCCCCGTTTTGACTGGACATGAGTATGGGTATGGGGATGCTCGATTTGTTAAGTCAGGGATGGGGATATACATACCCATCTCGTACCCGTCCCCGTACCCACTTCACCTCACTCTTATTTTAATGACTAAGATATTCATTTGTCTTAAAAAAGAAAGATTTGACATTTAATTAACAAATTTCAAAATTTGTATTTATTAGATAAGTTTTTAATTAATATCATTATATTCAAACAAATTATTTTTTACTAAAATATTATTATAATTTATTTTTTTTGCAAGTATGAGACAGGTATGAGTATACCCGATACCCAACCGGGATGAGGATAGGGACATAAATCTCATACTCATCGGGTATGGAGACGAGGATGGGGATGAGCTTCAAAAGTGGGGATGGCGATGAAAATGTCATACCCATCCCCACCCCGCCTCGTCCCCATGCCTACTTGTAATTCATATTCATCTGTGTGCAGTTTTAAAATTATGATTGTGCTGACTAAGTGTTTTGGTTGTTATTACACCATAAATCTTTATCCTTTGTTGCAAAATATTGGGATTGACCACCGTAATACCTTGTGCAATGCGAATTAGACATTATGGCAACATCTTTGATTGCTTGATTGCATATATGTCTCTTTATTAAGCTATAAAGGTAAAGTTGATGTGTCTTCTTAAATGATCACTTGGTTAAGTTATATTTGAGATTTCTTTTAAATTTGTTTCCCCTTATCCCTTCTAAATGACTTATTTGATTCCCCACTTGCATTGCTAATCTTTTTCTTACAGTAAGAAACAACTGTACTAGTTCTTTAAATTGATTGTGTTCCAACCTTAATTTGTTGTTTTGACTTAAATAGACTTTTTGTAGTTAACTTGTTTTATTTGCCTCTTAATCAGCTAGTGGTCATTATTCGTATGAATTGGTTACCTTCCAACCATGTCTAGTTTGTTAACTTGTTTTGAGAATATGTTGATAGTGTAAGTGAGGTCTTTTGGTTACCAACCAAGTAGTGTAGATGATGTTAGCTCTTTTAGATTATGCAACTAAAGCAATTGTGAGTAAGATACCAATATTAAGTGATTTTCATAAACTATCCATTGAGGTTATGCTTAGCTTACCACAAAAATGTCATATAGAGTTTGCCATAGACCTTGTGCCTATAATTGAACCATACATATGGTATTTTATAGGACATCTCCCTTAGAGCTAGTTGAATTTAAATAAATAAGAAGGGTTAAGGTAGCTACTAGGAGAATAGTTGTGAGACTCAGTTTGTCACCTTGGAAAGACCAACTTTTGTAAGTGAGTCCAAGAATCTTCACAGGGGTATATAAATGGTTTTTCAAGCTAGAGTTATCTTTAACCAAGTTTACTTGTGAGGAACATCAAGTACAAGAATAGATCCCAACCCCTTAAGGAGAAATTAACTCTTCCATCTATCTTAAGGTTACCTAACTTTAAAAGGCCTTATGTAGTGTTTTGTTATGTATCTAAGATAGGTTCATGTAGAGTGTTAACATTACAGGGTGAAGTGGTATCTTATGCTCATAGGAATTTCAAAACCCATAAGAATAACTACCTTATCCTTGACATTTAGTTAGCCATTGTAGTATTTACCTTTCATTCATGGAACGCGTACCTATATAGTTCTAGATTTGAGGTGTATAGCGATCATAAAAGTTTTAGGTATTTGATTGATTGGAAGAAGTTGAACATGTGGCATAAGAGGTAGTTATAATTTCTTAAAGGCCATGGTTAAAAGTGTAATTATCACCCTAGTAAAGCCAATGTAGGAGTTGATGCCATAGTAGGAAAGTGAAGTTTAATCTTAGAAGACAGATGAGTAAGTGAAGTTTTCACCTTGGTATCACCAGAAACCTTTAAGTTTGTTGCAACCTTTGAGTGTACTTGAGTGGAAGCAGATAATATCTTTATAGATTTTGAGATTGAGTTAAACAACATGAAAGTAAAAGAGGACTAAATTTTTTAGACCTTACCAACAATACTTAAAGATCGAAGGGTTAAACCAGTTAGAAGGAAGTAAATGAGTGATGGTTGATAACACCAGTTGGCGAGCTAGAGAGCAACATTAAGGAGCCTTGTCCAAAGCTTTTCGTTACGCATAAAATTTGAGGACGATTTTTTTTAAGGAGGGAGAATTGTAACATCCCATTTTTTTAGAAAAATAAAATATTAATAAAAATATGTAATTTATATTAATAGACTTAAATTAATTTAGGCTTACATAAGTTTTTTGTCCTTAATGTTTAACCAAAAATCACTTCCTTGAAATTCAAAAATATTTTTTCAGCCCCTGAAATTATTTGTTTTTGTATTAACGTTGTCCATTTATAAGTTTCGATGTATTTGACTGTGTAAGATGTGAAATTGAAGATTGGAGAGGTTAAGGATGAGGAGGAGAATGATTCACAAGTAAAAAAATCTACTTTTTGTCACCAATTTTTTAATAACATTAACTAGAGAAAAAGAACTTAAAGTAAATTAGGGACTTAAAAAATATTTTGTAATTTTAAGGACTAAAAGTGATTTTTAGTGAAACCTTAAGGAAAAAAAACTTATTTAAGTCCTAATTTAATATTTGTATTTATTAGAATAAATTTAGAATTGATTTTATAAAATAAATAAATAAATAAAATAAATGCGGGTGTAAACAGTAAAATAGTATAAATGTTAAGTTTGTGTCTAGTGTTAAAAAACTCAATCCAACTATTAACTAGAGTAATTCAGAAGGGTTAGGTGATTGCACTTCAGTTTTCATGTTTCTAAGTCTGGAGGTTTTAGAGAAAGTTGTAGAGGGAACCTTGTAAGGGAAGATAAAAATTAAGAAGGACAATATTTAGGAACTTGTGAAAACCTAAAATCCCTTTTTTTCTTCTCTTTCTCTTAAGAAAAATTTGATTCAAAATGGTTTTAAATGAGTAACAAACCATGATAATCAATTACATTATAGTATCTTGTAATGTTGATGTCTTATCCTCTTGTATTGGCCTTTGATCCTGAATATAAAGAGGATTGTATGTGTTTTGTCTAGGCAATTCTCTCTCGTCCCTCCAAGCTAGATTGGGATGATCTCTCCACCTTAGATTGTATGTTTTTTGAATAAGGATCATATTCTTAGCTTTTCCCCCGGCATAGTTAACACCTTCTTTGGAAAATATGTAGCCCGCTTGACAGTCTTCAGTTGTGTGACCTATTTTTCTACAGTTTCCACAATTGGGAGAAGGAGGTTGTAACATCTATGCTTATGCTCTCATTAGGGTCTCCATTTGATTTGCTAAAGCATCAAACCTTTTGTTTATCCCTGAACTTACTGCTTCAATCTCTACTTGATGGATTCCAACTAGCCTTTTCAGAATTCTTCTATTAGCCATTTAGTAGTGGGTTGATGATGCCAGTCTGTGATTATTTCTCAGGCTACAGTCGATGATTTTTTCATTATGGTCCCTCCACTGGCAGCATAGACACATGCTTTGTTTGACTCTGATAATCCACTGTAGAAAATCTAAATTATTCTTCCCAATGGCAACCCATGGTGAAGGCAACCACTCAGCATCTATTGAAATCTATCTCACGTTTCAGCGAGCGATACTTATAACACCCTTATTTTCATAACCATGTTATTATATAATTACATTTTCAAATTAGGTATTAAAGTTAGAAACTTAGTTATTGTAGACACTCAATTTTTTCCAGATAAGACTTTTAACCCAAAAGAGAATGAATAAGAAAAAAAATTAAATGGACCAAGGATGGACTCTGATTAATGTGAATGGTAGGAAGATGACCCAAGCTGCAACCAAAGGTATTAATGAACCAAGGGAGGATGATGGTTCATGTAAATTGCAAAGCTATAGTCAAACCTCAACCTACAATGTCATTAAACCAAAAAGATTTGTTGGTTCAAGCTTAATTTTTGCTAAGCCATGAGGAAATCACGCCCCAAAGGTCACTTAGAAATAACAGGAAATTCAAAAATTCGGTCAGCAGATTTAATTTCACTCAGCAAAATTTGGAAATTAGCTTAGTGGATTTCCTTGCGCAAAGGCTATAAATAAGTGTCCTTGGGTGGTGTTGGGAGAGGAAATCAATGAAGGGAAGAGAGAAAAAGAGCTAAGAAATAGAGAGAAGTTCTAGAGTGAGAAAGAAAAGTTCCAAAAGAAAAAAGTTAGGAGGAAGATCTTCCAAGGAAGATTGATGTTGCAGAGGTTCCTGCATCACTCTTAATCAATCTCTTATCAAGGTAAGGGGGAGTGGGATTTATAAACCATGGGAGGTGTTAATCTTAATAAATTATATGTGTTTATTGCTTTTATTTTGTTATTAATCTATTGATCTGTTGATATTTATTCCTCCCACATTGTTATTTACTCTAAATGTTATTTTTGGCTCTTTGTTCATGATTTTCAATTTTTATTTATGATTCTTGTACATGTTATTCTTGTTGGTTACCTTGATATCTTGGTTATAACAAGTGGATTGTCAACTGGGTTTCATAATAATGGTTTTTATGAATCAAGTCACGAAAGTTATGATTTGTGAAATTTTTATGAACTATCCTCGAAATGAATTATCTTAAACTTGTCAATATTTTTTCAAAGGATAATGAAGTAATATGTATTTTTGAAAGAATGAGAGAAAGGAAAGCTAAATATACTTTGTGGATGCGGTTTAATCTAATCTTTCACATAAAAAAGATGTCTTTTAGTAATACTATACTATTCTTTTTATGGATATTAACCTGAGATTTTGAAGAAATAAATTACTTACTATGAACTGCCATTTAAAGCATTTAAATATTTTGTAAATTGATAAGTGATATTTGCTTCGTTATATGTGGTTGTTGAATTACTATTCCTTGGGAATGTGCTGAGGAGAACTTAGTAAAGGTCTAGGTTCCCTAGTGGAGGTACCATGCAGGTGCAATAGTGCGATGTTTGGGAAGTCAACATGGTACTTTGAGAGATGGAAGGCTAGATCTGGTAAATGCTAGGATGTGTTTTTAAGTAAATGAGTATTCATGTGTGATTGTGATGGCCAATATAATTTGACTGAAAGACTGCTAGTATGATTTGGCTGAAAGAATGCCAGTATAATTTGGCTGAAAGACTGCTATTATGATTTGGTAAGTTATGAACCCATATGTAGAGTTAAGTGGGATTAAGTTTAGCAATGAGATGAGTGAGATTGAGTTATATGATGAGATTATGTGGAATCAAGCCTGGGTTAAATATTAGGCCCTATTGTTTGATTAGTTTATTAAGATTATCATTTATGGTTTATAATTATCCCACCCTTATGTGTGTTTGTTTTCATATGTGTTCGAAATATGAAGATAAGGAGCTGAATCAGACAGTTGTGATTGATAACTCTTAAGATTTTCTTTATGTTGATGTTATATGATGATGTGATCTTTGATGATCACGTGCCCAAAGGATCCTTTCTAAGGTCACTTGGAAGGGAAATGGATTTATGGAGAGGAAAGGAATGGGGTGAGGCGCCACAAATACTATGTTTGATAAGCCAAAGGGGAGAGGCCACAAGGGAGGGGTCCCTTGATAACTCTTAGAAGCTCTCACAAAGGAGAAAAGGGGGACACTCAAAGGTAAGAACCTCAACCAATATGGTCTCTAGGATTAAATTCAAGTGTAAAAAATACAAGTGAGGGAGGAGCTCCTATTTATAGAGGTAGCAAACCTCTTGAACAAGATAACCTAAAAAAGAAGGGCTAGGATTAAAAGGAGAGATATAAGGGAAGAGAATTGAGAAACAATTCCCTCCTTAGATCATCAAACTTGGTGCCCAAGTTTCTCAAACCAAGGGCCAAGATTCCTTCTTATTAGCTTAGGGGGTTTATGTAGAAAAGAGGGGTGTAGATATCAAGGCTACCCCTTATTTCCTTCATAAAGACCCAAAAAGCTAAATCCACCCTCTAAATTCCTAAGACACCTCCTAAAAATAAAAAATGGACTAAATACATGTCCTAAATTAAATTCTTAATGCTCCTCAAAATTAAAATAATGGAAAATTACATTTTATTAACTAAAGTCTCTAGCCTAATATCTTCACTCTCCATAGGAGGTGAAGTTTTCCTTTGTCTACAAGGGCTAGGTCTTCTTCAATCCTTCTAGCCATGGCCCTAGTGATAGGTCCTTGGCTAGGCATGGTCATATCATCTCCTCCACCTTGAAGAGGATTTGACCTCAAATCCATGGGGTCTTCGTCATTTTCAGCACCTACAAATGGAGACAAATCAGAAACATTAAAACTGGTGCTTACCCCATAATCCTCTGGCAGATCTAAAACATAGGCATTATTACCGATCCGCTCAAGGATTTGGAAAGGTCCATCTCCTCTAGGGCTAAGTTTGGACTTCCTTTGAGAAAGAAATCTATCCTTTCTCAAGTGAAGCCATACCCAGTCGCCCTTTTCAAAGATGACTTCTTTCCTCCCCCTATTGGCGAAAGCAGCATCTCTCAAGGATTGGCGCTCTATGTTAACTTTAACCCTCTCATGTAATTGTTTTACAAAAATGGCTTTTGCCTCTCCTTCTTTATGCACAGCAACAGAAAGAGGAAGAGGTAAAGGATCTAGAGGAGTACGAGGATTAAAGCCATAGACCACCTCAAAAGGAGAATGCTTGGTGGTTCTATGAACCACCCGGTTATAAGAAAATTCAATGTGGGGAAGGTACTCATCCCAAGACTTATGGTTGCCTTTAAGGAGAGCCCTCAGCATAGTGGATAAAGATCTATTCACCACTTCTGTTTGCCCATCAGTTTGAGGGTGACAGGTAGTGGAAAAAAGAAGTTTAGTTCCCAGCTTAGCCCAAAGAGTTTTCCAAAAATGGCTAAGGAACTTCACATCCCTATCTGACACTATTGAAGAGGGTATACCATGCAATCAAACAACCTCTTTAAAGAAAAGTCTTGCGATGTTGCTCGCATCATCCACTTTGTGGTAGGGAATAAAATGGGCCATTTTTGAAAATCGGTCCACCACCACAAATATGGATTCTGCACCTCGTTGGGTTCTTGGGAGCCCAAGGATGAAATCCATGCTAATATCCTCCCAAGGTGCAGAAGGAGTAGGTAAAGGTGTGTATAGTCCATGAGGCATTGCTGTAGACTTTTCTTGCAAGCAAGCTATACATTTAGAGCAATGTCTATGGACATCTCTACGCATATGGGGCCAAAAGAATTTCTCTTGTAAAAGCATGAGGGTTTTTGAAATCCCAAAATGCCCCATGAGCCCACCTTCATGACTCTCTTTTATAAGTAAGTTCCTAATTGATCCTTGGGGTATACAAAGCTTACTCCCTTTGTAAAGATACCCCTCACTGATGAAGTACCCATCATGGGCCTTTAATGCAAATGCAGATGCGGAGGTAGCAAATATGGGGCCGAAATCCTTATCGGACGGATACATAGCCCGAATGTCATCAAATCCCAAGATTTTTGCACTCAAGGATTAATAAAGGGCATGACGCCTAGAAAGAGCATCAGCCACCACATTTTGTTTTCCTTTCTTGTACTTGACGACATAAGGGAAGGATTCAAGATATTCCATCCACGTTGCATGCCTTTTGTTCAATTTACCTTGACCCCTCAAATATTTTAGTGACTCATGGTCACTATGAATGACAAACTCCTTGGGAGCAAGGTAATGCTCCCAAGTTTGAAGGGCCCTAATTAGAGCATAAAACTCTTTATCATAGGTGGGGTAGTTGAGGGGGGCACCATTGAGTTTTTCACTGAAATACGCAATGGGGTGCCCTCCTTGCAACAAGACAGCCCCCACACCTACACTAGAGGCATCACATTCAAGTTCAAATGTTTTAGAAAAGTCAGGTAATGCCAAGACTGGTGCATGGGTCAGTTTATGCTTAATTAGCTGGAAGGTTTTCTCTTGTTTCTCACCCCAAAGGAAAGGAACTTCCTTTTTCACCAAATCATTTATTGGTGCGAAGAGCGTGGAGAAATTAGGCACAAAGCGCCTATAAAATCCAGCGAGACCATGAAAGCTTTTGATCTCTGTCACACTCTTTGGGGTGGGCCATTCTTGAATAGCTTTTATCTTTTCGGGGTCAACATGAACCCCTTTTGTGCTAACTACAAAACCTAGGAAAACTACACTATCTACACAAAAAGTGCATTTTTCTAAGTTACCAAAAAGATGATTACTCCTAAGAAGAGAAAAAACATGTCTTAGATGTCCTAAATGATCATCTAGGTTCCTAGAGTAAACTAAAATGTCGTAAACTACAAAAAATTTACCAAGGCAATCCCTTAGTACATGATTCATTAAGCGCATGAATGTGCTTGGGGCATTAGTTAGCCCAAAAGGCATAACCAACCACTCATAAAGACCAAATTTAGTCTTAAAAGCAGTTTTCCACTCATCACCCTCTTTGATCCTTATTTGGTGGTAACCACTTCTAAGATCTATTTTTGAAAATATTTTTGCCCCATGAAATTCATCCAATATGTCATCAAGACGGGGGATTGGGTGCCTATATTCGATGGTGATGTTGTTGATTGCACGACAATCAACACACATCCTCCATTGGCCATTCTTCTTGGGCACCAACAAGACTGGCACAACACAAGGGCTTAGGCTCTTTTGAACCCAACCCTTCTCCAACAGCTCATTCATTTGAGACTCAATCTCTTGGGTCTCCATGGGGTTGGTCCTATAGGCAGGTCTATTAGGTAGACTTGCGCCAGGCACCAAATCAATTTGATGTTCTATACCCCTAATGGGAGGAAGTCCTTTCGGAACCTCATTAGGGAATATGTCATCAAATTCTTTTAAAATATCTTGAACCCCTTGAGGAAGGTGCTCATGTGCATGGGTTGTGGCAGTGCTCTCAGCAGAAGAACGCAAAATGGAAGAAGGATTTGATGCTTCTTTGCAAAAGAGGAGATAAAAGGGCTTGTTAGTCAAAGGAGCTTCTTTTAAATCACGTTTAGTAGCAAATAGGCTCCTTTTACTAATATTCCCTTTCGAAGGGGCATCACCTTCCGACTCTCTCTCTTTACCCTTTTCAAGCTTTAAGGGTAAAGCTTGTTGTGCTTTTTTTTGTTTTTGTTTTTCCTCAACTCTTTTCTTTTTCATCGCAAATTGATCCTCAGCCACTTGAGAAGGTGACAAAGGATACAATTTGAAGCGCTTTTCATTATGTGTGAGAATTATTTGGTTGGAGTGGCCATGGTGAATAGCTTTTTTGTCAAATTGCCATGGTCTCCCCAACAGGATATGACCAGCCTCCATAGGAACTTTGTCACAAAGAATCTCATCATTATAAGATCCTATAGAAATTGGAAACATAACTTGTTCATTGACTACCATCTCCCCTTGCTCATTGAGCCATTGCAATTTGTAAGGTTTGGGATGGGGCATGGTAGTCAAGGCTAGTTTTTCAACCAACTTAGAGCTACAACAGTTACAACAGGAGCCACTATCAACAAGGAGAGAACATACTTTGTCATTTACTTTACATCTTGTATGGAAGATGTTCTCTCTTTGTGACTGGCCAAGCTCTAGAGATTGGCTTCCAAGAAGCCTTTTAACCATAAGGAGGTCCCCCTCATAAGGAAAAGCTTCCTCACATTCTTGTTCAAAAGTATGTCCCCCTTCTTCCTCACTCTCACTAGAGGAGGAAGATGAGCTATTCTCACTACAAATGTCTTGTCCCCTCATGATCATGGTTTTCTTGTTAGGGCATTGAGAGGCAATGTGGCCTCTCCCAAGACATTTGAAGCATTTGATACTACTTTGCCTTTCAGTAGGCTTAGTAGTAGGGGGTTTTCTCTCTACATGAGGTGCTTTTGTATCTTGAAAATGCTTGGGTTCCTCTTTGGGAAAACCCTTGAAAGAGTTTCCCTTAAGTTGGTCTCTCTTTGAGTAAGAGGGAGAATCTTTTTTAAAACTTTTTCTCTTGAGTTGATTCTCAGCTCTTACATAAAGTTCTACCAACTCATCAAGGTTTGAGTATGAAAGAAGCTCTACCTTATCTCTAATGTCAGAGCTTAATCCACACAAAAATCTAGCAAGGGTGGCATTGGGTTCCTCAATGATATTGGCCCTTAGTATGAGAAGCTCCATCTTTTGTCTATACTCCTCAATACTTAGGTTATGTTGCCTAAGTCTTTGGAGCCTATCTGAAAGATCCCTCTCATAATATGAAAGAATGTGCCTTCTTCGCAAACAAGTTTTTAAATCATTCCAGTAGCAAATGTCAGGCATTTGTTTACGGGCCCTATCCTTGACTAACCCATCCCACCAATGCAAAGCAGAACCTTGAAAACTAAGGGAGGCCAAAGGTACTTTCCTTTCTTCCCTAATTTCATAGCATCGAAAGAGTTGTTCCACTTTGACTTCCCAATCTAGGTAAGTCTCAATATCTTCCCTACCATGAAAATGGGGTAAGTCTACCTTTGGTTCCCTAGCATGATTTATGTTCTCTTGAGGAGAATGATGATTGTATGATGAATGAGAGTGATGCTTATGTTGATTTCTATAGTATTCTTCTTCACTAGAGCTAAAATGCCTAGATGGGGATCTTATGAGAATTCCTTTATTTTTTCTATCACTTTCCCTCCCATCTCTCCTCTTACTCTTTTCTCCTCTCCTTCTCTCTTCTTCCTCTTTTTCTCTTTTTCTTTCTAGTTCTTTCCTTCTTCTCCTTTCTTCATCCTCTCTTCTCTCTCTTTGCCTTCTCTCTTCTCGCTCTCTTTTCTCTTTTCTCATTTCCAACATCTCTTTTTTTAACTCTTCCTTCTCTTTTTGTTTTTCCTTTTCTTTTATTTCTTTTTTTCTCTCTTTTTCTTCTCTCCTTTCTTACTCTTTAGCCATCCATTCCCTAAATTCTAAGTTAAGGTTTTCAAGAGTGTCTCCCTTAGAAGGTTTTCTTTGGTTGACACTCTTACTTGATGAACAACTATGTGCACTAGAATGTGTGTGGGAAGTCATGGTGCTTGGATGCTAAAAACTAAAGGGTAGGCCAAAAACTTTTTTTTTTTTTCAAGCAACACTCCTCTCTTTTTTTTTCTCACCTAAGGTGGCTTGATGAGTCTTTGGAACTCTTAGCCTCTACACATTTTTTCAAAATAACATAAAATAAAATAAAAATGCAAGAATGTAAAAGAGAAAGGGCTCTAATCGTGCTCCTAAGGTGTTGAAGGAAGTGTACCACTTCTCCCTTCTTCACCTAATTAACGAAGAACTAGCTAAAATTAACCAAAATTATTACAAACCAAGGGAGGGCCTTAAGAGCACTCAAACTCCCAATCTAAAATTAAGTATACACAATACAAAGAATAAAAAACAATAAAACAAAGTCTTCACTCCAAGCTTTTTTGGTGTTTGTCTCCTTTTGATCAAGCCCCTTTGAGTTGCATCAACTCACCCCAAGAATGCTACCCTTGTTTCCTCTTGTTTGGACTTGCCAAAATTTTATATATGGAACCTTTGCCAACCTTTCCTTACTAAGGCCGAATACAACACAAGACAACAATCAAAGCTGAATAACAAAACAAGGTTCACAAATCCAAGTGGATAGATTAAACAATGACAAACTCAAAGAAGTAAAGAAGACAAGCAAGAAAACATAAGGCTCATAAAGGAAGGTAGCACACAAATAACTTTCCTAGATTAGCTCTAAGAGTAGAGATGAAAAAAGACTCAAACAAAAAAAATGAAACCAATAGTTGCACACTTAATAAAATTTAAGTGACCAAAAACTAAAAAGCTTACTCAAGTAATTTTTTTTTTTTAATCACAATTGGTTCCTCATATCAAATGTTTCTACTATTAGGTACACAACTTCAAATTTGTCTTTCTTTTGAGTTCTTTATCTTCTTTTTTTTTTTAACTTGAACTTTTTCTATTTTTTTTTTAACTTTTTCTAATCATTTTGCTGCACCTAATAGCTTGTTGAATTGAAATTTTAATGAGGATTCTTGAAATAATAACACTTGAGTGAATAAGCACAAAGTAAGGTCACACAATTTTCAAGCAATGCATGCAACTAAAGGCAAAACAACTTAGTAGTTCCAAATACCACTGAACTAATGGTGCTTAAGGAATGATTTAGGGCTGATTTTGAAGTAAATTGATTGCTCAAATTACTAACACAATTCACCCAAGCTAAAATTCCATAAAGAGGCACCAATAGTGAAGGTAAACCAAGTGGAAAGCTACTAATAATTCAACATAAAACAAGAAACATATAAAGATTGAATTGAGCAAATATTTAAGAACAACAAAGAGATTAATATGCTTGAACTAAAAGCATAAAAGACTTAAGAGACTCAACAAGAGGTTCACCTCTTAGGAGCTCAATTCAAACTGTTTTTGAAGGCTTTTTTGTAAAAAATTTAAGAGGCTAAAACCTATGGAATTTAAATGAGACAAAATAGGAAACTAACATGACTAGTATTTGACAAAACACAAGATTAAGAAAAAATAACATACCTAAAAATAGAGCAAAAATTTCAGCAAGAGACTTAAAACAAAAGGCACAACAAAGTGGCCAAAGTTGATCACCACAATGGTGTGGAAAAATCCTCAACCATGTGGGTTTAATGGTCACAACTTCTTAGGTACACTTTAACATAAAAAACCAAGGGAAAATTAAGCAACTTGAACACAAAAATAAGATGCAAAGAAAGGGACAAATAAAATCGCATCAAATTAAATGGAACATAGACGCGTAGATAGAAAACAAAAGCGCATATAATAGCAAGAATAAAAAGCTATACTACTAGACAATAAAGGAAATAGAGATGACAAAAAATGAAGGACTTTAAAATAAAGAGATCAAAGAAATAAACAACAAAGCAAAAAAAAATTGAGAAAGAACGTGACCTTTAGAAAGTGGCTCTGATACCACTTGATGTGATCTTTGATGATCACGTGCCCAAAGGATCCTTTCTAAGGTCACTTGGAAGGGAAATGGACTTATGGAGAGGAAAGGAATGGGGTGAGACGCCACAAATACTATGTTTGATAAGCCAAAGGGGAGAGGCCACAAGGGAGGGGTCCCTTGATAACTCTTAGAAGCTCTCACAAAGGAGAAAAGGGGACACTCAAAGGTAAGAACCTCAACCAATATGGTCTCTAGGATTAAATTCAAGTGTAAAAAATACAAGTGAGGGAGGAGCTCCTATTTATAGAGGTAGCTAACCTCTTGAACAAGATAACCTAAAAAAGAAAGGCTAGGATTAAAAGGAGAGATCTAAGGGAGGAGAATTGAGAAACAATTCCCTCCTTAGATCATCAAACTTGGTGCCCAAGTTTCTCAAACCAAGGGCCAAAATTCCTTCTTATTAGCTTAGGGGGTTTATGTAGAAAAGAGGGGTGTAGATATCAAGGCTACCCCTTATTTCCTTCATAAAGACCCAAAAAGCTAAATCCATCCTCTAAATTCCTAAGACACCTCCTAAAAATAAAAAATGGACTAAATACATGTCCCAAATTAAATTCTTAATGCTCCTCAAAATTAAAATAAAGGAAAATTACATTTTATTAACTAAAGTCTCTAGCCTAATATCTTCACTCTTCATAGGAGGTGAAGTCTTCCTTTGTCTGCAAGGGCTAGGTCTTCTTCAATCCTTCTAACCATGGCCCTAGTGATAGGTCCTTGGCTAGGCATGGTCACATCATATGATGTTTGTATTAATCTACTAGTAATGCTATCTTAGTTATTTTGTCAAAGGTCCACTGCTCTGATTGAGGGTTAATTGGGGTAGTAGTGATAAGAAATATATGATGAGAAATATTTTGTAAAGGAAAAGTTTTTTTTCTTTTGTAATGAATTACTATTGCTCTATATTTGTCTTAAGAAGATTATGGTTCTTTATGTAAGAACAAATTTTGAAATTTCTCACAATTGAGTAAAAGTCTTTGACAAATCTCTACATTTTTCCATAATTGAATTGGGTTAGTAAAATGGGTATTACAATTCTTGTTCATACTGGGCAAAATTTGCAATATCTCTTTGCAGTTGATCATATTTGGTGCAGAGAAAATATTTCCTCAAGAATTTGTTAGAATGCTCCTACCAAGTATGGATGTTGTGCTCCGACAATGAACCCAACCAATCTAAAACTCTCTTATTTAATGAGAATGAGGAAGTTGCACGTCTCACTGTGTCTTGGGTCACCCTCTGTGATGTGTTCTCCCCAAGCAAGGCCCTACTATCACTAAGGCCATGGCTAGGAGAATAGAAGAAGACATGGCTAGAGTAGAAGAAGGAAGATCTCACCTCCATATGACCATCAAGTTATGCAAGCCATGACTTATTTACTTGTAATTTTACTTTTAGGAACCTAGGATTTTATTTTGGACATGTATTAGTCCATTTAATTTTCTAGTAGGTGTCTTAGTAATAAGAAGGGGTAAGATTAGCTTTTGGACCTTTATTTAGGAAATAAGGGGGTAGTTTGATAACTACACCCTCTTTCCCTAAATAAAACCCAAAACTAATAAAGGAGTAATTTTGGCCCTTGGATGAGGTAGCTTGGGCACTAATTCTCATCTAAAGGAGGGGATTGATTGGACTTTGGGCTTCAATCCTCCTCCCTTGGATGACTCCTTTTAATCCTGACCCTTCATTTCCTTCATGACTTGTCCAAGAGGTTAGCTCCCTCTATAAAAAGGTGCTCCTTCACACTCTTGTATTTTTTACACTTTATTGAATGGAAAAACCTTGAGTTGGCCAAAATTCTCTTAATGTCCACCCTTCTTCTCTCTTTGAGAATTCCTTAGGTTTTTATCAAGGGTTTCATCCCTTGTGGAAAACTTTCCCTCTTATGCTTATCTTACCTTAAGTGGCACCTAAAACCACCTCACTTCTTACCTCTCCACAAACCATTTCACCAAAGAAGAAAACTTCTAGAAAAAAATCAAGGGAGGCATGCATCACTCTGGTAGTGAACATCGTCTGTTATCCTTAGGAAGCACTTTAGGTGAGCAATTGGATCTTTTAATGGCAGATTGCTGAATTGCTTATTCTCAATCATATACATTTGTGTTGGTTTCAGTTTAAACAAGTTCTTCCCAAAGTCACGGAGTAGGATGTTACTAGCTATGCCCATCACGTCCAACCATTCTTCTTTGTCTAGCTTTGTTCTGGCGAGTAATTCTTTAAATCTCAAGGTTCTGCCAAAAAAAAAAAAACTCAAACATAAAACAATCCCTTAAGCTTTTATTGGAATATTTCTACACAAAACAATCCACCGACACTTTGTATCCTTCTATGTCTACCATGACACCATTAACTAATACTTTGAAACATCCCATTTGGCTACAGTCAGCTTTAGGCAATAAAGTCCTTGCTTGTTGTTTTGCCCCGTGAAACCTTCTATAAATTTAGAGGTGATATCAAATTTTTGCTTCTCTATCTCAACTTCAAGTTGTTGAACCTTCTCTTTGGTTTACTTCTTTGATGTGCAAGCAAAGGTTAAATCCTACTCGAGAGTTTCCTCGCAGATCTTCATGTGTTCAACATCTTGTTTTAACAGCTTGATTTCCTCAAGCAGTGATGTGATCATGTCTAGCCAAGGACCTATCACTAGGGTCATGGCTAGAAGGATTGAAGAAGACCTAGCCCTTGTAGACAAAGGAAAACTTCACCTCTTATGGAGAGTGAAGATATTAGGCTAGGGTCTTTAGTTAATAAAATATAATTTTCCTTTATTTTAATTTTGAGGAGCATTAGGAATTTAATTTGGGACATGTATTTAGTCCATTTTTATGTTACGAGGTGTCTTAGGAATTTAGAGGGTGAATTTAGCTTTTTGGATCTTTATGAAGGAAATAAGGGGTAGCCTTGATATCTACACCCCTCTTTTCCTACATAAACACCCTAAGCTAATAAGAAGGAATCTTGGCCCTTGGTTTGAGAAACTTGGGCACCAAGTTTGATGATATAAGGAGGGGATTGTTTCTCAATCCTCCTCCCTTAGATCTCTCTTTTTAATCCTAGCCCTTCGTTTTTAGGTTATCTTGTTCAAGAGGTTAGCTACCTCTATAAATAGGAGTTTTTCCCCTCACTTGTATTTTTTACACTTGAATTAAATCCTAAAGACCATTTGGTCGTGAAGTTCTTACCTTAAGTGTCTCCCCTTCTCTTTTGTGAGAGCTTCTAAGAGTTATCAAGGGACCCCTCCTTTGTGGCCTCTCTCCTTTGGCTTATCAAAGCTAGTGTTGTTGTGTCTCACCTCATTCCTTTTCTCTCCATAAATCCATTTCCCTTACAAGTTATCTTAGAAAGGATCCTTTTGGGCAAGTGATTATCAATGATCACATCAAGCAGTTTTTCCCTCTCCTAGCAAGGGACCTTAGCTAGGAGGATTAGAAAGAGACATGGCTAGGAAGGACCTTCATGAAGACTTTAGGGTCATAGTCTCAAAACTATGTAAATAAATTGTGTAATTTATGAAGTATTTTGAATGGGTGTAATTTCGTAATTTTAGGCCTTGTATTTTGGCCTATAGGTTTTATTTTCTCTAGGAGGTGTGTTTAGTCCCTTTAGAGGAGTGTGTTAATTAGTTGGGCTTGTCCTAGAAGAGTTTGGACGTGTGGTTCTCCTTTCCACACCCCTAATTGCTTATAAAACTCATCTAACCAACACGTGAAGCATGTAGAATACATGTAGGGCCCATTGTTCCCTCATGAGTGACGCCACATCACCTTCTTTATCCTACATGGGTTTTCTTGTTGTTTCTTGCTTGAATTTGAATTTTAGAAGTGTCATGTCACTTCCCTCCAAAATTCAAATTCAAATTAAAGGGAACATAGATCTTATTTTTTAGGGACTTGTTTGGATCTTTTCCTTTTCTTTTCCTAAGCCCCATGAACGTCAAACACCTCATTTCCCCTCTATAAATAGGCCCCACTCACTCTTGTAAGGGATCTTGATCATTTGAATGAAATTAGACTTTGTGAGACTCTTAAGAGTATCTTCATCTCTCAAAAGTTGAGAGTGCTTCTATTGCTTTTATCAAGGGTTCCTTCCTTTGTGGCAAGCTTCTACAAACTAGGTCTGTCTCTACCTAGAGTGGTGCCTCCATCTTCATCTTCTTCTTATTTATCCACACCTTCTTGCACCATTGGAACCCTTTTAAAGCAGGATCCTAGGGAGAGCATTCCAAGAATGCATCACTTCTCTTTGGTTTACTTCTCTAATGTGCAAGCAAAGGTTAAATCCTGCTCGAGAGTTTCCTTGCGGATCTTCATGTCTTCAACATTTTGTTTTAACAACTTGATCTCCTCAAGCAGTTTTTCTCTCTCCTCTTTGAACTATTTTTCCTTTTTGAGTAGATTTTATTTTTCTGTCATTAGTAAATGTTTTTCTTTAGTTTGTCCATATCTTTCCTTTCACTCTTCAATACTTTATTTTCTTTTTATATTTTGGCCAGATGTTTAGTTAACCCTTTGTGTTCCTTTAGTAGATCTCACACTTGCTCTTCGTTGATAAAGGGACATAACTTCCAAATGATTTGATAGGGCTTCCACACCCTTGCATATATTCAGTAAACTTAACTTTTGAATTTTCTCTTCATGTTCTTTCATGAGGAAATGACTGTGAATCAAAGCATTTTGTTCACACGCAATGTCTTATAAGGAGATCACCTTTCCCTTAGCAGTTCCTTTGTTCAAAGGGTCTCAGTTTTCACCCATAAGGGCAGTGATCATGCGTTCTTTCGATTGCACCTCACCAAGATTTTCACCTATTTCACATGCCGACGTTTGGTCGTAGTTTCCACTAAGTTCCTTATGCCGATCTCAGTTGTTGTCATCTTCAAACTTAGTGCTACCACTGGGTCCTTGATTGGTTCCTCTTCGATCTTATCAAACACTTCTTTTTTGGCCTTCTTTTGGCTCTATAGTCTTTTCATTTCCTTCATGGATAGAGACATCTTTTCTTTACCGAACATAAGAATTTTAGTTAGTCATAGATCATGAGCAAGTAAAATTATACGAAAGCAAGGGTTTACATACTACCAATATATTTATTTAACCCTATAGTGTCATACTCTAGAGATAACACCATGCCAGTAGAATGGAAACCCCAAGTTTCTATTTTCTAACAACCGATTGTTCTTCGGGTGTCAAGTCTGCTGGTTGAAATCCCCCACCAAATTTAGGATTTGTATGTCCAGTATAAGGGGAAGCCATCCAATACCTCTGGATAATGTGTAGGGGCGCAAACTTTGAAGTAATGTTCCTTGAATTTGTAAAAGATCCAAGGCAACCCCACTAAAAGAAACCCAATTTGATCTTTTGTTTTGTTTCAGTTCGAAAAAATAGAGAAACAGTCTCGAGGCTGGTAATACTCCAATTGCATTGCACATTATCTACAATCCATAAAAATACCCAACTATTTGGATGTAACTAAATTGATGCCACATTGACATATGTAAGACCTCTTTTTCTAAGTCAGTGAAGGGAAAGCGTACCTTGAGCTCCTCTACCTCGTCACGATAAAAAACATGTGTCCCTATCAACTCACGAATTTTATCACAATTATTGCTTTTAATTTTATATTTAAGAACATTTTCTTTAGCCCACGAGTAAAGGGCTTGATAATCATTTTCTACGTCCATCACTCGTCTTCTCTACAACATTCACCATTCACCTTCACCATTAAAACCATAAAATCTAAGAACAACACACACAAAAAATAATGGAATAACAACCTAAAGGGAACATAATGTTTTTATAAGTTACATACCTTTTCCGATTACAAGGTATAATGCACGCGTCACCGGATAAGCAAATGTCACCAGTCACCAGGAAAGTAAGCATCACCACATTACCAAACACCACTGGAAACCATGACGCCACTGGGGACCAAACACTGAACCCAGGGGACTGGAGGAGAAGAAGCTAGAGAAGAAATATCGAAAGAAGAATGGACTCCATAGTCCTCATTTCACTTTATGTTAGTGTCTAGGCGTGTTAAATGGGCAGGAAGGCGAAAGGTGAAACGTGAAACTACACCTCCAAGCGGCGTCACCTAGAGCAACATCACCCATCATTATAAAGGTTTTTCCTTACCTGTCAGAAAGCACCATATGGAAGTCCACCTCGTGACTCGCTAATAGACTAAACACCCTTTAATCAAAGGTTAATCCCTTACCAACTGATTTGACAGGTGATAAATGACGCCAATACGACCCTCTTGATAACCATGAGATCACTATTAATACTGATATACTAAAGAGCACCTATTTTTTGTCATTTAGTCAAAAGCGATATTAGTACTGATCACAACTCGTTAAGACATCATTCATCCTTTTCACTTCTTTAAACTCAAGACTGAAGAATTTGTGGATCGAAAAGTTTCCAACTCGACCTCTATTAACCGGCTCAAGCAACAACCTCATCCAAGATAATTGAAAACCAAGACCCTAATAACTACTGAAAAAGGACTTAGTACAAATAGGACAAACTAATAACGACCTCAGGAGGGCATCTACTAAACACCCGAACAAAACTACTTCTAGCATTTCTCCCAAATTCCAACCAAAACAATTAATCATTCGCTCTTTGTCCTTGATGAGTGTATTAGGAAGCAAATAAATACCCATGCAATACGTAGGTATATCGTGGAGCACTAATTTTATCCGTATCTCCTTACCTACCCGTGATAATCATCTCACATTCCTAGCCCCAGATCCCCTTCCACACAGTCTTCAACTAATATAGCCAAAAACCTGCTTCTTATATAGTCCTCCCCATTAGTGATGACGCACACCCAAGTATGTACCATGATTCATATTCTCTGGAATTGCAAATAAAGATGTTATCAAACTAAGATTTGATTAGCCAACATTCCTACATTCCTATTGAAGAATAGATTGGATTTGGATAGATTTATGGCTTGCCTAGAGCCTATTGAATTATGATTTGGTTAACCAACATTTTTTTTTGTAATACACAATAAAATTTTGTTAAAATTCTTTAGAAACATTTGAAAAATGTCATTAAATTATAAATAAATTATTACTAATAGGCTTGTAATATTTAATTAAATGTTACGTATAGTCTATGTAGTTAAATCCTATTAATAACATTTTAGACTTTACTAACATGAACTATACACATTTAATAAAAATGTTACAAAAATATATTAGTTACATATATGTAGTGTCCGTCTCTTTTATTTATGTATTTATTTAGTGATCATATTAAAAACCAGTAAATTAAAACAAATCTTTTATCAATAGATCCATTTTTGGGTATGTCGTGTATTAGTATTTGCGGTGCGTGTTTTGATTTTAAAACTAATTTAAACTAAACTAAAAATATAAGTGTGTTTTGTTTTGTTTATTTTTGCGATTTTAAAATTTTTAGTATTAAGTATTAAAAAATATATTAACATTTTTATTTCTAAAATTTTATAAAAATTTACTCATTCTTAACAAAATTATATAAAAATAGTAACAAATTAAGTTAAAGTATAAATAATTAATTTATTTAAATATTATATTTTACTAGTTGTCATCAAATTTATTTAATAAAATTAAATCAAATAGGTTTGCTAAAATATTTATTTATTAACTAATAATTTTAATCAATTTTTTTAATAATTATATTTTAATTAAAATTTTAATTAAAAATTAAGTCAAAATAATAGAAACTTAGAAAATAACAAGTAATTGTATATGTTTTTGTAAAACAAGTCTCTATCATATTTATGTATATAATTATATATATTTAATAATCTTATAATTTTAATAAATTTATATTGAGTATTTATAAAAGAGAAATATTTATTAAAAATTATTAATATTATAAGACATAATTTAGGAACAGTATTATGTTTAGAGAGTAAACCGACAAAAATAAGAGCTAATATTTGAAAAAAAAAAAATCGAAATGACTATTAAAATTCAATAAAAAAATTTAAACTTCCAATGCAAATCATTGAGATACATCCAACGGTAAAAAAGCACAGATGGAGACGGCGGTAGACAAATATGCAGGGTAGGATACAAATTCATTAAACACCCTTTGATTCAGGCTACATGTGCTGGTACTCCATATACATAGCACATAGGAAATCAAAGCAAGACTAGATACTTATATTACCACAAAATTAGGTGACGATTAACATTAAGTCAATTATTCCATACATAGACCCATGCGTATATAGATAATCAGCCAGAAGATATACAAGAAATTATTAGATAGTACAGATCAAACAAGGTGACAATCAATAAACTACTATATATAATTAATTTTTTCATAAATTATTTTAATCAAATAATTATATGTCTCCTAATTATTACTATAGATAACGTAGTGTTGACTATTTAATAATTTTTTTGGCAGATAATCAATCTAATATGGTTTGCGGGGATGAAAATCTTCTATTTCAAGTTTGTGTCTCATTTTCTATCTCAGCCAATCAATAAAGATCACATTATTTAATGAATTTTCTTTTGTATTTATAAAACTCATTAAATGACATGACATTTATTTACTGATTGGGACAGAGAATGAAACACCAATTTAGGATAGAGGATGTTGTTTTTGGTTTGTAGTTGGGTAAGATGTGGTAGTCATTGAGTGATAAAAAGCGTTTGAAATTGTTGTAATAGAATTCAATGCATATTTTGGAACGTAATCTTTTATCTGATCACTGTAGTGATTTTGAACATCACAGAATCTGCTCCGCAGCATAACTCCTCCATAGTTGGAAGCCTGTTTCACATAGGGTAGTCCATCATCAATGAGAACTTGTGGTTCAATATAATCGTCATCTGGGGCAGCATTACGTGCAACAAGTAACCCCAAGAATAGGGAGTTATTAGGAAGAATATAAGAGGTCTTTTGTGATGCAATATTGAATTGCTTCACCCATAATCTTTCTTGAGAGGTTCCTTAGTTTGAAGAAGATGAAGATGGTGAGTAGAGAAATGGCAGTGGAAGCGCCACTTCAAGAGAAGATAAGCCTAGGTTTGTAGAAGTTTGCCACAAGGAAATAAACTCTTAATAAAATCCATAGAAGACTCTCAAACTTAGAGAGAAGAGACATTTACAAAGAGCTCAAACACAAAGTGTATTTCATAAAAATAATCAAAGGTCCTTACAAAGTGAAAGATGAGTGTTATTTATAGAGGAAAGATAGGAAGTGGAAGTCCACTTAGAGCTAGGGGAGTAAGGAGTGCAAGATCCAAACATAGTCTAGATTAGTGGATTTAGTTCCCTTATGTCTCACTTAGATCCTAAAATAGTAGATCTAGTTCCTTAATTCAAATTTAAATTAAGAGACAAAAAGATGCCACTAGGATAGCGGCACCTAACTAGAGGGAACATGTGCGTCCCATATGCTATTCATGCACATATGTATGTTTAGGAGGTGCGGAAATCAAACAAGGGGTGTGGGAATTAAAATTCACACATCCTCTTGCTCCAAAAAGGCCCACTTTCTACCATACACCGCACACAAATAACTAATGGAACCTCATGCTCAAAATCAAGGGAAAACAAAGGGATATGGCAAAAAATACAAAGGCCTAAAATATGTTAATAAAACCCACTCAAAATACCACACAAATTATGCAATATTTACACACAATTTTAAGATGATGACCCTAGATCTTTTCATGAAGCTTCCTTTTAGCCATGTCTTTTCCCAATCCTATTAGACAAGAGTCCTTGCTAGGTGGGATTACATCATCTCCTCTCCCTTGGAGAGGATTTGACCTCAAATGTTGAGGCTCTTCTTCCTCTTCTTTCAATCCTGCAAGAAGATAAGCAAGGTAATCAGCAGGTGTAAACTCATAAGAGTTAGGAAAATGAGGGTTGTATGAGGTAGCCCCTCATGTTGGGGTAGTAGAGGTAGTGCAAAAGCCTCCACATAGAGGTTCCTTAACTTGTGCTTAATGCACTAAATAGTAGCCTCACATTGTTGGAAATAGGTGAAGAGATTATACTAGGTTCATCAGTTCATTCACTAAGGAAGGCTAAGTAAGCCTTATCCTTTTGTTAACCCCAAGACAGAATGATAGGCCTAAGGTGAGGCATTCTTGCATGGTCTCTTAAAGTTAAACTTGAGATTGGCCTCAGTCTCCAAAGTTTTGGGCTTAATCTTATGCTCAACTATAGTGGTCTCATCTTTAAGTAGAGCTTGAGGTTGTGATACATTGTGCTCAATGGTGATGGACACAACCTCAACTCTACTTCTTTATGGAAAGAATCATCTTCAATAAGATCCTCCTTGATGTCCAAGGTGTAATATTTTTTAAGGTTATCCTTCCCTTCTATGTCTCCCAAATCTTGAACTTGACATGCATGATCAGGCTCAAAGGATGAAGTTTCAAGCTCAACACTTGGGAGTGTATGCAATAGTGCCTTAATGAGTTGAAGGTAGAGAAGTTGTTCGATCAAAAAGTTATGTTTTAAGTCCCTTTTTGTATATAAATGGCTCTCCTTTAGCAGAACCTTCTTGGAAGTGACACTTCCTTCCATCCCATCAACTTTCAATGTTTGCTTATTTTTTATTTTGTTGTTTTTCTCTTCCTTTTCCCTTTTATTTTTAAAAATAAATTGGTCCTCTAACACTTAAGAAGGTGCAAGAGAACACAACCCAAACTTTGTGCCTAAGTGGGAGAGCGTAATCTCATTAGTGTGGCCATCATGAAGAACTTTTCTATCATATTGCCATGGCTTCCCTAATAAGATATGGGCCATCTCCATTGCTACTACATCACAGAGGATAGCATCCTAGCAGTTCCCAATAAAGAAGGGCACATCTACTTGTTGATTGACTTCCACTTCCTTACTTTCATTTATCCATTGAAGTTTGTAAGGTTTAGAGTGAGGAATAGAAGTCAAGGATAACTTCTCTACCAACCTAGTACTACAACAATTGTAGCAAGAGTCACTATCTACATTGATAGAACATACTTGATCATAGACCTTACATCTTGTGTGAAAGATGTTCTCTCTTTGATATTGTCTAGGATTATAAGGTTGGATTCCAAGAAGCTTCCTAACCATCAACAAGTCTCCCTCACAAGCATAAGTTCACTCAATATTAATGTTACTCCTTTCTTTCTCACTCTCACTAGAAGAGGAAGATGGTTCACTTAATGTCTTAGCCCCTCATGATCATGGTTTTTTTATTGGGGCATTGGGAAGCAATATGACCTATCCCAAGACATTTAAAGAACTTAATGCTACTAGCTCTAGAACTAGTAGGGGGTTATCTCTAGTATGCAGAGGATTTTTCTTTTCATGCATGTTTGTCATAGGTTCATCTTTGGGGTGGCTCTTGGAAGATCTCCCTATGGTCTGGTCCCTATTTGCATAAGAGTGGGAGAAATTATTAGAGTAGTCCTTCTTGGAAGAAGTTCTTTTCTTCATTTATCCCTCTACTTTTATGCAAATCTGAACCAAATCATCTAGATCTCTAATGGCAAGAGCTCAACATTATCTTTTATTTCAAGGCTCAAGCCACTAAGAAATCTAACTTCAATGGATCTAAACTCTTCAGTTATTCCAACTCTCCTTATGAAAAGCTTCATTTGTTGTCTATATTCTTCAACAGTCATGTTATGTTATCTTAGTTTTTGAAGCTTATCAAGGAGTTGTGTTTCATAATAAGAGGGAATGTGCCTCCACCTCATGGCCCTCTTAAGATCATTTCAATGTTCAACAAGAGGATCATGATGGTGGTGCCTTTCATCCTCAAGAGCAGTTCATCAATATATAACATACCATTAAAAGCTAAGGGTTGCTAAAGGAACTTTTCTCTCTTCATTAATTTTAAAACATTTGAAGAATTGTTCTACCTTCATCTCTCAATATCCTTTCTAAGAAAAGGTGGGAGATCAATTTTTTGTTCTTTTTGTTGATGATTTTGGTTTTGATTTCTCCTCACCCTAAGTTTAGGTCTCCCATTAAACCTATCATCTTCACTTGTTGATTCACTCCTAGAGGAGTTAGACCTATTCCCTCTTCTCCTTCTTTTTACTTCTTTTTTCTCTCTTTTTCCTCTCTTCTTTTCTCTTTTTCTTTCCTCCCTCCCTTGTCTTTCTCTTCTTTCTTTTTCCTCTTTTTCAAATCTTTGTTTTCTTTCTCTTTCCCCTCCCTCTCTTGTCTTACCTTACTCTCTCCCACTCTCCACTCTCTAAACTCGCTAACAAAGTTATCAAGGTTGTTTTCCTTAAGGGTGTTCCATAATTGGTTCACACTCTTGTTGCTACAGTTGTGTGATTCCATGAGAGTTTGCAAACAAAGTCCACTAAAGGCACTTCTTTCCCTTCAATGTTTTTTCACCTAATAAAGACAAGAGTATTTGGAACTCAAGCCTCCAACTAAAGCATTTTGAAACAAAAAAAAATTACACCTAACTCGTGATCCTAATGGTCCAAGAGCCTTTGAAACTCAAAGAACCTCTAAATGGTTTAAGAAAATAAAAGACAAGAAACTAAAAGTGGAAGGTTCTAACATGCTCCTAAAGGAATGAAGAGGTATACCACTTCCTACTTTAAACCTTGAAATGAGAAACTAAAATAGCTATTACAAACAAAAGGAAGTAACCTTTAGGGGCATCCAACACTTCCTTAAATAAGCCTTTAATACAATGAATTAACAAAACAAAAAAGCAAATAAATTATTCATCCAAGCTCTTCTCTCAAAGTGTTTGCACTCTTGTCTAGCTTCCTCCACTTGTTCAAGTCCTTCGTGGCTTAGTCAACACTTCCTCAATGTCCTACCTTTGTGAAAAACTCTCAAACCAAGACTTTTCTATAATAAAAGTGGCAAAAACACTAAGCAATCCAAGAAGCAAGAGTAGAAGCACAAAAAAAACAAAGAAAAGCTTAAAAATAGAAAGGTACACAATCCAAATGGAAAGAGTATTATAGACAAACTAGAAATGGTAAATAATGGAGACAAAACTAGAATTAAGGTGCAGAAAGAAGACTAAACACACTAAGAAAATCCTAGAAAGACACTGATAAGAATAAGGACTAAAAAGAAGATACAACAAAATTTTCAAAAATTGCACAAGTAGAAATATAAGTGTGGTCGTAATCTATTTGAAGTTCTCTCAAGCAATTAAAACCAAAATTTAACATTGCTTTTGCAATTTTAATGTTGCCATTAGGTACATCTATTTTGCTATACTTTTTTTGAACTTTTTTTTTTCTTTTCTTACTATTTTCTTTTAACTTTTTTTATCCTTTTATATGCACCTAATCACTTTTTTGAATTGCAATTTTTATTAGCAAACATTTGGTCATAAACACTTGAGCTAAAAGAACTAGCCAAGGCACACAAAAATTTCAAATCAAAAGTGCTATTTAAGAAAACATAAGCAACTCAAAAATGCACTAAAGTAGAAGTGATTTTAGACAATGTACCAAGAGCTTTTGGTTATGATTTAGAATTTCTTGTTTGCACAAGTTTTAGGTTCAAAGTTCATACCAAATTTTACTCAAGCAATCCTTGAATTCAAATCATCTTACAAATAGTACAAGAAAGAGCTACTAAAAATTCAAACAAGAACAAAATGATATAAGATGAAATTGAGCTTAATTTTTTTTTTTAGAAGTTTTTATTAAGGAAACATGCTTCATCTAAAAGCATGAGACACTTCTTTGGGGAACTTACTCAAGAGGTTACAACCTCTATGATGATCAATTTCAAAGAAGAGGTAACACACATTTTAGAACAAATACAAGGTAAAACCTAAGGAAATTAATATAACAAAATTAAGGAATAAACAATACTTAACTAAGACAAAATTTGAGATTATAAAACTGAAAATAAGCACCTAAAAATGAAACACAAAAACCGAACACAAATCAAATCAACCAAAGAAATGCAAAAATGAATCCAAAACACCTAACCACAGTGCTATGATTTTCGCCACAAAGGTGTGAATTTAAGGTAAAGTGCTTCTTAGGAACTTCATTTAAGCAAAAAATTCAACGCAAAAAAGAGGTAGTGGCAGAATGAAGAACCTAAAACACAAAAAAGTGATTCAATGGAAGAACTAATGAAATTGAACCGAACAAATAAAGCAAATATTGCATAGAAATCAATTAAACACAACAACAAGACAAGTAAACTCAAGACAATTAAAGAAAATTATGAACAACACGTGTTAAGATAGAAATAAGAAGAAATAGATGAAGAGAATGAATTCAAAATTTTAAGATGATTAAGCAAAGGAAAAGAACCTCAAGAAGTAGGCTCTGATACCACTTGATGCAATCTTAGATTGTTCCTCCCATGATCTTTCTTCTAGAGGTTCCTTAGGTTGAAGAAGATGAAGATGGAGAGTAGAGAAATGGTGGTGGAGGTGCCACTTTAAGAGAAGATAAGCTTAGATTTGTAGAAGCTTGTCACAAAGGAATGAACCCTTGATAAAAGCCATAGAAGCACTCTCAAAGTTAGAGAGAAGAAACATTCACAAAGAGTTCACACACAAAGTGTATTGAAAAAAATTATCAAAGGTCCTTACAAAGTGAGAGATGAGTGCTATTTATAGAGGGGAAATAGGAAGTGGACGTCCACTTAGAGCTAGGGGAGTAAGGAGTGCAAGATCCTAACATGGCCCTAGATTAGTGGATCTAATTCCATCATGTGTTACTTAGATCCTAAAATAGTGAATCTAGTTCCCTTAATTCAAATTTAAATTTGAAATAAGAGACAAGTAAATGTCACCTAGGATGGAGAGAGAAATTGGCGTCTAACTAGAGAGGACATGTGAGTCTCATATGTTACTCATACACATATGTATGTTTAGGAGGTGTAGAAATCAAACAAGGGGATGTGGGAATTAAAATTCACACATCCTCTTGGTCCAAAAAGGTCCACCTTCTACCATACACCCCATACAAATCACTAATTTCAGTCCATGCTCAAAAATAAGGAAAAACAAGAGGATTTAACCGTAAATACAAAGACCTAAAATATGCTAATAGCATCCACTCAAAATACTATACAAACTATGTAATATTTACACAAAATTTTAAGACTATGACCTTAGATGTCTTCATGAAACTTCTTCCTAATCATGTTTTCATGAAGATTCCTTCGAGTCATATCTTCTTGTGATCCTTCTAGCCAAGAGTCCTTGCTAGGTAGAATTGACCATTTTGCCCCAACAGTCCAATGGTCCGATGATTTTAAAAGCAATGCAGCATCGGCAGATGAGTATTGACATGGAGGGGTATCGTAGAACTGAACAAAAACATCATCGAAAAGGCCAGTTTTGATAGCTTTGTCAAGGTAGTAATCTGGCACAACACACCGTGGGGCTGCAGACAAGTACAAGTACCGGTTTTGCTGTCTGAGAGCGTCAAGTTCCTTGGCAATA
This sequence comes from Psophocarpus tetragonolobus, assembly GCA_037954015.1. Lineage (NCBI taxonomy): Eukaryota > Viridiplantae > Streptophyta > Magnoliopsida > Fabales > Fabaceae > Psophocarpus > Psophocarpus tetragonolobus. Next base: position 17,687,959 of record CM075692.1, read on the forward strand.
GGTCGTCCCAATAAAGGTTGGAACCGTATTCAATGCCATCCAATGAATAGGGAACCATGATGCCCACCGAGGAAGTTTTGATAGAGGTAGTTGGCAATGTCTTTTGCATCTTGCGGTGAGCAGAGGGAGTAACTTCCAGCAGCACCTCCGAGGGAAAGGAACACTTGGACACCTTTTTGCTGGCAGTGCTGTATTTCGGGTTGTAGTTTGCTTCAATGGCTCCAGTCACCGCAGTGGTCACCGATGTTCCAAGCTGGAGTTCTGCCATCCCCGTTGTCTTGGCCCCAGTAGATGGCAATGCCACCACTAATGGCGTCTGAAGAGTTAAAGGTGAAGAAGAGTATTGTCAAGAGAATAAGCATCCATCAGAAGCCATATGTTTTGGGCTTTAGCTCGATGGCCGCTTTAGAGCAAGAGAAGAAGTCACCCATTTATAAAGAAAATTTAAGTGACATTCATACTTGTGTTTTTTTAACTAATAAAATTTTAGATTTTATAAAATTTATTTTTTTATAAATTTAAATAATTTTTTTGTTTATTTATAAATAAATATTAAAAAATAAAAAATATTTATTTTATTATAAACCATATTTTAATTATTTTAATTTATCTCTAATAAATAAATAAATAAAATTTATTTCAATTTATAAAAAAATACATTTAGAATTTGATTGATTAAACACTCAATACCCTCAGGGCACTGGATCCATTGCGTTTTCTTATTCCCTCTTTCTTTACTCGGAGTTGAATGGAATAGGATGATTAGGTTTCCTTGCTTTTCAGGACGTGAACATTATAATATTCTTATAACTATTCTGTATATATTAGGTTAATGCACGGAAATATTAACAGTAATAAAAGAAATTAACTTTAAATAGTATTAGTTTGGTTGATTCGAAAATTTTTAAGTAGGGATTGACGTTATTCACTTCCACATGCATTTTGGGAGGGCAACTCATGTGCACGTGTAGATTGATTGGCAGGCCAGGCAAGGTGCATTTCCTTGGTTTTTCTAGAAAAACTACATTCTACACTTTAAATTTTATTAGTTACAGATGCTGTTAAAACTCCTCACCTTCCATTGTAGGGCTAAAAATGTGTTTTGTTTGGTTTTTGTTTTTTTCTTTTTATTATTTAAAATTAATAGCAAAAAGATTCCTATATTATTATGATATTTTCGTACTAACACAGCTATTTAAAAAAACTGTAATCATCAGTTTATTTGAGGGTCAAGATAATTTTTTAAAAAATATTATTTTATATGAAAAAATTAGATAATTATATTATAATAAATATCTCAATATTATATATACGTTTTTAACCTCTATACTTTTTTTTAATTTTTTTATCAATGAATGTTACTTATAATGTTTTTATTTTACTTTTTCAAATGTTACCTAACATTATTTTTATTTATAATTTAATTTAAATATTAAAAAATTATATGATTTTTTATAAAAATTTAAAACAATTTACAAATTTGAGGATCATGACCTTTGTCAATCCTCTCCTTCCACCTCTGGTGAGGATTACCTATTTAAAATAAACGTTTTGTACGAAATTTTTTACGCATACGAATTTTCTTTATAAACAAATAAAAATTAAAAGATAAAAAAAATAGAAGAGATTTATAAAAGAAACAAGACAACATGTATTTAAAAATTGTCAATTGGCAAATTGGGTTTGTAATAGCGCTTATGGGCTTGGTGTGAATCTTCCACACCTTTATATAATATGATTCGTGCTGATTGTTATTAGTTCCTAAGATTGGTTAGTGGATAAAAAACGTTGAGACAAATACGGTCCCTTGTTTTGTTTGCAAGAATTTGACATATTTGGTAAGGTAGAAATGATAATATTCGAAGGTAAAATTCAACAAAATGGTTCAAACAATTCAACTTAAAACGTGAGAATAATGTCATGCATTGAAGTCGATGTCACACTCTTTGGTGGAATTAATTAATGTTGTGTTTCATAAAAATTACGAAATATTTATTTTTTTTGTCTTTATTTAATTTTTGTTTGATATGTTAAAAAGACACATCTTATACTTTTGTTTAACTCTTCTTTATTTTATTAATAATTTCATTGGCTTAAAAAAAAAAGCCTTTGTGTAATTTTGACTAAATGTTTATATTAAATTAAATTTATCATTATTTATGTAACCTATTAAATTTAATAAGTTAAATATGTTTTTGATATTTAATAATGCATGCATTTTTTTTTATTTTAGTCGTCTAAAATGTTTGTTAATTTTTAATTTATATAAAAATAATGTAATTGATTAGAATCTTTCTTTAACAACCATAACGGATAACTTTTATAATTTTTGAAAGATCTAGTAAACTTTTATTCTCATCCAAGATATATAGTTATATACTATAATATGGTCTTTAAAATATTTTTAGAAACAATAATTGTTAATTTATTTTATTAAACACCTTATGCCTGTTTTGTATGATTTTTAGTTTTTAATTTTTAAATTTATAAAATTAACATTTTTTAGCTTACAATTTTAAAACATAATTTTCAAATCTAATTACCTTAAAATCTTTCATTCTTGAAGATACATAGCTAGTTATCAATGATCAACAATTGGTAACTAAAGATCGATTATCAGTGGCATTAACCAAATGTGGTAATGATTGGCAGTCATAGGTGGCAGTCAGTGACAAATTATCAAAAATGATAATCATTACTAGTAGGAGTGGCATGGGGTGGGATGAGGGTAGTTTAGCTTCCCCAATCTGCATCGAGGTTAAAAAATTGACCTATCCTCGTCCCTTACCAGCGATCGGGTTACCTTCCCACCTAAATAGAAAAAATAAGCACAATCACAAATTCCATAGGACTATGGGATTTGCCATAATGTTGTTACCTTTGCTTTGGCCTCATATCTAGTCATAATGCAATTTTAGTGCACTATGGTCTTAGTTACAATTTTGTGATTCTCGCACACTCATGATTTAATGGTTCATATGGTGTGGGTTTGTACATAGTTTTATATATATATATATATATATATATATATATATATATATATATATATATATATATATATATATATATTCATTTAAGGTAGAAGTAGAGCAAGGATGGGGCAATGATCAACAAATCCACCCCACCCTCAAACTTTTTAAGTAAAGAAAACTCACACCCAAACATGTCTCTGGTCAATGTGTAGTTGCCATGATCAACAATCAATGATGACAGCTGATAACTGATGGTCAAAAATATGGTTGATGACCGATGATCGGAAGTGGTGACAAAGAACAATTAATTAGTTACTATAAGCAATGAAATTGAATAAAAACAAAAACAAAAACAAAAATTTCAAAACTAAATTTTATTATTTTTAAAATGGGATAGAAACTATTTTAAAAATTATTAAACAACCAAATCAAAAACATTTTTGTGAACAATTTTTAAAACACATTTCAAAATCAAAAGTTAGAAACCACCTAAAATGCGGCCAGAGTCTTTTTCCACTTTATTCAATTATATTAACAAATCACTCCTAGATAATTCATAATTAAACATGACAATTTAGTCTCTAAAAGAACATAGTTATTAACAATTTAATACCAAAAAATTATGCATTTAATTAAATTAGACCTTTAAATTTATCTATTACTAAAAATGTAATCCCCGAAGGACTAACGCGTTTAACAGAAAAAATTGAATTTTAAAGATTAAATTGGCAACATCTACATGTTTTTAGGGATAAAAATAAGAATTTACTCATTTTAAAAATTAAATATATACAACTCTTAAAAAAAATTATTACTCAGTGATTTGGTGAAAAAATTATTAAAAATTGTTACTAATTCTATTTATAATAATTAATTTAATGCATCTTAACATGACTTAGAGTTGGTAAAATGGTTTCACCGTTTAACTTAGCTTGTGAGCAATACAATGATTCAAACTAGACTCTGAAAAACGATATCTAAATAGAAATGAGTCATTTTTTATCTAACCCATTTAGTACGACTAATAAAATGGACTTGGGTTAAGCTAGTCTAATTGAAAATATAATTACATAATTTTAAAATAGTTTAATTGGTATACACGGTTAGTATAAAGATTTTTTACTGACATTTAATCACAATCATTCATTCATGGTAAATTTGTTAACTTTATTCATTAATATTAAGTCACATAAATGAAAAGTCATGATTGAATGTCACTAGAAAAATCTTTTACACTGACAATTTATACCAATTAAATTCATTTTAAAAATATATATAGACTTTTTCTCTTTTCACTTACATTTCTCTTCCTTTTTTAGAGGGTAAATTACTTAAACAACCATTTTAGTTTAAATTTTGTTTCTCGCATTGCGCTACTCTTAAATCAATTGTATTCACACGCTCTCCATCATATTCGTTCATACAACTACGTACTCTCATTCTCTCATTCTTTCCATTGCATTCTCTCTTTCACATTATTCATCTTTCCTCAATCAACTCTATTTGTTTCTTTCTCAAAATTTCTCTCTAGTGCTAGAGTTCTATCTTCCTCTAGTATTTGTGGTTCAATCGTCCAATTTATTGTAATGAAATACCTTATCAATTTTATGTTTGTCTTTATAGTTTTTGCTATTCTTGTTGTCACTAATTTAAGTAACTTGAGTTGTTTTAGTTATGGATAAAGACAATAGAATTAAAAAGAAAAAATACATTAAAGAAAGTACTTACCCAAACAATGATTTGTATTCCGAAAAGTACTTTCAAAAAACAAAACTTTTCGACACACTTATGAGATATATTATTCTAGAAACTACTTTCTGAAATACAAATTATTGTTCCGAAAGAAGTGTTAATAAATGAAACATGTGTTTTAGAAAGTATTTTTTGGAACATTAAAATTGTAAAATACATGCTTTCTTAATTAAATAGAGTGGAGTAGCAAAAAGGAGCAGTGGAACTGGAAATAGTAAATTTCGAATGTATAATTTTAATCCTTTGAAATTTGAATAAACACACGGCCAGACCCTAAAATTTTAAAAAGACTAAAACTGGGCCTCAGCCAGTCCCTGAAACCGTCCATATAAGAAATAGTCACAATTGCAGCATCATTTTATTTTACTCGTCCACAAGGAAAGCCATGTGTTTGGAAACAAAAATATTTTTATTTTAAAAAATAATAATATTTTTTAGTCTAGAATTTATTTTTTATTTTTTAAAAATAATAATACTTAAATGTGATATATTTACCACTAATTTACTCTATTTCTATCTAGTAATAGCAATTCAACAATAAAAACTGCAAATATTTATTAGAACTAAATTAAGTGTTTCTTTGAAAAAAATTTATAAAATTATTTTTAATATTTTAATATTTAAAAACTAAAAAAATCCATTTGTTATTATTTTCTTAAAACAATTTTCATCTAATTTTTTAGTTTTTAGAAACTAAGACACAAAATTAACAATAAATAGTTTTACTTTTTAATTTTCTATTTTTATTTTAAAAACTTAAAATACAATAAGTATATGTTGTTGTTTTTTTGTTGATTTTTCTAATAGAAGTTAAAGAAAGTATATATTGTTTTTACTTTTCATTAATGGAATTTCAGTAAATTTAAACAAGTTTTTCATTTTTACATCTTCAAAATAGTTTTTAAATAACACTTACCAAACAAGTTTTTTTTTTTCTTCTTTCCTGAAATAATTTTTAAAAATTCTTTTCAAAAATTAAAATACAAAATCAAAACCAATCAAATGGTAAGTGTATGTTCCTGGTACTGATAGGTTAAACGAACGCAAAAGCAAGTGGTTGCAAATCATGTCTCAAAATGTGGAATTATTTAACTATTAAACACAAAATAAAAAAATTAATCCAAACATGCTGTTAATATCCGGCCAACAAAAATCATAATTCTCTTTTTTTTTTTTTTACTGCAATCATAATTCTCTTATGTACTGCATAATTATATATATTTTTTCTCACAGCTATACAAAATTTTATTTATATTGTCATAATTAATTATTTCTGTATTATAATTACTATCTCATACTACTACTCTACTACTTGTACGTAGATGAATCTAAACCAAGCAATTTTCCTGTTTTTTGTTTTTTTACAACAATGAATGCAGTACGATAAGTTGACCTTACACCAAATAATGGGAATTGAGGGCATAGAACGGCCGTTGACTTCACATCATATTCCTTTTCCATACACAATGCACTTGCAGACATTTTGGACCGGATTATTAATTTGATATTTCAACATTACTATATATTATCTTAAGCCCTAACATTGCTTTGATGTTATTATTTTAGGATAATTTTAATCATCGCAAAATTCATCAAATTCAGATTGTGCCTTATACGGTAGATGCTAAACATTTACAATATAATATATTCATTAACTATACTTTATTTCTTATAATAAAAATATCAATTTATTAAATTTATAATATACATAATTATAATTTCAAATAAATAATATGTTACGCGAATAAAATGTTCTTCAACCGGAATACTATATACAGAGGTGAGAGGAGTACTCATTGCAATAATAACTCGTACGCATCTAATCTAAAATTGTATCGTTATCATATGATTCAAAAAAAAAAACTTTAATATATACAGATATTTTATACTTTGAATTAATTAAAAATAATTCTAAATAGTATATGACTATTATATAATTATTATAAAATAAACTATCAACAAATTTTAATTACATAGCACCATGCTTGCTTTGGACTGTGTAGAAAAACTTTTTTACAGCATGATTGTATTCCAGTAATTATTTTAATCTTGGAAATATTATACCTTGTAAAAATTGAATTTAATTGAATACATTAATATCATAACAGATTTTTTTGGTACAGTATTCACTTTAAAGCAACTATAAAGTTATAAAACCACGTTGATATATAGTACAAGTGTAAAAATTTTCTTTTATATATATATATATGATTGGTTAAAATTTATTCAAAATTATCATTGATAATTTTTAATAACTGATGAGCAATTATAAGAAAAGTTAAAGAAAAAAGTAGTTTTCATATCAATCACAATAATAAGATTAGTTGTCTTTTGAATTTCAATAGTTATCCCTCTTGTCATAGTATCCCTCTTGATAATGACAGTGGATATAGTACTATACTACAAACCCCCACAAATTAATTGACAAATAAGGGAGTTGTTGAAAATGGAAGTTCTTTGACGTTTTCCCGTGGGAAATGATATCTCTTTGGTCAACGCCTTAATTAATTGGTATCTTCAAACTTGAAGGCTGTGAAAAGCAAGGCATTAGGTCTATAAATATGAAAAGAGAAAGGAAGGCTTCAGAAGACACCAAGGGGCCGTGGAGAAATAAAGAAGTGAAGCCATTTTAAAAAGATGGGCAAAATAAAAAAAGCTGATGCTTTGGCTCTTGTCCTCTTGTTTATTGTTGTTGGAATCTCTCATGCGGGTGGCATTGCCATCTACTGGGGCCAAAACGGGAAGGAGGGCACCCTCTCTGAAGCATGTGGCACAGGTAGATACACTCACGTCAACATAGCTTTCCTCAACAAATTCGGCAATGGCCAAACCCCAGAAATGAACCTGGCTGGTCACTGCAACCCCGCAACCAATTCCTGCACAAAGTTCAGTGCTGAAATCAAGGACTGCCAAAGCAAAGGCATCAAGGTGTTGCTTTCCATTGGTGGTGGAATTGGAAGCTACTCTTTGGCTTCCGTTGAGGATGCAAGAAACGTTTCAACTTTCTTGTGGAACACTTTCTTGGGCGGCAAGTCAACTTCAAGGCCTCTAGGTGATGCTGTCTTGGATGGCATAGATTTTGACATAGAGCAAGGTTCAACTCAAAACTATGACCACCTTGCACGTTTTCTCAAAGCATATAGTAATGTAGGCAAGAGGGTGTATCTAGCTGCTGCCCCTCAGTGTCCAATTCCCGATAGGTTCTTGGCCACTGCCCTTGACACTGGCCTATTTGACTTTGTTTGGGTTCAGTTCTACAATAACCCTCCATGTCACTATGCCAACGGGAACATAACTAACCTTGTGAATTCATGGAACCGTTGGACTAGTACTGTGCCAGCTGGGAAGATATTTTTGGGGTTGCCCGCCGCTCCGGCCGCCGCTGGTAGCGGTTTTGTTCCGGCGGATGTGGTGACATCTCAAATCCTGCCTGTGATTAAGCAGTCACCAAAATATGGTGGGGTGATGCTGTGGTCAAGGTTCTTTGATGTTCAGAACGGGTATAGTACTTCAATTATTGGCAGCGTGTGAATAGTAGTTGCAATTAGTCATTGATTTTTGTTTTCAAGTTGTGATTTTAAAAGTAATAACTACAAGAAAAAGAATAATGTACTTTTGCAAAGTAGTGTGCTGTTATCTGCGATTGTGGTGACATGAATGTATTGCACTTTGGTTGCGTTTATTTTCAACTTGACTAATAGTATTTTAAAAACAAGTTGAACTGAACACAGCTAATTAATGTGAAAGACAATGACGATTGATTTAGAGCTGAGAAGAATACTGCAAGTATCCAAATTATCATATCTGTTAACATCAGAGAGTTTTAATTTTAGTTGAAAACGAACGTGAGAGAGATTTAGTTAACGAAATTGATATAAAGGAATAGGTGTAAATGGGGAAAGAACAGAGCCGTAAGTGAACTTCAAAAGATTCGGTTAAAAGATACAAAGCATCTCATGTATATCGTCGTTAAAAGATTGGCTTTTCATATCTATTATTAAAAAGTCAAGTTTAGAAACTGAAATGGTCAAGAGTTGAGACTGGCCACAATGTCTCATGTTGAAATTCCACACAGATTATAAATATATTAGAAGCAACATTCACATGCAAGTAAACCCATCAAAGAGGAATATATTTTTCTAAAATTAAATATAACTAACTGTTCGATTGGTACGGCTAAATGGGTTGCTTGCCACTTTTTAATTAAAGCGCTTCCTGGCTTCAGCATATATGGAAACAACATGTATATCATCGTTAAAAAGTTGTTCCTGATAATATGAATATGAAAATGTAGTATTTGTTTAAAGTTTTAAAAAAATATTTTGAATATTGGTCATTCTCAAGAAAGTGGTTACTACATAATTTGGTTTTTTATATATATGCTCATGATAAAATATTGGTAAATTGTATTCCTTGAAAATATTGGCCGTTATTTCTTTGAAGCCCATGGTTTGAGTTTTTTCTTTTCATAAATTGGCTATACCTCCCCTTTATCATTTTAACATTTGGATGATTAGAAATATTTTCTCTAATTAAGAGTTCTTCTATTTTGAGTGTTCATGTTTTGTCTTGCTTGAGAGAGTCATTTTATGACTATTATCAAGAGTTTCTTGCTTTATTACTAACTTTCTTCTTTGGTTTATCTTTCCCCTTCCATTCCTAGTCTTTCACCTCCATTTTTTAAACAAGAACATCTACGGAGCAAGATCAAGGGAGAAACAATTTTTAGGATGCACCAGATTGGTTCAGTTCAGATCCAGGAAAAACCGATCAAAAAATTAAAAAATCAATTTTTTCATTAAATAATAAAAAACAATTTTATATCACAAACTAGTCAAATTCATTAATATACTAAATTCATAATTTTATAACAAAAATATTAAGTGTTTTATATATATTAAATTAGCCAAATTAAACTGCTAAAACAATTCAATACTATACCATCATCGAATTGCATATATTTAAAGCAACTCAATATAAACAAAGTTAATAACCCAATACAAGAAAAGTTAACAATGCGATACAAGCAAAGTTCAACATAGTTAAAGTTATCAAACATAAATTACTAAGTTAAATATATAAAATAAATTTAATAATATATATCTTTAGTTTGGCTCGAGTTTAATCATAGTTTTAAAGTGTTGAAATCTCAAACCTATCCAAACATGATAAGTTCTACTCAATTTGATTTGAGTCAAATTTAATTATACGAAAAATCCAAACAACAAATATTTTCATCGACTCCCACCAGGAGTGTATAAATTTAAAGTATAAAGTAAATAAAAAATAAATTTACTAAATTAAAAATATAAAATATAAAATAAAAATAAGGTTGGGTCAGAGTTTTAAAATGTGAAATCTTAAACAAAAAATGTTACTAAATTTACTAACTTAAAACTATAAAATAAATATATAATAATAATATAATATATATTTTTGAGTTGGTTCGGGTTGGGTACGAACAGGACATGATTAGTTCTGATTGATTTGAGTCGGGTCCAAACCCAATCAAATGAAAAAATCGAACCAAACTAATTGATTTGGTTCAATTTATCAGTTCATTGGATTGACGCGAAACAATAAACACTCCTAACTCCCACCTAAACACTTGGTTAGTTTAATCAATACTCATTGTATCTCGTATTGGTTTTTGTTTATATATATTAAGAAAAATTAATAAATAAATAAAAAATACTTAAATTAAATTTATTAATATTAAATTGAAAATAAAAAAGATACTTATTATAAATATAAATAAAAATAACTAATATTATGTTAAAAATTAAAATATAATAACTATCTAAATCACACTTATTTTTATGTTCTTTTTTCAATGAAGGTTGTTATGATACAAAGTATCATCTTGTCTTGTCGCCACAAGGTTAACCAATTTAATTTTGTTGATCGATGCTCCAAATTCAATATCAGCAAAACAATCCCTTTCATTTCATTTATAATTTTCTTACCTTTTAAAAATTAAACTTTTTTTTTAATTTTTTATTTTTTTTATAAGTTAAATATTAGTAGTTAATATTTTAATTTTTTATTAATAAAGAGATTCAAACTAACTAGGTGTTTTTTTACAACAATTTTATAAAACTGTTTTCAGTATTTTAAGACTTGATTGGTTTAGTTTTGATTTTTAGTTTTTAAAAAGAGGTTTCAAGAATAGTTTTCAAAAACTATTTTCGAGAAGAAAAAAAAAAACTTGTTTGGCAAGTTTTAGTTAAAAACTGGTTTGAAGATGTAAAGATGGAAAAACATGTTCATATTCATTAGAATTTCATTATTAAAAAGCAAAAAATAATATATTCTAATTTTATTTTGATTTTTCAAAACAAAAATAGAGAACTGAAAAGCAAAACTATTTTCAGTTGTTCCTATTTTTTAGTTTTTAAAAACTAAAAACTCAGAACTATTTTCGAAAACTGTTTTCAGACAACACTAGTTTTTTAGTTTTTAAAAACTAAAATACTGAACAAACACTTAGTATTTAAAAACTAAAAAACTCGTTTGAATAGTATTTTCTGAAAATAGTTTTCGTAGTTTTTAAAAACTAAAAAACAGAAACAACTAAAAGTAGTTTTGTTTTTCAGTTTTCTATTTTTGTTTTAAAAACTCAAACTATAATCAGAATATGTTGTTTTTTGCTTTTCATTCATGAAATTTTAATAAATATGAACAAATTTTTTCATCTTCAAAACAGTTTTCAAATAACACTTACTAAACATTTTTTTTTCTTTTCTTCTCAAAAACAATTTTTGAAAACTATTCTTAAGAACTCTTTTCAAAAACTAAAAAACAAAATTAAATCAATTAAACTCTAACTCTTCCTCCTTAACTCTTTATTTTAATTCTCAATTTTTTAATTTTTTTTTTTATCTTTCCTATCCTTAAATAAGTGGAGAATTAGCCACTTATTTCATACAGTGATTGAGTGCATAATTCCCACTCTAGTAGTCAGGATCATACCTGTATACCGTGCCAACATAGGTCCCAACTCCCAAGATTGTTTAAGGAGGGCTCTTTATGGTAGAATGAGTTAGGTAAAGTTGTGGCATATGGGCAGAATGGGATTCTGGGAGAGGGGAAGAAAATTAAGTTTTAGAGGAAAAAAAGGGTGGGATAGGAACTGCTGCACGTAGTTTTTAATCGGATATACTTAATTCTGAGAATAAAAAAAACAACAGTTTCTAAGGTTAGCGATTGGGTGGGAGATTTTTGGGAGTAGAAATTTAGTTGGAAAAGATTGTGAATTGAATGAGAAAAGTTAATGATGCAGCAGTTTATGTAAGCAATAAGGGGGATACTACCAAAAAGAGGAGAGGAGTATAAGTGGGAATGTAGCGGAGGGGTTTAAGCAAATATTTTCTAAGTTAAGTAACGTATATGCTACGGGTACACACATAACATGATTAATTTCTAAAATATAAAATAGGAGAACAAGACTTATGTATATATAAATAATTAAATTTTAATAAAATAAAATATAATGAACATAAATTAATTAAACTAGTGATATATTCGTCTATTAAACAAATTTTGTATGATAACAAAGACAAAAAATAGGTACATTATTTTTTTAATAACATCATTGTGTATTTATCTATGTTGATTGTTGAGATTTTGGTTTAGGTATTTAAGTAGTATATAAATAGTTCACGCTTCTAAGAAAATAATAATTTTTTAATTGAACATCTTATTAGAAATGTCGAGATATGTTTGTTAGGTGTTTTGAAAATAAAGGTGTTCCAAATATGTCCAACACGGAAACACTTAAAAAATTAGAAGTGTCTATGCTTCTTAGTTTGTAAGAAATGCGAATATTGATTTACAACCGCTGGGAAGTGTGGAGTGTGAGAGATTTTACAAAATGGTGTGGGAAGCAATGATACCACCAAAAGTCCAAGCATTCGTGTAGAGATCGGCTCTAGGGAGAATGTAGACAAGGCATGAATTGAGGAAGCGACATGTAATACTACCATAACAAGACTAGTCGTGTTTTCTATCACAAAGAAGAAGAAATGGTGAGTCATCTTTTGTTCCCTTGCGAATTTTCATACGAGGTGTGGGTGTTGTTATGATTGGTTAGGAATAAAAGTATCTTTATTAGCAGTTTTGCAGGCTGATTTCTAGCAACATGATGGGGGATGAAGATTCTAAAAAGGAAAAGAATTTGGAGGACTATTTGGCTAGCGGTACTGTGGACTATTTGGATTCTTAGAAATAAGGTTTGTTCAACGGAGAGGAAACTTCGGTCATGAAGATAATGGAGATAAAATCATGACTTTGGTTAAAAGCTAACATGAGTGGATTTATATATTTTTATTGTCAATGATCTGAAAATTTGTCTCTTTGTATTTTAAATATGTAGAGTGTGTTAGAAAATAAAACGGATAAATAAGAGAAATAGGGAGATTTACACTATATCTGGTTACATGACTTGACCCTCATTATGATAGAGTAACTGACCATTATATAATAACATAACATAAAAACAAATAATGACGTAATGTCTTAATTAAGAGTAATTACATAGAATAAATTTCTTTTAAGCATATAACGTATGATTTTTCAACTCACAATTTATTTCTAATTATTATTTCTAACCTCCTCCCTTAATTAGAAAACTCCTAACAATTCTTCTGTAATCCAAGTCTTGCTCTCAATCTACTAAAATATTCTGACTTAAGTGGCTTGCTAAAAATATTTGTAATTTGATCATGTGTCTTCATATAAACTATCTCCACTTCTTTCTTGGCAATACATTCTCTAATGAAATTATACCTTGCAAGTTCAAAGGCAAATTTATTATCAACATAAATCTTTGTACTTTCTTCTTATTCATATTAAGCTTTTTCAACAATATTCTTAACCAAATAGTATGACATGTGCAAGAGGTTGCTGCCACATATTTGGCCTCACAAGTAGACAAGGTAACAGTGGCTTGTTTTTTAGAATTCCAAGTAAAAGCACAATCAGGTATAAACACAAAACCAGTAGTGTTTTTTCTATAATCAACATCTTCCACAAAATAACTATCACAAAACCCTATAAGGTTGAACTCATTAGTAGGTGAATACAAGAAGTCATAGTCAATAATACCTTTTAAATAATGAAGAATTCTTCTGACAGTCTTCATATTAGTTGAGGTAAGAGACTCCATAAAACGACATACAAATCCAACCTCATAAACAATATCCGGCCTTGTACATGTTAAATACCTCAAGCTTCCCACAAGACTCTTGAATAGAGTAGAATCTTCCTTCTATCCACCATCAAACTTTGACAATTTCAGGTTGCAATCAAGCATTTTGAATTTCTCCAACACCTTTTTTGCATAGCTTTCTTGAGAAACAAAAATTTCATTCTCCTTTTGCTTCACTTCTAATCCCAAGTAATAAGACATAAGTCCTATATCTGTCATCTCAAATTAACAAGACATTTTCTTCTTGAAATCTTCAAATAAATTTGAGTTATTTCTAGTAAATATTAAATCATCCACGTAAAGACAAACAAAGAGAATATCACCATTTTCAAAAATTTTAACATATAAAGCATACTCATGTTGACAACGGGAAAATCCATTGCCTTGAAAGTACTCGTCAATGCAGTTATTTCATGCCCTTGGTGCTTACTTTAAGCCATACAATGTCTTCTTCAATTTTAAAATTTTTTTCTCTTCATCTTTGACAACAAAACCCATTGGTTGCTCAACATAGACATCCTCCTTAAGATAACCATTTTGAAAAGTCAACTTAACATCAAGTTGGAAAATTTTTCACTCCATTTGAGCTGGTAAAGAGATAAGAAGGCAAATTGTCTCCATACGAGCAACCGGTGCATACACTTCATCATAATTAACTCCATGTTGTTGTTTATATCCTTTCACAATTAATCTTGCTTTGTATCTTTCCACGTCCTCTTTTGCATTCTTCTTAATTTTGAACACCCACTTGACTCCAATTACTTCATGACTCTTAGGAAGTTTTGACAACTCCCAAGTGTCATTCTTTTTTATAGCATTAATTTCTTCCTCCATTGCTTGTCTCCACCTTTTATCTTCCATAGTTTCATCAAAATTTAGAGGTTCACTGTCAACAAAGAGACAAAAGAAATCATTTATAATTTCAGTTTCATCATAAATCTCTTCAAGGCTTCTTATTTTTCTCGGTTTTTCGCTTGAGCTCCCTTCAGAAGATGAGGCTTCATGAATTGAAGTAGTTGGTGAAAGAGGTGGAGTAGAAAACTCATTTTGTCATACATCTTATTGATCAATTTCTTCAAAATAGGGGAAAAAATCATAATTTTTTCTTCTTTCTCCCAATTCCATGTCTTTTCTTCATCAAATTCTACATCTCTACTCATAATAATCTTCCCATTGTTTGGATTTTACAATTTGTAGCCCTTTGAATTTGCATCATAGCCAATGAACACATGTTTCACACTTCTATCATCAAGTTTGGTTCTTCCTTGGTCGGGTACATGAGCAAATGCAATGCTCCCAAAGACTCTAAGATGATCAACATTTGACTTCACTCCACTCCATGCTTCTTGAGGTGTTTGACCTTTGACACTCTTTGTAGGAGAACGGTTAGATAAATAAACTGCATAAGAAACAGCTTCGACCCAAAATTCCTTGGGCATAGACTTAGCTTTCAACATACATCTAGCCATATTCAAAATTATTCTATTTTTTCTCTCTACCACGTCATTTTGTTGTGGAGTTTTAGGAACCGTTAAAGGGCGACGAATCTCATTATCTTTACAAAACTCATTGAATTCTTTTTATGTGAATTCGTCACCTCTATCGGATCTTAGAACTTTGATTACATAACCATTCTCCTTCTCAAAAAGGGCTTTAAATTTTTAAACATTACAAAAGCCTCAGATTTTTACTTCAAAAAATACACAAGTCTTTCTACTATAATCATCTATAAAAAGAAAAAAGTATTTATTTTTACCAAAGAAAGGAGGATCAATTGGACCACACACGTCAATGTGTACAAGTTGGAGAGGCTCCTTTGCTCTTGATTCAACTTCTTTAGGAAAACTTCTTCTTGCATGTTTTCCATGGAGACATGCTTCACACAACTGATTAGGATGATTGATTTGAGACATCCGTTTAACGACCTTCTCATCTCCTAAGGTCTTGAGTGCTCCAAAATTCAAGTGACCAAACCTCATATGCCAACACCATACTACATCTTTTATGCTAGTCTTCAAGCATTTTGCTTCATCGGTCTTTATGTTTAAAGTAAACATTCTATTTCTTGACATAAAAACCTTAGCAATTAAATTAGAATTTTGGTATTTAAGCCATAAACAATTATCTTTCATGATAACTTCATATCCCTTCTCAACAAGTTGTCTCAAACTCAAAATATTACTTTTTAGTTTAGGAACTTAATAAACGTCCTTGATTAATTTGTGAGCATAATTTTTTTAGGAAATTAAAATAGTACCTTTCCCTTGGATTTGTACCTTAGAAGAATCACCAAAGGAAGCATTTCCCTTCACCTTCTCTTCAAGCTCCACAAATTTTTCTTTATAGCCATACATGTGATTGCTTGCTCCATTGTCAAGATACCACAAGCAATTATCATCACCTTCTTCATTGTTAAGTGCTAGCAATAATGTTGGCTCTTCACCTTTTTATTTATCATCAACAAGATTGACCCTTTCTTCTACATTGTTTCTACATTCCCAAGAAAAATGACTATACTTATGACAATTGTAACATTCAACATTTGATTTATCATACTTCCTTTCATTTGTTCTTCCATGATTGCCTCTTCTTCTTCTTCCACGACCTCTGGTTTGTTGATAACTTCTTTCATTATTATCAAAATTGTCATAATCTCGTCTTCCTCTTCCTCTTTCATGGCCACGTCCACGTCCTCTTCTGTGACCAAGTCCTCTTTGACTTTTTTCTCCATTTTCTTTCAAAGAAACTTTGTCTTTTAGGACTTGCTCTAAAGGCTCATCATGTCTTCTTTTGAACCTTTCTTCATATGCTTAAAGAGAAACCAATAGTTGGTCTACAGTCATTGATTCCAAATCTTTGATTCTTCAATTGCACAAACCATAAAATCATATTTGCAGTTAAAGAATAAAAGACTTTTTCTACCACACGAACATCTTCCATCTTCTCTTCATAACATCTCATTTGGTTCACAACTGTCATCACCCTATTACCAGAATTCAAAATTGACTCGGACTCCTTCATATGCAAGGATTCAAACTCTCCATGAAGAGTTTGTAGGTACACCTTCTTCACCTTGTCAACACCTTCAAGGGAAGTTCTCAAAATCTCCCAAGCTTCCTTAGAGGTGACTGAATTTGACACCATTTCAAACATAGCTTCATCTAAGCCTTGATAGATGAAAGTAAGTGCCTGTTGATCCTTCTTCTTCATCCTCATCAAAATCTCCCTCTCATTGGGTTGTAGAGTATCCTGATTTTCAAGTTGGATATAACCTTTGTCCATAATATCCCAAGCATCTTGGGAACCTAGTAAGGCTTTCATCTGAGGGCATCAATTATCATAATTTTCATTGGTTAAACGAGGAAATTGAAACAAGTTTAAGGCATTATTGTTTGTCATCTCTCAACTCACCAAGTGCTTCACTTTTACCTCACTAGGTGTTTCACTCTGTTTTTTTTTTTTTTACTTTTCAGAATCGTAGCTCTGATGCCACTTTGTTAGAAAATAAAACGAATGAATAAGAGAATAGGGAGATTCTCATTTCCTGACACACTCTCTCATGACTTGACACTATTTATAATAAAGTAACCGACATTAAATAATACCATAATATAAAAACAAATAATGACGTAACGTCTTAATTAAGAGTAATTATATAGAATAAATTTCTTTTAAGCATATAACGTATGACTCTTCAACTCACAATTTATTTTTAATTATTATTTCTATATAGTGCTCATAAGGTGGATTGTGTAGTAGCATAGGCATGTTTACTGGTTAATAATCCTAAAGAGGTAGTTCTTGTAACAACTTCATGATCTTTGATAATTGTTAGAGGAACTGTCCTCTTAATTGTAGGTGATAGGATGTTATGTCATATGTCTAAGTATAAGAGGGAAGCATAGGTGACTATTGATTTAGGGTAACAACAATTCACATATCAAGCATACATTGTTGAGAAATCATTAAGTGTGGGGCTGACATACTCTGATAGTGGAAAGTTGGAGCATTAATGGAGGATGGAAGTTAGACCAAGTAAAAGTTATGTACGTATGCATTATGGGTCACAACATATGTTTAATATATGTTCATAAGTAGGGTTGTTAAATAAGTCCTTTTGGTAAGAGAGTAAATATGACATATCCTTTGTTTGAGCTTCTAAAGTGGATAGGTACTATTTTTTATGTGTTAAACAAAACCTGTAGAATACACCACAAGGATGGGGCTAGAGGGCTAGAGATTTTTACGTCTAGCCGAGTTAATCATAACCTAACTGAGTTAATCACAATCTCGTGGATAAGGTCGCATGTCTATGTGGTGCGTCAATCACCATTCAACTTTTACTCGTAGGTCTAACACACCTATGTGGGAGAATCTACAACCTTATGAGCACGTCTCATATGTATCTTTTCGACGTGTCAAACACAACCATGTCTCATATGTTACAAGAGTGTGTCTCGAGACTACAAATTTTAAATATAGTCGAGTTAACCACATCCTTGTAGAGAAAAAACAAGGGTATGTGGGATGCGAAAGTCGGTATTCAACTTTTTCTATTTTGTTTAACATACGGGCATGGGAGAAACTACATACTTGTGGGGTGTAAACGTCTCAAATGTACTCTATGTGATGTGTCAAACACAAACCTTATCAAATAAGCCACAACGGTTTTACTCGAAACCTGCATATTCAGAAACTAGATAAAGAATAGGATGACCAATCCACATCCATATTAAACGGTTAAAGAATAGGATGAAATGTATAGTTTTTAAAATTTAACTAGATAAAGGGATCATCTTAATTACTAGAAACATGGGCTATCTAACATTCAAGTAGTGGCTGCTAAGAGAGATTATAAACGTATTTTCATTTTCATTTCTCTTTCTTCACATTTCCGCTTCATTTTCTTCTTTTTTTTTTTCCTTTTTTTCCTATTTCATCTACTCAATTCACCGTACGTAGTTATCATAAATAACTCGTATTTATCAGCGGCTATTAGCCTATATATAGGTCGTCAAAAGGTTGTTATTTACATGGGCTGAAAAAAAAGGTTATATATAAAACTTCAATATATCAACTTTATTGACACCTATTATTTATTTTTTTACTTTTATATTTTTATCTTCTGCATCACTTATCATATTTTTTTCACTGATTTTTGTAAGTGTTGATTGATGAATAAAGTTTAGTATCTACGAAAGTTTTCCCAGAAAAACAATTATTTCCAATCACATCACACGGAACACGCGAGGCTGACTACTTTTAATGCAAATAATGGATGGATAGAACAGGGACAATAGAAGGTAATGATGGATGATATGAATCGCATAGATGATAGTGTGTGCTTATTCATGTAGGGCAGACTATTACTGTTTTGCTTTTTGGTAAAAGACTGAACGAGACAATTTTCAGTGTATAATAAATAAATACGAAAGATGTGTATACTAGTTTAACTTTTACACCTAAAAAAATAATTTATTGTATATGTTTTTAAAACTATATTTTTATAAAACATTATTGTGTTAGGTAAAATACATTCACTATTCAGTATAATTTTTTATAATTTATCAATACTTTAAAAATACATTTTAAAGAATTGTATGACAATGCTGAAATAAAACAAACTTAAAATACACAAGATTTCATTTTAAAAGCCGAGATTCCCCCAATTAAAACCCAACATCTTAGGCTCTTTGCTGTCGGGTAGTGGCCAGAGATATCATGAACATTATAGAAGGTTATTTTACCATATAAAAAGAATCTTACGTTAACAAAATCAAATTTAAAACCGGAATGTTTGATCTGATAAAGCATATTCCATTCACCTCCTTATGAAATGAATAACACGAGAAAGCAAACTAACATAAAATAAATAATGGTTATAAATTAGGCCTACTAAATAAGATACTAAGATATTTTTATTAGTGTTTCTTAAATCACTTTTTTTTTAATAAGTAATTAATGCTTACTTAATAAAGACTACAAAAAACATATGATGTAAAAATTACAATAAGCAACCTTGTTTAATATAAAAACAAGTAAAAAACATACAAAGTTTAAAAATCACTTAACTTAAACAATTTTTTTAAGAATACACCGATTAAAATGAATAAGTTTTTAAATTAGATAAAATAAAAATTGTTGATATATTAGGTATGAGACCTATTTAAACAAGGTGGAATTTTCCTAATGCTCTTAAATGTAACAACCAAGTCCCAACGATCAGCGATTCAGTCCATGACGTGGCTGAAAGCATTTTGCATTCCAATTTCAACTCAAAATTTCAATACAGCTACTAGCATGTCTAATGTCCATGATAAATATATAACATCAATCACCTAAAAAATAATGATATCAAGTAATAAATAAAGAAAAAATGAAACCTAGCAACAAACAAACAACCAAAATGCAATTGGCATCAACCCCCCAAAAGGGAACATGCTCTTCTAAAATTAAATAGTGTCCTTCATAGCCCTCTTCCTTTTATTTTGTTTACACTGTTCGGACTTGGATATTGTGAGTGGATTGAAACCTCCATATGGGTTGCCTGCCACTTTGTACTAGTGCTACTTCTTCTCCTGATTTCACCAGTCCTTGCTTCTGCATATGGAAACACAAATGACTATTGAAAAAACTAAATAGAAAGGTACTAGTACAAGTCTCAGTTGAGGCAGTCATGTGAACGTTTTTACGTACCAAAAGAACCTAATTGAATAATTATATCCCAAGTGTATTTAACAAGTGAAAAAATTTAATTTTATAGCAACAGTTAACAATCCAGTTGCTAGTTTAGTTCTTACAGAAACAGTTGATATTTCCATTGGCAAGTGCAAGATGAAGCACTGTTTATTTACTGGTAGTAAAAATTTTAACAGAAAGCGCAAAGGTCCACGGTTAAAGTATTGCATGCATGCATAAAGTGGTTACATGATTCAATAGTACGAGGGTGAGAGGAAAGCTGTTCTGGAATTTTAAAACCACGCAAACAATTTTAATCTTGTTATATGCCTCTATAGGTAACTTTTAAATCACTGAAGATATATTAAGGGGATTTAGATCAATTGGTTGAGTAATGCCAATGAGTTGTTGGAAATCTCCAGGTATCAAGTTCAATTCCTTCATGAATAAAAATTAATAAACAAAAAACACGGAAGATATCCTCCAAACATTACCTGCAGCAAATCCAAGGCTCTTGTGAAAGTCTCTTCAGCATCTTCAGAGAATTCCATGTAAATAGGACAAACTCCTTGATACAAAGCCAACCTCTGTTGTATTCTCTTTCTGCATGGCCAGAAAAATTAAGTAACGGTTTTCAATTGAATGCATACTTCAATGTGAGAAATCAGATTGATTGGTTAAGAGCTACTTCAAATGGATTCTGATTAAGCAGAAACGTCATAAACCTTTAAAATATCTTTCATCCCTTAGATTCTGGAAACCATAATTTCTAAGTCACCTTTAGTTTTAGTTGTTACCGAGCACAGACATCCAAATACGAACATGATAAAACTAATTACTAATGGAGAATATTGATAACAATGAACTCAAACACCTAACATATTTGGGAAGAATCTCTTATTAAGGGCACAGATGCATTTGGCTACTGATTTAATTAGTTTCATGTTTACTAGTATCTTCTGTAATTAAAAATAAAAAAAATGTTTTCTTATGGCATCAAAAGAAAGGGGAAAGGAACTTACTGATCCGTAAAAGCAAATATGGTGCCTGAAGGTCGATAGTGGCTCAAAAGGATAGCCATGAAACCTGATCTGGTGAAGACAACAGTTGATGTTCCGAGAGTATTAGACATCATGGTTGCATGGTAAGCAAACATCTCACTCATGTGGTTCTAAACAGTAGCACCAAAAGAATAACACATTTCAGTACCAACACCAAAATTAGAACAGTGATTAAAAACAGTTCAGAGTCAGTTTAAATTTCAAACCTTGAATACTTGACCAATATTAGGTGGCATTTGACCACCAGGTATAGTGGCTTCCGTCCGTAATGCTACAGTGTGCATTACTTTTGCAGCTTTTAGTGGGAACCTGCATTATAATAAATGTAATTATTACTGTCAGTCTGTCACATCCCATGAAAGCTCTTGCTTTAGTTTGGGCTTCCATGTCTCTAAGATGCACTGCTACGAATGAAAATAGATATACTCTACCATAAAATGACCATACCTACTGTCAACAATGCATTATTAAAACCTAAATTCTAAGTTAACACCACTTTGATTGTAATATTTCCTTTGCTTTGTAAGAACTCAAATAGGAGAATATCCCCTGTCAAGGTAATTGGACACATCAAGGCATGAAATTATTACTTACTTTCCGTGAGCAGTTTCTCCAGAAAGCATTATTGCATCAGAACCTTCTCGAACTGCAATTGCAATATCGGATACCTCAGCTCTGGTTGGTGTTGGATGAACAATCATGCTTTCCAGCATGTTGGTTGCCACAATAACAGCCTTTCCCATGCTGCGGCATATGCTGATTATCTCTTCCTATATTAGCAGGCATTATGGATGGATGTTAAGAAGAACTGGGATTGATGTCCAGTTATGGAAGCAATACCAACTGATGATTATTTTACCATTAATCTCATTTGTGGTTAAAAGAACTTTTACCTGCAAAAGTGGAACCTCTTCAATAGGGAGCTCTGCACCGAGATCTCCTCTCGCAACCATGGCCTAAACACAAACAGAATGACAAAAGTAGACAGTTCAACATAAAAAAGGTGCTCCACAATCAATAAACAAAAAACACTTTGTATTGAAGATTTTTGTTTTTACAATATGGGCTAGATCATCCCTATATCCCGGATTCAGGAAGCAACCATAATTAAATAATGTAAGGATTAGATTTGCACCCCATCAGAAGCTGTAATAATGGAATGCAAGTTTGGTATAGAGTCTGCACTTTCAATTTTTACAATGACGTGTATGTCAGCATCACAGCCTGCAGTGTTGAGTGGACAATTTATTATATGTCAAAATAACTAGAGATATTAATTGAATGGACAAACAGAAGAAATTACAAGTATCTTGAATATTTACTTTTCAAATAATTCTTCAGTTCATGGACCACTTGTGCATCCTTAACGAAAGAAACAGCATAGAAGTCAACTTTGTTATCCACTCCAAATTTGATGTCATCCCAATCCTTCTCTGTTTAGAAAACTAACACAAATATTAATGTCATTGGAAAATGATCTTAACCTGTGACCAGCACCCACACATATGGAGACAGATGCATAAAAAAGAGATGGAGAATAATATATATATATATATATACACATATAGATAAGAATAATAATCCGGAACCTAACCAGTGATGGAAGGCAGTGTTGCACTCTTTCCTCTAACATTCAAATGCCTCCTTGACTTTAGCTCTCCTCCATCAACGACTTCACATTTCACAGAATCCTCTGTCCTAGACTTAACCATCAAAGACATCATACCACCTACAACAAACGCAAATAGTATACATCAAAGACTTGGCATTAACTTATGAGATAAATAAGCAACTAAAGATTGTCCAAGAACAATAATGTTAAATATATAATAATACATTATGTAAGACATTGTCTCTTGTTTATCATATTCTTTAGAAAAACAAAAATACATCTTCCAGCAGTTTTGTTGGTTGATTCATGTTATGTTGACTGAAACTTTCAACAGTACATTAAAATTAATGAAATACAGATCTAACAGAAGTTTGCAACTCTGCACAAGTAAAGGTGAAAGATGGGGTGAGGGGAACACTGGAACAGGATAAGCAAACTATATTTAGCAACTTAAGATGCAATTACTTTTGTGCATGTAATGCTTCTTTTATCCTCAGCCCAAAACCATGTTCCAAAATCAAACAACTAATCCTGATTCTGGGAAATACAAACACATCAAAATGCAAGGACATGTTAAAACATATTTGCACCAAAAGACCACAATGCTACACTGCCTTGAAATCTCATCACTTTAGATCATAACTTTTTCAGAGAATAGCCCTTGTTACCAGTACCAGTACACAAAATTCAACAAAGGTTAATGAAAACCACAGAAAAATATATTAGTTCCATGCTTGTGGTTTACAGATCCACGAGGATACCACAAATTGTTTATAATTCAAACATTTTTACCAATCAGTTGGTTGCCATACCATCAACAAGAAGCATGTCCCCCACATCCACATCATTGACAAAATCATCATAGTTCACACTAACACAATCTGCAGTTCCAACACCTCTCTGGATGGTAAAAGTGAATTCCTGCCCAGTTGCTAACATGATTGGTTGTGGCAAATCCCCACTCCTAACCTCAGGACCCTGAAGAGAGAGAACAATAAATTATCAGCTGACATGAAAACCAAACTGTGACCAAAGAAATATGATGTGAACATAACATCCTTAAAAGAAATAACTTGAAGGAAGAACTTAATTATCACCTTTGTATCAAGCATGATTGCAATTACATTGTCCTTGGATTGAGAATTATATTCTTTAACCAAATCGATAATTTTCTGATGAGAAGCATGGTCTCCATGAGACATATTCAACCGGGCAACATTCATCCCAGCCTCAGCCAGCTTCCAAATCATTTCCCTGGTGTTGGTAGAAGGACCAATGGTGCAAACAATCTTGGTCTTCCTCCTAAACGTTGGTTTGGACCACATTCCAACAGCAGTGTCACCAAGTTGTGGCATGCCACGCAAGTGCTGCAACTCCTCCTCAATCTATATCCACCACAAGTCCACAACATGAAAAGGGTTACAACTCAAAACGCTTTTCTCAACCACCTCCACTTTATGAAAAATAATCATAACAAAATCACTTTCTTCGCCATTTTCATTTCAACCCAATTTTCTTCTTATTCCTCGCTCTTCCTTTCATATCAAATATTCATATCACTTATTAGTATTGTATCTATCACTTACGTGAAAAATAATAACCATGAACTCACTTTGTCTTCCACATTAATTCCACTCAATATTCTTCTTATCCCTCTCTTCATTTCTATCAGATCACTTATCCACATCTATCAATTTATCATAAAAATTAAATTTGGACCTAGCTCAAACGCAAGAACTGGCTCATAGAGTGAGAGTTGCCTCTATTTATATACATATACTATTTTGGTCCTGTAACTACGCAATATGGATCATCTCCAACACTTTTTCCATCTATCTCTTCTCTTTTCATCTCAATTCAGCACATATTGGGGCGTAAGATTTCATTTCCAATCCAAAATATCAAATTTTGTCAACTTCCCCATCATATTTTTCCTAACAACAGAAGGGAAATTGCAGTGAGAGAGAAAAAGGCACAAACCTGTGAATCATCATCAGGTGACACGGGAACAACTTCAGCGGGTGCAGATTTCCTTGCATTGACGAGGCAACTTCGGGAGCAAACTTTGGAGGAGTTGTTCCTTTGTTGTGGAAGCACTTTGGAAGCAAAAGTTGGAGGCTTCAACGATGTTTGTGGCCTGTGGTGTGCAAATCCCGAAGTGGAGCGCGTGAGGGAGTTGTGAATGGATCGAGTGGCCACTACCTGAGACATTGTTCAAGACAGAGAGAATTGGGTGTGAAGAAGGAAATAAAAGGCTGTGAGGAAGAAAGGAAGAATTGAAGGATTGGCGAAATCGCCGTTAAGTTGGACAAAGGTTATTTTATGAGACAAATATAAAGTGAGGGGGACACGACACACGACACACGACACACGACACACGACACACGACACACGACACACGACACACGACACGACACGACACCTCTTCGTTTGTACCGAACAGACCACTATCACTGGTAGCCTAAACTAAAACGATGGCCTTCAAAGCGGCCTATGTATTTCGCTGTCATTTTTATTAGGGTCTTGACTCGAAAGGAGAAGGAAAACAGTTTTCACTTTTCACTGGAAGTTGTACGGAACCTGATAACAAATACCATGTAACATGATTTCACTACTACCATCTTGAATTTTTAACTAATATTTAAAGAAACTTTTTATAGACAAATATGTGATCGGAAACCTGTTGAGAAGGTCATCTTATGACTGGTAATTTGTTGAAAAGGTTATTTTGTAATTGGTAACCTGTTTTATTGATCATTTTACCCTTCAGTCTATTACTTCAATAAAGAAGTAAAATTATTTTGTTGCAGTTAAAATTTAGCCAGCTCGTCTGACTCGAGCTATTGCAGACAAATCAGCAATCTCTTCTTTCATTTGTTCAGGAAGACTTAGGTCTTCATTGTCATTGCAGTCAAAAGGGAAAGATGTTTGTCCAGGAGTGTTTTGGCCATAGAAGCCAGTTTCCTCATAAATTTCTTTATATAATCTTTCCTTTTCAAAATGTCTAACAAGGGAAAGATTTGATTTTATTGAAAATGGGTGAAATTTATTTCCCATTATGATACTCTGGATTGGTTTCTGTATAAAGTTTTATGACATGTGTAAAGTTTTATGATACTCTGGATTGGTTTTTGTATAAAGTTTTATGACATGTGTAGGCACACTATCAGGATTTGTAGTACTTATGGGAGAAATGGTAATTTGTAAAGCGACATTTGTCATGTGCTCGGCTTGGATGTCATTGATTACCGAATTTAGAACAGGGGACAAAGCGGAAAATCTGTCTATAGGAGGTATTGTTATCGAATGAAGACATCTGGCTTCTAGAAGAATCATGAGAGTTATTAGTACATCCCTGCATAATTGTGGTTTGAAAGAACTCAAATCAATTTGAGCTCTTCTCATGATGAACTTGATAATCTTTGTCGACTGTCTTACAATACTCAGATGACTCTAAGCAAGGGCTTATGGTATTGAAGTAGGTTTGGGTTTTAATAAATATCTCATTATAATTTGTGTTTTCAGAGTGGACTTCAAACAAGAAATCCTGTATTAATTCAAATTTTCCCAGAAGAATATTGGGATTTATTTGTGGAGAGATATTGCAAGCAGCAATAACATAAGTTTGGCTCTGAGCAGGAGGCTCAAATTGTAGGGCAGTCTTGATTTTTCCTTCGTTGATTGTTTCCAACCTGACTGTCATTTCGGCTTCTTCCTTTGAATAGAAACATTTGTATGTAGACCAGAACAGGTCTTATTTTCCATTAGAAAGGTCCTTGAACGATGTATAAACACTTTTGTTTTTGCCTGTTATCAAGGCAAAATGTGTAAAACCTTTCCCAGAAGGAAAGACAGGAGATGCCAAAGCTACTCCTTTATTGTCTTGGCTGCAAAAGCTGTATAATGCACTTATAATGCTTTGTTTCACCTTTGTAACTTGGTGTTCATTTTGTGTAGTATATTTGGGAATATTTCAAATATTGTCAATTAAAACATTTAATTTGACATTTGTATGATCTCTTCCAGGATATTGGAAGATATTTGTAAGTATTGACAATTCTTGTTTGCCAAATTTTGTGTATTAATCCGCTATAAAGGGGGATTTTACTTGTTTAGGGCCAGTGGCTCTTTTCTTTGTATTCTCCATCATCCTGACCTTAAAAGGTCTGTGTATTGGTGAATATTCACCTAATATACCTGGAAAGAATGTCAGCACAAATATTTTCAGATCCTTTAATGTGTTCAAAATGTATGTATTTTCCAGAAAAGTTTATATAATCTTTTAAAAGTAACCACCTTTTATGGGGCTTTTTGTCATTATTAATTTGGTTTTTCCCATAGGAAACTATGGCTTCACAATCTGTTCTGATTGTTATTTCTTGTTTATTTATCAAAAATAATTTGAATGCGTCTAATGCATGTATAATGACATTAACTTCACAATCAGTGCTTGTTTTATAAATTTTGGGTTTTATTGTGTATTTACCAGAAGCATATCTACATATTTGTTATTCTTCTTTTGGTAGATGTTTATTTTTCTTTCGTTTGAGGATTGCTCCTCATCCAAGTTCACATCCATCACATTCAATTATTAAATAATCTGAATTAAATTTTTGGGCTAATCTTGTGTCTTCTGAATTAAATTTTCTTTCTCTTCTAATGTTGTTTTATTATATAAAGGAGATGTGTATTTTCCTAAATTAGGAATGAAGCTTCTTGCATAATTTAAAAGTCCTAAAAAGGATCTTAGTGTTTTTATGTCTTCCATTTTATCAGGAAAGTCCTGTATTTTCTTTGAAATATGAGGTTGGAGTTTTATAGTTCCATTACCAATTTCTGTTCTAAGAAATTCAATGAAATTTTTACAAATTTCCATTTTTGATTTTGAAACTATTAACCCATAATGTTCCAATTTGTACAAAACTTGTTTTAAATGATGGAAATGATCATTTTTTGTTTTCGAGAATATTAATATATCATCGATGTATACACATGTAAAAGATTTATTGTCTTTAAAAATGTTGTCCATTTTTCTCTGAAAAACAGCAGAAGCATGTTTTAGACCGAATGACATAACATTCCATTCAAATAATCCTTCTGAACAAGAGAAGGTTGTCCATTTTATTGAATCTGAGTCCATTTTTACTTGATGGAATCCATTTTTAAGGCCGAGTTTTGAAAACCACTTGGCATCTTGAATTCGATTTATTAAAACGTCTTTAGATGGAATTGAATATCCATCTTCTATTGTATTATCATTTAATCTTTTGTAATTATAAACCATTCTAGATTTACCCCTTTTTTGTTCAAAAGATTTGTTAACTATAAAAGTTGGGCTTCTGTGTGGACTAACGCTTGGTGTTATTGCTTTTAATCTTAAAAGATTTTGTATATGGTTTTGACATTCTTCTTGTTCCCAATTATTGAACTGAATGTCTTTTGTTTTAATAATTAAATATGGACTAATTATTTGTAGTTGACAAATTACGGGATCTCTATGCCAAAATTTTGTAGGATCTTCTCTTATTATATTTGTTTTATTTAATCTATCAAGTATTTGTTGTATGTTTTCAAATTTTATAGATTTTGAGATTTTTATTGAGGAGAAAGTCTCAACTGTATTGTTTAGTATATGTGATAAAGATGAATAAGTCTCTACTGTTTCATCTATATGTGATAAATCCATAGTACAATCACATGTACTAGGAAGATTCGGGTTTTCGCAAAGACACTCATTATGAAAAACATCTTGTTTTAATGAATGACCACTGACTATTGTGTCATTTGAGTTTTATCACTAATCATCACATAATCTTTATTTATAGTGACAGATCTGTTTTGTCCTAGAATAAAATCTAAGCCAATAATCATGTTTTGTTTTTAGGGAATTAGGTTTTCTACCTTCATAGTTTTTATAAAAATTTTATGACCAAAAAGGTCACAATTTGTACTGAATTGAAAAGTAACATTGTTAACTTCTTCATCATTTATCATAATTTCTCCAAACATGGTTCTGGTTTTTTGTATGTGTCTACTCTTTATTATATTGTGTTGTGGAATTATAGTCTTGCATATAACTGTTTCAGAACATCCTGTATCTAATAATGCTTGTATTATTTTTTCTGTTGATGGTATGTTGTTTATTTTGGGAAATATTAGTTTAACTAATACTTTTAGAGTTATTAGTTGTTGTTTATTACAAACTAATGGGATACATTGTAGTGTTCCCATCATATTATTTTGTATAGAAGATTGACTGGTTTCTGGGAAATCTATTTTTCGTTTTCCTTTTTGGTATCAGAGCCATGTTCTTTCCAAGGCAGGTTCTTTTATCATGTACATCTTAGTTTTTCTGATTAGATATACATCTGGTAACAGTGTATAGTGTTTGCTAGGATACCTTTAGTAGTTTAAGGGCAATGATAGGCCAAGGTAGAGCCTCTGTAAGACCCTAGTGTTCTACCTTGATGGGTTCAGAAACACTGCAGATTGCGACACTCAGTTCAAATATGTATTTCCATGAAGATAAAAAAAAAAGTTTTAAAAATTTTGATAAGTCTTATGATCTTCTAAATTCTTTAATATTTATTACTTTCCAGTGTATTCCATTGATACCTTATCCTTCTGCTTTTGCTACTGCTTCTCTACTTTTCCTTTGTCTTTGTTCTTGCTCTTTCACTCTTATATTGCTGTATTGATAAATTTTTTTTAAATGGATAATATACAACATTTTCAAGGTAAAGACTACAAATCAGCTCTTGCAATTGTTGAATTTTTGACAAAATCCCCTCCAGTGGGATATAAAAAACCTCCTACCGACATAGATATCGTCCATATAGTATTAATAGGACAAAACAATACAATAATAGCTTTACTAGAAGAAGTTTCTAGAAAGTTATCTAATCTGATAGACACAAATAAGAATGAAAATATATCAGAAGAAATAAATGATTTAGCCAACAAAGTTTATAAACTTTCTTTGGGAACAAATATGCATACTAAGACAGTGTGCAAAAATACCCAAAAATTTGTTAAAGTAATAACAAAAACAAACATAACTGAAACTAGTAACAAAAATCAGTGTAAACAAGAGGATAACACCTCTAACACAAATAAAATTGTTAGTTAAATATGAATTTAAGACAAAATAATACTTCACAGACACAATTACAAGACGTTTCTATGGATACTACAACCAATAGAAACCAACCACCTGAGAGGTTTCCAAGAACTTCTCAAAGGTTAAGAGAACATTATACTAAGAGACAAGATCTCATACAACATCCAGGAATCTTAGATAGATTTCTAAACATAAGAAGAACTACTAATGTCAGAAGATTAGAAGACTTAGTAGATATACATCAGAACACAGAAATAGGATCAAATTCAAGGATCGATTTTTTGAATCCTAGGCAGTTATATAATATAGGATGATTAAGTTCTGAAAGAACGAGTCTTTATAGATATAGGAGGATAGAAGATTTTCACCTCCCTGATAATACGTATGAGATAATTCCTTTAATATCTCAACAAATTGCTAGACAACTCCTAAACCAACATAGAAGATATGTTCACATGGGATTAATTACTATCGGAGTTAAATCCCTTGCTAGACATATGATATGTGCAAAAGCTTTGATAGTTCTCCATGATACAAGATTTCAAAATAATGATTCTCAAAGTGTTATTGGAATCTTAGAGGTTGACTTAAGTCAGCCTTTCTCACTTATATATCTTGCTCCAAACTTCACACTAACTTTTTCAGACTTTGTAAATCACATAAGTCTAAAAGTACAAACTATAGGTTTTGGGCCGAATTGGATAGGAGATAACCTCCATCTAGATATTACTTTCATAGGAAAAATAAGTAACTATATTTCTTCCATGTATAGAATTGACACAAGACCATTAGAGGAAGCAATTAGCTCTTATGGTACATAATTTTTGCCAGCCCAGGCATTTACAAGAAGTAATGAGGTTTATTTATGGCAAACTCATTTACAAAGGGAAGAACGTAATTCTATCACAAATCCAAATTCTGCTATCCTACACAATAGATCTAGAGGCCTTAGTTTAAGCTTCACATACTACAGAAATACTCCAATTATGGAATTAGAACAAAACAGATGGGATAATACATCTACTATTCCTATGATGACCATATTTGTATGACGAACATCACAAAAAACAACGATGAAGAAGATGATGATATGACTGATGAAGAATGGAATTATCATCAAGCAAACATAGCCATGTTTAGGCAAGGAACTTTAGACAACCTAAACTGGGAACCCTGGGAAAACTTTCTCTCTGAAACAAATGAGGTTATACGACTTCAAGAAAATGAAGAAAATGATGATGTAATAAATACATTTTTACATAAATTACAAATTGAAGAATAAAATTTTCTTTATCAATTTACAGATAAAAACGAAGATGAGGATGTCTTATCCACAACATCTGATATTACAAAAGTAGGTCTAATAAATGAATATGAAGGATCTACATCTACCAATTATCGGTTAGATCTTGCCGGTACACAAAGTTATTCTACAGGATTTCTTCCCCGAGAAACTATACAAAATATTGTACTTAGTGACAATAAATACGTGTCAGATGGTAAAAGGTTACCAGTTGAACCAAATTTTCAAATCCCAAATTTACTTCTAAACATAGGAGGTATAGATCCTCAACTCCTCCCAACATACATTGAACAATGGACAGCTACTGTAATCCGAGATTATGGCATACATCATGAGAAAGATGTACAGTTTTCTCAGGAAATGGTTGCAAAAAGCGAAACATATCTAGGTGATATTGCTAGATATGGATGAAAATCTTTTAAGAAAAATTTTCCCAATGATCTATACACATTAGTCATAGAACCAGAGCCAAATATTTACAATTTCTGTTCTCTTATATAGAGATTGTTTACCTCACAATTTGCTAATGATGGAAACACCATTAGACAACAGATCTATCTAGGTTATCTTGAAAGATTATCTATAGAATATTTCGGGAAAATAAAAGAATATTTTCAAGACTATCTCTTGTATGCATCAATAAATGGTTGCTTTCATGATGTAAACATAGGATAAAAAATGTTTCTCAAACTTCCTGGAAAATTAGGACAAAAAATTAGAGAAACTTGGAAAAATGATGAGGTTACACCAATGCTGAATAACCTCTCAATAAGAATTCAACACATTATGAAAACAATGGAAGATACTTGTTCTCACATAGCTATACAAAAACAACTCAAACATTCTGATGCTGGAATCTATAAACAAATATACACACCCCAACAATACTCCCAAAATAAAGTCAGAAATAAAAAAAATAACCTAGGAGTATACCCAGATATAATACACAAAAGTTTCTTGGTCCAAAGAAAACTTATACAATAAGAGCTTTTAATGCTAGAAAGCCTACTCTAAATCCTAATAGACATGTTAGGAAGTTTAGAGATAATAAAACTTATAAACAAACATTAAAATGTTTTGCTTGCAGTCAACCTGGACATTTCTCAAGAGATTGTCCAAATATTGCAAACGTTTACACAAAAGAGGCTGAATTAGTAAAATCATGCCACATGAACCTTCTTCCCATTGACGAAGAAGTTTCCATCGATTCTGAAATCTTATATGTTATCAGTATAACAGAATATACAGAAGAAATAAACCAAGAAAAGGTGCATAAAAATTATGACCTAATAAATGAATTTACAAATAATGAATATATTCATTTATATCCTAATAATGACAATGACTTCCCAATGGGTAAGGAATACAATGAAATAGGAAAAATATTAGACGATTTAGGATATGATCTAATGAAAATCATAGAAACAAACCCTTGTACACACAAAATACAATTTTATTCTGGATCAGAATCAAGTCCGTGTAAATACTGTGACAGGTATTTTCATATACCCCAAAGAGCTCATTGTCCTCTTTGTTACAAAAATTTTGTACTAAATATGTTAAAGAACACATGAATATACAGGAAATACTTTCTTTCGAAAAGAAAGAAAACACAAATAAATTATATAACAAAGATTTAACAGATACTAGAGTTTCGGTATTAGAAACTCGTGTAAATAATCTACAAGAAAAAATGATTTTTTTAGAAAAAATTATGAAAGGGAAAACTAAAATAGATTTCCCAAAAACCAGTCAATCTTCTATACAAAATAATATGATGGGAACACTGGAATGTATCCTATTAGTTTGTAATAAACAACAACTAATCACTCTAAAAGTATTAGTTAAACTAACATTTCCCAAAATAAACAACATACCATCAACAGAAAAAATAATACAAGCATTATTAGATACAGGATGTTCTGAAATAGTTATATGCAAGACTATAATTCCACAACACAATATAATAAAGAGTAAACACATACAAAAAACCAGAACCATGTTTGGAGAAATTATGATAAATGATGAAGAAGTTAACAATGTTACTCTTCAATTCAGTACAAATTGTGGCCCTTTTTGGTCATAAAATTTTTATAAAAACAATGAGGGTAGAAAACCTAGTTCCCTCAAAACAAAACATGATTATTGGCTTAGATTTTATTCTAGGACAAAACAGATATGTCACTATAAATAAATATTATGTGATGATTAGTGATAAAACTCAAATGACACCAATAATCAGTGGTGATTCATTAAAACAATATGCTTTTCATAATGAGTGTCTTTGCAAAAACCTGAATCTTCCTAGTACATGTGATTGTACTATGGATTTAGCACACATAGATGAAATAATAGAGGCTTATTCCTCTTTATCACATATACTAAACAATACAGTTGATGCTTTCTCCTCAATAAAAATCTCAAAATCTATAAAATTTGAAAACATACAACAAATACTTGATAGATTAAATAAAACAAATATAATAGGAGAAGAGCCTACAAAATTTTGGGATAGAGGTCTCGTAATTTGTAAACTACAAATAATTAATCCATATTTAATTATTAAAACAAAAGACATTCAGTTCAATAATTGGGAACAAGAAGAATGTCAAAACCATATACAAAATCTTTTAAGATTAAAAGTAATAACACCAAGCGTTAGTCCACACAGAAGCCCAGCTTTTATAGTTAACAAATCTTTTGAACAAAAAAGGGGTAAATTTAGAATGGTCTATAATTACAAAAGATTAAATGATAACACAGTAGAAGACGGATATTCAATTCCATCTAAAGACGTTTTAATAAATCGAATTCAAGATGCTAAGTGGTTTTCAAAATTCGACCTTAAAAGTGGATTCCATCAAGTAAAAATGGACCCAGATTCAATAAAATGGACAATATTCTCTATTTCAGAAGGATTATTTGAATGAAATGTTATGTCATTTAGTCTAAAAAATGCTCCTGTGTTTTTCAGAGAAAAATGGGCAACATTTTTAAAGACAATAAATCTTTTACATGTGTATACATCGATGATATATTAGTATTCTCGAAAACAAAAAATGATCATTTTCATCATTTAAAACAAGTTTTGTATAAATTGGAACATTATGGGTTAATAGTTTTAAAATCAAAAATGAAAATTTGTAAAAATTTCATTGAATTTCTTGGAACAGAAATTGGTAATGGAACTATAAAACTCCAGCCTCATATTTCAAAGAAAATACAGGACTTTCCTGATAAAATGGAAGACATAAAAACACTAAAATCCTTTTTAGGACTTTTAAATTATGCAAGAAGCTTCATTCCGAATTTAGGAAAATACACATATCGTTTATATAATAAGACAACATTAAAAGGAGAAAGAAAATTTAATTCAGAAGACACAAGATTAGTAAAAAAAATAAAACAGATGGTAGCAAGTTTACCAATTTTACAACTGTCATTAGATTCAGATTATTTAATAATTGAATGTGATGGATGTGAACTTGGATGGGGAACAATCCTCAAAGGAAAGAAAAATAGACATCTACCAAGAGCAAAAGAACAAATATGTAGATATGCTTTTGGAAAATACGCAACAAAACCCAAAATTTATAAAACAAGCACTGATTATGAAGTTAATGCCATTATACATGCATTAGACACATTCAAATTATTTTTAATAAATAAACAAGAAATAACAATTAGAACAGATTGTGAAGTCATAGTTTCCTATGGGAAAAACTAAATTAATAATGACAAAACCCCCATAAAAGGTGGTTACTGTTCAAAGATTATATAAACTTTTCTGGAAAAGACATACATTTTGAACACATTAAAGGATTTGAATATACTCGTGCTGACATTCTTTCTAGGTACATTAGGTGAATATTCACCAATACACAGACCTTTTAAGGTCAGCATGATGGAGAATACAAAGAAGGGAGCCACTAGCCCTAAACAAGTAAAATCCCCCTTTGTGGCAGATCAATACACAAAATTTGGAAAAAAAGAATTGTCAATACTTACAAATATCTTCCAATATCCTGGAAGAGATCATACAAATGTCAAATTAAATGTTTTAATTGACAATATTTGGAATATTCCCAAATATACTACACAAAATGAACACCAAGTTACAAGGGTGAAACAAAACATTATAAGTGCATTATACAACTTTTGCACCAAAGACAATAAAGGAGTAGCTTTGACATCTCTTGCCTCTCCTTCTGGGAAAGGTTTTACACATTTTGCCTTGATAACAGACAAAAACAAAGGTGTTTATACATCGTCCAAAGACCTCTCTGAGGCCAAACAAGACCAGTTCTGGTCTACATACAAAGGTTTCTATTCAAAGGAAGAAGCCGAAATGACAGTCAGGTTGGAAACAATCGACGAAGGAAAAATCAAGGCTGCCTTATAATTTGAGCCTCCTGCTCAGAGCCAAACTTATGCTACTGCTGCTTGCAGTATCTCTCCACAAATAAATCCCAATATTCTTCTGGGAAAATTTGAATTAATACATGATTTCTTGTTTGAAGTCCACTCTGAAAACACAAATTATAATGGGATATTTATTAAAACCCAAACCTACTTCAATACCAGAAGCCCTTGTTTAGAGTCATCTGAGTATTGTAAGCCAGTAGACAAAGATTGTACTTGTCAGGTCAAGTTCATCATCAGAACAGTTCAAATTGATTTGAGTTCTTTCAAACCACAATTATACAGGGATGTACTAATAACTCCCATGATTCTTTTAGAAACCGGATGTCTTCATTCGATAACAATACCTCCTACAGACAGATTAAAAAGTTTGTTAAAAAATTTTTTATTGTTTATAATTAAGTTTTAGAGGGAGTACTTTTTACTTTTTTTAGTTCTTAGTTAAATATTGACAAAGAATAAAATAAAATTAAAATGTCATTTGTGAAGATTAGAGATTCGGTCATTCATAAGTGTAAGAATTATAAGATGAAGAGAGATCAAATTAAATGAGTGGTTTTATTTTTTATTTTGTTAAAATTTTCACCTTTGTACGTGTAATATTATGGATATTTGTTTTTTTAAAAAAGTACAAAACAAAAGTGACTAGAAGTGCGGAAGGTAAAAGGAACTTGTGCGAATAGCACAGCATGGCCTTTCTCAAAGCCCACGACCCAATTACACAAAAAGCAAACGACACCGTTTTCATACCCTACCCCTGAAAAACGCGGGAATATTTTCCGCCATTTTCAACTCACATCTTAGTTCGAAACCCCACACTCTCACCGCAACAACTCGATTTTCCGGTTTCCGCAGCACCATGGACACCGAAGGCTTGTCTGTAATCTGCGCCGGCATCGGAATCCTCGAAGAAGATGGCAGAGGCAACCGAATCAGTTACTCCAAAGGCGAACACTGCCTGGGTACGAATCTCTCACAAGTCTGATTTCCCTGATTTTTCTTCTTTGTTTTCTTTTTATTGTTATTCCGAATTCGATTAAATGAAAATTTCTGTTTCCTCATTGTTTTTCCTCGTTACTGATTACCAGATAACCTGAAAGACCTTCTGAGGTTTCTGAGGCGGGACGATCCCCAATCGCGCGATGTGTTCAAACAAGTTTGCAAATGGAACATAGTTTCCAAGTACATAATACCTACCATCGAGCTCTATCATGAAGATCACAACTTGCTACTGAATGCAGGTTCTCTTTTTAATATTTTATTTTCTTGAATCTGCATCAGCATTATTATTGATAAAGCAATGTTTGGCCTTTGATTGATTCGTAGTTGTTGAATTTTTTTGTTTTTGTATTTTGCAGTGAAGGTTCTGGTGTTCCTTACTATGCCGATCGATCCTTCTTCCACGGATATACCTCAGCAGTTGGAGTATCTGTGGGGTTTGAAATCTGCCTTCACAAACAGTGATGTTGTTCCAGTGATAGTGACTTTTCTAGAAAGACCGCTTGAGAATTTGGAACGGTGAGTTGCCCTGATCTGCAATGGGTTTTCAGTGTTCTAGAGTTTGAATGGAATGAAAAGAGTTGGAAGAATTGCTTATTTGTGTTTTTAATTGTTTGTGTTCAGTAATGCGTTCAGTGAGGATGATTGGAAATTGGTACAGCTACTGCTGACGTTGTTTAGAAATATCCTAGCTGTTCAAGATATTCCGTCGCACCAGAAGTCAGGGGGATTTGCTAGTCAGTTTTTAAAACTCAGAGACCGGTTTCTGGAACTTTTGTTTCGCGAGAATGTAATAGATATAATCCTGGTTATATCTCAATATGTTGGTGGTTCTAATGTTTATCTCCGTCAGGATAACTTGCTGCTACTGGAAATTTTCCACTATATTTTTTTGGGTCAGGACCCGGAGTTAATTGTTAAGGTCCATTCAAAGGAATCAAAGGTTAGCCCTCAATCATGACGAATGTCTTTTCATGCCAATTTGGCTAGGAACACCCTGTTAATATAGATTATTCTTTCTGGAATGTGCTTTGCGAAAGGTTTTGTGAAATGTGTGATGACTTCCTCTTTTTAACTGCTCCCATCTAGTGCTGTTATGTCTCAGTTTGTATTTTTGGTTGGTCAATTTCGTTTTGTAAACTTCATTTTAGGCGGATGAAGACCCCCAGACCTCTATTAATAGTCTCCAGATCATTTTGGAGGAGGAAAAGAAGAGAAGAAATATTTGTAAGCTCAACAACCTGAATCGACATTCGAAATTTAGTGGAACATTTGCCCGGCATACTGCGGTACTATCCTTTTGTCCTACTTATTCTTTTATCATCGTGTGCTTTAGTAATAATGGTTGTGTCTGTTTTTTAGGATGGCTCTAAGGCATTACTTAAGGGAAATCCTAATTCTTCTCATAATGTGCTGCTTAAAGCACAAAATGTCACTCGTGGTCCTGTCAAAAAAATTGCGTGGGATCATTCAAGGTTGCCTTCAACTGAGGATAAGATATTAGAGTTGCTTCACGGATTTGTAAATCAGTTTCTTTCTGGGGGATACAATGGTATGATTTTTTTCAGAATAATATTGTATCATTTGCAAATGTTGTTTTTCTTCTGGTTTCCAATTGTAAAGCTAAAAGTAATCTAACTCTTGTATCAGTTTTGATGCAATCCATTCGTGAAGATATTGAAAAGGAGCATCCCTCAATTCAAAATAGTGATGTCATTGTTTTCTTTCAAGTGGCTGAATTTGTCACCTCATTTCAGTTTTACAAATATTCAGTTTCTAAGGTGAGAATAATATTATGAGAATTGCATATATTTGTGCACACTTTTTTCTTTTCCTCTTTCTATCTGAAATTGTTAATATTTCACCATTATTAGAGGTATTAAATGAAATTTTTTGAAGTATTCATCTAAATGATGGAATTTTATAGATTCTCCATGAATATTTAATTGTTTCCTAATTACTTAGCATTTATCATTTAGACATAATGAATTTCTGTTTTGTTTTTTGAAGTTGGTGTAATTCTTAGTTTCTCAAAGCATGTTGAAGCAAACTTTTCGTATAATGATTATTTGTTTGTGTTACTGTTTTTAACACAATGGGGCTATATATCAGTGAATAGTGGAGATACTAATTACTATTTCTGTATCAATAATGGAAATAACAAGATGTTAGAAACTCACTTGATTTGGTTACATTGCTTTCTCGGTTTATTTTCTTCTGACCTTTGATATTGGATTTCATCAAGGTGAATATAAAATAAGTCATTATTCATGTGCTAAATGATAAGTTTGTAAATGAAATTTTTGGCTGGAGAAATGGAAATCAACAAAAATACATAATGAATTTAGACAGCAAATAACAGAATATCTTGTTCTCATCTTGACATCTTGTGTGAGGTATCACTTGCTGTTTTATTTATAAATAGCATACACGTGATTTGTCAATCTACAATTAATAAAATATGTCATTTTTACATATGCTCTCTTCTTCAATAGACCAAAGAGGGAGGGGACACATTGGATACTTTTGATGATAAAGACTCAGATGCCTCAGATTTCAGTGGTCAAATATGTGGCCCAATTGCAGCATCCTTGAATGAGTCGATGTTTCAATTGGTCATTTCAAAGTGGCGGCATGCCTATGAAGGTCTAAAGAAAACAAATAACTATCAGTTTCTATCTGCAGCTGGTTCACTTTTAAAAAATATGGTAATATGCACTACCAAATATTAATATGTTCCACTATGTTTTTGTGTATGTTATGTAGCTTTTTGCATGCAGCCTTCCATAATGGGGTGGAAATGGACAATTTTCTACTTTCTTTTATATCTATGCTCTCATTAAGGTGCTTAGAGTACTGAAAACAT
Source organism: Psophocarpus tetragonolobus (assembly GCA_037954015.1). Lineage (NCBI taxonomy): Eukaryota > Viridiplantae > Streptophyta > Magnoliopsida > Fabales > Fabaceae > Psophocarpus > Psophocarpus tetragonolobus. Next base: position 17,727,952 of record CM075692.1, read on the forward strand.
ATCCTTGTATCCTACAGCTAGTTCACTTCTATTAGCAGGTTTTGCCCTCGCTTTGCTTGATTATTATCTTGGTTAATTTTTCAAATTATGGCTTTTCCCTACTACACTAAGTTGAACATAGAAATAGTGACAAGAACTCCATCCCTCAATAAATATTTCCTAATTCTGCCCTTTCTTGATTTGTCAGATACGTATGCTGGATTTAATACTTAAATTGTTGCCTGAGGACTCAAAGGAGCCACAAACAGCTCGCATCCTTCTGTACAAATTATTTTATGATCAGACTGAGGAAGGGATGACTCAGTTCCTATTGAATTTGATGAAAACCTTTGACACCCACAAGCAACCCAAAAGGTTTAACTTCTTTATTCTAACAAAAAAGTAATCACATTCCTTAATGATGAACATATATGGACTGTTTTTTTCATATCTTAAACTTATCCCTTAGTGGGCTTTATGTCTATTCAAAGTATAGAAAGGCTATTGTTCAATTACTAGTTATGTCTTTTTAGTTCACACTTCAGACAAAAACTTAAAAGTGGAAGTGTATATAACATACTCTACTGGTGTATCACTGTTAATTGTTAGAAAGCTAAGTATGGCAAGCTGTACTGTGATAGAAAGTGGATCAACGTTTCTTTCCAATCGAATAAACCTTCTCTTTTATAATCAACTTAACTAATTTGCACTTTTCAATTCAAATACGTTGATTACAAAATTGTTGTTATGGCCTTATGGGAGGTATCCAATTGTTCTCATATGTTAGTCCAATGATAATAGTGATTTTATGCATATTTTTGTTGTGTTTGTGAATAATCCTCTGTTTTTACTTTGCTGCCATATTTATACTTGTTTGCTGTCAGTGATCTTGCAGATTTGTTAGAAATCATTCATAAGGTTGTAAAGTTGATGGATAATCTTCAGTCTCGAGGAGTATTGAGGGTAAGTTGAAATTATGTATTTGTATCTGTTAGGAACCCTCTTTTGAAAATAGGAATCCTAGCAGCAAATTTCAAGAAATGCCAAGAATAACAGAAAAATGCAGAATAGAAGAACTATCTTTGATTATTGTAAAGAATTTCAAAAGTACAAAAGTACCCAAAGGAGCACTCTCCTTTCTCACAGGAATTTGTCCAGTTTATCTACAAACAAAAATCAATGATGCTCTCTCCCCAAGGAGAGGCTCTATTTAAAAAAGGTTGGTGTAACCAACCTGATACAACTAACTAACTTCCACAGGAAACCTAACTAATAAGCCCAAGGATAAAATGGGCTTAATTCCTATTTTGACCCCTCCTCCTATGATACACTTTAAGTGTTCTATTAGTATTATCCTCTGCGTCCTGCTGTCTAACAGTATCTGTCAAGATTAGATGCCTGTTACCACTTTACCCTCCATATAGTCATCAATTCAACATCATATGCAATACCCTACTTGTTCATAATGATTTCAATTTGACATTTAAAAGTAATAACTTCGATTCCATTGGCTTTGTTCATTAATGAACCTTCACAAATAGATAAAATTTTTTGGAGAGTTAGTTCTTGACGTAAATAATTAATGATGTGGAACAGAAATCCCATAAAAAAATCTCCTACAGAGCATACTGTCTAAGATTTTGCTACATTTTAATCCTTTTCTCTACTTTATATCTTGTAATTCAAGGTGTTTAGGAAATCCAGGAAAGTGAAGAAAAATAAATTTCCAGAAGGAACAAAATCAGGGGACAAACCAACTGGAGATCATTCTCGCATTCAAAATGAAACTGGCATCTCAACTGTCAATCAATCAGAAGTAAATCAGCCATTGAAAGAAGGCCTACCAAACGCAAATTCCACTGGGGAAGATCTCCATGATAATGTAAATGAAAATCATGTTGAGGAAGATGACAACTCCCAAGTTGGGTTGGAACCAATGGAAGCCTCAAATTCTGAACGTGTTAATGAGGATATGTTGGATGGTACTAATGATTTTTCAGAAGAAGAGCAACTAAATACAATTAATGAAGTTGATTTCAAGGTTTCAACGCTGATTTCTGCCTTTGCAAATCATAATATCATTCAGAAATTATGTTGGTTGCTCAAGTTTTACAAGAGCAATTCCCTTGCTACAAATCATTACATAATAAGCATGCTGCGCAGAATAAGTGATGACCTTGAACTCCATCCTATGCTTTACCAGGTTAAGTCCAGAGACCATTTCATCTTCAATACGAATTTGTGGGTTTTGAATGTGAATATTTAATTCTATTTATTAATCTTGTTGACATACACTTGCAGTTGTCATTGCTCACAACTTTTTATGACATCCTGGTTGAACAAAAGTCGTGTCCCTGCAAGGATTATGCAGGTATAGTTGATTTCCTGAATTGTTTGGTAAGAAAGATGCTAAAGAAAATGAGAAAGCAACCCCTCTTGTTTGTGGAAGTCCTTTTCTGGAAGACTCGAAGGGAATGCCATTACATCAATGCTGAATATTTGTTGAGTGAGCTTGGTCATTTGAAGAAAGAAAGTAGCAATTGGAATAACACCCAACGAGATGAAGAAATTGGTTCATCTCCAGCGAAAGTGTGGACTCGTAGAAGCATAGCTGATGCACTTGGTGAAGATGAAGCTGATGTTGTGATTACTCATAACTCAGGATATCAAAAGTAAGATAAGTTCCTCAAGTTTTTCTTCTAAGCTTCTTATGTAAGATTTTATATGTATTATTTCTATTCGGAAACTTTTGACAACACTAATATGACCATTTTTAGAATATGGGACCAATTTTCAATTTATGCTTTTCACTTGATTGGTTCGTACTATTATTCATCAAGACAAAGGGAAATATACTGCAAAAAATTACTGTAATGAGACTATTTTTCCCCCTTGTATAGAGACAAGCTTTATGATATTATTGAAGGCTTTGCATCTACCTCTGGCAGTAACAGTGGCAAAGATAATCATAAGTATGTTTACAACTCAACATCAAATTTTATTTGAGATTTTATAGTTTCTGATACTTGGTTCACTTGGACATAACAGTGGGGAGCAGTTGATGGAAGATGGATTTCAAATAGCTCCAAGGAGAAGGAAAAAACTTGTTCTTGATGGTGATTTGGAAAGACAAATTAAGGATCTCTATGAGAAGTAGGTTTAACCACATCAAATTTTTGTCTGAACTTTGGACTGTGATTTGAATTAGAGCCTTGTCAAAAAGACATTCAGTCTTTTTTCTTTTATTTTGTTTACATCATTAGTACATGCTTAAAGGAGTCAGCAATTGAGCATCATAGATTGCTTCATAGCTTTTGAATCTTTTGTTTCCCTCTTTCATATAAGATTTAGCCTTTTTTCTTTTTTTTTTTTTACTTCAATAATACAAACATTCTTATAGTCAGTATGATTGATTGATTCATGACTTTTCAATTTTTTTCTCTCAGTCTCTTGCATCTAAGATTTGGCCTTTGTTTTCACCAATTGTCCTTCCTTGCTTTGAGCATTCTAGATTCAAAGATGACCGACATTGCAGTCAACATATAGCTGAAGTACTAGATCCAGATGGTAAAATTTCACCGGCTCAAATTTCCAATATGTTAAAGAGATTAGGACTAACAGTTGCACCTAGGAGAAAGATGGGTGTTGCTGATGCCGAAGGACCTTTGTGTACTAGCCCTAATCAATTAGATGGAGACAGAATAACTGGAACTACCAATCATAAATCAGTGAATTTGGAGGGAGTCCAATTGGTTCAGCACCTGTAAGTTTATATTGAACTCTTATGCTTATTAATTATTACTGGTGCTTTTTTCTATTAAATTTATGTTTAAAATGTTGTCGTTATTGTGGTAATTCAACAATTTACACTACAGTTTGTGCAACACCTTTTTTCTGTCTGTATCTCCATTATGAGATGTAATAAATGATGATATGCAAGAGATAGACACAAAAAAATATTGTTGTACAAACAGTTGTATAAATTGTTGAACAAATAATATTTCTCTTTTTGTCATATACATTTTGATGTAACAAATATGTTTAGGTCTTCTGAGTTTGTATTCAATTTCATATTTACAGACAAAAAAAGAAGAGAATTCGAGCGTTCAATGAGGACCAGGAAGCTATGATCAAAGTTCTATATGAGCAGTGAGTACCACTTGGTTGCGTTGCACCCAATCTCATTCTGTTTTTTTATCGATGACTGCTTAGGGATAGTTTAATAACAAAATTCTATGTTTTCTGAATTTTCTATGTTATTTTACTTAGGATGACTATAGTGATAGCAGTCATAGAACTTCAATTTAGCTTTTAATTTTGCTGTTAATAGCTGGGTCGTTATTTCTGCAGATTCAAGGACCACCGAAGATGTAGTTACATGATAGCCAATGCACTGGATGAGGACGGTAAATTCACTCCTGCCCAAGTGTCTCGAAAACTTAAGGAGCTTGGTTTATCTCTTCCACAGAAGAAGAGTTCTGGAGGCAAAATGCACCCGAAGGGTGCAGATCTAAATGATTGTTCAAATGATAGGATGGATGAATCTGATGATGAGACGTTGATATCATTGGTAAAAAGGTAATGTCGTGTTTGGTCTGTAGTTGTACAAAGCTGAGGCATTAATACATCTGCATAATTGCAAAATAATATTCACGATTGGCATAGCTTCTACCAAAATGCCAGTCACCATTTTTTAGTAGATACATTATTTCAAATTTTATACATAAATATATGCTTCCACCGAATTTTAGTATTGTCAAATGCAAATTTATTGTGCTGCCCAGATGGATGAGTCTCTCCAAGCTCTCCTCCCTATAACTATTGTTTAATGTTTATATATTTTTAGGAAGAAAAGGGAAAATGACAAATTATCAAGCGGACAGTTGCATGTACAAACCAGTGAGGATAGATTGTCGACATATGATTCTGAAGATGAAATGCTCAGCTCTGTTCTCAAGTAATGTTCCTTTGTCTTTCTGTTTTATAGGATCACCGCTGTACTGATCAACGATAGGATTATAAATGTTTATGTCAGGAATTTAGTTTGAGCTGGCGATTCTTCAGGCTCCTGCTTATATCTGCTTTGATTTGAAAAAAAAGTTATGTATATTTCTTGTATATCAACAAATTTTTTTTATTTGGAATTAACTATCTTTTATTTGATTTAGGAAAAAAATAAATTGCAAAGTATCAATTGACAAATTACTTGAACCCATCAGTGAGGATACATTCTCAATGGATGATTCTGATGATGAGATGCTCAGCTCTGCCCTCAAGTAATGCGCCTTTGCCTTTCAGTTTATAGGATAACCACTTTACTGGTCAAGGATAGGATTATAAATGTTTATGTCAGGAATTTAGTTTGAGCTTGTGATTTTTCCAGCTCCTGCTTCTATCTGCTTTGACTTGAAAAATTTGATGGACTTATCTTGCATATCAAGTTCTCAACAATTTTGATCTATTGGAATTAACTATGTTTTATTAAATTTAGGGAAAAAATAAATAACAAAGAATCAAATGAACAATTACTTGAATCCAACAGTGAGGATACATTGTCAAGAGATGATTCTGATGATGAAATGCTCAGCTCTGCTCTCAAGTAAATATTCCATACTTTCCCTTTTCTTTTCTTGGATGTATTGATTGATGATAGGAACTTAAATTGGAATGAAAATTTTGGTTGAACTGTTTATTTATGTGAAAACTTGTTACAATGTTAATTAAGTTCTTATGTAAGGAAATTCCTTTCTCGTTAATTTCTTAAAATTAATTACACGTTGTCTTGAACTCTCGATCACTCGTAATTTTAGTTGTCATATTCCTATCGCTCATGCCAGTTTAATTTTCTTGATATTTGTTGGTCCAATTTCTGGATATAGGAGAACCAGAAGATCCTCTCTTAAATCACAGCTTGATGAGCTTGAAAATATCCAAACTCAGGCAAGAATAACGGGTGATGATTCTTTTAACGGAGGCATGATAGAGGTTTCTGAAAGGTATGCCTTTGAAGCCTTTGAAATCACAATATCATTTTATTCTTGGGTATCTTTGGATGAATTTCACTATTTTAAGTATTATGTAGAAAAAGAAAATACAAACAAATAGTCAAAAACTTTCAAATAATTAAAATTAACTTATCATAATTTAACTTGTAAAAGCTATCTTATATAGTTTTTCAAAATAATTAAAAATTTTTACAAATTAGCTTTTAAAAATTTTCACATATTTAAAAAAGTTTGTAAAATAGTTCTTTTGATTTTTTTTCCTACAAATATTTTTAAAGAAACTCGTCCAAATATGTTGGTAATAGACTTTATTTTAGTGCACAACTGTACAATGATGACAATGAGATTCATAATATAAACCAATGGAACACTTACCATTTAGTGGGGAAAGGCTTGTTGAAATAGCTCACTTTTGCTAGTTTGATTATTTAAGCTGACAATAGTGAGTTTATTTGCATGAATGTGTTTGTAGCACTTTCCTGTTAACATTATTTGGAATTTTGTCTATCTCCTGAATTATACATTGTAGTAACATTCATAGTTATTCAGATGTAAATAAATAAGAATTAAGGGATTTTCTTCTAAACTAACACAACTATCGGCTTTATGGAAATAAAGATAATTTTTTGACGGTGCATATGATTCCAACGGAGTATTCTCCTTCGTCACATAGATTTTTTATCCCCTTCGGGATACGTCGGCACTCATTGGTGGGTTGTGCCCTCCCAATACGCACTAATCAAGATTCAACTCTCTTATCACGTATTTTAACAGATCTAACTCTAGAGTCACTTGGACCAAACACTTATTGGTGTAAAGAACATAGGTTATTACTACTTTTTGATTTTCTGTTTAATTGTTAGTATGGTCTAGTACTTATGTCTGAATACATGGCTAAGTTGATATATTATATTCTGTGGAGATGCTCTTGTATCTAACATAACTTAGTAATAATATTAATATCTATAAAGCACAGTGGAATTAGAAATACGCGGATAAAGTTTATCTCTGGCTTTGCTATGGACTAATTAAATTACTTTGGTTGTTGAATTGAATTTGTACTGGCAGGGAAAATCATATTGATTCAATGAATTCCTCCCAAGTAGAATATTATCAGCAAATGGATGACCTGGCCGATTCAGGGGATGAAGTGATCGTTAGTGCATTTCCTGACAAGGCCAGATCTATAAGGAAGCTTAGAATGGTGATTGATCCGGAGGACGATGACTGAAGGAGAAAGCACGATAAGAGTCCAATTTTCTTTATTTCTGCAAATATTTTCTACTAAAAGTGATTATATATTGGGTTCTGTGTATACTCATTTGGTATTCAACTACTCAAACAGCACAACAGCACACTATTCCCTAAAAAGAATCAAATGTTCACGTCTGTATGTAAACTCATTTGTGGGCAAAATGATACTGGAAATAGTCGTCATAAAGCCAAAAATTATAAAATGATACAATGATCATGGAATTGGAATGAAAATAATGATTATAAAGTTGAGCTAGTTGGAACTTTAGTCTATATATGGAGAGAAAAAAGAAAAAAAAGTTGTGGATTTTTTTTAACTATTACTTTTACTTTCTTTAAGGAAGTGTTAGTTTAAGGTTTGAGAGATATTTTAATGTAATGTTTTCAAATAGAAATATATCATACATAAAAATAAGGTGTGTAATTTTTTTAAAAAAAAAAGGTATATTTGTAATTTTATAAATATGAGGATGAGTCTATAATTTTTAATATATTAAAAAATCATGAAATGAAACTAATTATCCTACTATAATTTGTTATTATTATTATTACTCCCTCATGAATGAAACTAATTAAAATTAGCTTATCATAATTTAACATGTAATTAAAATTAACTTATCATAATTTAATATAAACCTAAATGAAACTAATTACGTATACTAATGAAATCAGTTCCTTATATTAAAATTTAGGTTTAAATAAGCTTTTTTAGACACTTATAATTAATTTTTTTATAAATTTGTTTTTAAATTTCTTGGAAACTATGTATTTGTTTGTTTAAAGTTTTTATTGTTAAAAATCAATGTTGAACAGTGTTTTTAATCATTTACAAACTTGCATGATATTTTAGATAAAAAATACAATTTATGTAAAAATAATTATATCACACTATGTTGTGACTTTTTCAAATGCCATTATAATTAGTCAATAACTATCTTTCATGATAATAGAGATTTTAATTAAACAAATGATGTTCATATTTAATGATAAATGTAGTCTATAAAGCAATTTAACTAAAATTGTTTAATTTCTAAGGATAAAAATTTATTTAAACTTAAATTTTATTAATTCTACAATATTTTTAAATTGTTCTTATATAAAAAAGTGAGAATAAAAAATAATATTTTTTTTTATTTTCAGGACTACATTTCACTTTGGATCCCTAAAAATTAAAAATAATTTTTTTGTCTTGAAATTTCAAGTTTACATTATTTTCACGACTAAATTGACCAACTTTTACTAAATTCAAGGAAGAAATTTTATTTTTTTTTATTTTCAGGACCAAAAGTAAATTTAGTCAAATTTGAGGGACTAAAAACTTAATTAAGGCTAATATTAAATAAAACAAATTAGTTAAAATTATTTATATTTTAGTCTAACATAAGAGTAACTTTTTGCTTATATTACATATATGGGATAGATGCACATTACTTGTAACGTAATTATTCATATTCGTAGTTACTATTTTAAACTTGACTTAATTTCAACTTGTATGATCTTATTTGATTGAATACGAGAATTATTCAATTTTTTAAATTGAGTATAAATATGTAGCTATTAGTCCAGATTTGTACTTGTCTCGTTATAATTATAATAAATATAAATAAATTTAAAATTATACATTTAATTAAAAATTTAATTTATAAACTTTTATTTATAATTTCTTGTTATTTATAATTCTTTATATACTTTTTATATTGAAATATAATTAAAACTTAATATATAATTTATTTTATAATAAAATAAATAAATTAAAATTGAAAATATAATATAATGAAATACCTATGTAAATATCTAAATCTAAAAATATTCAATGGATAAGAAAATAAATATTAAAATCTTATATTTGCTTCATTTATTTTGAATCTAAATTCATCCCATTTTTCGAAAATGCAATGGGACTGGGAAGGTCAATCCCAATCTTGTCGTTCTATTGTTATTTTTACTCGATATATTATTTTTTTAATTATTGTACCATTTAAAATAACTAATTTAAAGACCCATAAATATATTTATTTTTATGTGATAATATGAATATATAGAAATTATCATATTTTTAGAAGTAAAATTATTTAAGTTATCCAAGAAAAATACTTTCTCTAGAGCACAAGTTCAATTAAGTTTGCTCTTCAAAACATAAGTCAAATAAAATTTAACTCTAGAAGCAAAAATTCAAATAAAATTAGTCTCTTTAAAAAGTCTAAATAAGTTATATTCCACCTAAGAAATCTAAATAAAATAAATCTTTCAAATTATTTTTAATAGGTAATGTGTACAACTTACCTTACTCATGTAAGTGTCCATGGCCTCTGCATGGTAAATATCTACAGTGACATTGCTTCTATCAAATCTATTTTTATATAGTTTGAAAGATAATATATTTTCTACAAGTCTTATGTTAGAATCAAGAGTCGAACATTTATTATGTAAGACATTGGAAAAACGTGAATTTATGGCTTAATATCTTTATAGTTGGACCTTTGACTACTAATTTGATCATAAGTTAGGTTTTGTATAAATAGAACTTATTAGTTATCATCTAGAGCTTCAACTTTCATAACTTTTCAAATTAAATAATTTGTCTGCTCATTGTCATTCAAAACTTACTTATCAGTAAAATTATTTATTGGCGTACATACATTAAGCATGGGTATGCCTACCTAAATCTTCTATGCTTATAATAAACTAAGCACGAGTGTGAATACCTTAAGCACGGGAGTGTATATCTAAGCACAAGGAGTACATACTGAAGCAAAGACAATGCATAACTAACCATTGGCAGTAAGAGCATAACTAAGCATGAGTAATGCATAACTAAACACGAGCAATGCATAACTAAGCATAAACAGTGACGTTGTCCATAATTAAGCAAGGTCATGCATACCTAGAACAAATTCCAAAAATTGTGATCTCATACTCTTTAGGCATTATTTTTATATCTTTAAATCTCCCTATTTTGGCCTTAATTCCCAAATTTCACTAAACTCTAAAGATTTATCCATACCTAACCTTAGAGAATCGATTACACAAAATATCTCAAAATACACATGAACTCTAATCATGCAAAGAAGATAAAATGTAATTCATACAAGCAATACAATCATTAAAGTACATCATGTATAGAATATGTTATCAGCACTTGCTTCAAATGTTTATAATTGTCTAATTGCATACATTTGAGCTTATAGAAGTGCTTCAAATGTTTATAATTATCTAATCGCATGCATTTGAACTTATAGAAGTGTAGGAATCGCTTCAGTACCCATATACCCTCTACCAGATAACTTCTCGCTCTCTCTATACCTCAAATGACAACCTTAAACATGAGGGTATGGTCTCAAGCTTGCAAGCATTGCTCCTCAATTTCTATTTGCTACTCTCTCAAATGTCAAAAGCTAGAAACACAAACTGAAGCAAAAATCCAATTTTGATGTTTTACTCTAATTAAGTTAACATTTGGTTGAACTTTTCAACCAAACTTAAACTTAACTTTTTAGACCATCTAATATTCATCTTTATTTTATTTTAGTTAAATATTAATTTTGGCCATTTATATTTTAGTGTTTTTTTTTATTTTGGTACATTAAGCTTTGAAAGCTTTATTTTAGTTTTTTTTTATAACTTTAAAATTTTGAAATAATTAAATTAAAATAGTAGCAACTAAAAATGTTACTATCTTTATTTCAACCATATTAATCTTCTCAAATCACATCTATCATAACCACACTACCACTTTCTGCAACACAATTCATCTTCAACCACACAATTACTGTAATTTGCACACAATAATTTTCTCACGTGTGCCAAGATGAAGTCTCACATAAATTAGCTAGGAAAGGGACGAACATGCGAATATCTTTTTATAAAGGAACCAACACAAAAATTTCAAAAACATAATGGATCAAATAAAACTTTTAAAACTTAATGTACAAAAAAAAAAAAAATTAAAATATAATGGACCAAAATTAATATTTATTCTTTTAATTTTTATAAAACTTACTCTTATTTATTTTAATAAACACAAATTAATAAATTAATTTAAAGTTTTAAGCCTACTAAAATAAATTACATTTACACACATGGATAAAAAACTAGTTAATATTATCTATATGCTATTATTGTACAAAGATGGATCCATATTAGAAATTCGATTGTGCCAAATTGGAGTTACCAAGGAGATTTCAAATATCAAGAGTCCAAAAAAAGACTATGTAATACTCCAGGTACAATATTCTTGTGTTTTCTGCTTATAAAATACTCAATGATATTTCTATGAGGTCCCCTTGTTCCTTCAAATGAGGCTTAGCTAATTATAAAGTACTTTCTTTTTTATGACAGGTTATTGGGGGCTTAAACAACTAAATTACTACATAAGTTAGGCAGGCAGAAGACATAATTAAACTTGAAAATAACAGTTCTTTGTAAGGAAAAATCAAACTTAGAAAGAGGTTAACTTGGACATTAATTTTCTGATATATTTTTCTTCCTCCCCTTAAAATAGTCTTGAAAAATCATTAAATCCAATTTCGAAGTTGAGATATTCTAACCTGTATTGGTATGCATGGTAAACTTAGTTTGGAATGAGTTTTGAACTGGAATTGCAAAACCATTCACAGAGATTTGTCAGCTCGCATTAGAAAATCATGATATACTACATTTGTGGTATTCTTATATAAGTGGATTTTGTTTTAGTTGTATTTCTGTTTGTAATAATGGGTAAACAATGTTTGTTATTTATTGTGATATTTTTATGCTATCATAAATTAGAATACTTCCAATCAAGGTCAGCCGTGGAAATGAAATCCTTAAATAATATATTTTATTAAAGTCATAAAGTTTTGTGAATATAGCAACGTCATGTTTTCATGTTAGGTTGTTACAAATTATAAAAAAATAAATTCTTAGATATCCTTATTTTCAACAATATAAATTATACTTATTTTATTCATTTTCTTTTTTCATAAAAAGAGTGAGAATCTTTTATTTCTGTGGAATAGAAGTTATTTTCTCCTCTCTCAGTTAATTTTGTTTAGTTTTTTAATTGTTTAATAAATTAAAATTAATTTTCAAAAATATTCTAAAAAACCCTTTTACCAAAAAAATTTGATGAGAGAATAATATTATTTCAAAAAATATTATTCTCAAAAATATAATACATTCTGTGAAACAAATACCTCAGGGCCAGATTGTTTACTGCTTTTTAAAATAGTTATCAGTTTTGAAACTTTCAACAATTACACAGTTTGTTTGACTAGATATTTTATAAAATGTTATTAAGAAAACTATTTTTTAAAATAGTTCTGAAAACTGGTATGAGTTGTTTCCATTTTTCTTTTTTAAAACCTAAAAAAACAATTAACAGCCCACTGTATTAAAACAGTTTCTATGTTTCTTGACATATATAGTTCACTGATTTTACAAGTCAAAGTAACTTAATTGTAATTTGAAGTACTCATAACTGAAAAAAATGTTGTCTATTTTAAGTATACAGTTTCAAAGTACTAATATGACAACATAGGACACACTTGTTCACAGGTCAAAAATGCATATATCTCCAAATATAATCCCATTTTAAAAATTGATTATCATACTACTGTTGGGCTAGCAAAACAAAATAGGTTAATTTTTAGGAATGAAGAAAGATTATGCTGTATTATTTTCGAATATCAATCATCACTCATCATTTCTTCTTGGTTAAAAGTATTTTATGGTTGATTTATAAATAAAAAGAACACACTTTTTATAATTTTAAAATTTCTCAAATAAATATATATTTGTTTGGTTTTAAAATCAGACTGAAAATTAGTTATTTTAAATGTCTGTTTCATTAAATTAATTTCACCACAAAAACATATGTTCTTTTACAATTTAAAACCTTGTTTTTTTTTATTCTTTTTAGTATTTCTTTATTTTTATTTATTTTTTATTGTTTTCAAACTAAAACTCCTTGAAAAATATAATTTATTTCTCCATTATTTTCATTTACCCTGTTTTTTTCTTCTTTACTTCCGTCCATCTTATTTCATCCCAATTTTATTCACAAACAACGTCAATTTTAATTAAATGAAAAATTTGACCAAGAAAAACTAACTCTCTTTTGTACAATCACATTGTAGATTAATAAATGTATGTAACCTGCTAGATTTGTCGGGGAGGTGGCAACCTCTCTTCATTCTTCTCACGTCCTAATTCTTTATTTATAGAGCAATTATTTAAATTTTAAATAAAAAATTAATTTTTATTTTATAAATAATTTTTTTAAAATTTAATAAAACATTAAAAAATAATATATTTTTAAATAATATTTAAAATTAAAATAATTTAAATTATTTTTTCGACTAGCTGACTTTTTTTTTTGGTAAGCTTCAACTAGCTGACTTAAAATAAAAAAATAGTAATTTTGTGTAGTTAATCCAACCTGGGAACGAAAAAATAATATTTGTGAATAGTACAAGAGTTAGCAATTCAGCTTCCCCGATTATATATACAAATAAGGTATAATTAAATTATGTATGATTGATTTTTTGCGGTGCAGTAAGGAAACTAAACAACAAATATGTAAGATAGATTAGTAAGCATTGCATTATGAGTTTGTTTTTATTATTAATAAAAAGTAATAACTCTCTGTCAAAGATCATGGTTTGGATACAATATTGAACTACTGGAACTAATATAATTTGAAGTCTACTCTTCAATCTCACATGCCCTTCACTCCAAGAAGATAATTGGGTTATGTTGTTGAAGGCATACCTAAGTAGTTGAATACTTCAACCATATAAATAATTGGATTATGCCTTCCTATAATTAATACTTTCCATGATCACAGACAAGTGAGAATGAAGAATAAGAACGAGAAAAAATAAAATAAGAGCTCAAGCAAAAAAGCATAAATACGATGTTCTTGCCCTATAACAGAAAATCATTTACAAATGTATATATGAGACTCAATACATGATAATGGTATATTTGCAAAACTAGTTAAAAAGTTAACTGAAAAGCTAGTTATAAGGGTTTGATAAAACCAGCGGATCAATTCGCTAAAAATTGTAAAATGACAAATAAAAACATAATTAATTATTAGATCAATAATGAGGTATTTAACTATGTTTTTAAAATCAGACGGTGATCAAACCAGTGAAAATATTAGTTCATAATTTATTGGTTCAACCATTATTGAACCGGTGGTTGAACAGGTCATACTAAAATAATATTTTTATTATTAATATATTATAAAAATTAAGATTATAAAAGAAAGGATTTATAAGTTAATTATAAAAGAAAAAAAGTATTTTTACTAAATACACCTTAATATTATTAAGTAAAACCCTATTACTAAATACACCTCAATATTATTAAGTTAACCTCTATTTTAATTAATTTTTGCATTTAAAAAGGGGTGAGTTTAGGAAAAAGACGGGTACATTTACCAAAATCCAAAAAAAAAAAATTAAAAAAATTAAGAACCGATTGAACTACCAGTTTTACTGGTTTATGGTCGGTTTTCCAGTCTTAAGATTGGTTCTCTATATTAATCGAACTGATTACTGAACCAGTTCATCAATTTTTTTGTCGAACTGGTCGGTTCGATCTGGGTTTTTAAACATAAGTATTTAAAATATTGATAATATATTTTAATAATATAGATTAATTACATATTTAAATTATAAACTTCTACAATAACATATTTAAATTATAATTACATATTCAAATTATAAATTTATGTAATTACATATTTAAATAATAAATTATTATAATTGATATTTAAATTATAATTTCTATAATTAAACATATAAATTTTAAATTACATATTTAAATTATAATTTTCTATAATTATACATTTATATTATAAATTGTAATAATTATATTAATGAATGAGAGAATCTATAATGTGATGAGAGGGAATTAGTAAGGGACAATGCATTAAGTCCTAAACGTAAACATATAAAAATAAAATCAACTAGTAGTTGGAAATAGGAGATTTTTTGGAAAAGTTACTTAGAGTAACTTTTTAAAAAAAAACTAGTAGCTCTTAAAAAAGCTCATAGATTTTTGCTATCCAAACAGAGCTGAAAGCATTTCAGCTAACTTTTCAGTTTTCAGCTAAAATGACAAATCAAACACACTCTACGTACCGTAACTAACTCACATGCTCTTATACAAAAGATAAATGCTAAAAAGTGTATTTGTTTTGCCATTTAACCTAGCTCAAAGCTCAAAAGCTAATCAAAATAGTTTCATCTCTATTTGGTAAGCACAAAGCTAGAAGTTGTTTTAGGTAGCTACTAGTTTTTTTGAAAAAACTACTTCAAATAAATTTTTCAAAAGATTTCATATTTTTAACTCCTAACTTATTTTCTTTTACGACTTTAGGTGTGTTTGGAAAAACTAACTGAAATTTGAAAAACTAGTTGTAAATGTTTGGTAAAACTAGTTTATTAACTAGTTAAAAGTTGTAAACTAACAAATAAGAACATCATTAATTATTATATCAACATTAAGGTATTTAAAGTAATTATAATATATTTTAATAATATAAATTATTACATATTTAAATTATAAATTATTATAATTATATGTTTAAAGTATAAATTTCTATAATGTATTTAAATTATAAATTACTATAACTACATATAAATTATATTTTTCTATAATTTTATATTTGAATTATAAATGACTATAATTATATCAATGAAAGAGAAAAATGTTGTATCATGTGAGGAGAGGGAAGAGAGACCATAAATTAATTAATGAAGGGTAAAGTTGTAAAATAAATCAACTAGTAACTGAAAATCAGAGATCATTTAAAAAAACTACTTGAGATAACTTTTTTTAAAAAACTAGTAACCTAAAAAAAATTTTAACTTTTACTATCTAACCATAGCTAAAACCATTACAGCTATCTTTTCAGTTTTTAACTAACTGAAATGGCAAACCAAACACACTTTTTACCCTTCATTATTTAATAATATGTTGTTTCCCACTAATTCTTTCTACTCATATGACAGAGCATCTCCCCTTCATTTCTCCATCTTTCATTAATATAATTATAGTTATTTATAATTTAAAATTATACTTTAAGTATGTAAATTAAAATTAGTATCTTTAATTATAAAACATATAATTTAAATATATAATTATAATAATTTATAATTTAAATATGTAATTATAATTTATATATATAATGATAATAATATATAATTTAATTTTGCAATCAATTTTATCTTATTAAAATATGTATAATTATTTTAAATATCTCATTATTGATCTAATGATTAATTATGCATGTACTAAAAAAAGATTAATTATGCCTTCATTAGTCCTTTTATATCTTTCAACTAGTTGTTTAGCTAGTTTTACTAAACACTTACACCTAGCTTTTCAACTTTCAGCTAGCTTTTCAATTTTCAGCTAGCTTTTCAACTTTCAGCTAGTTTTTTCCAAACACACTCAAAGGCTAAAAGCTATTAATGACACAATAGAAGCTCTAGTAAAAACATCCAGCAGATGATCTACACATGTGAGCACCATACAATCAATCCACTCTAAATTCTCTTATCAGATGACCTTTGCTTGATGCTACTATGATATGCTCTCATCAGATGCACTCTTAGGGCTAGACATTCAACAAGGAAATTAAGGTCATTGCTTGGAGCCCCCAAATTTATAAGGCCCCCTAATTTTTTTAATAGTAGTATTATTGATATAAATATTTTTCAAAAAATAATCATGTTTGAGATAGTGCCTAATATTTTGTAGAGTTTATATAGTATGCATTGACAGTGTAAAAGAGTTTTACACTACACTGACATCCAATCACATCTTTTCATTTATATGATTTTTAAAGTATTAAATTGTAAATTCAACAAACTTACCATAAATGAAGGATTGTGATTAAACGACAATGTAAAACTTTTTACACTAATCATGCATAAAAATTAAACTCTATTTTATAAGACTCATATCTTAAATTTTTTATATCTGTTTGTTTTCTTATCATTTAAACTACTTAAAATTCCACAACCCATTTATTAGGTTTTGCAAATGAAAAGTCACTCAACAGTGAGTTTCCTTGTATTGATAGTATTGCTAAGAGAGACTTATTATATAGTTACCACATTAATGTAATTTACTTTTCTTTGACAAAAAAAAAAATAGTCACTACTTACTTTTGTCTTTTACAGATCTTTAACCTCTCTAGTAGTCTCTCTCTTTCTCATTCTCTCTACTCTCAATTTTCTACTACTATATTCAAAAAATTATTTGACTTTTCAATTTTCATATAATAATATTCTAATTTGTGAATTGCCAATTGGTATACCCCTACAGCAAGTGACCAACTCCAATTGACATCAAGTGGATACAAGACACTCACACATGTTGCTAGCATCTCAATAGGTTTGATCATTTCACTCATTTGTTGTGCTTTTTATAAAGTAATTTATTGAATTGAAATTAAATGAACATTTACAAATTACAATTTTTAGA
Organism: Psophocarpus tetragonolobus; assembly: GCA_037954015.1. Classification (NCBI taxonomy): domain Eukaryota; kingdom Viridiplantae; phylum Streptophyta; class Magnoliopsida; order Fabales; family Fabaceae; genus Psophocarpus; species Psophocarpus tetragonolobus. Next base: position 17,745,675 of record CM075692.1, read on the forward strand.
TTTCTTTTTTTTAATTGTTTATTGTTGTATATGCAAGCAAAGTGATTGTCAATGGAAATTTTCATTCACAAATATAATTTTTCACTTTTCAGGTTTTATTGTTTCATTATTATCTTCTTTTAATTTTAAAAATTATTTTTCTTGTTATTTTTATTTTTATTTTAGTCAATCAGTAAAATATGTCAAATAGAAAGTATGCATTTGGTTTTGAAAAGCTGAAAAAAAAAGGATTGAAAAATTGATTCAATCTCAACAAGGTGTTCTTCATAAATTTATTCCTATTCATAAAAAGGATGTTATAAATAGTTCATAAATACAAATATGACAAAAAAGTTCTCCACTAGAAATTCTACATAATATTAATATAGTAGAGAAAAATACTAATAGTGAAAGCATTCAAGAGGTAGAAAATCTTAACAATGTCAATAGTCTTAATCCTAGTCAAGAGTAAGAGGATAATGAAAATTTACAAGAAGATAGTTTAGAAAAAAATAAGGAGCTTAATAGTACATCAAATGAAGTTTAAAAAAACTTTAGAGATTTAATAGTTGAAAATGGTTCAATTAATCACTAGTTTATACAGTATCCAAAAAATGAAAATAATAGACATTTTTATTTATTTTACTACCAAAAAATAATGTCAAATAGAGAAAAATATAATTGAAAATGACTAGTTTATTCAAAGGACTTAGATAAAAGTGCATTGTTTTTGCTATAAGTTCTTTTGTTAATAAAGTATTACTTGTATTGCTAATCAATTAGTTAATGAAAGGTACTAGAGATTGGAAAATATTGGTTCCAAGCTTAAGAGTCACGAAACAAGTCATGAACATGTAACTGATCAATTAGTTAATTAAGGTACTATCAGATCAAGGTACTATTAGATGACCTCCACCTGATGCTACTACAAGACACTCTTATCATATGCGCTTAATGCTTTTGCCTAAATGAAAACTTCTACCTAACTTGTTCACAAACCATCACAAACTTCAATCTTTTGAAGATTCTAAGTCAACATCAACAATCTTCACCTTGACTTTGAATCTAGGGTTAGCATACCTCCACAATATTTTGCTCATCCTTTTGATCAACCTCCACTAACAACTCCTATAGTCAACATTTTCCAAGCATCGGTGTTGTCTTTTGAAGCAATATTCAAAACTTTCGCTGCCCTTGTTTCAACCACATCTCGCATGAAGTGAAGCTTCACCCATCATCCACTTTAGCCACAAACCTTTTTTTATTGCTTCTACAATTCGCTTCTATAATAGACAATGTCACCAATGATTGAAGAGTTGCCTTCCAACCAACAACAAATCCAAACAGTGTAAACACATACTCTGAAAAAGATTTTATAGTGTCTACATTATATGCATATTCAACATCCATAAAACCTTCTACATATGTTCAACCTTAAGAACTCTTCCAATATAAGTCCTAAACCCAAAGTTCTGTTTAGGTATCTTAGCATCTATTATCTCAAGAACAAACTTCACCTCCTATAGAAAAATCTCCTAACTATCAAGCATCCTCAATCTAATGGTCTGTATGCCCTACACCTTGCAAGCTTTGTTTTTCCTTAAGAGAATCGTCCCTATCTCCTTCAGCTTTAGGATCTTGAAGAATTCCTTTATAGTACACGTGGTAGGTACACCTAGAATCCATGACCCAACTCCTCAATAAGTCACCAGAAGACACTACCAGAACTCTAGAAAATTCAAAAGCTTCTGCTACATCGATAGACTCTTGCAAGTTTTGAGAATCTTTCCTTCCATTCTCTAATTGTGCTTCTAAATATCGCTTAACTTTTGACAGTTATAATATTGTGTCTCTTTTTTCCAATCAAGTTTTGCCTTGTTAAGATGACATGGCTACATTGGTGAAGTATCTCAAGTCTCATAGTTTTGGTTTTGCAGAATGTAGGTAATATATGCAGTCTTGATTATTTTGTGGTACCAAACACGTTCATATGTGTGGTACTTATGTTATAGATAGGCTTGTCGATGTGATTGTGTAGTTTAAGCATGTATATCTTTACTTTTTTCATGAGTGAATCTTGAATTATGGCTAAGTATTGTTTGGAAGGCAAAAGAAATCAATTTACTAAGTTAAGAGTTGATTTTCCACTGGGATAATCAATTACTTAAGTTGGTATCAGATTACCTAAGGTGGAACAAGCAAGAAAGTCATAAAATCTAAGTTTGTCATGAGTTAATCGATTACCATAATTAGATAATCGATTACCCTACGTAGGAACTTAGAACTCCAAAGGGAAACCTCTATGGAATAATCGATTTCCTGTAGAGATAATCGATTACCATAGAAAAAGTTTCTTGTACTAAGTTTGTTTTAAGTCATAAACTAGGTATTTGACTACGTAATCGATTACCATAATTAGATAATCGATTACCCTACGTAGGAACTTAGAACTCCAAAGGGAAACCTCTATGGAATAATCGATTTCCTGTAGAGATAATCGATTACCATAGAAAAAGTTTCTTGTACTAAGTTTGTTTTAAGTCATAAACTAGGTATTTGACTACGTAATCAATTATCAAGGTCTATGCAACATATAAAAACTTTTTTCCAACTCATTTTTAACAAGTTTTTTGAAAAGGGAAAAATGTTCTTGAGAAAACCTTACGCATTATCTTTGAAAAACCCTTAAAGATTCAATAGAAAGCCCAAAAACTTGAACATGGAGATTTAAGATTTATGATTGATTGAAGATAGAGATTGATTGAAGGTTATTTTGTATTGGGTAAATCTTCACTTTTCAGGTGATATAATTTTTTATCCTTTCATTGTGATTTTAGGGAATTGAATCTGTAATCTTTAGAGGGGTTTTTGGGATTATAGGATATCTTACAATGAGGTGTTGCAAGGGAGAGACGTTTGTGAGTGACGGGGTATCACAGGTGTAGCAAATTCTTATGGCGTGTAAGGGTTAGTCTCAAATTTTGTTGTATATGTTGTTTGGTATTTTCCATGTAAAAAATCTAAATGTGTGATTGCATGTACATTGATTTTTTAGTGGAAATCAGATTAGTGGAAGGCTAAGTCTGAAACTGGATGTAGGTCTCTTAGCTGAACTAGTATAAATACAATTGTGCAATTTCTCTATTCCTCTCTATCATCGTACATTAGATTGAATTGAAAATTGTATGTTTATTGCTAGAAAAATTCTTAATATCTTGAATGATTGAAAAGTTGAAATTGAAAATTAAATTGTACATATGTAAATCTTTAATAAAAAGAATTGTTAAATAGATTGTGAAATATTGAATCTTGTTAATCAATTTGAAAAAGGATCAAATATTGAATTGCGAATCTTTGTAATTGGAATTGAGTTAAGTCACACTTGGTTTTTGAAATTGGAAAAAGAGTTTGATTTGTTGTGCATACTCAAAGTGTCAAATTCAAAATTGTTTTGAAACTCTTAGATAGATTTTGAAAATTTCAAAAAATGGGTGAATTTTTTAAAACCTTGTTATTTTGAAAAAGAGAAAATTTTGTGAAAACGTTTTGGAATCTATTCAACTCCCCCCTTCTAGATTCCCCCTGGGCCAACATGCCTCCTAATTTTTCTCCATTGTTTTCAGACTAGTCACCTCACCTCCTATCATTGGATCTTGGATCTTTTGAAACTCCTTGGTTTGAATCAAGGTCATCACCTCCTCTAAGGTGATCTCCTGTTCTTCTCATACAACAGCACATACTTAAATGCTAAAAGGAATTTTATAAAGAATTGAAGAGGATCACAATCTTATCCTCATAATCAAGTTTGATGTCGATGTTATCAAGATTGTCAACCATCTTGTTGAAATCTACAAGTTGCTCTTTTATCATTCTCATCTTAGTCATATTGAACGAATAAAATTGTTATTTTACAAAAACTATGAGCTAAGGACTTTGTCATGTACAAAGCCTTAAGCCCACATGTCAGCATTGGTTCTCTCCTTAGTGACTTCTTTCAGTGCCTTATCACCAAAACACGGCATGATCACGTTTCTTGTCCTATTAATCATCTTTCTTTTCTATGCTAGTGTTAAAGACGGAGACATGCTCACATCTCTCTTCAATGTTTTTTGCACCCTTGCTGGATCAAGATCGTATCCATCTTGATCTTCCATAGTCATTACTTTTGCAAAACGTTCCACTCTAGATGCTTTCATCAAATAACCTCCATTAAATACTACTACGAAATGCTCTCATTAGACACACTACTATAAAAAGCTTCTACCTAACTTGCTCATAAACCATTAGAAGTTTTAACCTTCTGAAAAAGCTGAATCAACATTAACACATATATAACGCCTTTAATCCTTAATAAAAGTATTTGTAAAAATGTGACAGATTTTTTAAATTTAATCTTACATAAAGAATCATAATCTTCTTGTGACATTGCAAGCTGAAATATAATAATATATTACAAACTTCATTCAAAACATAAATACATTAGTTATTATAACTATCTTTTTAAAAGTCCTAACTTAGAGCAATAGACTCTTTATAAATCTAAAATTACTTGAACATCAAAAGAGTAACTTGCTTAGAAGTACAACACCTTTTGAGGAAATCCTTTGAATTCTACAAAATCTCATAAAAGCAAGCTTTCTGCAATAATTGATTATTACCTGCAGAGTTAATCGATTATCACAAAGAAGGTGCTATTCTGGGTTATTTCAAGTTAACTATCAGGTAATTGAGTTGGTAATTGATTACCATGGTCTGTGACAAACATATAATCATTTATAAACTGAATTTTCATAAGATTGAAAAGGGATTTTAAGTTTTTGAGAGAAATCTTACAAAAAATTTTGAGAAAACCCTTGCTACCCAGAAACATGAATGTTTTGAGAATCAAGATTGTTGATAAAGAAGGAAGGAGTTAGATTCAACGTTCAATGATATTGGGTAATCATCACAAATACGATGATATTATTTCTTTACCCATCTTTTGAGTTTTTGCACATTGTATGTAATCTCTTAAGGTGTTCTTGGGATTATTGAGAATCTTGCAACAGGGTATTGTAAGTGTGAAACACTATGGTGAGTGACGGTATGTCATGGTATAAAAGACTCTTGTGTGGTGCAAGGGGAAGTCTCAATTTAGTTTGGTTGTGGTTTTTGAATCTTTCTATGTAAAAAATTGTATGTGCTGAGTGCATGTAATTTGATTTTTAGTGGAAAGCAGATTAGTGGGAGGCTAAATCTGAAACTGAATATAGGTCAATTGACTGAACTAGTATAAAAATAATGCATGCAATTTCTCTTCTTTAACTCTTTATGATAGATTAAATTGTAACCTTGATTTTTTGAGTTGGGTTTTGCAACAGTAAAATTGAATCTGAAATCATAAAAAATATTTGTATTCAGAATATGTAAAATTGAATATGGAAAAATTAAAACTGAGTTGTGCAAAAAAAAAAAAGTAAATCTTAAATGATGTAATATTGAATCTTTAATTGTGAAATTCAACCCTATGTAGTGTGCCTTCAGCACCACCGTTGCAGGAGAAATATAAAACTTAGACTTGTGGTAGATGTAGCAACATAAAAACACAATAACACAAATGAATAGGCAAGAGGAATAAACAGTAACTAAAATAAGATGCAAAAGGGATAGTTGAAAATGCAATACGGGAGGCAAAATCAACACCTAGAAAACGACATAGCAGAGATAGCCACACTACCCTAATAGTAGACATAAGAGAAACAATTTCAAAATGGCAGACATAGTATTCAAAGCATATGCAGGAAAGATAGACACATTACATAACGGGTGACATTGGAGGAGTCAAACTCAGGACACAAATGCAAGATCAAAAGAACATGCAAGGGAGACGTAGAAACCCAAAAAACAAGTGAAGGAAGGGCAGACAAATCATCTTAAAGTGTATTTCTAGCCTACACATTATGTTATGATTATTTTCTATCTCTTATGTAAACTTCTAATACTAAGAAGACATATCTTATGTTTTTCATTTCTATCATCTTAATAAAAATTTTGAATAAACTATCATGAATAATGTGAATCAATTATTCATTGAAAGAAAGATGATGAATGTCCATTTTATGTTAAAATTTCTATCTTTATAACACTTATCTAACAAGGCATTAAAGAAAATATCTTGAAACACTCAACTTTATCATTAAAAAAATCCAAAAATATCTTATAAATAAGTTTGTTTTGAAATTAGTGATAGATTTGTACATTTAATCCTTGATTTGTCTTGTAGATGAAGAAATTGGATCTCACTTTGGAGCAAGCATAAACCAATTTAATGATAAAAGAAAGATTTTTTATAAGAGAAAGGAATTGATTTGTTAGCAGATTGGGCTTTCTTCACATGAAGGATTCTCTCTTGCTTAGCGAAAATAATTTCACTAAGCGAAATCTCACTTCAAAAAAGATGAAAAAAATTACTTAACAATTCATATTTGCTAAGCGATGAACAAAAAGTAGGTTGAATCACATTGTCTTTTGCTGAGCAAGCCATCATCCCTCAACGAAATTATTTTGGCATCCATTTTCACTCAGCAAAGCTACTTAGGCTATAAAAAAGGGAGCAAGGTACAAATGAAATGAAGTTTGGTTCAAGGTTGGACAAAGACCAACGAGAGAGCGTAGAGACGAAGAGAAGGGGAAACTCCGATCCTTGAAAGGAAGGAGTCAATCCATTCTTCATCTTTTATCTGTTAGAAATTATGATTCTTATTGACATAGATAACTAATCTTTTTCTTGTTGAAATTTAATGTAATTTATCAAACTCTTTGTAATCTCTTTTGATTTATATATCCATGCATGAGACTGCTTTATGTAATATCGGGCCAATTGCCCCCACTAACTTTTAATTTTATTTTGTAATAATATATATAATAATATAATATGCATTATAACTACTTAGTTTTATAATCAACTCTAAATCTTTTCCTCACATGTCTAGATTTAATAACTACTTAATTGAGTACAATTTTAATTTCTTTCTTTTATTGATAATATATTATTTTAGAAAATAAAAAATAAATTTTTATAATTATGATTTTAACAATTATAATTTCTATTTAAAATAATATTTTTGTTAGTTACAATATTTATTTAGAGTTTAATTGATATACATTGTCAATGTAAAGATTTTTACACTGACATTCACTCATAGTTCTTCATTCATGGTAAATTTGTTGACTTTACTTATCAGTATTTTAAAAGTCACATAAATAAAAAGTCATGATTAAATGTTAGTATAAAAATCTTTTACCGTGACAGTATATACCAATTAAACTCATTTATTTAACCATAATATTTTTTAAGCAAATATTTGAATTTGGATGCGTTCTCTCGTCACACATTAATTCAAATGGTTCTCAACTTAAAAAATAATTTAATTCAAAATTATATTAAAATATATATATATATATATATATATATATATATATTTGAATCTATAATTCATTGACAGGTAAAACATATTTGAATTAATTAATTAAATATTTATTTTTAATCCAAATTATTGAAATATATTTAAATTAACACGTAATAAAATATTCATATAATATATTATTTAATTAATTAAAAAATATTTATTTACTCAAATTTCTAAAAATATTTTACATCATAATAATTAAATTTTTTTTAATTTTAATAGTTATTAAGATATTTATTAAAAATATAAAAAAATTGAAAAAGATAAGTTAATTTTCTTTAATTTTTTAGTTGAAAATTTTATTTAAAACTACTTAAAGATAAGCTAATATTTTCTCTATTTAAGTGGGTAAAATTTTTACTTAAAAAATATTAAAAGATAATTTAATATATTATTTTTTATTTATATTCGTTAATATTTACTTAAGATAATATTAAAAGATAATTTAATATTTAGAATTAACTTTGATACTACTAATGACAACCATATCAATTTAAAGAGCAATTTCTACTATCAATATTATCAGGAATCAGATGTGAAATTATATAGAATATAAGAGATAATGGTTTTTTAAACTTTAGGATTTAACGTTTATAATATTTTTTACAATATTAAGAATGGAAAAAAATTCAGTGTTTTCAAAATATAAAAACTCATAAAAAACAACTATGTCCTTACTATTCAAAATTTGTGGATCCTACAATGTAGTGTTTTATATTATGTTATGTTAGTGATTTAATTAAATTATGTTCTTAATGTTTTGGATGAAATTACCACATGTTTAATAATTTAAGATTTGGTTGGAAAACGTTTTCTAAATATGATATCAATTAATTAACTTAATAACTTTAAATGTTAGGAATAACTCTGGATTAGTTAATTCGTTAAATTATCAATCTTACTGTAAGGTTTGAAGTATTAGTAGTCAAGGATGTTGAACTAGTGTCCTTGGGATCTCCTTGATTGACTTATTGAATTCATTAACATTGAGATTGAAGACGCACATTGAAAATTTGAGGATTCCAGGAGTGAAATAGATGAAATTCGATTCCAACATCTCTTTTTATTAATCTTTATTTAACTTTTACCTGTGCTAATTTTATTTTATTTCTTTTAGTTTTTTTTTTCAACATAAAATCCATACACCCTTTCGCAGAAGTTTTAATAAGGATTATTAAATTTTTATATTATCTATCAAGTCCTTCTGGAAACAACAAAAAATAGTATATAAAACTCTTGAAAGGACTATACTCAAATTCTAGACTTAAGTAAGTTTTTTGTCTATAAAATTTTACAAAAAATCACTTTTTGTCTTTGAACTTCAAAATGATTTTTTTAGTCTCTAATTTTTTTTGTATTAACGTTATCCGTCTATGAGTTTCAGTGTATTTGATTGTGTCAGATATGAAATTGAAGATTGAGAGAGTTGAAGTTGAGAAAAATAGTGATTAATGAGTACAAAAATGCTCTCTATCACCATTTTTTAATAGTATTAACTGAAGAATAAAGATTAAAAGTAAACTAGAAACTAAAAAAATATTTTTCAATTTTAAGAATTAAAAGTAATTTTTAGTAAAACTTTAAAAACAAAAAAATTTATGTAAGAACAAATTCTATCATGGTTACTGTGGTTTAAAATCAGTATCAAATGGTTATTCATCACTTTCATCAACAATGTTATCAAGGAAAAATGAGCCCTCTTGTCACTACGTTTCTCCGATTTCTAATTTCTCCAGCAAATTACCACTGTCCTGCACAAACAAGACTTTGAAACTATATAAAAGATACACGGAAATATCTAAAACGTTAATCTTGGTATCAAATGGCCATTCCGTCTTTTTTCATGAAAGTCTTATGATGAAAGAAAAAAGCGCTCTTGGTCACATCAATTAGCTTTGTGCCTTTGTCATGAGAAAAAAATAATTACAGGAGATATGCATATTTGATTTTTGAGAGAGTCTTTTTTTTATAAAAGATTCACGTAAATTTGTTTAATTAATTATTTAATTTAAATTGTATGATTATTATTATTATATTTTTTTACTTAAGTTTTTCTGTCTTATACATGTACATATTCATCATATATATATTTTGCATTATTCATTGTTAAAGGTCGTGGGTTTGGTATAATTTCAAGAAATTATATTTATGCCTTTCTTCTTGAGTAACAAAAAGTCATGGATTTATTTGACAAGTAACATGAAGAAATAATTCGGTTTCAACTTTCTATTTTTTTTTTTAAATCATGATATCTTTAAGAACTAGTCATTTAAAAATTATTATAGATTCTGAGTGCATATAAAGTAGGTGCTTCCCTCCCAAAATCATTTATTTTATACTTAATGACATAACTAAAACTCAAATCATCACTTGATTAATAAACATAAGTCGTTATCACTTATATTAATCGATATTAATTAGTTTTAACTTTCTATTTGACGGAACATGTTTAATTTAAGTAGCTAAAAATAAAATAATATTAATAACGTAAAAGAATTTACAGTAACATTTAGTTATAATTTTAATAATAATATGTGTATGTATAATTATAAATTGTCCCATAGTATAAAATATAGTGTAAAAATTAATGTTTAATATAAATATTATCTCTAATAATTTATGTATAATAAATATTACCCCACAACATAACATTATTTTTAGATGCGCCACTGATAATAATACACCTTTTTTATATAACTTTTAAAGTATTGATAAATAAAGTTAACAAATTTATCATACATGAAAAATTATGATTGAATGTCAGTATAAAAATATTATGTTACATAGGTATTAAATTCTTAAAAAAAATATTAAAGTTACAAATAACATATATATGTTCTCTAACTATATGCTAGTATATGATTAATTTTTTTCTTCCTATTTTTTAATCTTTTTAATTTTTTATACCTTTTATTAATATTTGTTTTTAATTTTATTTTTATTACCATTTTTAGTAAATAATGTTTTTTAAAATAAAATAAATATTTTTATAAAATAAAATATTTTTCATATCATTTAAAATATTAAATAAACGAAATTTAAATCAAATTTATTTTTTATAACCATTTCTTAAAAAAATTAGAGGAGATAATTAATTATTTCACCTACTCATACATTTTTACTATTTTCTTTTCCCTCAGAATTAATTGATTTAATTCTACCTATTCATGTTAATTTTTTCGCATATTATAATATATATTTTTTGAAAGAAATAACTGTTTTTATTTGGATATTTTTTACTCTAAGTTATCTTATTTCCTAAATTATGATTCTTCGGTCAATCTTAATAGATCAAATACATTTATATTCTAAATAAAGTTAAAATAATAATTTTAGAATTTTAAAAATTTTATTTTATTTTATTCACTTCATGGTCTTTAATCCTTATTTAAATAATCAATCAATAAAACACTTATTTCACCCATTCCATTTCATCATCTACCTTCAATCCCAATATAACCTTCATCAATTTTCTCTTAGTTGCAAAGGTGCTCCATCGATCTATTCGATCCATCATGTTTCATTCCCAAACTATAATTTTGCTTTATTGTTTACAAATTATGCTATGCATTTTTATTATAGTACTGTTTGTTTATTTATTTTGATGTAGTACAAAGAAAAGGTGCACCGTAAGAAATTATATATCCCCAATTATATGTTGGCAGCATAAGCCTTACCAATCGGTGGCATATATACTACTAATCTGTTGGGACCAAAATCTTCCAGCTGTAAGTGCTATTAACTTATTTTATTTTATGTAACATTTTTTTTTGTAAGCATTTTATATAAAAAAAATATGTTTAAAAAGAAATAGATTTGTGGGTTCGAATCCTTTATTTGATAAAGGAATTTTATATATTGAATTAATTGGGTGGATATTGAATTAATGAGGTCCACCTTATGCGTGGATTACACAACATATAGCATCATGAGAGTCTTACTTGGAATTAGTTGATGGATTATTTTGTATTATCTCCTTTTTTGGTATTGAAGATGACGATGCATACCCTACTTCCAATTCCAAATGTCACACATTGTTCGGTTTTCAAATTGCCGTATAAAACAAAGCTAGTGGAAGATAAGATGCGTAAGTAAGATATCAAGATAGATATTAATTGCAAAATGAGGTATTTGATTAGAGTATTTTTCTGTTTTCAGTTTTATACAAAATAAAAAATAATAGTGAAAATAAGTTTAGTTATAATTTAAAAGATATTTTTTTAAAAAATTAATTGAAAATAAAATAATTTATTTTAAATGTTTTTAAAAAGTAAAATTACGTAAAATTTAATAAAAATATTGTAATATGAAAAAATTATATGTAAATATATTTTAAATTATATACAAAAATATTTTATAATATTGCTATTAAAATTGATTAATTTTAACAATTTTATTTTTAAAATAAAAATATAAAAAAAACAGAAAACTTAAAAATAAAAACTATTTTTAAAAAATAAAAATAAAAAACATTTTGTCAAAACGTCACCTAATATTCTGGACTGAATCACTTTTTTTTTCTTAAAATTTAATAAAAAAATTAGCATTTAGATTGTAGAATGAAACTTTTAAACTTTTAGAGACTAATATATAATGTTAAAAAATTTAAAAATTAACATACTAAAAACAATTTTAAAAATTTATCCATTACCACTAATATATTTCAATGAACAATTTCAAGTTTACTCTCTACATACTACCGAAACAAGAAATCAAAGTATTCAATAAATTAACGTTAAAGTGAATAATTTAATAAAATCTTTTGGCTTATAAAAAAAAAAAGAGGTTAAAGTAACTATATGACCCTCACCCAAAATGTATACGGCTATTTGTGCGTGACTACGAAGTGAATAATAATAAACCAGTGTTGCTTTTGTATTTGAAAATAAATCTCAAAAGTTGTACCAGGCTAGACCTCGTGCTCTGTAGCTCTCTAGTTATATTTATATTATGGATTTTTTTGCTGACCCTGGATTAATTTTTATTTAAAAATCATTTCATTCCATCATAAAAAATTGGCAGTTCGATTTTAATATGTTTGAAAATAATAACTAAATTAATTCGATCTTTTTCGGTTTATTTTGGTTTAATTATTTATTTCAATTTTTATCTTGTTTCTTTAAGGGATCGCATCTATAATCAACAAAATAAAATTTCCTTTATTAGAATAAGAATAGAGTTCCAAACAAATCAATATGAGTTTCTATAAAGACCAACTTTTCTCTTACGGGAAGAAACTTATACTAAAAGTCATGACTTACATAATATATAAATTAAAAAACATGTTTTTTTATAAGTCAAAACAACATTATTATCAAAAGAAAATTTAGGCAACAACACAACCCTTTTATAAAATACATAACATAGGATTCATCATTTATTGTACATAAAAACGGATATCAGTTTCATTGCATGACACAATTCCCATGTAACATGTTAAATATAGTACTATTAAGTTTTCTAAAATACAAATATATATTCAAATACTATTAGAGTATATTTGATGATAAAATAAAATAAAAATATAAAGTAAGTTTACAATTTAGTTTGGTTTTAATTATTCATTAGTAGCTAGTTTCAAATTATTAAATGAAAAGGTTACGATACCACTACCTAACAATTTCAAATAACGGTTTACTGGTAAAATCTACATGTGAAAAGAAAGGTGAGATAGGTGATGAGTTTGAATTCTTTCGCTAATACATTAACAACTAACATTTATATAAAAAAATAATTTTAAATTAACTAAAAAAAGTAGCTTGTTTATAAGCAATCTATGCTTGAAAAAATTAGCTGTAAATTAACTACAAATTTGATGGTAATATGAAATAACTAACTAAAAAAAGTTTAATTTAATTGTTATCTACATGATCATGTAAAAGAGGGGTGCGGTGAGAGCTAACACAATCATCTTCACCTCCATCCCGATTTTTTAAGAGGGGAAAAACATCTCAACACCGGTCAACAAGAGTTTTTCTTATCAAAATTGGGTAAGATATATGTGTACTCATGGGAACATATGTGATTGTCATCCTTATTGAGTGGACATGTATCTTTCTTGTATTGTGAATGGCTAGATAGACAAATTAGTTTAGCGCATTTAAGCTTAGTTCACAAAGGGAAATTTGAATTAACATCTTCTCTAATTTGAATTAACACTTACTCTTTTAACAATTTTTCTTAAATTCTCTTATTCTCTCTCTTCTCTCTCATATATAGTTTTCTCTTCACTTGCACTCTCTCTCCTCTTTTCCTCACCTTATTTTTTGCCCCACCCTCTCTCATCTCTCTTTACCTCTTGGTTAGTGTATACATGTAATATAATTATTTAATTTCTTATTTTTTAGTATAGTAATTAATTAATTTTTAGTGTACTTAATTTATTATTTTTAGTATATTTATTTAATTTTTTTATTATAATAATTACATGTTTATTATATTAATTTACTTAATTAATTACATATTTAGTGTAGTTATCTAATTAAATATTTACTTAGTGTAGTTAATTACATGTAGTATAGTTATTTAATTCTTATTTTTTTAATATAGTAATATAATTATTTTTTAGTGGACATAATTTTGTAGTCTTTGGTGTAGTTATTTAATTTTTTTATGATAATTAAATGTTTATTATATTAATTTACTTAATAAATTACATGTTTAGTATAGTTATTTAATTAAATATTTGTTTAGTGTAGTTAATTACATGTAGTATAGTTACTTAATTTCTTTTTTTTAGTATAGTAATTTAATTACTTAATTTATTATTTTTAGTATAGTTATTTAATTTATTATTTTTATTATATAATTACATGTTTATTATATTAATTTACTTAATGAATTATGTGTTTAGTATATTTATTTAATTAAATATTTGGTTAGTGTAGTGTAATATAATTGTTTAATTTCTTATTTTTTAGTAGAGTAATTTAATTTCTTATTTTTTAGTAGAGTAATTTAATTTCTTATTTTTTTAGTATAGTAATTTAATTTAATATAACTATTATTTTTTTATTTCTCCCATTAGTCTTAGGCAACTGTTTTCTGGAAAGTAAAAAAATTTATAATTTTTTTTATTATCTGACAACCGTTTGCTAGAAAGTAACAGGAGAAATAAAATGAAGGGCACATAATTTTTTTACCATTAAAATAGGTGTTACTTCAAATTAAAATATGTGTTAATTCAAATTTTCTTCACCAAGTCTACATTTTAAACAAGTTGGAAAAATCCAATTCCCCAAATAAATTAACTTTTTTTAAGTTCACATCTGGCCCGAAAATCTACAAATTTAACAAACCAATCCTCAGGCTGCATATATATATATATATATATATATATATATATATATATATATATAGTAACCTGGAAATACCTGGAAACTGGAATACCTTTGGATGATAATTTTTTGATTAAACCTAGATTTAGATCCAGAATAATAGATTTTTATCGAACCAAGTGAAGGTAATGATACTGGAAGATTTCTAAAAAATGAGTTCTTTTCTTCGTTCCCTCTCTCGTTGCTTTTCTATCAAAGCTTCTTCCTTTTCTTCTCCTTCTACCACCAATCTGCTCACTGAGCAAAATCAATCGGTTGAGGAAATACCTCCCAAAAATAACATCTTCGAAGAAGAAGTCTGCTTTGAGGATATCAATCAAGCCATAGATAATTGGGAAATCCCTAAAATCCCTCAGGATGAACTTTATATTCCTGACGAATCCAAACATGTCCGTAATTCTGACTACATCATTAGGACTGCAGAAAACAATATCCCTTTGGATCCCCAAGCCGGTGAGGAATTCCATCTTCTTACCAAACAATCGATAGCCGAACATTCTAGGAAGTACAAATACCTCCACATAGGATGTGTTCAAGTAGCTGTCAAACCCCTTGTTAGGGAAGGTCTTAACGCCTCAATCCTCATGTGCTTTCGCGATATTAGGCATAATGATTTTCACGATTCCCTCATAGGAACCGTAGAAACCAGTCTAGGACATGGTCCTGTTTATTTCAATTGTTTTCCAAACAAAACGGTGAGTCTTTTAGATAGAAATGTCTTAGATTCATTGTTTCTAAACATTCGTCTACATGGGTTAAACATGAAAGAAGGTTCTATCCCTGCAGCTCTTATCTATCGAATCCAATACAAGGTCATGAACACTTGTAACTCAAGGGTTCTTCTCAAAACCAATGATCGGGAAACAACTTTGTTTGTCACAGATATGACTAGGGCAAATGTTGCTGTTCCCAAACTCATCAAATGGGATGAGGTAGAGTTACCAACCTCTTGGCAACTCAAAAAAGCTACACCAACCCTTCCTCGTCAAACCCCTGAATTCCAGGAAATTAGACAATCTGAGGCTGGTAAGGTAGAAATCATCTTTGATCGGAGAAATTCTTTCTCTTCTAGATCCGAAGCTTCTAGATCGGCCTATACTAGTGCTAGAAGATCTTTTTCTATAGCTTCCCAATCAAATCGGAGTTCAATTCCCAGAATTATTACTCCAGAAATCAATCTTCAAGGGTTAGATAATTCATCTTCTATCCCTAGAAACATCTACAGTAGGACTGAGGAAGACGTCTCTTCTGAAATACATTCTCTTACTCAATCTGAAATGCAGTATGGTCAACTATGAATAGTTACACCATAGACAAACCAACCCTTCGTAAGGAATTCTACTCTGAGACTTGGACCTCTCAGAGGAAATGGTTTCTTAGCAAGTTTAAGGGTAACCATAGGTCAAAAATCATTGATTCTTTTTATGAATTTCTTAACAAAGTCCAAACTCATGTCTGTTTCTTTGATTGGTTAAATATCTACCTTCATAGGAACAAAATCTATCCTCCTTGGACAATTACAATTACAGAAGATCTCTCTGTCAATACCTTAACTGTCTGGCACCGAAAGAATGGTCAACTCATTAAGTCCGACCTACCTCCGTCTAGCAGTTATTTTATTCCAGACTTAGAGGATAAGTATTTAGCCTCGCCCTTTAAGTACAAATCAGATGAAACCATAGGAGCCCAAGATATTAAAGCCCTTATGGAACAAAACAATTATACCAACAAGTACCTCCAAGTTTTAGGAGAAAACCTGGTAAGAAAAACCTCATCCTCAGGAACTAAAGACGATGAGACCCCTTCCATTTCCAAACCTTTGTTCAAACCTTTTAGTCTAACTACCGAGACTAGAAACAAATTTAGGCTTATTCATCAGAATTGGACTAAAGCCTTAGGAAAATCCAATCCAGATAACTCTATAGTTATTCCTGATACCCCTAGTTCTTCACAGGTAGAATCTGTTAAGCTAGGACCAATCACTAGGAGTGTTTCCCAAAAGGACCAATCTCTTAGGATTAACAAATTAGGAACTTCTTCCATAGGTTCTGAGTCTGAGGATGCTGCATCTAGCAGTAAGTCTGTTCCTCAAATCAATCCGGTTATTAGCAAGGCTCTCAACTGGAAGCAGCCTTCTAAACTTTACTACAATCGAGCTACTGCTCCTGATCTCCTTCTTGAGGAAAAGAATGATCAAAGTCTTCGATCATTCAACGCAAATCAAATCTATGAATGGAACATAGATGGTCAAATTGAGTATAATATCCTTAATACTCTTCAGCATATGACTATGGTCTCCACTGCATATCAGACTGCTTTAGATAGCTCTGATGAGACTATAGTAGAAATCCTAACCGCTGGCTTTTCTGGCCAACTCAAAGGCTGGTGGGATAATTATGTTTCTGACACTGAGAAACATGAAATCTTTACGGCAGTCAAAACGGACGCTGAAGGAACCGTTCTTACTGAAAAAGGGAAGCCTATTCCCGACGCCGTTAATATCTTAATCATGGCCATTGTCAAACATTTCATCGGAGATCCTTCTATTTACAAAGATCGTTCCGGAGATCTCCTCTCAACTCTTAAGTGTAAGACCTTAGGTAATTTTAGGTGGTATAGGGACACCTTCCTTACTCGAGTCTACACTAGAGATGACTGTCACCAACCTTTTTGGAAAGAAACCTTCCTAGCTGGACTCCCAAAATCCTTAGGAGACAAGGTTAGGGACAAGATCCGTTCCCAGTTTAACGGTGAAATCCCTTATGATCAGTTAAGTTATGGCAATATCATAGCTTGTGTTCAAAAGGTTGCTCTAAAAATCTGTCAAGATGACAATATTCAAAAACAATTAGCCAGAGAAAAGGCTCAAAATCGCAGAGATTTGGGAAATTTCTGCCAACAATTCGGTCTTCCTTGTTCCAAAAATCCGGGAAAGACTACCAATAAAAAACATTCTCAGCAACAGCTGAATAGGCCTCCAGATTATAATCTTCCTCGACGAAGTACTAATCCTCCTCAAAAGGATACCAATCTTTCTAGAGAAACTAGAAATTGTTATAAGTGTGGCCGTAAAGGTCATTTAGCAAGATTTTGTCGAGTCTCCTCTAAGATTCGTGAACTCAATCTTGATCCTATTGTTCAGGATCAACTTAACAATCTTTTAATAAACTCTTCTGATAGTTCCTCAGAAGAAGAAAACGATATCGCCAAGACATTTTCTGACGAAATCCAAGCTGACGATGATCTTTCCTCCTCTAGCAGCGAAAGTTCTGAATCTCCACTCATCAATGTCATTCACAATGATGAGCAAAATCTGTTGCTTGATGCCCTAGAATCTATCCAAGACCCTTAGGATAGGAAGGAGTATCTTGAAAAACTAAAGGCAATCCTTTCCAAACCCAAACCTATACGTTTAGATAATAGGTTTGTCAATAACAAGTTTGATCTTACTCAAACTTTCAAACGACTGGAAAAATCTTCAGCCAAACCAGTCACTATTCAGGACCTCCAGGCTGAAATTCGTTCTCTCAAATCTGAGGTCCGAGAACTCAAAACTCAATCACAGTTGCATGAGACTATCATATCTCAAATAACTGCAGCTTTATCTGACAACATGGTTC
This sequence comes from Psophocarpus tetragonolobus, assembly GCA_037954015.1. Classification (NCBI taxonomy): domain Eukaryota; kingdom Viridiplantae; phylum Streptophyta; class Magnoliopsida; order Fabales; family Fabaceae; genus Psophocarpus; species Psophocarpus tetragonolobus. The sequence goes on from CM075692.1 coordinate 17,764,059, forward strand.
CAGATAACCATGAAAATTGTAATCAGGATTATGAGTCTGATCATAATTCATCAAACGAAGATAACCTCTTCAACAACCTTATTAATCAGTGTAGCATTCAAAAATTTTATATTGATGTTACCATTATCGTAGACGATTTTGTTTTAAAAACTACTGCTCTATTTGATACCGGAGCAGACTCAAATTGTATTTTGGAAGGACTTATTCCGACCAAATACTTCCATAAAACTTCCGAAAGACTTAGAACTGCTAGTGGATCGAAACTAGAAATCCAGTATAAGCTTCCTTCGGCAATCATCCAAAAGGATAATCTTCAGGTAGAAACTCCATTTCTCCTGATCAAAAACCTTAAGAATAATGTTATCTTAGGGTCGCCGTTTATCAAAACTATCTTCCCTATTCAAATTTCCGGTGAAGGTATAACCACCCAACATTTGGGAAAAACAATCTTATTCAAATTCTTAGACAAACCTGTCCATAAGAATATTAATCAAGTTAATCGAAAACTTAATCAGATTAACTTTCTTAAAGAAGAAATTTCCTTCAAACAGATCGAGAGTCAACTTTCTCTCCCTGATGTCAAAAAACGTATCAAGAGTCTTTCTGATCGTTTTCAATCTACCATCTGTTCTGACCTCCCTAATGCTTTCTGGGATAGGAAAAAACATATGGTTAATCTTCCTTACGAAAAGGATTTCACAGACAGACAAATCCCGACCAAAGCTCAGCCAATCCAGATGAGTCACGATCTTGTCACTCATTGTCAAAACGAAATCAAGGACCTTTTGTCCAAAGGTTTAATCAGAAAGAGCAAAAGCCCTTGGTCTTGCGCAGCTTTCTACGTTAACAAAGCCTCTGAAATAGAGCGAGGCGCCCCAAGATTGGTTATCAATTACAAACCACTTAATCAAGCTCTTCAATGGATCAGATATCCAATTCCAAATAAGAAAGATTTACTCTCCCGTCTTCATTCGGCGAAAATCTTTTCTAAATTTGATATGAAATCTGGATTTTGGCAAATCCAAATCAATCCTAGTGATCGCTACAAGACGGCTTTCACTGTTCCCTTTGGGCAGTACGAATGGAACGTAATGCCCTTTGGTCTCAAAAATGCTCCATCAGAGTTTCAAAATATCATGAATGATATCTTCAATCCTTATTCTAATTTCTGCATTGTCTATATAGATGATGTCCTAATCTATTCCCAATCTGTGGATCAACACTTCAAACATCTTGAAATCTTTTTCAAAATAATCAAACGAAACGGCCTAGCCATTTCTAAAACCAAAATCTGTCTATTTCAGACTAAAATCAAATTCCTTGGCCATTACATTTTTCAAGGAACTATCAAACCAATTTGTCGAGTTATCGAATTTGCTGACAAATTCCCCAATCAAATCTTAGAAAAATCGCAACTTCAAAGATTTTTGGGTTGTCTAAATTATGTCGCTGACTTCTTTCCTCAGCTCAGTATAATTTCCAAACCTCTTCATAACAGAATAAAAAAGTCTCCTCCACCATGGACTGATATCCACACCAATTTAGTCAAACAGATTAAGCAGCAGGTCAAAGTATTACCCTGTTTGTATCTACCAAATCCCAATCTCTTTAAGATTGTAGAAACCGACGCCTCTGACTTAGGTTATGGTGGTGTTCTTAAACAGCGCATGCATCATACAGAAAATTGCATTGCATTTACATCAAAGCACTGGAACAAAGCCCAACAAAATTATTCTACTATTAAGAAAGAAGTTTTGGCTATTGTCCTGTGTATTTCAAAATTTCAATCTGATTTATTAAATCAAAAATTTTTAATTCGGGTTGATTGCAAGTCAGCCAGAGAAATTTTACAAAAAGATGTAAAAAACCTTGCATCAAAACAAATTTTTGCCCGTTGGCAAGCAATCTTAAGTATTTTTGATTTCGATATAGAGTATATCAAAGGTACTTCAAACACTCTTCCTGATTATCTGACTCGTGAATTTCTTCAGAGTCGGACTCATGTGAGATGCCTCCGAAACTAAAAATGAAGGTCGCCTCTTCCCGAGGCCGGGGGAAAGCAGTTCGGGGATCATCCCGGACAGAAAAATCATCTTCCTCCATTGAGGATACCCAAACCATTCAGGTCGCCTCACAGACTGCCAATCAAGGGTCATCTACCCAGACTGGGTCTTCAACCCAGCAGGCTACCATTAAGTCTGAGTCATCAACTCAGCAGGCCATCACCAAAACGGGGTCATCTACTCCGCAAATAGCAAAAGGGTCTTCTACCCTAGCAACCAAACCATCCGATTATGCGATGGCTATCCCAACCTTGCAAGCCCTTCAAGACTGTGGGCTAACCAATCTTCCATCCAGATCATGGAAACAAATCTTTTCAGAAGAAACAGATGACCTCTTCTGGAACCAAAATCTGAAATCCATTATTTCAGACATAGCCCAATCTAAAATAACCCTAAATCCAAAAGCATTGGTAGAGCAGCCTCAGCCAATTGCTCAAAAACGACCCTCTTCCTATCAACCAAAAGAAGGAAGATTTTACCCAACAATCCAAATGGAACCTGAATTCTGGGATTCCAATCCAAACAAGATTTGCGAAAAAATCTTTCCACCAACATTTTTATTTAAACCTCTTAGTCTCAATAAGACTAGAAAATTTTATGAATTTATTTTGGTGGATTCAAAATCTGTTTCAATAAAACATAATTTTGATAAAAATGATAACACCGTTATCACACATTCCACTTTTCAAATTTTAAAAGTTCTTACTTTTAAAGATTTCGAATCGAAACCAAACCAGGTAAGAAAATTCTCCCAGCCTTTTGACCCGATTGGTTATACTTACTGGGATTATATTCAAGCTTGGACCAATATTTTTTGGTTTCAAAACAAACATAATCGGCACTCGTGGCTGATTTATTTCAAGAAAAATGTTCGTTATTTCTTCCCTCAGTGGTTTGCTGAGTGGTGGGATTTCTTCGGACCCATCCAATCTATCCTTCCTGAAGAAGTAAAGGTCGGATTCAATCAGTTCAAATCAAGAATTGAAGAAGGAAACAATCCGTTTCATCCATCTCTTCGGTTCTTCTCAATCTTTTCCTTAGCATGGATTTTTGCCTGGCAACATCAATACCAGAAAAATGCAACAAATCCTAAGCTTTTGCCAATGTTAGGGAAACAAGCTTCAGTCAAGTGGTGGGATCAGTTTAACGCTTCCCATGCCAATTCACAGGGAGTGGCTTTATGGTTCCAGAAGAACCCAAAAAGCCTCAAATCGGCAGACCCAGAGACCTGCCAATTCCTCAATCGCAAGGCCAAGATTGCAGCTGCCCTTGCAGCCTCAACAGATGATGAAGCCTTGGCAAAGAATCTTCATCAGATTTTGGCTCTCCTCTCTACTGACTCAGAAGCCAGTTCATCAAAAGGAAAGTCAAAGAAAGAAGATAGTTCGTCTGCATCCTCTTCCTCCGGTTCATTTTACCAGATCGAAGAGTCTGACGAAGACTGATTCAAATCCACGCAAGCATTTTTGCGGAAAAATTACTGTTCAATCACTGTTCACTATTGCGGAGCCGCCAAACACTGTACACTGTACACTGTTCACTGTAGCGGTAAAATATATATATATTAAAATAATTAAAAAATTCTTACATTTTTAAACTAACTAAATTCTATTATATTATACTAAAAATTATATAATCATTTATAATAATTTAAAATACTAAATATTTTCAATACTAAAAGTCTAAAATATTATAATTGATGATAAATAAGTTACAACATTGACGCAACTAATAGTATAAATGACAAATTTGTCACTTTAAGCATGTAATTTCACAGATTTAGCCTGTGAAGTCTATGAGTCAAACTCTATTATATCATACTTAAAATTATATTATCATTTATAATAATCTATAAAATACTAAATATTTCAATACTAAAAGTCTAAAATATTACAAATGATGACAAATAAGTTACAACATTGAAATAAACTAATATATAAATGACAAATTTGTCACTTTAAGCATGTGATCCTACATATTTAGCCTGTGAACTCTATGGGTCAAACTCTATTATATCATACTTAAAATTATATCATCATTTATAATAATCTATAAATCACTAAATATTTTCAATACTAAAAATTTGAAATATCACAATTGATGAGTAATACAACATTGACACAAACTAAGTCTAAATAACAAATGTGTCACTTTAAGTAGACTACAGGCCAAACCCGTGATCTCATAGATTTAGCTTGTAAAGTCTATGGGTCAAACTCTATTGTATCACCTGAAATTATATCATCATTTATAATATTCTAAAACAGAAAACATTTTCAATACTAAAAGTCTACAATATCACAATTAATGACAAATAAGTCACAACGTTAATACAAACTAATAATCGAAATGATAATTTTTTCTCTATAAACGAACTATAGGCAAAACTCTTTATCCCATGAATTTAGTCTGTGAAGTCTATGGGCTTCACGAATCAGTTCAATTTTTCCTACATGTATCATTTTTAAAAAAAAATCCAAAACTTGCATGAGTTTGGGAGGTCGTGAAACCCAATTCACATACCCATCCTAATTCTAGGGTGTTCGACGTATTGTATTTTACCCTTATTTATTTTATTTATATATAATTAATTATCTTTGAAAATATAAAAATAGATATAAAAAATCCTACTTAATTCATACTTAATTTTTAAAAATTTGTAGCTATTTTCTAGCTAATTCGTAGGGAAACGTCAACTATTTTTCTTTAATTCTAGTTATATAACTAGGCAATTTTCTAGCAATTTTGTTAAAATTATCCTTAATTCAAAATTATTTTCTAGTTAAATTAAATATATACACACATATATATATATATATATATATAATTCCTCGATAACATAATTTAATTTTTAATTTATAAATTATTTTTTACTCATTTATGCAATTATTTGTTCCAATTTGATCGTCTAAACAAAATAATTGTAAAAAATATTTTTTTTAACAAAGTAAAATTTATTATTGTTTGAACCATGTCATTTTATTGATGGCAAAGATTAAAGAACATATAAGTAAAATATTATTGTAGAGTACGCAATAAATGAAAAAGCTTGACTAACTTTTCATTTACGGAGAAGACTTACCGAAAGTCATAAATAATAAAAAAAAAACTTGTTCAAAATATTAACTATCTCGTCATAAATCACAACTTGATTTACGGACGTAATTACGCAAAATATAAATATATATTTCAAAAATCAAAATACAATCACAATATAAGAAAATTTCAAATTAATCACAAAAAAATTAGTAGTTAACTTGTAGTTAATTTCTACAACAACTTTGTTATATACAAAAACATAAGTTTAATTAATATGCATTTTCAGTTTAAAAGAGTTTTACACTTACATTTTGTATTTGTATATTCATTCCAGGCATGTGCTTTCATCCTCTGAACTCAGTCTTCAAGAGTCCACTCCAAATAGGTGGAAAACTTGCAAGAAGCATTCCGATGCTTAAGTTAGGTAAAGTTTGGCCAGAGTAAATGAATAGTATTTTTTAGAAAAATATATTTTTTTATTACCTCGATATCAATTATCTATTTATAGCAGTTGATTGAGCTTTTACCTATTGGGTCTTGCCTAATCAGTCAGGAATTAGATAATACAACTTTAAACTTAGTTTTCGACTGATAAGCAAGATTAAGTTGACTAATCTCTTAATTTGTCATCACATGTCTCCCTTGTTAAGGCAAAGTCGTGTTTGGGTTGATGGTCGAACACTTAGTATCCTGGACGAACATTCCTGTTTCGACCTAACACTCCTCATTCTGTACACTTGCCCCAAGTTTCGATTATGGCGAAGTGAGAATCAAAGCTTTAAAGAAGGGATAGAGTTTGGGAAAACAAACAAGAATCTTGCTCAGGCTACCATGGGATGTGATGGTGGTACGGGAAGTGGAAAAGGCGCATGCATCTGGACTGTTGATTTGAAGTGTTTGGACAGAGGGGATTGTGTTGGTTCCCTATAAGCTTATTGGCTATAAATAGGGGGCCTGTCTTCAGCTTCCCTTTACCAAATTCTCTTCCTTCTAAGCCAAAGTATCTCAATACCAAGAGATCCTCAGTTTCTTCACTCTTCCTTTTCTGTCACATGCTCCTCCAAAATGTTTTCCTTTTCTTTTTCTAGTTATATTCCTTCTCAATCTTCTTCATCACAAGGTAATGTCTCAGACTCAACTGAACGTACCCCATCAAGGGAGGGGAGCAATGTTTACTCAGTCGCCTCCCTTATGTCGACTCTTCTGTCCGGGGAGGGGGGGAGGGGAGGCATAGCTGCAACCAAAACCACTCTCGCTGAGGAACCGAAGAGCCTTGGAGTTGCTAAGAACAAGTGGGTTGAGAATCCCATAAGGGATTTCCCTCTAGTTCTAGATCCAAGGTATGATTGGGTAGATGGGGAGGTGACTGCTTGCTTCTCCCACTATAGTACCAAAAACATGTTAATAAGCTTTATCAAGAGTGTAGAGCTGTGTCCATTCGAGAGGTTTAAGGATTTTCTTTTCTTTATTAGAGGTTTCCATGGTGACGACTTTGTCAAGCCAGATTTAGTATACCTCGTTAGGAAAAAAAGGACAGTCGTGATTTTTTTTATGTGCACGACTGTATGTTTCGAGACTTCAAGTTCGTCTTCCTTTTGATGACTTCACTATGGGAGTTCTTTGTATTCTCAATGTTGCCCCTACACAACTACATCTGAATGCCTAAGTTTATCTCCAAGCATTTTGGGCCTTGTGTCTGTATACTCACATCAAGGCTAGTCTTTGTTTATTTTTACATCACTTCACTACTTGTCCCCACGAGAAGTGCAAATAGGTCTCCCTGTACTGAAATACAAAATAATCCATTCTTCATCTATTCACTACTTCCTACAAGAACTTCAAAATTGGGTTCTTCAAAATCTTAGTCGATCTGGAGTCTGGTCGCAAGCATTTTTATTACCAAAATGGGGGGAGGTTGTTCCCTTTCTACTGGTAGCGAGCGTCGAAGAGGTATGATTGCTATCTTGCGGAGTTGCTCATGGTTGAGGAATTGACAGGTGCTTCCTTTTTAGACTCTCTTCCTCGATGCCTTCCTATGGGGAATTGATACAACTATTCCAATCTCCCATGCCCTTTGATGATTTAGAGAGTGAGTAGCTGAACATGGTGTTCAATTAGTTGATTCTAATAGATGTTCGATTTGATGTTTATATTGCCCTGTGCAGGTATTGTCATGGCCGGTGGTGGTAACGTTGTTCATTTTCGCAAGGTGAGATGAGCTCAAGTAGAGAGTAAAGAAGAAACCATTCCTCAACAGCTTTTTGAAGTGGACCCTTTGTCGAGTTATCCATCAATAATGTTGAGCCCCCTCTAACGAAGTATGAGAAGGGAAAGTTACAGCAAAAAGACAAGGAACAGGAAAAAGAAAAAGAAAAGACAAAGGGAAAAGGAAGAACAAGGAAGACAAAAAACTTCCTCGAATAGGTCGAACAAGAAAAGAACTGAAGAATCCATTCCTAGCCTAGTGGTCTCACCCCTCTATCATGACTTCCTCATTCTTCAATGAAGACTTTGATCCCTAGCCACCACGTGTAAGGTTGGTGAAAACATATCTGAGGCAGGTCAAGCGCAGTTGACAGGCGTAGATCCTACTTTGCACTGGTGCATTATTGCGAGCTTTTGGAAAAAGGGTGGGATCAAGGTGGAGTTCGCTTAGGTTTTCAAGCTATTATGGAACCTATCTCCTCGACCCACAGGCCAAGCTTCAGCTCACCTACAAGTTGTAGGATGCCCCAAGTGAGATGACCAAGTTGAGGCAACAACTAGGACTTTCTAAGGTTTCATTGGAAGTGGCTACAAAGGACTTTGACTCACTAAACGCCGAGGTGGCAGAAATGAAGGAAAAATCCAAGACCATGGTCTCGGTTGAAGACTATTTTGCTACACTCAAGAAGAAGAATGAGAAGATAAAGGATGCTGTTGAGAGATATAAGGGGCTGACGCTGCGCACAAGCAAAGTGAGAGAAGCTTAGAGTCTTTGATTTGAGATCTCAATGCTGCAAAGGAAGGCTTCCTAAAGTACTAGAAGTAGGCCAAGAAGGATATATGCGCTGAACATGAAGCTGGCTTTCATCAAGATGTGTGCCAGACTTTCCATTTTGGCATGTTCCCCTAGGATTTCAAGTTTGATTTCGATTGAGAATTCTTCGGTTAGGATTTCAAGCACTTTGATGATGTGCCTAATGATCTAAGTCCTAAAGAACATTCCCTCTGCATGATGTTTAGTCTCTCGCAAACTATTTGCCTAGAAGAGGAAGACGAGGCAAATGATGGTGTCTAAGAAGTGGACGGTGGTAGGGATACTGAAGTTCAGCCAAACCCTTAGTTAAGGCACTTGCCATTTTCTTTTTCTTTAGTCAAGACACTTGTCTTTTTGCTTTGTGATGTATAGGTTGAGGTGTAGACCCTTTAATTTTTTTGTACTTGGGCTTGGCCCATGTGAGACTTTGTTTTATTTACAACTTTAAACTTTGATCTTTTTGCTATGTAAGGTTAATCACATTTAATGGAATTTTTTCTTCTTTTTCGGCTAACAACTTATATTTGAATTCAGTTCTTTTTACCAACTTTTACTTCTAGAAAATAATCGTTGTGAATTCATTTGTTTGACTTCAGTTGGGTTGTAAGTGCAGTTTGGACTGAGCTATTTGAGGAGTTAGTAGGGCACTTCGGTTAGGTTGTAAGTACTGCTTGGACCGAACTCTTTGGTGAGTTGATAGGGCACTTCATTTAGATTATAAGTACTTCCTGAACCAAATTCTTTGGCGGGTTGGTAGAGTACTTCATTTAGATTGTAATTGCTGCTTGGACTGAACTCTTTGACGGGTTGGTAGGGCACTTCATTTAGATTGTAAGTGCTGCTTGAACCAAACTCTTTGGCGAGTTGGTAAGGCACTTAATTTAGATTGTAAGTGCTGCTTGGACCGAACTCTTTGGCGAGTTGGTAGGGCACTTCATTTTGATTGTAAGAAATTGAAACTTTTTGCAGGCATAGTAAATTACTCCAGTAAAATAAGGAATGATACTTCATTGCGTATTCAACAAGCAAGACTCATAAAAAACCTTCTCAGTCAAAAAACCCTCCTTAGGAACAAAAAACCGAGTAAGGAAAAGAGTGCTTGCGTTACATGTTCAACTATAGTAGTACTTTAGATAGGTAAGGAATTCTAAGTTCTTGGGATGAGTTTGCCTGATAGCTCCTCAAGTTTGTAAGCACCATTGTCAAAGTCTTGATTGATCCAGAACGGTCCTTCCCAATTCAGAAATAATTTGCTTTTTGTTTTGTCCTTCCTTGCTTCCCTAGTAGCTTGCCACGCCAGGTCACCTTTCTAGAATTTCCAAGCTCGTACCTTCGTGTTAAATCATTAAGCCGTTCGCTGCTTACAGGCTTTAATGGCTATCACAACTTTATTGCGGTCTTCGTCTATGCAGTCCATCATGGCCAACATTGCCTCCTAGTTAGATTCTAGGTTGAAGTGGGTCTTTCTGTAGGTTGGTTCTTCTATCTCCGCAGGAATCATTCATTAGTCCTGTATCCTAGTCTAAATAGTGTTTTTTCGTCGATGATTGTATAAGCCCATAGGATTTTTGGGATCTGTTCGGCCCATCCTTCTTTAGCCCCAATCATTCTCTTTTTCAACTCTCCCAGTATCACTTTGTTTACTGCTTCAGCCTGGTCATTTGATTGTGAGTGCTCGGCTAAGATCACCCTATGCTTGATGCTCAACCTTTCCAAGAAGGAGTTTAGTTTCCTATTCGTGAGCTAGAGACCATTATCCGTAACCACAACATACGAGATTCTGAACCTTGTGACAATATTCTTCCAAATGAATTTTTGTATGTTTTGTGTTGAGATTGTGCTAGGGGTTCAACCTCTATGCACTTCTTGAAGTAGTCGATGACCACTAGTAAGAATTTTAGTTGTCCTTTCGCTACGGGAAGGGGTCGAGAATGTCCATATCCTAAGTGAAAAATGGCCATGGGGTTGTGATTACCTTCAAGTCGTTTGCTGGCTGGTGAACTAGGTTCCCATGCTTCTGACATTGTGTGCACTTCTTGATGAAGATCGAACAGTCTTCCTGAAGAGTGGGCTAATAATACCTAGCCTTTAAGACCTTAGCAGCCAAAGTTCTCCCCCGGTATGCATTTCACAGATGCCCTCATGGACTTCTCGGAGGACATACTTTGCTTCCTTTGGTGCTAAGCATTTGAGCAAGGGCGTCGAAAACCCTTTCTTGTACGATTCTCCTACGACTATTGTAAGCCTAGATGCCTTCATTCTTAACGTTTTGTCTTGGACTGGATCTACGGGCAGTTCATTATGTTGTATGTAAGCCATGACATCCTTTCTCCAATCATCTACTGTTGCCAAAATGGCGCATACCTCTGTACTTGGTGTTGGTAGATCTTATTGAATAAGTGTTTTAAGCTATCCTGGCTTCCTTGTACTTGCCACTTGGCGAGTTGATCTGCCCTTTCATTCTGGTCCTAGGGATGTGAATCACTTCTACCTTGTCAAACTTAGACTAAACCTTTTTTAAGACGTGCTAATACTTTAGCAGCTTTGGCTCGTTGACTTGGAATGATTCATTGACCTGTTTTGCTACTACCTTAGAGTCTGTGAGACATTTAACCGTTTTAGCCCCTACCTCTTCAGCCAACTTTAGACTAGCGAGCAAAGCTTCATACTCAGCTTGGTTGTTGGAGGCTATGAAGTTGAAACGTAGCGATTGTTCGATGGTATGACCATTCGGTCCTTCAAAAATGATTCCTACTTCGCTTCCTCCTTTGTTTAAGGACCCATCCATATGCATAGTCCATTGTGCCAGCTGGTTATCTAGCACTTCGGTGGAGGGATAGAGTTCATTGAGGAAATCAACCAACAACTAAGACTTTATGGGCCCTCTCGCCTGGTAGCAAATGTCGAATTTGAAGAGTTTTATGGATCAAGCCACCATTCTTCCTACTAATTCAAGGTTCCTTAACACTCTCATAATTAGGCAATCATTCTAGACAATCATCCTGTGACTTTGAAAGTATGCCTCAAACGCCTTGTTGTATTCACCAATGCTAATGCCATTTTATCCACTGCTTGATACCTGATCTTGGCATCACAAAGGATGCGAATTGTGAAGTACACAGGTTGTTGCCCTGTTTCTCTTTCTTGCACAATGAAGACGCTCAATGTCGAAGGGGAGATCGATAGGTACACCATGAAGGTGTCCAAACTTGGTTTAACCAATACTGGTGGGGTGGCCAAGGTCCTCTTTAATGTTACAAATGCTTCTTCACATTTTTTCACACACCTGAATGGTTATGCTTTCCTAAGCAAGGTCATGATGGGTTTAGTCTTCTCGATGACACATGGTAAAAATCTAAAGAGTGCTGTTAGTCTTCCCATTAAATGTTGTACCTCATTCTGGTTTACTGTGCTCTTCATCTATAAGATGGTTGAACATTTGTCAGAGTTAGCTTCTATCCCTCTTTTTGTGATAATAAAGCCCAGGAAATTTTCACCCTATACGCTGAAGACGTATTTTTGTGGGTTGAGTCTCATGGAATGATTCCTAATAGCCCCAAACACTTGCCTTAGGTTCTGCACGTGACTCTGAACCTCTTCGGATTTGGCAGCCATGTCTTCCATGTATACTTCCAATGTTTCTCCCAATTTGCTGTGGAAAACTTTATCCCTGAGCCTCTGATATGTGGCCCCTTATGTTCTTTAAGCTGAAAGGCATAATCATGTAACAGTATGTGGCATCTTCGGTGATGAATGTTGTCTATTCTTCATTTAGGGGATTCATCCGAATTTGATTTTAACCTGAGAAGATGTTTAAAAAACTGAGGGCTCCATGACTTGCTGCCTAATCTACTAGCTTATCAATGTTGAGTAGTGGATATGCATCTTTGAGGCATGCCTTGTTAAGGTCAGTATAATCCGTGCACATCCTCCATTTTCTATTGTGCTTCCTAATCATCACCACATTGGTGAGCCAAGTGGTATACTTTACCTCCTTTATAAATCCTGCGACCATGAGCTTCTCAACCTCTTCTCTGGTCATTTTGAGTCTTTCGGCTCCCATTTTTCTTCTTTCCTATGCCATGGCCTTGGCCAAAGTGCACACTGACAACTTATGAGATAAAAATAGGGGTTTATGCTTGGTACGTCTGCAACTGTCCAGGCGAATAAATCCAAATTCTCACGCACCACTGCCATGATCTTCTTTTGGTTTCTCTTTAACAAGAAAGAACAGAGATACATAACTTTAGTTGACTTCCTTCCTAGTTAGAAGGGTTGAGTGTCCTTGGTGAGTTTTGCCTTATTGGTCTCGTCAGGTCTTGGGTCTAAGTCCAAATTCTAGGTGTTCAGATGTGTGAGCATGTTGATAGGGCAAGTTTTGTGCTTGTCCTTCCACCATCGAACTTTCAGGCTGGCCAGATAACATTCTCTAGTGGCATGCTGGTTAGCGCCGACCATCATAACCCTTCCTTCTTCAAATGGGAATTTCATGGCCAGGTGCGGGGTGGACACTAGGGCTCCCAACTTGTTAAGGGATGGCCTCCCCAACAAGATGTGTTAGTTTGCACTACTATGTATCTTATTTTCATCGTGCCACTGATGCCTTTGTCATCTCCAAACTTGGTATACAAGTCAATGCATCCTTGTGTTGCTACTCTCTCTCCCACAAACCCAATGAATGGCTCGTCATATGGCATCAGCTAGACCTTTAGGATGTTGAGCTCTTGGAACATTTTCCAATAAAGCACATTTGCTGAACTCCCTTAATCCTCCAGAGTTTTCCTCACAATGTAGTTGGATATTTCTACATTGATGATCATGGGATCATCTTGTTATGGGTCCACGGCTTGAAAGTCGTCGTCCATGAAGATAACGATGAGCATTCTTGGTCTGAGGTGATGCATCACATTATTTACAAATCTCAATGCTCTAAGGTGCTTTTTGTAGGAGGAAGAAGTGGACCCTCTTCTTGCAAATCCTTCTGTTATTGTGTTGATCACCTTTTTGGGGTACTTTTCTTGATAGGTACTCCTTCTCTCACTGGATCTATTTCTGCTCCTCCTTCTGTAACTTCTAGGGCAGTCATGTTCTTTTTTCCTATTATGGCCATCTTGTCCATGGTTCTCCTTATGGTAATATTGGTGATGTGTACCTTTCTGCTGATATACGCAGTCTTTCTATGCTTACTAGTGTTAGTCCCAGGTGGTGTGTTAGCCCTCCGAGGCATAAATAAAAGCTTTACTATTAAAGCTTGCTCCAGGATGCTAGAACGTGAAGTGTTCAAGGGTGTGTAATGACTGTATCTCAACCCTCTAGGTGGCCGATCACTTAACTGCACTTTCTTTTTTCCTTGACCTCCCTGATCTTTTTCCTTTAGATACTAGTTTGGGTCTTCTAATGCCTTCCTCTGGAAGGCCTATAATTCCTCAATTTCTATAGATGAGATAACTCGACTTCTCATCTCCTTCATATTCCTCGGCAGGACATGAATCATACTTTCCGCAAAATCTCCAGGTTGGAGATTGGTTAAAAAAGTGTGGAGAGTCATTTCCGGCTGCAAGTCCTTTATACTCAAAATTGTCTTGCCAAAACAGTCTATGAAGGACTGAAAAGGCTCTCCTTTCTCCTACTTGACAGTCGTTAGCACTTGAGAGGTGAATCGATGTAGTCGAGATGTTGTGATTGCCAAACTTGGCCACCAAGGTTTATAAGCTATTCACCGAATACAGGGGAAGTTGTATGAACTAATTCAGCACTGGTCCCTAAAGGGACATAGGGAATATCTTACATAGGGTTGTTTGGTCCTTAGTATACATTTCCACTTGGGTCATAAAGACGACCAAATGGACATCAGGTTCTAAAGTCTCATCATACTTTTCCAAGGAAACATGCTTCTAACTTTCCGGGAGTGGGATTTTCATTATTTCTGGTGTAAAGGGTGATGGGGTCTGACCATCAATGCTCTTTCAACTCCTATATTGCTTGCTTTGAAAGGTGGCACTACTTGCAAGGGTGGATTTTATGATCCTGCTTGGGCGCGAGGTGGCACTTCTCTCAGGGGGCTTTCGTTTCACCTTCGACAATTGGAAAGTCAACTCCTCAAGGGGGACATAGACTGGCTTAGAGGAGTTCGATTTCATGTAGGCGCTACTAACACTCACCTATGAGAGTCTTCCCCTACATGGTCAGACTCGTCGCTTCTTTTCGTTTGGTTCCAATTTCGGATCTCGATCGTCTCACATCTCAGTTCTGCTACCTCTTCCCTCAACAACCTGAGGACCTCAGCTAGGCTAGATTTGTCCACTACTTTAGGATTCCCGGTCATTGTCCTAGTTCCCACTCCCTTGTTGGCCTGGTTCCTAGTTACTCCTCCATTGCTTCTTGTTCTCACCATAGTTAGTAGATAGTTAATACTAGAGTGAGATCCAAGGTTTTACTTCATGGCCCACGGTGGGTGCCAAAATGTACCTGTATATTCGCTCTAGGCATGTGTTTTGCTTCTGCGTACTGAACTCAGTCTTTGAGGACCCACTCCAAACAGGTGGAGAACTTGTAAGAAGCACTCCGACGCTCAAGTCAAGTAGAGTTTGGCTAGAGTAAATGAATAATACTTTTTAGAAAAATTCCTTTTTTATTACCATGATATCCATTATCTATTTATAGTGGTGGATTGAGCTTTTACCTATTGGGTCTCGCCTAATCAGTCAGGAATTAGGTAATACAAGTTTAAACTTAGTTTTCGGTTGATAATCAAGATTAGGTTGACTAATCTCTTAATTTGTCATCACCTGTCTCCCTTGTTAAGGTAAAGTTGTGTTTGGGTTGATGGCCAAACACTTTAAACCGAACACTTAGTATCCTAGCTGAACATTCCTTTTTCAGCCGAAGACTCCTCATCCTGTACAATATAATAACAATTCTTCATTTATATGATTTTTAAGGTAAATTTAACAAATGAGTTTTAAATTGACGTTTAATCATAATTTTTCATTTATATGACGTTTAATCACAATTCTTTGTTTATATGAGTTTTACAATAAATAAAGAGTTGTTATTGTATATCGTTGTAAAAGTTTTTACATAATTTATACTAGTTAAACTCTTAAAACATTACAACATTGATGGTATCATGAAATGAGTAGCTAATTAATTATAAAATAATTTTAATTAATTTTAAGCCAATTTTAAAAATTTATAATTATTGTATAGTTAATTTATAGTAATAGTGTATTCAACTAAAAATTATATTGGTAGCTAATACATAATTAATTAGTTTAACTACAAATTTTTTTGTAACTAAAATTCATAAAAAAGGAGTGTGCACACGATCAGTGTAAAATTTTTACAGTGATATTAAATCACAACTCTTCATTTTTAATTAAAACCTAAAAAGTCATATAAATAAAGAGTTGTGATTAAATATTAGTATAGAACTCTTTTACACTATGTTGCATACTAATTAAACTCAAATTTATAACAAATCTTAACCATTATTGTCGTGTTATAGTATTTGAGGACAAAATAAAATATAATTTTTAAATGAACTTTTACTCCTTTAACTTTTGAATAATTTTTTGTTTATTTAAATTAGATATTTTCAGTTCTTTTTAAATTAAAAGATATTAGTCCTTTGTTAAAACTCCTTTAGTTAGACGCCTTCAAAATAAATATTTTGAAAGAAAAACAAAATTTGGTACAAGTGTTTGTATTTGATGATAATAGTGTAATGTAGATTACAAGCTATTGTGTATATGCCTTATAATATATTAGGTTTAAATATAATTAATGCTTTCAATTTTTTTCAATTGTGTTTTTCAAATTTAAAATTGTGATATTATGTCTCAAAATTAAAGAAAAAAGTGAATTGATACACTTAATTAAGGCCATGTTCGGTGTGTTTTTTAGTTCCTAGTTTTAAAATTTCTAAAATCAAAAACTAGTTTTAGTTTTAAGTTTTCAAAATTTTAAAAACAATATTGTTTTTGTTTCCAAATTTAAAACATCGGTTTCAAATCTTAACCAAAACACTAGTTGAAGGTAGCCATCGTTGAAGGTGACAGTCAGTCATTGGCGATCGCTAGTCAGAGGTGTGGTTGGTGACCGCTAGTCGGAGGTAGTTGTCGGTAACCGTTGGTCGGAGGAGACAACCGATGATCGCCGGTTGGAGGTGATGGCCGGTCGTAGGTGATGATCGGTGATCGTTGGTCGAAGGTGACAGCCGGTGACCGTTAGTCGGAGGTGACGGCCAGTGAGCGCTGGTCGGAGGTGGCGGCCAGTGAGCGTCGGTCGGAGGTGGCGACAGGTGATCGTTTGTCGGAGGCGGCGACCGGTGACTACCGGTCGGAGGTGACAGCCGGTGATAATTGGTCGAAGGTGGCGGCTTAGTGATCGTCAATCGGAGGTGGCGGCCGGTAATCGCCGGTCAGAGATCGGAGGTGGCGGTTGGTGACCGCCAGTTGGAGGTGGTCGTTGGTGACAGCCGATTGGAGTGACGATCGATGACTGTCAATTGGAGGTGACGACCGGTGATTGGTAGTTAGAGGTGGGGGCTGATGACCGCCGATCGGAGGTGATGATCGATGACTATCGGAGTGACGGTCAAGTAATGAATTTAAATAAAAACAGAAACAGAAATCTAAAAATCAAATTTTATTGTTTTTAAAATTGAGTGAAAACTGTTTCAAAAATGAGTAAAAAACTAAAACAGAACCATTTTTGCCGAACAGGTTTCTGTTTTTAAAATACATTTCAAAACAAAAAACTAGAAACTTAGAACCACCCCGAACGTGGCCTAAGTTGTTGACTATTAACTTTAGTGTGTTGACATTACATGTAAGAAATTAGGTAACTTGAGAGAGAATTATTGTTTAATAAAATGTTAAATTAATAGTTTAGGACTTAATAAAAATAATATTGTTTAATAGAAGGGTTATGTATCCCAAAGCATTAACTTAACTCTTTTATCAAATAATGATTTTCTACCACGTCACGTATTACATGTGACAATCAATATACTCACAAATGTATTAATTCATGAAGGGGTATCAATTTGCATATTTTTTTAAATTTGAAGACATAATGTCACAATTTCAAACTTTGGGAACACAATGTCTAAAATTGAAAAAATTTAAAAGTAATATAAACCAATTCATTAATCACACGGAA
This sequence comes from Psophocarpus tetragonolobus, assembly GCA_037954015.1. Classification (NCBI taxonomy): domain Eukaryota; kingdom Viridiplantae; phylum Streptophyta; class Magnoliopsida; order Fabales; family Fabaceae; genus Psophocarpus; species Psophocarpus tetragonolobus. The sequence goes on from CM075692.1 coordinate 17,781,345, forward strand.
TCAAAATCTTGAATAGTATTTGGGATGATTTTTTCTAATTATAGGAACGAAAAATATTAATAAAATCCTTTTAAATTTAGCAACTAAAAATAAATTTACCTCATATTCAAAGACTAAAATATTATTTCTCTTTTATAAAATAGTGTCGCATTTAGAATAAAAAATATTTATTTTAAAATGAGTGTGGTTTTTAACTTTTCAATGTAACGTTAATTGTTTTTTAGGTAATATTAATATTAAGACTAATTTTGTAAAAGTATTTATTTATTAGTTTTTTTTCTATAAAATAACCTAAGACCACACTTATTTTAGAATACAAAATATCTAAGAAAAAATAATATAAATATATTAAGATTATAATTTGGTTTGGTAGTGAAAGTTAATAAAAAAAAAACAAACAGTGATTATACATACATATAATCAGACTTTTCATTTACAGGAAGAGCTAGACTTACTAAAAGTCATGTCATGATACATAATCAGAACTTGATCTAAATCACATATCACAAGTGCAAAAAATAATACGGCATCTCCATAAAGAGTTTTTCAAAATTTGTTCGATGGTAAAAACACTTTAAGAATACGTAGAGTAGTTAATGCCAAAAAAAAAAAAGCTTTTTTATTAGAAATTAATTTTTTAACTTAAACACTCACAAAAAATCTCCATTTAAAAATGTTCTAAGATTCCTGCAACATAAATATATTATTCAAAATAATTAATTTATATGTTTAAGTGTGATTGCATTTGTTTTAAGAGTTTAATTGGTATACATTATGAGTGTAAAGATTTGTACACTGACAGTCAATCATAGCCCTTCATTTATAGTAAATTTATTGACTTTACTAGTTAATATTTTAAAAGTCTCATAAATGAAAAATCATGATTGACTATCAGTATAAAAATATATACCAATTAAACTCTTGTTTTAATTATAAAAATTAAATTAAACAATATTTACCAATAATCCATGACAGAAGTTGAAGACAGTTTTAAGGCTTTACAACAATGCATATGGACATTATTATAGTTTATATTAATAATATGAATATGCATTAAGATAATTAATGTTTAAAATGACTATTACAGTAATTAAATTAATTCATATTATTTTATTTATATTGTACATTGTCAGTTAAACAATACGCAGAGTAAAAAAATTGTCCTCTAACTCAATCTTTGCTGTGTTTTATTCTTCTCATGTGTATTCATCAAATCCACCTTAGATTTTTTTTTTATTAGTCCTCAAGTCCGGAAGTAAAGTCCACCAACACGTCAAATAAGCTTTAAATTTTATTAGTCCTACTTTACTTTAAGACACTTACTTTAGTTTATTTAGTATAAAATAATAGTGCCAAAATAAAAGACTAAGATGGTTATTTAGTTTTCATAATTTTTTAATAATTAATTACTCTTTAAACTCCTCTACATTTACCCTTATAAATACTTGTAGTGGATTGTATTTCTTCCCATCACCAACACATCTTGTGTAATCATGGATGCCTCTCTCATTTTTAAATTAAAATTTCTTTTACTCTGTTTACTATGTACAATCATGTTCAACTTTGTGATGTGCAGCTGGAATATGCATTGCAATGAGAAAGACATGAACATACTTCTAAGCTTCAAAACAGGGGTGACAGATCCTTCGGGCATGCTCACCTCATGGTTTCCAAAATTAGATTGTTGCCAATGGAAAGGAGTCAAGTGTGATAATACCACTGGGAGAGTTACACAACTTAATCTCCCTTGCCACACAAATCGCCATAAACTTGTTGCTTTTGGAGAGAAGGAGAACAAATCACACTGCCTAACAGGTGAACTCAATCTTCCTCTGTTGGAACTTGAATTTTTGAGCTACTTGAATTTGAGCAACAATGACTTCAAGTCTATCCAATATAATTCAACAAGTAACCAAAAATGTGATGACTTGTCAAGAGGTAACCCACCCCATCCTTGTGAAAACTCGACCAACCTACTTTATCTTGATTTATCATATAATTATGATCTTCTTGTCGATAATATCCATTGGATTTCCCTTTTTTCCTCATTGCAATATCTTAACCTTGGTGGTGTTCATCTTCGTAAGGAAATTGATTGGCTTCAATCAATGACCATGCTCCCTTCACTTTTAGAGTTACACTTGGCAAGTTGTCACCTTGAAAACATCTATCCATTACGTGAGTTTGCTAATTTTACTTCACTTCAAGTTTTAAATCTTGCTGATAATCGGTTTCTAGATGAGTTGCCTAGTTGGTTATTCAATCTTAGTTGTAACATCTTTCATATTGACCTCAGTCGAAATAAGATACATAGCCAGCTACCCAAAACATTGCCAAATCTTAGAAGTATTAAATCCTTTGTTTTATCTCATAATTGTCTCAAAGGACCAATTCCAAGTTGGTTAGGGCAACTTGGGCAACTGCAAGAACTTGATCTTTCTCATAATTCTTTTTCTGGTCCAATCCCCGAAAGTTTAGGAAAGCTATCATCCCTTATTAAATTGAAACTCGAGTCAAATGACTTGAATGGAACTCTTCCAGAGGATCTCGGACAACTCTTCAACTTGGAGACCCTTCGAGTTTCAGAAAATCCCTTGACTGGAATTATGTCTGAAAGAAATTTAAGTTCTTTAAAAAATTTGAAGAACTTTTCCATGAGTTCGCCTGGCCTGATATTTCATTTTGATCCAGAATGGCTCCCTCCCTTTCAACTTCTAAATATTGAATTGGGCCATTTGAGTGACAAACTTCCTGCATGGATATTCACACAGAGTTCTCTAAAGTATCTAACAATTGCAGACTCAACTACTTCATTTGAACCTCTTGACAAGTTTTGGAGCTTTGCTACTCAACTTGAATATATTTCTTTGCGAAATAACACAATCAATGGGGACATGTCGAATGTGTCGCTAAGCTCAAAAGTTGTTTGGTTTGTGGAGAATAATTTAAGAGGTGGCATTCCTCATATATCTCCACAAGTGGTTGTCTTGATATTACGTAATAACTCATTGTCAGGATCCATTTCTCATCTCTTGTGTCACAATTCAAGAGATAAAAGAAATTTACAATACTTAGACATGAGTTATAATCGATTAACCGGAGAACTCACAGATTGTTGGAATAATTGGGAATCATTGGTTCTTATCAATTTAAGATTCAACAACTTAACGGGCAGAATTCCCGATTCGATGGGTTCCTTGTCTAACCTTCGATTCTTGTATCTGAAAAGTAACAAGTTCTTCGGAGAGGTGCCCTTTTCACTAAGAAACTGCAAGAATCTTCGGATACTTGATCTTTGTCGCAATAATCTTTCCGGAGTAATACCAAACTGGTTGGGGCAAAGTGTTGAAGGTCTTGAATTAAGATCCAATCAGTTTAGTGGCAATATTCCAACACAACTATGTCAACTTCATTCTTTAATGGTGATAAGTTTAGCAAGTAATAGATTATCAGGACCGATACCAAATTGCTTACATAACATCACAGCCATGCTTTCTAATTATTCTGCAGCACATAAAGTCGGTTTTACCCTTAATTTTCCGGGCTTTTCAGTAGACCTTTCATGTAGCATTCCAATGCTCATAAAAGGAAACGAGTTACCATATTTTAATGTGATGAATGCCATTGATCTCTCAAGCAATAACTTGTCTGGAAGTGTGCCTTTAGAGATTTATATGCTCACTGGATTGCAATCATTGAATTTATCCCATAATCACCTAGTGGGAACCATACCACAAGAGATTGGGAACTTGTTACAATTGGAGGCCATTGATCTTTCAGCAAATAATTTCTCAGGAGTAATTCCGGAGTCCATGTCCGCCTTGAATTATCTTTCAGCCTTGAATCTGTCATTCAATAATTTTATGGGCAAAATCCCATCAGGGACCCAATTGGGTGCTACAAACATAAGTTATATGGGCAATCCTCACCTTTGTGGAGCTCCACTTACAAAGATATGCCCACCAGATGAAAAATCCAACAATACAAAACTCATTGGACATGTTGATGATGATGACAAACTTGAAGTATATTCATGGTTCTACATGGGCCTGGGAATGGGATTTGTCGTGGGATTTTGGGGAGTTTTTGGTGCCATTTTATTCAACAGGAGATGCAGGCATGCTTATTTTAAATTTGTACACCGAATGTATCACTTTGTGATTCACAGGACAAAATCCATCTATTGAAATCTAAGAAATTGCATGCGGTACGTAAAGGCTCAATTTTGTTAGAGATTTAAACTGAGTCAAGTTTGTTTATGTCTTTTGTTTAAAATCAATATATTATTCATAGTTTATGAAGTAATTACGTTTAACTCTTTTTGTTTGTGCATATGTAGACACAAATATACACACATTTATATAGTCACACAAACTTGTGTTGGCATGGGACAACACGTATAATAACTCCAATTACGTTATGCATTGCAGGTCCATAATATCCAATTGTTCATCCTTAGACAAGTAACTTCAAACAGAGTTGTTTGTAGGCGAGCATATGGTTCATATGCTATTTAGGATACATAAATAAAAAGAGTTTAATACAATAACATATATGATTGTTTGTTATTGAATTTTATTTACTCTATTAGACTATTGTCTCAAATACAATCTGTTAGTGTAAAATTGTAGTTTGTTATCAGGTTACTTAACCTATTATAAATGCTTGTATTTATACTATGAAGTACGCAGTCTATGAATAATGTGCAATGTCTTAATATTAGAATATATTTAGATAATGTTTTGGATATATATTTAAAAAAAAAAGTTGGAATGGTGTTTTTCTATTAACTTTCTTCCCTTTTTTACTTGCAACATGTAACAAGGAGGTTTAAGTAGAGTTAAGAGATTAGCTGAGTAAAAAAAATAAATTCACATTTACTAGTTAACTATTTAAATCTTTATTTGATTCATTTTTAATCTAGAAGGAAAAGTAACTAACACAATTTTGATAATATTTGTGCATATGCTTAGATTACTGATTAGCAGCATCCATTTATTAACCTATAAATAAGAACGAATAAACATATAAGTTTTGAACAAATAATAAATACAATATAAATTAATGTACAAAACATAATATCATATAAAAAGCATTAGTCATAAATAAAGTTTAAAATCAATATATTACCATATATTTAAATTAAATTGTAAACAATAAATAAACTATAATGTAATTAAAAAATTATGATACAAACGACATGTATATAAAATTAAATAGAATTATGTGCATTCACATTGATATTTTTATTTTGTCACATTTTTATGATTAATAGAGCAGTAAAATAAAAAAAATATATAAAAATCTTACAAATATTTATAATTTTATATATAATATTTAGCGGAAGTTGGATATGATCATGGGTTGCCAAGCTTTACCATGAGTCTAATTCTCTGTTGATGATGACTCATTTGAATCATGGTTGCACCATTGACCATGTGTACATTTCTTTTCTATATTGAAGAAAATTTGTAAGCGGAGTGGAAAAACATAGTAATGCAGTTTTGTTTTTGTTCCTGGATGTGTATTCAATAGCAAATGACTTTGCAAAGATAAGTTTATCATGACACAAGAAAAAAAGTATTTTTTTTATTTTGTTTCTCAGTCTGTATTAGCCGATTATGCAATTTTTCGATGGTTTCAGCTGTACCATTCACAAATATATATTTTTATCCATTCAAAAAAAAAATATTTTTATCCATTTTGTAACAACTTAGATTATTTTACTCTTTTACTATTAAATACCATTCTAAAAACATAACTTTATTTAATGTCTATATTATTAATAAAGGGAATACTCCCTTTTTATGTCTACTTTATAAAATACCTATTGTACCTTATACATATTTTAAAATTAAAAAAATAAACTAATTTGCCGTAAGAGGGACTTGAACTCATAACCTCTTACTTCCCAAAAATATACTTTACCACTAGACCAACCTTATATCTTTAAATAAAAAATTACTTTAAAATATTGATACTCAACATAAATAATTGTCTAATTATATCTATAATGTATAATATATGATATTATATTATATACTATATTTATATCTATACTATTAATAGAGGAAATACCCTCTTTTGATGTCTACTTTTCAAAATACCTATTCTACCCTTACACCTATTTTAAAATTAAAAAAATCAACTAATTCGTCATAAAAGGGACTTGAATCTATAACCTCTTATTTCCCAAACAAATACTTTACCACTAGACCAACCTTATAACTTTAAGCAAAAAACTACTTTAAACTATTGATATCCAACATACATAATTGTCCAATTATATCTATAATATATAATATATGATATCATATACTATATCTATACTTCTATATTATTAATAAATGCAATACCCCCTTTCGATATCCACTTTTCAAAATACCTGTTCTACCCTTACACATATTTTAAAATTAAAAAAAATAAATTAATTTGTCATAAAAGGGACTTGAACCTATAACCTCTTATTTCTCAAATATATACTTTACCACTAAAATTAAAAAAAAAACTAATTTGACATAAGAAGGACTTGAACCCATAACCTCTTATTTCCGAAGCATATAATTTACTAATAAACTAACCTTATAACTTTAAGCAAAAAGTTACTTTAAAATATTGATATCCAACATACTTTAAAATACTAATTTTGGGTTTGAGTGGTTGTGGGTTCAAGTTCCTCTTATGCCAAATTGATTTATTTTTTAATTTTAAAATAGGTGCAAGGGTAGAATAGGTATTTTGAAAAATGGACGTCAAAAGGGGTATTCCTATTATTAATAGTATAGAAGTATAGATATAATATGTAATATAATATCATATATTATACATTATAGATATAATTGGACAATTATTTATGTTAGATATCAATATTTTAAAGTAATTTTTTGCTTAAAGTTATAAGGTTGGTCTAGGAGAAAAATATGTATTTGGAAAATAAGAGGTTATGAGTTCAAGTCTCTCTTATGACAAATTAGTTTATTTTTTTAATTTTAAAATACGTGTATGGGTAGAATAGGTATTTTAAAAAATAGACATAAAAATGAGGTATTCCCTTTATGAATAGTATAGATATGCGTACATTTCATGATAACTATTTTTAATAAACATGCAAATACACATGTGCGACAATATTTTGAGTTCTATTGAAACTCTCCTCTTTCCATTTTTTCACATCCATTACATATTTGACATATTCATTGATGATCTGATATGTTTTTATTATGTTTTCATAAACAAAAAATATAAAATTAACAAAATATATTTAAAAACATGTCATATAATAATTTATATTTTAAAATGTAAAAATTTACAAAAGACATTAAATTAAAACCTTACAATTTTTATAACATATTAAAATAGAAATGCGAATACACAGGTGCGACATCACCTGTATTTTCGCTAGTCATTATAATGACAACATAATATTCAATACAATTGTTTTCAAAGCTCAACGATAAATAACTTATTCTTATAAAATATGTAAAATTTATTTTTGAGATTAAAATAATATTGTATTTTAAGTAATGCTAATTTCAATATTTGTTATCTAATTAGGTGAATTTTTCATTTTAACTTATAATATTATAAAATAAATTTAACAAAAGTTATTTTTTAAAAAATTATATACTTTATAATTTTTATATAATTTTATAAATGTTATATATATATATATATATATATATGTAAATAGTAGAGACTGAATCCACTAGAAAATTAATTATTAGAAAGTAATAATAGTAATAATTTTGAAAATACTTTCAATGGTAAGTTTGTGCATAAAAAAATTGTTGAGTTTACCAATTAATACTTTAAAAATAATATAAATAAAATTTGTGATCGAACGTTATTTTAAAACTCTGTAACAATCCCTATTCATTAAACTCATTTAATTAATTTTAAAGACTAAATTTTAAAAGGACAATGATATGTAATTACTAATTTGTGAAGCAAAATGACTTAGATATTTTCTTCTAAAACCATTTCTTATGGTAGTGATTACACAGTAGCGATGAAAGGTGGAAATGGAGCACATGAATGCCCGACACACCTTAGTATCTACCCTGTCTCGAGCATTATCTTACTCATCTACCATCGCTTCTTCCTCTTATTATCACTTCACATTCACATTGTTCCCTACCAAACAATTCATAAGCGTCCTTTATTGGGGGAATTTCCTGGTTTGTAGAAAACCATCTAGTTCGGGTTAATTTCCGCTTAACGATCCGTTCCCAAACTGGAGCAACCGTCCACCGAAGGAAACCATTATTCTCAATGCGACTATGAGCACTGGCTCATTGTCATGGAGTTCCCCAATAACCCTAAACCCTATAAAGACCACATGGTCAATGCCTATGTCAAAACCCTAAACCCTATAAAGACGACATGGTTAATGCCTATGTCAAAACCCTAGCTCAAGTCTTTGGAAGGTCCTTTCTACTTCCTTGTTAGTTACCTCTCTTCTTTCTATTTTCTATTCTCTATTTATTTCCCTTCTATGTATTTTGCTTCTAGTAAGGAGAGGCAAAAAAGAAGATATACTATGTTTTCACTTCTACATGCACTGGCTTCGATACCATTATTTAGGAAGAGCTTTCATACAAAGTCAAAGGTTTCATATATTCGTTACTATTCTATCCTTTATACTTCATTCTGCTTCAAATTTGTAATTGCTTGAGTTGTTATTATGAACAATTAGGGTTTTATGGCATATGTTGATATAGTGCAAAACTGTGGTCAAAGACACATGAAAAACCTTGATTTTGCACCTAAAATCATGGCATGCATTTTAAAACCTTGTAAACGATATTACTTGATTTTAAATCTCATCTTGCATGGACATGAATAAGGATTAATTTTATGGATTTTCTTTGAGATATTTTTAAAAAAATTATAATATCAAATTTGTTTCTCTTTCTTCTTTATTTTTCACTATTAGGAACTTTTGTTTTTCCTGTTTAAATAGAGTTACTTGAAGTTTTCGGGGTGCATCCGAATATATATCTTGATGTTCCTAATAAGGATTATGTAGGCTAAAGAATACTTTGGCCCACAAGTATTTGTGGGTGTGAATTTTTTTGTTACCCCTATACTCTATGTTTGATGAGATTCGTGAAAAGTTACTAAAGTGTTATATAAGTATAAAATATAAATGGTACATCAATATCAATAAATAGATGTATTATTTTCTGGCATAATATTTAAGCTAAATACCAATAGAGTGACATATTAAAAAAATAATAAAAAAGAAAAGAAGAATAAGTTTAAGCCAACAATTTTCACAGACAGATACTATAACACAAGGTATTGACATAAAGAATAGGTTCAGATACAAAAACAATTTTTTTAACACGCAGTAATACAATAATGCAGGGCATTGGCATAGAGAACAAGCTGAGATACAAAAACAAAATTTGTTTCAAGGCTGTCAATTTTGTTAGACAATAGACAGTGATACAAATTGTATGCCAATTAAATCATATAGAGATAGTAATGTAATGAAATGAAACGTGATGCCATTTGTAGAGGATACACATTACAAAGGTGTTAGTTGGTAAATTATTAATATCAAATGCTTTGAAGGGCAAGCAAATGCAGTTTTTACACAAAAAAAAAAAAAAGAAAGTAAAATATGGTCAATGACCTCAAAAACATTAATCATAACTCTATGGAAAGAATGTTTTGTTTTCTATTAGTCATAATCTTTCCTTTCAACCTGCATTATTTTTTGTTGTCTATCATGTCGAGAACGTGATTTATTCCTACTACGTTGTCTCTTGGAATATCTATACTGTGGCCTAGGAATTACTCTCATAACAAATAAATCACTTGAAATATACCAAAACAGCCAAAAAATGAAAAACAATGCAACAAATAATCAAGCTATTTATAAATTCAAAGTTCAAGCTATCCTTTAACCTCCATATATAATCCTTGTTTCGAACATCAAGATATGAATCTGGAAGCACCCAAAGAACTCCAGGTAACAATATTTAAGCTAGAAAAACAAAAGTTCCTCGATAGTGAAAAAATTCAGAATAAAGAGAAACAAATTTGATATTATAATTTTTAAAAAATAATTTCAAAGAAAATCCATAAAATTAATCCTTATTCATGTCCAAACAAGATGAGAAATCAAGTAATATTGTTTACAATCAAGGTTTTAAAACACATGTCATGATTTTAGGTGCAAAATGAAGGTTTTTCAGGTGTCTTAACCAGAATTTTGCAGAATAACAACAGACACTATAAAACACTAATTGTTCATAATAACAATTAAGCAATTACAAATTTGGAGCAGAATGAAGGATAAAGGATAGAAAATTAACGAATATACGAAACCTTTAACTTTGTATGAAAGCTATTCCAAAATAAGGCCATCGAAGTCAGTGTGTAGAAGTGGAAACTTAGTATATCTTCTTTTTTGCCTCTCCTCACTAGAAGCAGAATACATGGAAATAAGTAGAGAATAGAAAATAGAAAGAAAATAGATACCTAGCAAGGAGGGAAGAAAAGACATTTCAAGGACTTATTCTAGGGTTTTCACATAGGCGTTGATCACGTGGTCCTCGGAGGGTTTAGGGTTATTGGGGAACTCCATGATGATGAGCTAGTGCTCATAGTCGCAGCCATTGAGAAGAATGGTTTCCTTCGGCAGACAGTTTCTCCAGTTTGGAGATGAATCGTTAAGGGTAGAATAAAACGAACCGGATGATTTGCTACGAACCCAAAAATTTGCCCAATGAGGGACACTTTTGTTTGGTAAGGAGCAATGCAAATGTGAAGCAACAACCAGAGGAAGAAACGGCGACAAATGAGCAAGAAAATGCTCGATAGAGTAGATACTAAGTTGCGTTGGGCGTTCAGGTGCGCCATTTCCACCTCTCACTGCTACTTTATAATCACGGCCACAAGAAAGGGTTTTAGGCATTTAGATTTAAAAGAAAATATCTAACACTACAAGAAAATAGTCATTTATCTATAGACAAAATTTGCAGATAACAACTAAAATTCGTAAACAAACTTATTTTACCAACGGATTATCTACACATAAAACTCCATATCCAAATTCCATAGTCCATAAGTAAATTTATCTATGGATGACTCTATACTTAATTTATCTATGATATGTCCGTAGGTAATTTATCTATAAAAATGTCCATAGATAACTTATTTATCGAAAACATCCATGTATAATTTATCTACGAACATGTCCGTAGGTAATGTATATATAGAGTTATTCGTAGATAAATTACCTATTTTTCTACCGATATATTCTTAAGTAATTTATTCACATATTATATAGAAAATTATTTATGGATTTATTTGTAAGCACATTATCTATCTATATATATATATAAAATTCACCTACGGATAAATCTATGGATAATTATATATATCCAATCCTTTGGTAACTTACCTGCTTTTTTATTTACAAATATATTTTGAAGATAAATTTTCCTAACTTAAAAAAAACATAAATTCAACTACAAACATGTCAGAACGCTTAAAATATTAAACATAGTTAAATTAGTTATAATTAATATAAAATAAAAATACTAATTAAGTTTAGTCAATATACATATTTATATTTTTGTTCTACAAATAAAATAAGTCATATCATAATAATTAGAGTAATCGGGAGAATGTTGTTGTTGGTCATCCTGTACACATTGTTGTCGGTCCTCCTTTTGTAGTTGTTGTTGGTCATTTGGTTGTTACTATTGTTGTTATTGGTCTTCTGATTGTTGTTGCTAGTGTTGGTCATCTTGTTGAAACATATCTCGGGCATCAGGCAATAATAACTGAAGGAGAATATCAAGTAAAGACTGGAATTTATGATTTAATCGCTCATTATCCTTCCTAGATTGGCATGCCTCCTCCCTTGATTGGGTAATCTCTTCTGAATCATGTGATAAACTAGAAAATGACTTGGTTTGCTGCATAATACTAGAGTTGTCACCTTTATAACATTTTCCAAGTTCTCCAATCTCGTAGATGCGTCTCTTTTTCTTGCCACCAACAGTTGCAGTCCAACACTGACTTCTAAGTCTTTCTTCTCTGCATGATCTAGAGGGGTGGATTTTGTTCCACCAACACAAGATGCAACCTCAGATCTAGCTTGAGAAAGCTTAGTCTCAAAATCTTCCTATCATTTATAAATAAATAGCAAATTTGATAAATCTAATACATTATTAAAACAAAAAGATAAACATGCAGATAGTAGACACTCACATGTGTCCACTTAGATATCTCATCAACAAACTGACCAATATCTTTCCTAATATGAGTTTGTTGAAATACTTCATCAACATAACCAGGGCAACCAAACTCCTCTGCCTGCAAAAAGACAAAAAAACTTCAATGATCAATAAATACACATTTAAACATGTTTAATATGATTGTTAATATTCTTATATTACCATGTGAATGGCATGCTCATGCATACTTATCAAATCACCTCTATATAGGCTTCCACGTTTTTCAGACGCTTGATTTTTTTGGGTCTGTACTCACTTTGATACGTAATCAAGTTTGGTACACTTTTCTAATAAATTGTTCCACACTTTCTCCATAATCCATCTGGGTCTTTTTTGTTTTTCATAGGGTATCCATAAACATCTTTGAGAGTCTATGGGATGCTTTAATGTGAAAATTTTTCTTTATTTGATCCTCATCTTCATCTTTCCATGACAACTTCCTCTATTTTATATTTATATCAACAAACTATTAACAAGAACTAAAATGACTCAAAGTTGCTATTGAAACATGATACATCAATAAAGTATAAAAACTATGTCAAGATACAAACATTAACTATTAATCTAGCATAAGACTAGAATGATCTAGTACCATAATTATTCTAAATATGTTATTTATATTGAAAGATAATGGAAAATACATGTTTCAACAATACAAGTTTGGTTATACAATCATTTTTTTAATCCATGCACCTATCCTAAACTAAAATGGCATGAATAGAAACGTAAAGTACAATAATAAGGTGACATCAAGAAATTAAATAAAAATAACAATATGTTTTGTAATAGACGAATACGAGACAGAGTTCCTCCTAATCCTAACCTATTGTGGAGTATTTCCATTGAAGGGAATGGGTAATACTTTTTGGAAGTATTCAGATTCAAAGATTAAGCACTTGACATTTGCTTATAAATTTGGTACCACCATGAAAAGGTCACGTTGACATTTGAATCTCGTGACTCTTTTGGGTAAAGGAGATAAACATAAAAAGACAACATGTAGTAAGTTAAGACATTTCTAACCTCTTGTATTAAAGTTCGGCTTTTCAACCATAAGAGTCTCTTGAATGATGTAGAGGGACATTTTTCCTGGGAAACTCCTTTTAAATTTACAAAAACAACATGTAGTAAAAGCGTAAATATCAAAGTAACTTAAAAAACCATGTATGCATATGCAAAATATTTATTTATCCAATTGTATCACTTTCGATTGGTACATCATGGGATTTTAGGGAGTTTTTGGTGCCATTTTATTCAGCAAGAGATGTAGGCATGCTTATTTTAGATTGGTACACTGAATGTATCACTTTGTGATCCACAAGACAAAATCCATCTGTTGAAATCTAAGAAATTGCATGCGGTGCATAAAGGCTCAATTTTGTTAGAGATTTAGACTGAGTCAAGTTTATTTATGTCTTTTGTTTAAAATCAATATATTATTTATAGTTTATGAAGTAATTACGTTTTACTCTCTTTGTTTATGCATATGTAGACACAAATGTGTAGTCACACAAACTTGTGTAGGCATGGGACAACACATATATGATAGTTTTTTATTGAATTTTATTTACTCTATTAGACTATTGTCTCAAATACAAACTGTTAGTGTAAAATTGTAGTTTGTTATCGGGTTACTTAACCTATTGTAAATGCTTGTATTTACATTATGAAGTACTAGGGAAAACATAGCCGCGAGCGCCTATGTGTTTGTATTTTTTTTTTTTAATTTTATAATTTAATTATATAATTTATAAATAGTTATTAATAGTATATAATTTTATATATTATTTTAACTTGATTTGTAGTAAAAATATATAAAAACAATAGCATATAAATAATAATAAAATATATATGTTTATTATGTCTTGGTTAATCAATAAAATTTAGTTGTTGATAATAAGTAATAATAGCATATAAATAATAAAATATATAATTATTACAAAACCTCCTACAAAATGAGTTTATTTTGTACTATTTTTACATCAAGAAAATCGGTGGATGCATTATACCAATAAAATAGTCAATAGTTATTTTAAAAATAACTAATTAAATGTTGAGTTATTAAATCATAATATTTGTACCTTGAGTCATTGGTACATGTGGTATTAGATTTAGTTTCCTCAAACAAATATTGAAATCAAACCTCATGGGCTGAAAAATATTGAACAGTTTTTGTAATTTAAAAATAGGAAGTTATAGTTTTCAAAGATTTTAAAAGAAAATAAAAATATTGAAACCTATGACAATTTATAATTCACAAATGGGAAGCTTTTTAATATGACTATACTGAAAGAATGTGTGCAAATCTCGAAGTCTACGGCTAAAAGAGAAAATAAAAAATAAATAAGAAAAGAGACAACGATTGCAAATTCTTGAACCTAAACACTTTTTATTTATAAATGGGTAAAAAGATAATAATTTTTTTAGTTAAAATAGGTCATTTTTATAATAAAAGTATACCTGAAAAGGTGTAAAGAAAATTTTCTAGTGCTATACATGAAAAATTGTCATAATATGTTTTCACTATAATTGTTGAGAATAAAGTAAAAAAAAAAACAATTATCAACTTAAATAATTCTTATATAAGATAAAACACATGCAAATACACGGGATAAAATAGTTTTTTTTCCCTTTTAGTATGGAAGATCTTCATTTAGTTTATGTTCAATCAAAGAGTCAAGAAAATTTTCTGGTGCTATATATGAAAAATTACCATAATATGCTTTCATATAATTTTTAACAAGAGAGTAAAAACAAAAAAAATTATCAACTGAAATAAAAATCAAGTTTATAGATAAGTGGGTTACATTTACTTATTAACAAAAAAAAAGGCAATATAATATAAAAAATAGAAAAACTAATCTCTTCAACTACTCTTTTTCTCTAGAAAATTTATACGAAAAATATTCCCTTCCCTCCCAACCCAAAAGAGAAACCTATCATCAACAAAAAAAAAACACTATTACCTTTTTCTCTTCAACTTCATCTAAGAGCATCCAAGAGAATAAGAGAAAGAGATTGATCCAAATTCTGGAAAGAAAAAGAGAAAATGAGCCTCACTTTGTGTACGTTCAAAACCATACCACTTTAGAAACTGAAAAACCAAGGAACCACCAAACTTTTGCCTAATGCTTAATTTTAAAATATATTTTATTAATCTAATAATAAAAGCCATTATTTATTTAAAGTTAATGTGAATTTTGTCACTGAAATTAGTATATGGTCCAATTTGATTTTTTATACCATGAAAAATTATTTGGTTTCCTTATTTTTTGAGGTTTTTATAGAAAAGATTAGAGAAACAACAAAGTGAAGAAATCATACTAACCTGGCATCGACGAAGCCCGATCCAAAGAGTCCAATGACATGCGAGCAAGAATTGACTTGAAAATCCTCAGTAGGACTTACCATTATCTTGAACCTCTTCCGTAATGTTATGGCAAACTTTCTTCCAAATTTTCTCACAAATAGAGAGAAAAGGATTTTGCATTGCCTTCAGTTTTGTTATTGGATAGTTATAGAAAAAAGAAGACAAAAATCACAATCTGTGATTGGGTAGTTATAATTTTGATAGTTTTTATTTACACAGGTAATTATTTTGAAACTAAGAAGGGAGGTTAACAAAATAGAATAACTACTTGGATGAGTAGCTTTTTTTTTTTTTAAATAATGAGCAGTTTTTATAACATTATTATGAAAAGAGGTATTCCTTTTATATATAGGTATAGATGCAGTCTATGAATAGTGTGCAATGTCTTAATATTAGAATATATTTAGACAATGTTTTAGGATATATATTTAAAAAAAGTTGGAATGGTGTTTTTCTATTCACTTTCTTCCCTTTTTTATTTGGAACATGTAACATGGATGTTTAAGGTAGAGTTAAGAGATTAGCTGAGTAAAAAAAAGTTTCACATTTGATAGTTAACTTGTTTAAATCCTTATTTGATTCAGTTTCGATCTAGAAGGAAAGCTAACTAACACAATATTTGTAATATTGGAGCATATGCTTAGATTACTTGATTAGTGGCATTCATTTTTTAACCTAAATAGAATGAATAAACATATAAAAGCATCTCCAACAGGAGATGCTTATATAATTGCTGGTAAAGTTTCTTACAAAATTAATGAGTTGCTTCAAGCAACTCTCCCACTCTTCCATTAGAACAATCCTACATGACAATTCAAGTTTCTTAAAAAATAAATGAGTTATTCACCAAACAATTGTTGCTTATGATTAAAAAAAGTAATTTTTCACCAAATCTATATAAATTAATAACAAGATACAACTAAAAAAAATTAAAAATTTATAAAATTGTGATTTTCTTGGATTTGTTTATAATTTCTTCTATTATACTAAAATTTAATTAGTTGTTTAACAATTATGTGACATTGTATAGACACCAAACATTTCTTTTAATGTAATAAACAACTCGAGCTGCTTTTATTGGAGATGCCCTAAGTTTTGAACAAATAATAAATACAATATAAATTAATGTACAAAACATAATCTATACTATTAATAAAGGGAATACCCCTTTTGATGTCTACTTTTCAAAATACCTATTCTACCCTTACACCTATTTTAAAATTAAAAAAATAAATTAATTTGTCATAAGAGAGACTTTAAGCAAACATATACTTTACCAATAGACCAAGCTTATAACTTTAAGCAAAAAGTTACTTTAAAATATTAATATCCAACATACTTTAAAATACTAATTTTGGATTTGAGTGGTTGTGGGTTCAAGTTCCTCTTATGCCAAATTGATTTATTTTTCAATTTTAAAATAGGTGCAAGATTAGAATAGGTATTTTGAAAAAATGGACATCAAAAGGAAATATTCCTATTATTAATAGTATAGAAGTATAGATATAGTATATAATATAATATCATATATTATACATTATACATTATAGATATAATTGGACAATTATGTATGTTGGATATTAATATTTTAAAGTAATTTTTTGCTTAAAGATATAAGGTTGGTCTAGGGAAAAAATATGTATTTGGAAAATAAGAGGTTATAGATTCAAGTCTCTCTTATGACAAATTAGTTTATTTTTTAATTTTAAAATACCTGTATGGATAGAATAGATATTTTGAAAAATAGACATCAAAATGGGGTATTCCCTTTATGAATAGTATATATATATGCATACATTTCATGATAAATATTTTTAATAAACATGCAAATACACATATGCGACAATATTTTGAATTCTATTGAAACTCTCCTCTTTCTATTTTTTCATATTCATTGCATATTTGACATATTCATTAATAATCTGACATGTTTTTATCATGTTATCATAAATAAAAAATATCAAATTAACAATATATATTTCAAAACATATCATATAACAATTTATATTTTAAAATATAAAAATTTACAAAAGATATTAAATTAAAACCTTACAATTGTTATAACATATTAAAATAAAAATGCAAATACATAAGTACCGCAACACTTGTGTTTTTGCTAATACCATATAAAAACATTAGTCATAAATAAAGTTTAAAACCAATATTCAAGGCTGTCAATTTTGTTAGACAATAGAGCCAAATTGTATGCCAATTAAAACATACAAGGATAGTAATGTAATGAAATGAAACTCGACGCCATTTGCAGAGTAAACACATTTCAAAGGTGTTAGTTGCTAAATATTAATATCAAATTCCTTGAAGGGCAAGCAAAGTCTTCTTTTACAGAAGAAAAAAAAAAGAAAAGTAAAATATGATCAATAACCTCAAAGACCTTAAATCATAACTCTCCATAAGGAAACAAACTTTTGTTCTCTATTAGTCATAATCTTTCCTTTCAACCTGCACTGTTTCCCCGCCGTTGGTCATGCCGAGGAGGTGGTTTATTCCTACTGGGTTATCTCTCGGAATATTTATACTGTGGCCAAGGAATTACTTTCCCGTTAACAAATAAATCACCTGAAATACACCAAAAGCCACCAAAATAGTCAAAAATGAAAAAAAAATCCAACAAATAATAATTAAGCTATTCATAAATTCAAAGTTCAAACTGTTCTCTAACCCCATAATCCTCATTAGGAACATCACTGGCAGAACCCAAAAAACTTCAGGTAACTTTATTTAAGCTGGAAAAACAAAAGTGCCGCAACAGTGGAAAAATTCAAAACTAAGAGAAACAAATTTGATATTATAATTTTTAAAAAAAATTTCAAAGAAAGTCCATAAAATGACTCCTTCTTCATGTCCATACAAGATAAGATTTAAAATCAAGTAATATTGTATACAATCAAGGTTTTAAAATGCAGGCCATGATTTTAGGTGCAAAATCAATGTTTTTCAGGTTCTTTGACCATAGTTTCGCACAATAACCACAGACGCCATAAAATCCTAATTGTTCATAATAACAAGTCAAGTAGTACAAATTTGAAGCAGAATGAAGGATAAAAGATAGAAAAGTAACGAATACATGGAACCTTTGACTTTGTATGAAAGCTTTTCCAAAATGAGGGCAGGCACCGAAGGCGGTGTATGTAGAAGGGAAAACAAAGTATATCTTATTTTTGGCCTCCTCCTTACTAGAAGCAGAATCAAGAGAAGGGAGGTAATTAACAAAGAGGGAAGAAAGGACCTTTCAAGGACTCAAGCTAGCGTTTTGACATAGGTGTTAACAATGTGGTCCTCAGAAGGTTTAGGGTTATTAGGGAACTCTATGACGATGAGCTAGTGCTCGTAGTAGCACCTATCAACAAGAATGGTTTCCTTCTGCGGACGGTTGCTCTAGTTTTGGGACAGATTCAGATCGTGAAGTGGAGGGTAACCCCAATCAAATGATTTGCTACGAACTCGGAAATTCGCCCAATGAGGGACCCTTACCATGTGTTTGGTAGGGAGAAATATAAATCTTAAATAATAACATGTAAAATTGTTTTCAGTATTTTAGTATTTAAAATTAAAAAATTCGTTTGGATAGTGTTTTAATAGTTTTCAAAAATAGTTCTTGTTATTAAGTTTTTAAAAATTAAAAACAAGAACAGTTAAAAGTAATTTTGCTTTTCTGTTTTCTATTTTTGTTTTTAAAACTAAAAAAACAATCAGAATATGTTATTTTTTTATTCTCATTAATCAAATTTTAATAAATATAAACAAGTTTTTTATTTTTATATCTTCAAAACAGTGTTCAAATAACACTTATCAAACAAGTTTCTTCTCTTTTCTTTCCGAAAACAGTTTTTGAAAACTCTTTTCAAAAACTAAAAAACAAAACCAAATCAATCAAGTCTAAGTCATTTTTATTCACAGATTAGTAATTACATATCATTGTCCTTTTGAAATTTAGTCTTTAAAATTAATTAAATGAGTTTAACGAGTATTGGTAAAAGAGTTTAAAAATAACTCTCAATCACAATCTTGTTTATATTATTTTTAAAGTTTTTTTTTTTGTGAAGGGTATGTGCATAGCCCAACCGAAAATATATTAAGAATCAATCAACATACACTTCAAATCATTTTGGTAAATATGAACCAAAGAGTCAGGTATATTTGTCAAGATACAAGATTCATGATCTATGAGCAATTCTAGTTTAACAAAATCATCTACAAGTAAGTTCTCTTACGTGGAGGCATAAGTAATATTGCAGTGCAACATCTTTCCACTGCTTCTAAAGAAACGATCAACTATTGGAAAATACACATTATGAATAACACACTCTTCATCAAGTAGCTTAATAATGTTGATAGAATTAGATTCCATAATCAAACTACAAAACGAAACACATTCTCATAAGCCATTGTAAGAGCATGAGTCACAATCAGTAATTCAGCTTTGGCAATCTCACAATAAGGATTCTTTTTTTTTTTTTTTGTGTGTGAAAACCCCAGAATAAAATAACCCCTATAGTCATGCACTACACCTCCAACAACCGTTTCTTTACAGGTTCTTCTAATAGTCGCACCACAATTTGTTTTAAGAAGATCTACCCCTGGGGTTTCCAAGCAATCTTGCTCCTTAATAGGACATACTGTGCTCCATTATCCTTTAAGATAGATCGCATTTGATGAGCATCTCAGATATCATTAAGTAGATTTTTCACATAAATTACAATTGTCAGACTCCAACGTTGTCGAAATATGAATTAATTCCGTCTCCACCAAAAGTGATCTAGCACGATACCAAAAATTTGACTCCAATAGAAATCCCCCTGCTTCCTGTTTGACTTTAGATTTGATAATAACCATGACTGACAATTTTGTTGGCAGTGAAAATTTAGAATCTCAATTGCACCTACCTTCCCCCAAACATTAGTAGAGTGTGCACAGTCACATAAAGCATGCAATTGAGTCTCTTGTGTTTTCCACAAAGGACACAATTAAGGGTCAAACTCATGTCTAGAAAATCTTAGTTCATTAGTAGGGACAATTGTGTGGCACAACCTTCCAAAGAAAGACATGAATATGCTCTAGTCCATCCTATTTCCAAGTGAACTTAAAGATGGAAGTAGGAGACGTAGTAGTACATGAAACAAGAGTTTCATAAGCTGATTTAGTAGAGAAAATATCATCCCCTTCTGGTAAGCAACGTGGTGAATCAACATCCTGATCTTCTATAGGGGGTTCAATAGCACAAATATCCTGAACTACAACAGTCAATAATAATGTTACTAAACGTTGGACATCCTAAGATCCGACTGATGTTACAAAAAAAAACAAGCATTATTATTAAGATTAATGTTCTTACTATTACTATAATAATTAACCAAATGACCTCACCCTAGCACCCAATTATCTGCCCAGAATTAACCTGTCTCCCATTACAAAGCTTCCAAAATGTATTTTGGAGAACAATATGCCATGACTTTTTTATTCCTAGAGCCTTGTCTAGTAGGGTCCATAATGATTCTTCCAGACCTCTACATTTGTATTTAGAACGAATAATCTGCACCCACAGAACACTAGGCTTGCTTATTAACTACTACCCTGCTTTGGAGAGAAGGGCGAGGTTGGCTTGACTATTCTGTTGGATCCTTAAACCTCCCATCTTCTTTGGTTGACAAATATTATTCCAACCAAGCCAATGAACCTTATTAATGTGCTCAGACCATACAAAGTCCTTACATTTTTAGTCAAACAAATTACACACAAATACAGAAAGCATATTTGTTTACATGACATATATGGACAGAGCTTGCACCACTGATTTGGCCAAGGTGACTTTGCCAGCAAAGGATAAGATGTTCCTCTTCTAGCTACTCATCCATTGCTGTATTTTGTCTACTAGAAAACTATAAGATTGATTTGACACACACCCATGGTGTAAAGGCATGCTAAGATACTTTCCTAAGTTGTTGGTCATCTTGAACCCTAGCTGCTGAGATAGTTGCACTTGCCTCTGCCTATGAACATTTGCAGAGAAATACACCTAAGTCTTATCTTGGCTAACTCGTTGTCCTGAGTTGTTGTAGAAAGCTTTTAAAATCTGGTTTATGACTGCTACTTGATCTAAAGATGCTTCCGTAAACAAAAGGAGTCGTTTGCAAAAGCAAGATATGAGATTTGTGGCTCGTCTTTGGAGAGATGTATTGGCTTCCAATAATGGTGGTTAACTGCAAGATAGATCATATGAAAAAGTTGTTTCAGGCATAAGACGAATATATATATGGCAATAAAAGGTCCCCTTGACAAACCCCCCGATATGGTGTAAATGGTTGAGGGTTTTTCTATTCCACAACATGCACATGGTTGGGGAAGAAATGCACTACCAAACAACATTAACAAAAGAATCAAGAAAACTAATGCCCTTCAAAGTTTCATCAATAAAGTTCCAGTTTAGCCTATCATAGGCTTTCTTCAAGTCTACTTTAATGATCATCCACCCCTTAGACCCCTTCTTATATTTCATTGAATAGATTACTTCATATGCTACAATTATGTTATCATGACTACTTTGATGTGGAATAAAACTAGATTGACAAAAATTTAATAATTTTTCCATGACAGTACACAAGCACATGGATAGAATTTTAGTGATAGTGTTATAGGAGATATTACACAAACTAATTGGGTCTAAGATGCCTCGTGGAGGTAACCGACTCAATTTTAGGAATAAGACTTATGAAGGTGGAGTTAATTACACCAATATTTCAAGGATTTGTGAAAGCTTCCTCAATCATCTTTGAAAAAGCATCCCCCACAATGTGTCATCACTTTTATAGAACATTCTCTGCAAGCCATCTTCCCTGGTGCATTGAAGTTGCTATGGTAAATACGGCGTTCTAGATCTTTGCGCGTGATATAAGTGTGTTGAATAGTGCTAATTCATCCTCTAACAAAGTAGGAAACTCTCCCTTAATGCAAGCAAAAGTTCACCTCTAATCATTAAAATACAATGTGATGTAAAAATCATTCACTAGTCACTCTAACTTAGTAAGATCAGCAACCCAATTCCCTTCTACATCTTGTAGCATATCAATGCGATTTTTTCTCCTGCGGATAGTTGTTATCCCATGGAAATATTTAGAATTTCTATACCCATAAGACAACCACTTGGTACGAGATCTTTGGAACCACAACAATTCCTCCTCACGCAATACCTGTTGGTACAACTGCCAAGTAGAAATTTGTTTATCGTCCTAAACCTTTCAACCTTTTGTGACCAGTTATTTATTTATCTTGTCTAGCTGCTTGATCAAATGTCTTTTCTGCCTATATTTCCAAAGGGAAGGTTTCTGGGCATACCTAGCCACCTCGAACCCTACTTGGTGCAAGTCAGATTTTTACATTTATGCAAGTTAATTTTTTTAAATTAGACTACCCCCTTATATCAGTGTTGATGGAGTGGTGGGGGCCAAATTCCACATGCCAATGGGCGAGTGCATCATCACTCTACAGGATGTCACACTACTTTTGGGCCAGAGGATTGACGAGATTCTAGTCATAGGGACTGTTAAATGCAAAGACTGGGAGGATGAAGGGAAGGCGCTTTTAGGGAAACAATTTGATCACACTAAACTCAGAGGAAACAATTTGACTGCTAATATAGATGTCCATACGACTGATAGAACGCCCGAGGAATATGTCATACAAACGTGGGCATTTCTTTTGAGGGTTCTTAGTGGCCTATTGTTTGCCGACTACTTGAGCAATTATGTTCAGTTAAAATACTTGCAATTTTTTTAAAACCTTCAATTATGTGGCACGTATAGTTGGGGAATAGTTGTCCTTAGTAATGTCTACTGTGAACTCTGCAAGAGCACTAATTATAAAGCGGTTGAAATTGGAAGACTAGGTATTTTGATCCAGCTATGGGCGTGGGAAAGATCCGTATACATTTCCCCCGTACAAAAGCCCATATATTCAATGGGAGCCCCAATCGGGGCAAGGTAATACTAGATATCAATTTCATTAAACCACTTTAAAAAATATATATATATATATATATATATATATATATCTCACGTACTTTAATTTAAATTTTTGTAGATGGATTGGTGGTGAGTATGGAAATTTCACAGGTCACAATTAAGAACTTGCCACATATATGTGGAAGTTCGACAAAATGAGAAAAAAAATGTAAAGGCTAAGTCGAAATTGTTAATGTTAACAAAATATTTTGGTTGTTGCTGACGTTGGATATGTAGCATCTGGTTGTTGCAAATTTTGTGGCAGCCATATAAAGAACATTTAGGGAGACTTTCTTTAGAGTTGATGGCGAGCAGTCAGTTGTGGAGGTCGATAACTACCTTGATATCTTTCACATAGTGGAGTGGCATCAACCTGACCATGTAATGTGGCAATTCAGGATGGCGCAACCAATTCTACAGAAGCCTCTCCAGGATGATAGGGTATATGACCTCACTTTGAGATGCAAAGACGGGACGAACTGGATTGTTAAGCATGCCGCTTTGTTGCTACATGGAATGATCGATGTCAATACGTGTATCAAATGGACCTGACAGAAAATCTTCATTTGTTTAGGAACTACAAATATATGTTATGGTATCAGCGCCATACAGGGTTGTTCATTACTTGGGAGGCCAACATCGAAGCCCATGAGGTTAGTCACATGCAACTACATTCAACTTTGTAATGCTTTAGGGTTTTAACAATATTTTTTTAGCATGAGTCTTTAAAAAAAGTGACATATTTTACATATGTTGAAAAATTTAACATTGTAGGTGGACGTCGTTGAGAGGGGATACCACGGTGCAAACAGCGGTATGTGAGATTTGACACAGCTACCAAATGTCATAAGTGACATAGCTACAAGGTTGCAAGCATTTGGCGCAACCGATCCATATATGACACCTTTTCAGTTTTCTCCATAGCAATCGTCATTATATCCCCAACAGCCACAAGTCAGGGACATCAGAGTAGGCACTATAGAAGGAGTAGGGCTGCAAAAACGAAGGCAGTGTGTTCAGCGACAACAGGTCCGACTAGACCCAGTCCCAGATGAGTGTCCACAGGGACGTATTATGTGACTCTGAGTCAGCCAACACCAAAGTATACTCAATATGTCTACCCTTATCAATCACAACCACCTACCACAGGCCTGTCAACATATTTGCAACAGCCAGCCTTTGGTTTTTCCAATTTTGGCAAGTCATAGTATGGACAATATGGGCAGCCACGATTACCACCTGGGGGATAATATGCACTTGATAACTCTTGGGGTGCATTTCCGATGTACTCGTCATCAGCTAGTGTTCTCCAAATGAATGAGTCTCATATAGTTATTTTATCTTTTACATTTTGTATAATTAAATGGTTCTCCAAATGAATGAGTCTCATATAGTTATTTTATCTTTTACATTTTGTATAATTAAATGGTAAATAATTATATGTTATAAAATTATATATAATTATATGTTGACCATTTAATATTAGTAAATATATTTATTATTATATATGTTATAATTATTTTAATAAGTAAATAATGTAAACAAATTTGCCTCAATTATTATAAAAATATTATAATAATTATACACCATTTAGCTATTATATATATATATATATATATATATATATATGTATATATATTTAGTAAATATTCAATTCAATATTAAATGGTATATTTATTATTATATATGTTATACAAATATCTTAATAAGTAAATAAGACGTTTTTGCCCCAATTATTATAAAATATTTTAATCATTAAATACCATTTGTGTATTATATATATTTAGTAAATATACATTTAATATTAGTAAATATTATTATTATATATGTTACAAAACTCATTTTATTAATTAAATATTGTAAATTGTTTTTACGAATTATGCATTAAACTATTTTACTAATTATATGTGTAGTAAATATAGCATTTAACATTAATAAGGAAATAATTTTACTTCCTTTTTGGTTTCGAAAATTTTGCAAAAACAAAAAGTCAATACTTTAACATGAAAGTAGTATCACGGCAATAAATACACAAAAAATTGTAAAACTTTATTCGTGATTTTCTTTATTGCTTACATTGTCCATTTACAAAAGTTGTAAAAAAAAAAAATATCAAACTTTGTCTAATGCTTACATTGTTTACCTACAAATTGAATTATCAAGTGACTATAAAATAACTTAGAGCATTTACCACATAACGCAATTCGTCATTTGACTTCTCATTTCTGTAACTTTATCAATTCTAATTCTTCTTCAACCTTGAACCACAATCTGACATTGGTTACGAATGGTCAAAAAAATCTAAATCGGATGACACTGAAACATTACGCAATGTTAACATAATGATGACCTAAACTCTAAATGAGGCATTTCAGAGAGAAAGTGTGACATTAGTGTAAAACAATGTCGACAATGTAATTAACTTAAAATAGTGTACTCAATGGTTAGATAAGTTGGTTAATGGTAAAAAAAACACAAAGGGTGACACCAGGTGACAATGGACAAAGGTTAACATAAACATACACTAATAAAAATCACATAAAGGGACTACGACTAAAAAAGTAAAAAAACAACAGGCTCAACAGACGACAAAGACGTTGCTAAAAACCTAACATAAAATAATATGCTTAACAATGTCAATAACTTAAAATAGTATCCTTAACGATGCCAATAACTTAAAATAGCATTTAAAGGTTTGGCAGACTCATTGACGAAAAATTTTATGAAACATGAAAAACATTTCAGACATTAAAGGCTTGGACTGACCAATTGAACTAAAAAAATTACAAAACTTTGGTAACATTGGAGACACTAAACAGTTTGATAGAGCAAAGGTTTTCATACCACTTTTTTCCCTAGATTGTGCAAAATGGGAGCTAGTAGAAGGTATTTAATGGCAAGAAACACGCCACATAGTCTGACGTCTTTCATAGAAACCTTAGCAAACACGCTAGACCATGTTGTGTTATTTTCCTGATGTGTCAGAAAAAACAACACAACACATCGTATCATCTAGCGTGTTTGGCTGCAATGTCAGAAAAAGTAACAAAACACGCCAAATGGTCAAGTTTGTTGTGTTGTTTGGCATGTCTAGAGTGTTTTGGGCTCTTGCCACGTGATGCACTACAACACGTTTGATGGTCAAGCGTGTTTGCCTACTTCATTATGTCTAATCATTATGTCGGATTCTCTTGCATTTTTGACATAAATCATTATATCTTATTCTCTAAACACGTCATACGATCTGGCATGTTTGGGCTCCTGACACGTGAGACACTGCAACACACTTGATGGTCAAGCCTGTTTGCCCAAACATGCCTGACGGTATGTCGTTTTTAGGTTAAACTACACCATAACTGTAATATTTTCGTTGACCACCCCAAAATGGAAAATTTTTGTGAAAAGACCCTCTGTGGATTAAAAAGCCGTACTTCCCTTGTTGCCACACTCCACATCCTTGTGCCCATAGCGGCCAGACAAAAAACATATCCTATGAAGAACTTCATATTGAAGTTGTAACAAATGTCCTCTAGCAATTACTCTTGCTTGTAGGGGTTCATTGAGATCAATCTTTACACATATTCTTACATATTGACCTCTGGCTTGGATCGCCATAACACAATCGACCTTAAGCATGGTGCCAAATGTATTTTCAACACGACTGAAGAATTAGTCGTTATATAATTCAATGGGAAGTTTTTTTGAGAGGGTTACATTGTCCATAAAGAATGGCCTCCAACGTTGCACCATGGTGTAATGATTTGCTACGATCTAAGGACCTAAAAAAAATTGTCCGATTATAGTCTTCATGGAAGGAGAAAAGGACTTGATAATAATTTTGATGCATGTCATTGATTTTGATGGAGCCTTTCTTCGCCTAATCATGTTTAATCTTGGCCTCCAAGAAATGAAAACCCACATTTTTTTAACTGTGACCATCAGTGAACTTTATGAGGCTTACACTACTCTTGGAACTCCTTATCCAAGATTGGAATTCCCTATACTTTCCTAGATCATCCTTTTTCAAAGCAGGAGGAGGAATCTCTATTTCTAGTATGCAAAAACATCAACCATCAAATTCTGAGAAAGCACTAGCTCATTTGTATTTAGCAGTTTAGTCTTATATGACACATGCATGATTTTTGCACCATGTGTCATGTCTGTTTCATCCTCCAGTGGGGAGTTGCTCTTCATAATCACCTTTCATTTAACCTTACGATTGCTTTTCAAGAGGAGATCATCTTCCTTATTAGAAGCCTCTGTCAAAACCCTAGCAAAGCTCTCACTCTCCATTCTAAGTATTATTATACATGAGAAAGGAGAGAAAATAATGTATTATTTTTAAAGTATTAATTGGTAAATTTGACAATTTTTTATACAATAACCCTAAATTAAAAGTGTTTTTAAATCATTACTATTATTACTTTCTAATAATTAATTTTCTGGGACTACATCCCTACCCCTACCATTCACAAATATATATATATATATATATATATATATAACATCTATAAAATTATGTAAAAATGACGAAGTATAAAAATTTTTAAAAAATAAATTTTGTTAAATTTATTTTTTAATATGATAATTTATAAATAAATATTGAATAATTTAAAATGAAAAATTCACCTAATGGGTACCAAATATCGAAATTAGCTTTACTTAAAATTTAATATTATTTTAATCTCAAAAATAAATTTTATATTATTTTATAATAATAAATTATTTAGTTTTTAGTTTTGAAAATAATTGTATTAATATTATGTTGCGGTTATAATGATATTAAATAAATTTATGTTTTTAGAATGATATTTAATAGTAAAAGAGTAAAATAATCAAAGTTGTACTAAACGGATAAAATATATTTTTTTGTCAATGGATAAATATATATATATATATATATATATATATATATATATGAAATCATTGATTTACGGTATTAAAAAATAAAAATAAAAATGTGATATCATACAAAAAATATTTAATTTAATAATAATAATAATAATAAAATTTGGCTAATACAATAATTTTCTAGAAAAATATTAATTTATGTGTAAATTTGAAAAAATATAAGACATTAAAAATTAAGATAGAAAAGTTGGAAAAAAAATTGGAAGGAATTTTTTTTAGCAAGTATTAGCACGTGTATTAACAAAATAATTTTTATCAGTAAAAATATATGTAAATCTTTAATAAATACGTGTATATATATATATATATATATATATATATATATATAATTTTCGAATAACTTACACAAACTATTTTTCTGCTGACTAACTTTACTAGAATAATTTTATATGAAAATCTGCCTTTGAATTGAAAATTTTTACCAAAATTTATGAAAATTGAACATTAATAAAAGGTAATTAATAATAATTATTTTAGTTATTTTTAAAGGTGTATTTTAATAAATACGGATTATATCAATTGTTTTCGATGAATAAAGTGACAAATAATTTTAAATTAATATAGCTTAGTATAAGGGATTCCAAGGCTACGTTTGAAATATCCAATTAAACATTGACAGAATTGACAACCGATCCAATTTTTAAAACAATACATCATTTGAATCCTAAGATTAAGATTATGCTTGGATTGATAAAATGAAAAAAATATAACAGATTGAAACAAAATAAAATATAATGGATTAAAATACTATTAAAGTAAATACAAAATAATTTAAATAATATATATTATCAATATAAAAAATTTTATTCTAACATTACATCACAGTTCTTTATTTATAATAATTTGTTAACTTTACCAATTAATACTTTAAAAATCAAATTGTGATTGAAAAATTATTTATTGCATCAATATGTACTTAAACACCCAAAAGATTAAAAAAATAATTTTAAAATCTACACAATTTTATTCCATTGTATATATTTTATTTTCTTCGATCATTTCTCATGTTAATATAAATAAATAAAATAAATGAAATAATTATTTTAATAATTCCACCCTTTCACAACCATCAATCCAAACATACACCAGCTCTTGATTTATATCGATTAATTTGGCCCATAATGTTAGTTCATCAAAGACCAAATTAACTAATGGTTGTCAACAATTAAAAAATAAATTTACTTTTTTTTATTGTTAACTTGACTGGTAATAAATATATCAATCTGGAATCAAAGTATTCGATGGTTAACAAAAAAATTTACTTTCACGTAATTAAGACCAAATTCACTAGTGAAGCCCATTTTGGACACAATTAATTTTTTTACTCGAAATATTAATTTTCCACTCAAGTATAAATACACATCCAAGCCCATTGCATAAATATGCACATCCTTCCTGCACACTCAAACATAACGACGGTATAAGAACAATTGGTAACCTCTAGAGAGGGAGAAGAAGAATATATTACAACATAAATATCCAATGAAGTATCTAAAAATAATGAAAAACTCCCGAGTTTTACAACCTGGTACTACGATAAAGATGTTACTCGGACAGAGTTATCAGCTGATCCAGTCAAGAAAATTGGCAGGGTCGGATGCCAATCAACAGCAGTAATAGGAGCACCATGTGAAAGTGTTCTCCATCCACTTAGATGACCATGAACCTGACACAACACAACCAGACATTGACAATTCCAGATAACTAGCAAGATAAGAGGAAATACTCAATCCTAAGTCGATTGGATTTTACAAGTCATACAAATATATGGGGCAAGTATAAACCCTTCAAAGCAATAGTCTAATCAAAATTCACCACGAAACATCAACCTGATATATGGGTGCTCTAACTGAACTGGATGTTACCAAGAGTCTCCTCCCATTTGCATCTAATGCCATCTCATGTCTGCAATATTTTGAACCATTGAAGGGGTAACAGAACCTATTAAAGGTAAAAAAAGGTCATGCTGACAATTCTTCAAACGTATCTAAAGCAGGATAGGAAGAATAGATATAAAAATTCTTTAAAAGCAATTCAAAAACTGCACACAACATACTTAATATAGGCTTGGAAATACTATAAACACTGTCAAGATCCAACATCAACTAGAAATGTGGCCAACGTAATTTCATAACGACGGGGCAATAATCATCCTTTAGAAACTAATTTTGTAAGATTAAGTTAAGCGTTAAGCCCAAATTCTAAGATGAAGTCAACACCAAATTTAAGATCTATTATCAGGTCATATTTGACTACACTCTTAATATCTATTCATAGGCATTAGAAGGCATTGTCATAGGCATTAGAAGGCATTGTTATTGGATCCCGTAGCATTTGTCTGGCTCTAAATGTCCTATGAAGGGATGAGTTGAAATCTCTAGAGATATGACCAATATAATTCTTATAGGCTTAGACAACCTCACCTTAAGTTGGTTTAATAAAGTTGAGTTATGCCTTAAGCTCAAATTCTAAGACATACCATTTGAATATTTGGGTTATTTGTGACTGCAAAGGACAAAATACCAAAAAAGGTCAAAGGAAATATCATATGGCTATATACTAGTCATATAATATGGTAGTGAATGTTAGGCTTTAAAGGATCAGGAGAAAAATGTAGTTAGAAAATTGAGACTTATTATGCATGTGAGGACACATAAGAAAGAACAAATAGAGAATGGTTTTATATGAGATGTTGGTATGGCACCTATTGTGTAGAACATGATAGAAAATTCGTGAAGGTGATTTGGACATGTGCAAATCAGGTCACTTAATGCACCATTGAGTATAATTTATCTCATGGACCTTAGTCCTATTAAAAGAGATAGAGACCAAAAAGGATGTCAGAAAAAATTATTAAAAGAGACCTTATGATAAATAATATCTCTTGGAATTTTTCTTATGACTAAGTCAGTAAGTCCAATGGTGTTTGATCAGCATACCCCACTTCACCTAATGTCTAATCTTGAAGTAGTTCTTGAAGATGACATTATCCATTAATGTCTAATCTTGAATAACAATCATTTTGATAACATGAATTTAACTTGCATGCCATAATGAACAAAGATATTTATCTATTATTAGCATTAAGAATCTATATGGCATACGAAATTGAAACTTGTTCATAATTTTATTTCCAATTCCAACTATTTTGAAAATTAGAATTGGTTCATAATCATAATTCTATGTTTGGGTATATACTAAGTTGATTTCAATTCCATTTTGATACCTTTAATTATGGTTATCAAACTTTTGAATTAACTCGTTAACTCTTACAAGTCTACTTAACCTCTACGAGTAAACTCGTGTGAATTTTTTTTTAATAAACACTCACTAGACTATCAAGTTTACTATTGAGCCAACAAATTGAAAAATTAGACCAAAATGTTAGTCACTTTTAATTGTTTTCTACCTATTTAAGATTCAACATACATTTAGTTGGTATGCCGTTACTAAATTGAAGAATGATCACATCTAAGAACATCAAACTCTTGTTTTTCAACAACACCAAACCTCGATAGAAATGTTCTACCATTATTATCACCTTCATACGTTATCATCTAATAGTAATATATTGCAAGACTTAGTTATTTAAATATTGTGAAATTTGTTACTATTTTGATTTATTATATTGTTAAAATGTTTAATTGAAATGTTATTTATAAATATTTTATTATTATTTTTATATAAAGGAAACTTTTACGAAAAGTTGAGCATATGGAACTTCCATGAGTCTATGTAGACTCTCAAGTTTGACAACCTTGCCTCTAATCGAAGGTAATCATGACCAAAGTTACCTACAGTTTGAGTAAAAAATTGATGCATGGGTAGTGAGCTTATGGTAGAGGCAATCTTCAGGGAAACAAGGTGCTGACTGCTTAAGGAGTGGTGGTTAGGGGAGAAAAGGGGGTGATGGCATCAACAACAATATGATGGGATGGGGATAGCAATGACAAGGATGATCATTGCAGCAATCACTTGTGGTGGTAAGAGTTGCAACTATGATGATGGTGGCAACAGCAATAGCAATAGTAGTGAAAGTCGTGATAGTGGAAACAACAATGACAATAGAAGTGGTGGTTAATGGTGTTGATATTAGTGACAAAATATAATTACCCTCTATTTCATAATTCTAATTTCCCTACCTATGGCCAGTAAAAAAATTTAAAAACTAATTTTAGCCGTACAAAAGAAAAGGAAGCATTGAAGTTTGATTGTAAGCTAAAAACAAGAAATATACCTACTACAGTCTCTCGACCACAGGATTTGACCTTGATTTTGCAAACTCCACTCAAAAATCTGACAACAAAAAGCCAATCAATATAGTGTACAGCCCATTTCACAGGCTGGAATAACATTAAATTAATAATCTTGCCTTCCCATCAGAGCCCAGACTAAAAATGCTAGTCTCATCAGGTCCAAACAGAATAGAACTGATGGAAGAATCATGTGCTGGCCAGCCAGTGATTTGTAGACCAGCAGACATGTCTTCAACTAGTTAAGGTTGGCATAATTGTCAAACCATGTGGCCACCGCCAGACCATTAAAAGATACATCCTACGACATGTCTGGGAGATTCCCTTTTATAGAACAATCAAATGGAAATATGGAAGTATGACCATCAAATCAAATGATAAAGGAAATATGTCAACACTCAACAGCAACAAAAAAATTATTTCATAGATGAATCACTAAGTACACCAAAGCAAGGAAGTAATCAAATGAATAAAATTAAGGATACCAAACATGTGAATCATTCCATCAACAGCAGAAGCTGCCAAAATCTTTCCATTGTGATTAAAGCATAGAGAAGTAATTGCAGGCGGATCTTCTCCAAGAGGAAGGACTGTCTTTATGAAATCCAAAAATTAAAAATTGCAATAAAACAACATAAACATACAGCATTTTATCCAAAGAAGCATATACCATGGCTTTCCAAGTCTTCATGTTCCACACAGTTAGAGAAGCAAAACCCAAGTTGTCAATATAGTTGGTACCAGCCCTACACAGACAGGATGGTCTTCATATGCCATGCTAAAATTGTAAACATAATATTAACAAAAGGTGAATACAGAAAGAATGGACATTGAATGCATAGTAAAATGCAGTATACGGTAAGTCCCTGATCAATGGTACTTAACCATAGTTTCATTGTTATGTCAAAAATAAAAACAGAAAAACATAGATAGCACAATTTGACTAACATTGTGTTAAAACAGATATCAAATCACCAAATTAAATTAATTTACTAGTTCAGCAAAGAACTAGATATTTAACAATTTAATGAATACCCTCCAGATGCTGCTGCTGATACAAAAATAGGTTCCACAGGACTGCACTTTATGTCCAATACACTGTAAAACAACATGGGTCAGAGAGTTAAAAGGCAATGCACATTGCACAGATACTCAAAATACTTATAAGACCAAACATGCTTTAAGTCTCTACAACTATAGGTTTTGTATATTACACGTGCACCTCCTACTTTTTTAACCATTATTTGCACACTTCTTGAGAGGGTGTTGGTGTAAGGTTTGAGATGAGAGTTAAGAGTAATGTTTTCAAATATATAGGGAGTATTAGATTAATATTTTTAAACTTAAAGGGAGGTGTAGGAAAAACAAAGAACGAGTTATGTGCAATTTGGTAAAAAATTCAGGGTGTTACTGTAATTTTCTCTTCCTTAATTCCTGCAATATTCAATGTCACTTGTTTTGGTCCCTATCATAACAGTAGAGATTAAATACGAAAAATGTTATATAAGGGCCTAAAAGTAGGAACTAAACACAAATTGCTAACTTGTAGGGACTAAAAACAAAGTGTTATATTTTGTTTTGTAGGGACATAAAACCAAAAGATATTGTTTATAATGGCAAGTTCACAACAAGGACCAAAGACAACAAACATTGCAATAATAAAAAACAGAAACAAAACCACTTTATGTGCAGGGACCTTCAACATATTTGAACCAATACATAATGAGGAAATACCTTGGAAATGCTTCAGTTGTGTTGAGGTCACAGACAACTCTCTTTGCATCCACATTCCATGCTTTAATGCACCCATCAGATGTACCTATAAGAAGCTTTTTATCAAGAGGAACAACTTAATAATTTGATTTTATAATATCATGATCATTACAACTGAATAAATACAATCACTGTGAGAATCAACTCACATACCAAGCGGTCTGATTTACATTCCCAGTCAAGTGACAATATTTCAGAGCCACAATATATGGTTGCATTTCTAGACACTGGAGTTGATGTATCATATGTCCATATCCTTCATTAACACATGCAGGGCAAACAAAGGAGAAATTGCTTGAGAGAGATGTCATAAAAATTAAGAATTGTAGATACTCAGTGAAAGGTAAAGAATGATTAATGAAGGGAAACATATAAAGGGCATTTTGTAACAAAAAGTATCAAAGTCCATCAAGCTTGTTAAATTTGGAGAAATAAAGGAATAATAGACTGAAACTGTGGTTTTTTAATACATAACAGAAACATGTTTATATAGGCTAATAACATTGATTGTACATAAATAGAGAATATTTTGTTACTTCCAAATAAAAGATAATATGCATATAAACCACTATCATTACCAAATCAAAACATTATATTCTGATTTTTAGAATATTATGGTTTGATTTTTCAACACTCCCCTCAAATTGAAGCTTGCTAAGCATTCAGCTTATTATTACAAGAAACAAAAGTAGTAAATAAATAAACCAAAATTGAGTTTAACCATAAAACAGTATTTGGAAGGCAACTCAAGGATGCTAGCGAAGTCGGAGAATATTGCTAGAAAGATAACATTGCCACATAGCCAAAATACCCATCAACTTTTGGACGCTTCAAACCCATATTTGTGAAGACCAAACATTGTTTAAATTGAAAAACATCGGAAAAGGATAGCGTTAGGATAGGCAATTGGAAACTGGAAAGTGCTTCACCCAAAGATGATTGGTGAGCAAAAGGCTGTAGCCAAAAAACATGCTGAAAAAGAATGACAGCAGGAT
The DNA here is from genome assembly GCA_037954015.1 of Psophocarpus tetragonolobus. NCBI lineage: Eukaryota > Viridiplantae > Streptophyta > Magnoliopsida > Fabales > Fabaceae > Psophocarpus > Psophocarpus tetragonolobus. The sequence goes on from CM075692.1 coordinate 17,816,919, forward strand.
ACACCATGACTTCATGAGACAATTTTTCACCGGAAAATGAAGAAGCAAAGGTGGTAATAAACCAATAGAAAAAATTCTCAAAGAACCTTGTAGCAACATAAGGGTCCAAAGAACAGAAGTTGAAATGCAAATATCAAACAGAATGTGTGAAGGTACATTGGCAAAACATGTTAGAAAAGAAGGGGGTCTCTCCAAAAGTGCTCCAACTGAAATGAGACTTAACAGGTAGAGTTGTGATGATAAGGCTGGGCCTGAAAGGTGGCCAAATGCACCAGAAACAATGCTGGTTGCTTGGTGTTTGGTTCACCACAACATGGCATTTGAGAGCACATGAGACTCTAATAGGTCAAGAAGTTGTCAAGGATGGACAGGCCGGTGTCCGACGACCCTACTGGTGGTGGGTCCCAGCCAGAAAAGTCTCCGGTGGCAGGCACAGCAATGGTCGCTACAAAATGAGCCGTAAAAGGAAGATATATGAAAAGGATTGCTGGTGGAAGGGGAAAAGGTTTCAGAAGATGAGCAACATGCAGAAAGAGCTCACCAGGGGCAATGGGCCCCCAGTGAGGGACACATTTTTTGTATTCTTTCAACCTAGCTCTAGATACGAAGTTAAAATTAGAAAAACAAAGGAATAATGGAGTTGGACTAAAACCATGTGTTTGAATATATAGTAGAACCATGTTTATTTAAGCTAAGAACATTGATTTATATAGAGAGAGAATATTTTGTTTCCTCTAAATAAAAGATGATGTGCCTATAAACTGCTATCATTAGTAAACAAGAGCATTATATTCTGATTTTCAACAAAGCTTTTCTTTCGTTTTTTATCTAATTTGTAAGTGAACTAGTGAAGTCGATGGTTTTGCTCTAAATATATCTGCACACAAGGGTTCTAAGATATGGCAAATGAGTACATGCTACAGCCCAATAATTGAGACTAATAATTACGTGAAATTTATTCTATTTTTCAACTAAAGTAAAATTTCATGTCAACTCCCAAAAAGGGTACCTGACAGTTCCATCTAGAGAAGCACTGGCAATGTTGTTTCCAGATGCAGAGAAGCGACATCGACTGATTGGACTGGTGTGCCCCAAAAATGTCTCCTAGAAACCAGTGATTTGACATTCACACAATAAACCTTAATATACTCTTTTAAGGATAATGAGAATGCAGAACAGTGGCAGAGGGACATAAATAAGGCTCCATAGGCATGTTACCTGGTGCTCTACTTTCACCTCAGTAAGATCTTCTTCCCCGAAAACTTCTCCATCGTTTTCTGCCACAAAATTAGAATTTAATTGTTTATTTCTAAATATACAATCAAGGATTACTGAACATTGAGTATTGCTAACTCAACCTAAAGAACAATTTATTCAACATCCAGAAAATTAGGTGTGACTTGAAGTTCAGATAAAGTATATCAGAATTAAGAGCTGAATAGTGAACACAAAGCATAACTTTTAAGAAATAATAAGTAAAGTAACAACTTCCTTCCTTGGAAGTTAAATAAACAAATACAAAACCTTCCTGTTTCATATCCATGAGTTCTGCAAAACTGCAACTGATTCAATATCTACACACTGGCTTTTACCTGTCTGTCTGATAGCTTTTTATGCTTGCAGAGTTGTGACAAACACCATCATTTGAAACCAAAATATAATAGATCCCTCCACATAGAAAATCAATATCTTGTCTAAGTGCAATTTGTGCTTCTTGCAGGTTACAACTAGTGGCAATGCAAAAGTAATATAATCATTGTCTTTAGGACACAAATGAGAGTCATGTTGCCAAAAATTTCATTTACTTCTCAGAACTCCTCACAGACATCTAACATTAATTATTCCTAACTTTTTCTAGCACTTTGTTAACTAATTATCTTTTTAAGAAAAATTCATCATTTTGAAGATGCCTGCACAAGAATTTGAACTAGTCTATCCATGTAAAGTAGCCATCAACTTCCTTAAAATTCAATGACCATGCAATTAATTAACATCACTTCACAAAGAGGGTGAGCACCCTGCCTTGAAGTTAAAGTATATCTATCTGCGTAAAAGGGGACTGTCCTGACCTTTTAGAGTAGCATGGTCAGCTCCACCATTTCTGAGGTCATTCGACGGAAAAGTTGAATCATCACCAGATGTGGAGCCAATCAATTCGGAACGAATATTCCCCATTCCTGCCGCAACTGAATCTTGGCTACTCTCCACTTGACCTACTCCTGCAATACCAGACGGGAAAACCTCCAGAGAATCTTTCGACATGCGAGAACTTTCTTCATGCAAATTGCTCAATGAACCAATACTCCCTTCCATACTTCAATACAAATTAATCAGAACACCAAGCATGACGCTAAAGCACCGAATAAAAAAACAGACGCTTACATTCTAAATTGGCGTAACTGAGCCTCTTTCTCATCAAGCAAAGCCTGAAGCTGTGATAACTTAAGGTTTAAATGTACAATATCTCGCTTGAGTAGGTGAGTTGCATTCATCTCTGAACTAACCTTCAGAAGCGCAGGTAGACGTGATACAATATTAAGGCTAAACAAGTTGCGAAAGTGATCACCAACATTTTGTGATTTAACAAAAAAAAAAAAAGGAATTAATGCGAAGGATATGGGTTGCATTGAAGACCTCACTAAAGAAGTTTCTAGAAGAAAGATGCAAAGCCTGGTACCACTCCTTTGAGAAAAAAACACGAAACTCGGGATCCAAGTGAGGATTCTTCTTATACGGAATCGCTGCACATCTCAATATCTCATCTCAGCGTGCAAGAGAATAGAAACAAAAACGACAATAAAATAAGCAAAACGCACCGAACCAGTGAGTCCAGTCTTGTGACCTCTGCAACAATTCGGCGCCGTAGAGCGCGAAGAAGTCGACGACTTTGTCGTTTCGGTTGCACTGCACGGCGTGAACGACGTAGAAGCGTAGAAGAGAAGTCTCCAATTTAGAGAGCGTGGACACGAGGGGCGTGTCGGAGGAGGGAGAGAGGTAGTGTTTGAAAAAACCGAGGAGCGCGACGAGCTTATCGGCGTGGAACTTGGGAACATAGACGGAGAAGATTAGGTCGAGGATCTTGTCGATCTCGAAGCCCTTGCCGATGTCGGTCCGCAATTCGGCCTCGTAGGATTCCAGGGTGCTGGTGAAGCCGCGGAACACCAGAAACTCCCTTACCAGCTCCTCCGCGTGCTGCATCTTCTCCATCGTGCTCTACACGCGCAAATGAACGTCGTCGTTGTTGTGGTATTTCGATGATTCCATTGAATTGGTCGACCCTTGTACAGCAAATGGAATTGGGATTGAATCAATGAGGGTTTACCGTTACGGCATCGTATCGGAATAGGTGATCGTGCTGTGGCGCTTGCTAAATTGCGCCGGTGGGGTTTTCTAGCAATGTAGGTTGCATTTGTTAACTCAACTCATAATTGATTATATGAATAATTTAATCCATTAAGTACTTGATTAAATTGATTATGCTCACTTAATCATAGCTAATGAACAAACAATTTAATCGATTAAATACTCATGATAATCGATTAAATTTTGTTCTAGCTTGTTATGAACTTGAAGAAAAGTTTAATAAAATTCGATTTAATAAATTAAAACAAAGATCGAATACAATCTCATCTAAGAAGAATAAAGAGAAGACATGACAAGAAAGAAAGGAGCTTCAGGAAGACATTTTGGGTCATAGTCTTTAAATGTAGTTTGATTAGTATTTTTAGTGGGTGTTTGAGTATTTTTAGGATCTTTATATTTCAGTCATTTCACCTCTTAATTAAGCACGAGGTGCCATGTGAAGTATATAGTGGGTCTTTTTGGAGCAAGAGGGTGTGTAAATATTAATTTACATGCCCTATTTGTTTGATTTTCACACCTCCTAACACACACATGTGCATGAGTATCATATGAGACCCACAACTTCCTTCCATGTGGTGCCACTTTCTCTCTCATCCTAGGTGACATCTACTCGTCTCTTAATTCAAATTTGAATTTGAATTAAAGGAACTAGATCCACTATTTTAGGATCTTGGTGGCACATGAGGGAACTAGATCCAATAATCTAGGGCCTTGTTTGGATTTGCATTCCTAACTCCCCTAACCTTAGTTGTACGTCGCAAACGTCTCTCTCCTCTATAAATAGCACTCACCTCACCACTTGTAGTCATCTTTAATCACTTTATGAAATACACATTTTGTGAAAGGCTCCTTGTGAATGTTTATTCTCTCTAACTTTGAGAGTTCTTCTCTGATTTTTATCAAGAATTCCTTCTCTTGTGATAAATTTCTAACAACCTAGGCTTATCTCCTTGGAGTGACGCTTCCACCACCATTTTCTACCTCTCCATCTCCATCTTCTTCAACCATTAGAATCTCTTGAAGTAAGATCCTAGGGAAAGCAATCAAAGATTGCATCAAGTGGTATTAAGAGCCTTCTTTTAGAGGTTCTTCTCCTTTGCTCAATCTTCTCTAAATTTTCAAATTATCATCTTCTTCTATTCCATCTCATTCTTCCATTTTTTCTAGCATAAATCTGTGTTATTCATTGTGATACTTACTTGTCTAGTGTTGTTTTGTCTTGTTGTTTTGTTTAGTTGAATTCTATACAATTTTTCTTCATTTTAATCGGTTCAAATTCTCTATTTCCTCCATTGAATCACATGCTTAAGTGTTAGGATTTCATTTCTACCATTAGCTTTTGTTTTGAGTTGAATTTGTGCATAATCCATGAGTTCACACCTCTATAGCGAATACCACATCACTATGATGCAATTGTTTTGGCTTCATTTTTGCTGCTCCTTAGTTGTTTCTTGTGTGTTTTTGTTGTTGCTTTATTAGGCTTTTATTTTCAATTTTATAATCTCAAAGTATTTGCCATTAGAGTATTGTTTAGTCCTTATTTTGTCACATTAATTTTTCTAGGTTTTACTTCTTTTATTTGAATTTTTTGCTTTAAAAAATGTGTCAGCTTCTTGAAATTGAGCTTCAAAGAGGATTCACCTCTTGTCTAAGTCTCTAAGAAGTTTTTCATGCTTTTAGTTCAAGCATGTTCTAGTCCAAAATTTTTCTCAAAAAATTTATAGCTCAATTTCATTTTAAATCATTTGTTTCTTTTGTTTGAATTTTTAGTAGTTCTTTTGTGTGCTAAAATTTTTAGGTGAATTTTCTAATGAGTGTTTGAGCGAATTTTGTGATAGTTTTGAGCCTATAACTTGTGTAAACAAGTAGCTCCAAATCACAACTAAAAACTCTTGGTGCATTAGCGAAAATCACTTCCACTTTAGTGCATTTTTTAGTTGCTTTATGTTTTCTTAAATTGTACCTTGCTTTGAAATTTTTGTGTGTCTTAACTTGCCTACTACTCAAGCGTTTATGAACATTAGATTCCTCATAAAATTTGCAAACTAAAAAGTGAATTAAGTGCATCTAAAAGGTTAAAAAAAAAAGTCAAAAAGAAAATTCAAAGAAAGAACAAAAGATAAAAAAAGTACATAAATATATATAGTGCAAAATAAATGTACCTAGTAGCAAAATGTAAATTGCAAAAGAATGCTTGAATTTGGCTAAAATTGCTTGAGTTTGGACTTGATAAGCTCTCGGCCAAATCAATTTCCTTGTGCAATTTTTAAAATATTTTGTATCTTTTTGCTTTTTAGTCCTTATTCCTATTCTAGTGTCTTTTCTATGAAATTTTTTTAGTGTACCTAGTCTTCTTTCTTTGCCTTAATTCTAGTTGTGTCTTCTAATTCTTACTCTTCCTAGTTTTTTTATTACATTCATTCCATTTGGATTGGGTGCCTTTCTTGTTTAGCATTTTCTTACTTTTTGCTTGTACTCTTGTTGTCTTGGATTGCTTGGTGTGTTGTGTCACTTTGCTGTAGAAAAGCTTTAGCTTGGGAGCCTTCCACAAGGATAGCACTTTGAGGAAGGGTTGACTAAGTCAAGAAGGATTCAAAGAAGTGGAGGAAGCAAGACAAGAGTGAAAACACTTGAGGGAGAAGCTTGGAGTGAAGATTTGTCTTTAATTGTTTTTCTAATTCCTTGTAACTAAAAGACCTCTTTTAGGAAGTGTTGGATGCCTCTAAGGGTCACTTCCTTTTGCTTGAAGTAGGAGTGATACACCTCTTCATTCTTTTAGGAGCATGCTTAGGTCCTTCATATTTTAGTTTCTTGCTTTTATTTGCTTACATGTTTTAGAGGTGCATTGAGTTTCAAAGGCTCTTACGCTATTTAGGATTTTTGTTTTAGGCTTAGTCTTTGCTTGTCCAAAATGATTTTAGATTCATTAGGTGAGAAATTGAAAAAGGGTGAGATGAGTGTCTATGGTTTTAGTTCTTCCCCCACCTTATACTCAAACTTATATTCCTTCACGAACTACAAGTGTGAGAGAGAAGCAAGAGAATAGAAAAAAGAGAGAAGCAAGCAAGAGAAGATAGAAGAGAAAAAGAAAGAGAAAGGGAGAAAAGAGAAAGAGAGAATAAAGAAAGAAAGGAATATTGGAAACAAATGAAGAAGAAAGAGATTAATATTGGGAAAGAAAAGAAAAAGAGAGTAAAGATAGATGGGAGATAAGAGAAAAAGAAGAAAAAGAAAGGGAAGAGAGATAGGAAAGAGAGAAAAGAGAAAGAAGAGAAGAAAAAGAAAAAGAAAGAGAAAAAGGGAGGAGAAATGGGAAAGAGAGCAAAGAGAAAGAAAGGAAAAATAAAGAAAAAGAGTACTAAAGAGAGAAAGAGAGAAGAAAAAGAGAGGAAAGTATTGGAAGGAAAGAGAAAAAGTGTGGGAGAAAAGAGATAGAAAATATATACTTTACCTTCAAGATCTAATAAAAGAAGAAAAAGAAATGGAGATTAGTAGGAAGAAGGTTCTTAAGGAAGACTTGACTTTGACTTCAAAGGAGGATCTTAACATAGAAAAATCTTCCCACCAATCCTTAAAAAATGATCAAGTTGACATTGAGATTGTGCCAAAAAATTTTGAGCACAATGAACCACAATCTCAAGTTCAATTTGAGCATAAGGTTAGACTAAACACTTCCACAGGGATTGGACTTGAGTCATTACCTTTTGAAATCAAAGAAGAATCTCAAGTCCAAAACTTGTAAGAAGTTGAGAGAGAAGTAATATTTCAAGAAGATTGCTCCTTGAATCTCAAAGAGGATCTTATTTAAGAAATTTTTCTCTTAGAGCAAGTTGGAATTGAGGTTGTGCCCACATCCTTTGAGCACAATGAATCACAACCTTAAGTTCTACTTAATGATGAAGTCGAATTTGAGCAAGAGATTGAGCACAACCTTTGCAAAACAATAGTCAATCTCAAGTTCAAATCAAAGAGACCATACAAGAATGGTCCACTCCTAGGCCTATTACTCTTTCTTGGGGTGAACAACAAGATAATTCTTACTTAGCCTTCTTGGAAGAATGCCTCAATGCATAAAGGAAAATCTCACCACTTATTTTAAACCCTTGAGACAAGTACTTAGTGCATTAGGGACAGTTTGGGGAGCTTTTGTATGGACGAACATGCACAACAAACATTTTTTAAACAATAGTGCACACCTCCACTACTCCAATCCTAAGGAGTTAAACCACAGACTTCTCCCTTCCCCTATACTTATGTCTACAGCTGCTTACTACATTACTTGTTTTTTTGCAGGATTGAAAGAAAAGGAAGAAAGACCTCTAGATTTAAGGCCAAATCCTCTCTAAGGGGGAGGAGATGATGCAATCCCTTCTAGCATGGAATTAGGCTAGGAAGAATAAATACAAGACATGACAAGGAAAAAGCTTCATAAAGACATTTAGGGTCATAGTCTTTAAATTGTGTGTAAATATTGTGTAGTTTGACTAGTATTTTTAGTGGGTGCTTATAGTATTTTTAGGGTCTTTGTATTTTCGGTCATTTCACCTTGTAATTAGGCACGAGGTGTCATTAGTTATTTGTGTGGGGTGTATGGTAGAAAGTGAGCCTTTTTTGAGCAAGAGGGTGTGTAAATATTAATTTACACACCCCTTTTGTTTGATTTTCACACCTCTTAACATACACATATGCATGAGTAGAAAGAACATGGGACCCACATGTTCCCTCCATGTGGCGCCACTTTCTCTCTCATCCTAGGTGACATCTACTTGTCTCTTAATTCAAATTTGAATTTAAATTAAGGGAACTAGATCCACTATTTTAGGATCTTGGTGGCACATAAGGGAACTAGATCCAATAATTTAAGGCCTTATTTGGATCTTGCATTCCTAACTCCCCTAGCCTTAGTTGGACGTCCCAAACCCCTCTCCCCTCTATAAATAGCATTCACTTCACCACTTGTAGTCATTTTGATCATTTTTATGAAATACACAATTTTTGTGAGACTCCTTGTGAGTGTTTGTTCTCTCTAACTTTGAGAGTTCTTCTATGACTTTTATCAAGGGTTCTTTCCTTTGTAGCAAACTTCTACAAACCTAGGCTTATCTCCTTAGAGTAGTGTCTCCACCACCATTTTCTACCTCTCCATCTCCATTTTCTTCAACCATTGAAACCTCTTGAAGCAAGATCTTAGGGAGAGCAATCCAAGATTGCATCATTGAAGCTTTTTCATATAAAAAGAAGAAACTCATTTTTCAAATAACCAATAACACATTTCAAAAATCTTTTAAAGATTGATATTCTAAGTTTCTGGAGAAAAGAAAAAGCTATCAAACCTCTGCAACAACAATACCAAAGCAAAAACAAAAGGATCCATCAAGAATCAAAGAAAATCAAGGTTATTTGAAAGTATTGTGTTGATATAACCTGATGCTTAAATTTCTGTACGAATCATTACAGGTGGTATCATTCCTTTAGTTTTATTTTGTTATTTTGATTGTGTAGATAGGCTTCCTAGATTTTATTGTTCATGCATGAGTTTTTGCATGTGTTAGAATCATATTTCTTGATAGGTGTTCAAGAAAGTGCATGTGTAGGTGTCATATACATGTGAGTTTGTTGTGTAACTCTTAGTTTTGATTCTAGTCATTGGTTCTATTCAAGGTAGGTTTTCTTTAAGCTAGAACAACTAGATGTAACCCAGGTTAAGGGTGAACCAATATAAATTCCATGTGTATTTCTTCTTCTTCTCTAGTATTTATCTTGTTACATTGCTCTATCGCTTTCAGTAATACTAGATAATCTGATTAGTATAATCTGAATTAATCTTATGCACTATTGTATGTAATTAGATAAAATATCTATTTCAATAGTTCTCAAAGTTATTGCAAAACATTTTGATTTAATAGTATTTCATAAAAGTGGTTAAATTGATTTTAAACATAAGTCGTTTGCAAAAATAAAAAAAAGTCTTTGGAAAACAATTCACCCCCTTTTTGTCTTGGTTGCTTAAGATTCATTTGAACTTTCTCAATTGATGATCATAGCTTTTCTTGATAGTCATTTAAAATTTTTAAAAAAATCCTAAACGGTTGTAAACAACCAAACTTTTGCGAAAGGTGCTTCCATAAATAGACCACCTCTTTTTAATAGAGAAAATTATGCTCTTTGGAAAATAAGAATGAGAATATTCATTGAATCAATGGATAAAGACATTTGGGATGCAATTGAAAATGGTCCTTTCATTCCTACAATTAGAATGGATGATACAAAAGTAGAAAAAGATTTTCTTAGTTGGTCTACTAAAGAAAATAAAAGAGCACAATATGATATTAGAGCAAAATATATACTTGTGTCTGCCTCTTAACACTTGATGAGTTCTTTCATTGTCACAATGCACAACTTCAAAAGAAGTGTGGGAGACTTTACAGGTCACTCATGAGGGAACAAATCATGTTAAAAGAGCAAGGAGGAACATCCTACTCCAAGAGTATGAAATGTTCAGAATGTTGCCCAGTGAATCAATTTCAAATGTGTAGAAAAGATTTACACATATAATTGAATCATCTCATAGGACTTGAAAAGGTATTTGAAAGAGAAGAATTAAATGTAAAAGTACTAAAGAGCTTGGCAAGCCAAAAGCACGGTCATATCTGAATCCAACAATCTTACGGAAATGAATGTAGCTACTTTATTTGGAAAGTTGAGAGAGTACGAGTTTGAGTTGAAATTTCTTCAAGATGAACAAGATTTTGACAAGAGAAAGAAAGGTATTTCTCTAAAAACTTGACAATAAAAGGAAATTGAAGATGGATCAACTGATCAATTTGAAGATGAAGATATAAACTTACTTGTTAAGAGATTCTCAAAGTTTATGAAAAAGAAGCAAAAATGTAAAGGTAAAAATTTGAAAAAGTCTTCAAAGAAGAGTGAGGTTGCACTAACTACATACAATTGTTTTGAATGTTGAAAGCAAGTTCATATAAAAACAAAATGCCACATCTATTTGAAGAAGAAAGAAGAAAAGGAGATAAAAGGAAAATGTGGATTTAAGAACAAAAAAAGCATATATTACTTGGACAGAAAATGACAGCAATTCATCTACTAAATCATCTAGTGAAGATGGAGAAGTAAACCTATGCTTAATGGCAAATGAAAGCGATTTAGAATCGAATGACTCTACAAGCTATGTAAGTGTTTCTTCAAACGCATCCTCTAAAAATTATGGTACATTAGTAAAGACTTTCAATGAGATGTATGAAGAAGCGAAAAAATTGTTTTTGGCTAATAAAAGATTAAAAAGCCAACTTAAGTGGTATATTGAGAAATTAACATGTGTTCAACAAGAAGTTAACTCTATTTTAAAGGAAAAGGAAACTTGGAAAAATCATGTTTGTGAAAATTGCAAAACTTCAAAAAAACAAAGTTTTTATTTTCAAAATTTACATGCTAACTTTACAAGTGGAAAAACTAGTTTGGATGCAATGTTAAGTTGACAAAAAAATGTCATGAGCAAGGCTGATTTAGGTTTTGAAAAATCAAAAGTGAAGATAAATCTGAATAAGGTTTTCTCTTATGATAAAAAATCATACTAACACTTTGTTACATGTCATTATTGCATGCAAAGGGGTCATAAGATAAATACTTGCCATATCAGAAATTTTGGTGTTACTTCTAGAAAATTTAAATGGATTAAGAAAGTGAAAAGTGTTGCTACTAACCCCCTAGGACCCAAAATTGTTTGGATACCTCAGTCTACTCATTAATTGTGTTTTGTATGTGTGTTGGAGAGCCAATGTTGAAAAGTGGTATCTTGATAGTGGCTGCTCAATGCACATGATTGGAGACAAGACAAAATTTCTCTCATTTAAAGTAAAGAGTGGAGGTTATGTTTCATATAGTGACAACAATAAGGGAAGAATTCTTGGAGCAGGAAAAATTGGTAATCCTAACTCTATTTGCATTGAAGAAGTTCTATATGTAGAAGGCCTTAAACATAATCTGCTAAGCATTAGCCAATTATGTGACAAGGGCTTTGTTATCTTATTTTCTTCTAATCATCACTTGCTACTTGATTTAAAAAGTAACACCAAGTTGGTTAGAAAAAGAGTGGATAATATCTATTGATAAATCTATTTGTTTAATCTAAAAAAATGATAATTTATGGCTTTGGCATAGGAGACTTGCACATATTAGCATGAAACTTTTGAATAATATCTCAGCCAAATATTTAGTCATTGGCTTACCAAAATTAAGATTTAAGAAGGATAAGCTTTGCAACGCTTGTAAAAAAGGCAAACAAATCGAATCTTCTTTCAAACCTAAAGGAGTTATTTCAACTTCAAAACCTTTGGAGTTATTATATATGGATTTGTTTTGTCCTTCTAGAACCATGAGTTTGGGAGGAAATTACTATGCATTTGTCATTGTAATGATTTCTTAAGATTTACTTGGACTCTTTTTTTATCCCATAAAAGTCATGCTTTTAAGTCTTTTAAGAAATTAGCCAAGATAATTCAAAATAAAAAATATTTAAAAATCAAATATCTTAGAAGTGATCACGGAGGTCAGTTCCAAAATGAGTTCTTTGAAAATTTTTGTGAAGAAAATGGTATTTTTTTCATAACTTTTCAACACCTGGAACTCCACAGCAAAATGGAGTTGTAGAGTAAAAAAAATGTCTCTTGAAGAGCTAGCAAGGACCATGCTAAATGAATCAAATGTCCCTAAATACTTTGGCCCACAGTTAGTATGACTTGTTATGTTCTTAATAGAGTACTTATTAGACCAAAGCTGAAAGATACTCCATATGAACTCTATAAAAGAAGGAAACCTAACATATCACATTTACGAGTTTTTGGTTCTAAATGTTTTGTTTTAAATAATGGAAAAGAGAGTCTTGGAAAATTTGATTCTAAGGGTGATGAAGTAATATTTTAGGGTTATTCATTAAATAGCAAAGCTTATAGAGTGTTTAATAAAAGAATTTTAATTGTTGAAGAATCAATCTATGTTGTTTTTTATGAACTAACTGACTATAAAACACCACTCGTAAGTTTAGAGAATTATTGGATAATGATGCAAGCCCTATTGAAGAAGTTGAGATAAATAATTATGCTACTGAACCTCAAGTGGAGGAAATTCTGGAAAACACAAAACCATAATCAAATGCAGACTTACCTAAGGAATGGAGAACAAGAGAAGGACTCTCTTTGGACAACAAAATCAGCAACATAAATAAGGGAGTATCAACTCGTAGTTTTTTTAATAACTTCTGCAACTATGTGTCTTTTGTTTGGGAAGTGGAACAAAAATCAATAAAAGATGCCCTACTTGATGAACATTGGGTGATTAAAATGCAAAATGAATTACATCAATTTCAAAGAAATGATGTGTGAGATCTTATGCAAAAAGCCAAAGGTCAACAAGTAATAGGCACTTAGTGGGTTTTTAGGAACAAATTGGATGAAAATGGTTTTATAACTAAAAATAAAGCTCGATTAGTTGTTAAAGGGTATAGCTAAGAAGAAGGAATTGATTTTGATGAAACTTATGCCCCAGTTGCAAGACTTGAGGCAATAAGACTTCTTCTAGTCTTTTCTTCTATTATGGATTTTAAGCTTTACCAAATGGACGTCAAAAACGCCTTTCTAAATGGTTTTATAAAGGAGGACGTTTATGTTTCTCAACCCCTTGGGTTTGTAGATCATGAATTTCATAATCATGTTTTCAAATTGAAAAAGACACTTTATGGACTTAAACAAGCCCTGAAGTCTTGGTATGAGCATATCTCTAATTTCTTTCTAAATCAAAAGTTCACTAGAGGAAAAGTTAACACTACACTTTTCATTAAGAAATTTGAAAAAGACATATTACTTGTGCAAATTTATGTTGATAACATTATATTTAGTGCTACTGATGATTTACTTTGCAAGGAGTTTTTTGAAATCATGCAGAGGGAGTTTGAGATGTCTATGATGGGTGACTTGACCTATTTCTTAGGACTGCAAGTCAAGCAAACTAAAAGTGGAATCTTCATAAGTCAAACCAAGTACTGGGGAGAAATTCTGACGAAATTTGGAATGGACAGCTTAAAGGAATCATCCACTCTTATATCCACATCATGCTACCTTGATCCTAATGAAAAGGGTAAAAGTATATGTGAAACTAAATATAGAGGCATGATATGCTTTTTACTTTACTTAACTACTAGTAGACCAAATATTATGCATAGTATATGTTTATGCTAAATTTCAGGCTGAACCAAAGGAATCACATTTAGTTGCTGTGAAGAAAATAATGAAGTATCTCAAAGGCATTTCAAGGTTTGGATTTTGGTATCCAAAGGGATCATCACTTAGTTTAGTTGGATATTTTGACTCAGATTATGTGGGATATAAAGTAGATAGGAAAAGCACAAGTGACATATGTCACTTGCTTGGCAGCACTTTGATATCTTGACATTCGAAGAAGCAAGTTTGTGTAGCTTTATCCACCATTGAAGCTGAATATATAGTCATAGGTAGCTATTTCACTAAGATTATTTGGCTAAAGCAACAACTTAAATATTGGTATATCACTAAACCATATCCTTCTTAGGTGCGATAACACAAGTGCTATTAATCTTACTAAAAATTTGATCATGCATTCTAGGATTAAACACATAGAAGTTAGGCATCATTTCATTAGAGATCATGTGTTAAAGGGTGATTGTGAAATTGAGTTTGTTGATACAAGTAATAAATCAGTTGATATTTTTACTAAACCATTAGCTAGAGATAAGTTTTTCACAATTAGAAATGAACTAGGAATTCTAGATGAAAATTACTTAAGTTGAAGTTTTGAGTTCCTTGATATCCCCTTTTTTCGTTGAATTTCTATGAATTTGAATTGATTATATCTGGATTGATATTTTCATGATAGTTGTTTGAAGTAGATCATGTAATTTGAGGTTGCTTTAAAGTGTGTTAAATCTGCAAATTCCTTGAACATTGGTCATTTAATCTGTTAAAAACTAGTTTTAATCTATTAAATCAAAAGTTTTGAGCTTGGAAAAGATTCAAACCTTTGTGATAATCAATTAAAATTAGTAGCTAATGATTAAATTACCCTGTTTCAGAGTTCTAGAAGCATTTGTCTTTGTGATAATCGATTAAATGAGGCTCTAATCGAATAAATAAATCAACAATCACAAATAAGTGATTTTCTGCATGATTTAATAGATTAAACCAAGTTGGCAATCGATTAAAACAGTGAAGATGCACCTTGAACGTTGCAGCTCACACATTTTGAATGCTTGCGCCGTTTTTACATGCAAGTACTGTTACCTTTCAACATTGTACCCTTTCATATTTTATTTTGAGTAATATGTGTGCTTATAACCCCTCATACTCACTCACTCCTTCACACATTTCATTCACTTTCTTCTCACTGAAACTCTAACACTCCTTTGAATATCTACTCGCAAATGGCTTCATCAACCTCAGGAAAATGCCCAGGCAAGATGGCCACAAGGAGTAGAATCAGAAATCAAGCTCCTAGCATCATTGATGAGCCTATGAACGATACCAACCCAGAGTTGTTTGAAGACCCAAATGAGCAAGAGCACTTCAATACCTTCTGGTTAGAATGAAAACTAGTTTCTCACAATTATATGGAGTTGAGTTGGTTTCGAGAAGAAGGTTTCATGTTTTAAGAGATGTTCGTTAGCATTTTATAGAAATGCAAGGTAATTACTATCCTGACCTAGTAAGGGCATTTTACTCTTTTGTGAAATTAGTACATGGTGAGCTAGTTGCCTATGTCAAAGGTGTGAAAATCACTTTGAATGAATAAATTTGGTCCTCAATCGCTAAGTTTCCTTAGAATGGCAAAAAGGTTATTGACGATGTAGAAAAATTCAAGAAGGGAATAATTTATCGAAACTGCTTGAGAAAATCTTCGAGGACAAGGATCTTCAGGTACTTTAGTGTTGGAAACATGAAGATGAATGACAGAATACTGATTTATGCTATAGTTTGGATATTGATACCAAGGGGGGACAATTGTGCACAACTCACTGCTGAAGATTTAGTGGTTCTGCATGCTATGAAGAATGTCTCACTAAAAATTGATTGGGTTGCGATCTTTGTGGAAAACATGCTTAAAGCAAAAAGGCTTGCTAATTATTATCTACATTATGGAGTATTTTTATTCGAGGTCTTTGAGCACTCCAGGTTGACATGACTAAGGTAAGGAAAGATTCCATGACCACTTACAGTGTGGTGAAGACAAAAGTCTTGAGGCATATTCATTTGAAACTGATGACTGACATGTGGGTATACCAAGATAATTTTGTGGACCAGATTCAGAGAAAGAAAGGTTATATTTCTAAGGAAGAAGCTCATAATTTGGTTTTTGGAAATACTATTTTAGAGGTTGGGTCACTTTCTTTTGAGCCACCACATATTCCATCTAATCAAGCTGCATACAATGATGTACCTAATGTGTCTGAAGATCTAAACAAGGATGAAATTGAAGAAAGACTACTCACACCTTTCGAGAAGACCTTATTGGCTAAGTTAGACAGATTATATGAATGACATATAGCAAATTAGGAATTTTAGAGTCAATTCATTTAGAGAGTACATGAAAGGTTGGATGACATTGAAGGAATCCTGAAGCGTCAATTTGGAAAACTTGATGAAGAAGAAGATGAAGATTAGGATGACGAGTAGGACCTTCATTACCTCTTAGACACCCAGGCCTATTATATGTGTATGTGTATTTGTGTGCTAGTTAAAATTTGTTGTGTTATGTTTTATTTGTGTGTTTGTTTGTCAGTTGATTATTAACTATGTTGGTTTGAAGCCTTTCAAGTTAAGTTTCTTGTTTGTTATGTTATTTCTCTACAAAAAAATGTTGTTAAGATTGAAGTTAAATGAATGTATTGTTGATATGGTGTAATCATGCTCTATTTTCAAAGAATTTCGGTTTTATAAAAGACTCGAGTATATCATTAAAATTTACACATTCATAATTCATATATTCATTCATTAACTCAATTTTGAATTTAAGTAATATCTGCAACATTTTGCTATTTCACTTCTTAGATTCTTTTTTATCATGCCTAAAATGGGAGAAGAGAAAGGTTTTGGTTTTTGTTTTGCAGATCAATGGATGGATTGAATTGGATAATAGCTCATCATCAAACTACTACATAATCAAATGATAAATGGTTTGACAGTGATGGATGGTTTGGTTATCATAAAAAAAGGGGAATTTGTTAGAGATTTTCTCGGGAAAGCAAAAGAGAAAAATTATATCTTGTAACATTATCACTTTGATGATGAACACTAGCTATACCTAGGATGAGTGCTTTAACATTATCCAAATTCAAATGAACTTAGTTTTCTTTAAGTCTTTGGTTAAAATCTTAGTGTGAGTAAGTCATATTACATAAATGAGATTTGGTACCTCTAAATGTTTTTCAAAATGATTAAGTCTCATTGATGTAGCAAGAGCTTGTACATAATTGATTCATGAAATGACTTAATAGATTAAAGGAAGCAAAATTGATGTTCTAATATGTTAAATCAACTCATAATCGATTATATGAATCATTTAATCGATTAAGTACTTGATTTAATCGATTAAATTGATTATGCTCACTTAATAATGACTAATGAACAATTTAATCGATTAAATACTTATGATAATTGATTAAATTGCTCTAGCTTGTTCTAAACTTGTGCGAAAAGTTTAATCAATTAAAACAGTTATTGAAGCTTTTTCATATAAAAAGAAGAAACTCATTTTTTAGATAACAAACAACACAGTTCAAAAATATTTTAGAAATTGATGCTTTGAGTTTCTCGAGAAAAGAAAAAGCTATCAAACCTCTACAACAACAAGCCCAAAGTAAAAACAAAAGGATCCATCAAGAATCAAAGAAAATCAAGATTCTTTGAAAGTATTGTGTTGATATAACCTGTTGCTCATTTGTCATTACAGGTGATATCATTCCTTTAGTTTTATTTTGTTGTATTGATTGTCTAGGTAGGTTTCCTAGATTGTATTGTTCATGCATGAGTTTTTGCATGTGTTAGAATCATATTTCTTGATAGGTGTTCTAGAAAGTGTATGTGTAGGTGTCATATGCATGTGAGTTTGTTGTGTAACTCTCAATTTTGATTCTAGTGATTGGTTCTATTCAAGGTAGATTTTCTTGAAACTAGAACAACTAGATGTAACACAAGTTAAGAGTGAACCAGTATAAATTCTGTGTGTATTTCTTCTCCTTCTTTAATTTTTATCTTATTACATTGCTTTATTGCTTCCGGTAATACTAGATAATCTGATTTGTATAGTCTGAATTAATCTTATGCACTATTGTATGTAATTGGATAAAAGATCTATTTCAATAGTTCTCAAAGCTACAGCAAAATATCCTGATTCAATAGTATTTCATAAAAGTCGTTAAATTGACTTTGAAAATCAGTCTTTTACAAAAATTAGAAAAAGTTTCTGGAAAACAATTCACCCTCCTTTTTGTTTTGGTTGTTTAAGAATCATTTGAACCTTCTCACTTCTTGGGTGGACAATCCTCTTCGCGGCCCCTTGGCGATGCTGTTTTGGATGGAATTGATTTTATCATTGAGGGAGGACAGGCTTAGTACTAGGACGAGCTTGCAAGGAACCTCTCAGGCTATAGCATCCAAAACAAGAAAGTACATTTAACTGCAGCTCCGCAATGTGTTTTTCCTGATGCTATGCTTGGAAGTGCTCTCAGTACAGGCCTATTTGACTATATTTGGGTTCAATTCTACAATAGCCCGCCCTGTCAGTACACTACAGGAAATGTAGTTAATCTTCAAAACTCTTGGGCATTATGGACTTCAAAAGTTCCTGCAGGTAAAATTTTCTTAGGCCTGCCTGCTTCCCTTAACGCCACTAACAATGGTGGCTACATTCCTCCCTCTATACTTATTTCAGAAGTTCTTACAGCTATTAAGAATTCAACTAAATATTGAGGAGTGATGCTTTTGTCCAAGTACTACGATAATATCACTAACCACAGCTCCTCCATTAAGAATTATGTTTGATGAATGAATACTATAGAAGTATGCTCATTTACCACTGATTAAATTATCTTGCATAATAGCAAGTTGTACCGGTGTTTGTATTATAACAGTTTCCGATAGTTGTATGCACCTTACTACATGAAGTGTATTGAGTGTAATTGTGGCTAATGTCTTCCGTTAAGTGAAGTCTTTCTAAATAATGTTTCCATGTATTATTTAATTTTAATAATATGTTTTGTTGAACAATGTTGATTTCAGAAAGAAAGAAAAAAGTTGCGCTCCATTTAGTAGTTTTTTATTAAGCTAATGTTGACATATGGAGCAGAACACCACGTGAATAAGGCTTCATCGCCATGCATACAAATTAGAATCATGTGACAACATCATATTAGGGTTTAGGGCTTAGAATACAAATAAATATTACTATTGTGAAGACAGATCCTTTCAAATAAATTATTCTTTAAAGGAGAAATACTCCAAATTTACAAACATAACAAACACAATCACTCTTTACTAGAGAATAGGACAGAACACTTGTTTTGGAGTTGGGGGCATGATTACACATGGGCAGAAGTATCCATTTCCTTCTTTCCTTGACTTCTCCCAAAATCATAAAAGGAGCCATTGCAACATTTTAAACCTTCCATTAATCTCCCCCCCAAAGATATAATTTTATCACACGAAAAGACCAATTTCTTAGCTTGTGGAAGCAACAAACACTTACAAGGTCTGACCAAAAATTTTCTGTGTACAGTTTAAACACTATCTTGGTGACATTGTGGAATTGCTACATGTGGCATGAGATGTAAGATGGCTGGTGACAGTGAATGAGCTGGAGTGATTATACTCTCTTTTCATAGCTTTGTATACTTGGTCTAAGCCTTCCTCAATTAACTCTAGTACTGTTTGTGGCATTGGTGGCATATTAAGGTCGATCGAATCTTCGAGCAGTCTTACCACTTCCCCCATTGTTGGTCGCATGGAAATTTCATCTTGGATGCACCAAAATGCAACTTTCAGAGCTCTCGTTAGCTCTTCTTCATCCACTGCCCCATTTAATCTTCTATCCGCCAATTTAATTGTTGACCCATTTGTCATTCCCTTCAACAACCAAAAATTATAATATCAGTATTTATCAAGCGGCTAGATAGCTCAAGTGGACACTGGACAATATAACAAATGTGTCTGGAAGGAGTGAAGAAATATGACATTCAATATAGCTATAGTAAAAATTAACAAAGGTTATTATATATAACAGTTGTGATTGGATCATAGTATAAAACTTCCTTACGGTACACTTTACTATTATTTAAATTTTATTTGAAATTACAAAAATCAGGACAGATTTATTAAACATGAAGTGAGACTCACAAAAATGTATGAGTATTTCTCTTCTCACAATGATAATTACTTAATTAGTATCTGAATGAATACCTTGTAAGCCCAGCCAGGATAGAAGAAGTCCTCAGCACCAAAGGACATATCAAGATTTCTCCTGCCACCAATGATCTCTAAAAGAAGCATGCCATAGCTGTAAACATCAGCTTTTACAGTTATAGGGCGATTACCAACCCATTCTGGTGCCAAATAACCTCTAGTGCCTCTGACCATTGTTACCACGTGAGAGTGCTCCCTTCCCATCAATTTGGCCAGTCCAAAATCAGATACTTTGGGACAAAAGTTTTCGTCTACCAGTATGTTTTCTGGTTTGATGTCACAATGTATTATCCGATCCCTACACTGCTCATGAAAGTATGCAATCCCTTGTGCAGTAGCTATTGCTATATTGAAACGAGTTGTCCAATCTAGCAGTCTCTCTCGCCCTTGATATGAAGGGAAGATCCATTTATCCAATGATCCATTCTTCATGAACTCATAAACTAGAAGCCTGCCAAGCAAATATTTGTTAAAGCCAATTAAACCATTAAAATTTGAATTTAACAAGCATGCACCATTACTGGAAAAGTTTTTTCATATTAACCACTCAAAAATAAAAAATCGTCGTAACGTGACTTTTAAGCTAGTTATTATGAAAAATATTTTATCATATATATTGTGATTATATAAAAGTATAAAAGAATTCTTATACTGTGAGTTAATGTATTAATTAATTGTTAATCTTTAGAAATTAAGGTCTTAGCTAGGGAAGCTAAAAGTAAATCCAAGTAATATATCTACTCGATGACTAAATTCTAGTTCCTAGTTACTTGCCCCAAAAAATGTTATTTGATATCCAACTCATATTTTAGGATGTTAAGAAAAAATATCATAAAATTGATTGTCAAGAAACAGTGCTTACCTGTGTGATCCCTCTGAACAATAGCCACATAGGCGAACCAAATTCATGTGATGCATTGAGCCAATAGTGTTTACTTCAGTGATAAATTCCTTCTCTCCATGAGGCAAAACCTTGTCAAGTTTCTTCACTGCCACTAGAGTACCATCTCCCAGGCTTCCTTTATAAACACTCCCAAATCCACCTGCAAAAATATACTGTTAGCAAACATTTCACACAAAATCAAAACCCTGCTTGTAACTTGTCCATTGCCATAGAATTTAATATAATACACACTTACCTGTTCCTAGCAGCTGTGAAAAGTTGCTTGTCCTAATTTGCAAATCACGGTAGGTAAAATTCATTGGAGCACCAGATAAGATTAAGGAACTTTCCATCTCCCTTTTCAAAGTTCTTTTTCTGTGAACACTGTAATACAGTAAGAAGCACAGCAAAACAATGAGAACAACCATGCTCAGAACAGTGGGAATAATCACAACCTTCTGCTTTGCACTTCCCATTCCATCAGAAGAGCTATTGGACCCTTCCGTTTGACCTTCTGGAGTCCATGATTCATTTGCTCTGATCTTCACAAACAAAGTTGAGCTGGTATCCTCAAAACCACCGAAACTTAAGCTCCTCAATACCCAACAATAAGGTCTCTCCTCATTTAGTCCATAAACAGAAGCAACACAATCACAATCTGACAAGCAAGCATCCCCACATTGGGACACATTTGAAATATCACTATAATTAGCTATAACTGAAAATTCAGAAAAATAATAATAGGTTTGCTGCACAATTGAAATCCTGAACTGGGATGTCAGGTTTTCATGCTTGCCATTGCATTTTCCCACAAGAGATGAATTCTCATAGCACTGGCCATCCCTGCCAACCTTAGAAGTTCCTGGCAAGCAAGTGCATGTGGCTTTTGTCTTACTTCCATCCAAATTACAAACCCCATTGCCACAAACTCCAGCAATGCCACATGGGTTTGAAACTGCGGCCCACTGTGGCACCCACTGTCTTGAACCATTCACCTCATCCCATCGATACAACCGCAGATTGCCATTCTTTTCCAGTGTTAGTCTCCTGAGAATAGATAATGGTGAAGATTGATTAACTGCAGAAGACAAGCCTGCATCATCACCATCATTCTTGTACACATAAACTGCTCCATCAGATGAGTCTCCATACACAATTCCAAAGCTCCCAGCTCGGTCTAAAACTGCTATAACTTCCCCAGTAACATTGGAGATATCAGGACCTTTCCAATAGGAATAGTTGGTGTATGATTCATCTGAGGCTTGGTAAGTCTCAGGGAGATTGTAAGTTAGAGCAAGGTTTAGAGAAGTACGCTGCTGAAGCATTTTGAGAGCATAGTAACCACCGTGAGAGGAAGACTTTGATGAAGTTAGTTCTGAAGACACTGTTAGAAGCTGGTTGGGGAGGAGAGTATCAGAAGGTTGAGAAAAACTCTGCCATACAGGGTGATTGTTGGTGTTTTGGAGCATGAAGTTGCCAGTTTCTGCCATGAGTGCTGCTTGTACATCAGCACCTGAGGTGTTTGAGGTCCAAACTTTGGTGTCTCCATCCATGAGAATGAGGTTTCCGGTGGTTTCAAGCACCAATATTGCATCTTGGGATACAGGAGTGTCTCTATTTGGATTGAGATCAAAGAAAATGAAACATGTTGGCAATCATAACCTGCAGAAGCTTTTGTAAAGACTAAAGACTAGATGGAGATATGATTCATGACTTTTTCTTCGTTTAAGTCAAAAACCAGAACTAACCATCTAATCTGCACTAAATTCACTCTCTCTTTAACCATGAAATTACTTGTCCTTAAAATTAAAAGAGAACTGCTATTTGTTACTACATAATCTGACAATCTTACACGAATTGCTCGAGAATATTAGGTGCTTAATTTTAAGAATAGCAGCAGAATCTTATGTTACCATGTTATTTTAATAAAAACTGGCTGTGGATAAATATAGAAATGAACCAATAAGAATCATTCATATCTTTCGTCTGATTATCTTCCCTAATAACTAACCTTTTCCTTTTCAAAATCATAACTATAAAGATGTATTAAAAAACTTATAAATAAAGAAGTATAAAAAACAAAGTTAAAACTTATTAAAAGCTTCTAAAAGCAAGAAATATATATATAGGAAGAGGATTGATTATAATCATTCCATTGTAATAATTTAACTTTTCAAGTTATTATTTATTATAATAATCATTCTATTTCAATAAAATAAATTGTAAATATGAAGAATAATTTTCTTAAACTTATTCTTAATATTCCTTTTCATATAATATATATATATATATATTTTTTTTACAAGAGTATACACAATAATTTAACCTTTAACACTATATAACTACAACTACAATATTGTTTACCGTGCCAGCCATGTTCACACTTTAAGTTCAATTCTTCGCAAATGCACTCCTTTAAACTTAGCCGTTGATTAGAATTATTTTATTTCACTTTAATTCTTCAATTATTTGATCACCATTTTTACTGTGTTCCGTTACATTATATTATGATTATATTGTAGTATTGTTAATTTGGTTTTTCATTTTAATCCCTCACAAATGTTTTCATTTTTTCATTTTTAATATATTATTTTGATCTATTATATATATTATACTCTTTTTTTGGTCCTCGCATATAAACTCCCTTTCATAGGGTACAGTTTATGCTTTACGTGTTGTAGCGAAACAGTTAAATATTTCATATATGGCTATTTTAAAATGGATTAATGTACGTAAATTCATTTTTAAATTTTAATTTAGTTAAAATTATCTTTATTCAATTAAAATTTTAAAAAAATCCTTATTTACAAACTGAATGAAATTCTTTTTCCAAATACTTTGAAATGCATATTTTCCTTACACTTACACAAACATTAATTCATTGCATATACAATCAGTTAATTTACAAATTTACAAATGATAATACAAAAACTAATGGTAATATTAATAGCAGAAGTACCTATTTGGTGACCAAACTAAAGTTGGATCTCCTGGAAGCTGTGCAAACCAAATGCCAATGACAAACAATCGATTATCAGTCTCTGCTGGAGTGAACCCGAAAGCAAATGTACCATTTTCTGAAACCCATGTTTGGGCCTTGCTAGCAAATAATGTGGAGCCCAACCCAATCTGGGCCGAAAAGCAGCTGCTAAAAGAACACAAGCCCAGAGCAAGAAGGACCCAATGACAAGTGAAGGAGGAAGCAGCATTTGCCATGGCAATTAAGTTCTTACTATATTTTAGTGAAAGAACAAAGCATAGATAACGGTATGGCATGGTGTTATATATGGGGATAATAGCGGGGGAGAGTAGTGTTCCATTTGAAGAAGAAAGACACAAAAACAGAACACGTGGAAGGTGGTGGTTGAGCTACATGTTTGAAAAATGTTGCTTAGTGTGTGGTCGGTAAATAAGATATGATTAAATGTAGGGGCGTGAATTCATTGCTGTGTGGGCTTTCATATGAGAATTCAGGTATGTGCCTGCCCAAAGGGCAAAGGCCATAACAATATCGACACGTAGTTGTTGAAAACAATAGTTTGCAAAGATGGTGCTCCATGTATATATATATGTTCACATTTCTCACTGCCACTGGTACCAGGAAGGGTGACTTTTCAGCACCTATAGCTAGTTTTCTCAAAGAATTTCTGATGAGATTTTTTGTGAATTTTCAAATTTAAGAATTATTTTATTAGGGGTAATTTTAAGAATAGTTATTTATATGTTATGGTTGTTCACAGTTTTTAAGAATTATTATTAGATAAGTGTAGGACATATTTTAAAATGGTCGTTATTTATAAAAACAATTTTATTTAGTAAGATAAAGCTCACAAAAAAGTGACTTAAGGAATTTTATCATGATTACAGATTTACAGGTCATTTGGGATGGATGGAAGAAAAGGATACAAAAAGCAAGGAGAGGAAGTTACAAATAAAAACAACATGAAAGAGAAAACAAATATACGTTTATAATTACCGTCCTAAAACCCATTTGTCACAAGGAAATAAAGAAGAGTTTTAATAATACATTTCTTAACATATTTTTATTATGGTTAAAATTTAGAGTTTAACTAGTATACAATGTCAATCTAAAATCATAATTTTTTATTTATGTGATTTTTCAAGTACTAATTAATAAAATGAACAAACTTACAATAAATGAAAGGTTGTGATTTAAATGTGTATACCACTTAAACTCTGAAATTTATTCTAAATTACAAAATCACAAATAAGTAAGACTTACGTAATTTTGTGATTTTTAATAAACTTTAATTAATAATAAAAAAACATATTCAAATTATTAATTGTTACTATTGCACTAATAATGATTTCAAGAAAACTTAAATAAGTTTTTTGTTGCTTCAAGTACTAAAAAAATATTTTTGAATTTTAAAGTCAAAAAATTATTTTTGGTGAAACTCTAAAGAAAAAAAAAATTTTAGCCTTTCAAGATTATTGATTAAAGAATTTTTTTTTATTATTAAAAAATACGTTGACATATATTTGGCTATTTGCCTTAAGTTAAATGAGTAGTGATATAAAAGCAAAATATTAGTCAATTTTTTGTTTGAATTTTGATACGTTTATTAATGATTGATGTATAAGATAAAACAATTGCTAACTGTTAGCTATACCATACTAAAAAGTCAACAGGGTGTTAACTTATCCTGTTCATCAACGTGAACAGTTTTTATTTTGTTTTAGGAAACAAAACAATTTTTTTATCTTCGCTAATAATTAGTTATTAATTTCTAAAAACTATTATGAAGTAGATTTGGCCGGGTTTTTAGTGATTTTGCAAGTTTTAATATGGGTGTACCCAAATGATTTTCGAAATCTAACTATGATTAAGTTACTGAAAAAACGATTGTTTTATTTATCACAAATACTTTTTTTTAGTTAAGCATATAAATCAATCTTGTACTTTTGTTTTTTTATAAGTCAAAAAAATATTATTAATCATAAAAAAAAGATATGATATGTTTTTATCTGTTTACAAAAAGACATAAGTCAGTAAGGTAATTAAGAAAAAACTAAAATATAAGTCAATGTAAAAATGGATTACACCTGTCAATATAAGTAATGGGACACAAAATACATTCCATAATTTTAGTCTTGTTCCACATGATTTGAATTTGTTAGCTGATGCTTCCATAATAATACTCTTTTTCATTTCCTACCAGATATTTTTAATCTCTTGTTTATTTAAAAGATTTGAGTTGCATGGTTCCAACTAATTCAATGTAATGTTTTATTGGTTGGACAATAGCCCATACTATTCATCCAAAAAAAAAAGTTATTAGTTTTCTTAGTATAAGACTATAAGTCACTCAAAAGTAGTCAAACTTGCAACTCTTTTTATTACTTATGAAATTTAGCTAAAAGTTAAAAAATCAGTTATAAATATTTGCTAAAATTAACTAATCAATTAACTAAAAGTTTGAAAGTGATAAATAAGAGCATCACTGATTACTAGATTAATAATAAAATATTTAAAATAATTATAATATATTTTAATAATATAAAATTATTTAATATAAATTTATAAAATATTTAAATTATAAATTACTTTAATCATATATTTAAATTATAAATTTTTATAATTACATATATAAATTAGAAACTACTATAATTACATATTTAAATTATAAATTTTTATGACTACATATTTAAATTATAAATTTATATAATTACATATTTAAATTATAAATTAATATAATTTTATTATTTAAATTATAATTTTCTATCATTAAATATTTAAATTTTAAATTACATATTTATATTATAATTTTTATAATTATATATTTAAATTATTATGATGAAGGGAAGAGAAATAAAGAGAAAAAGATGTTAAATGAGAGAGAAATGAAGGAGAAAAAATTGTAACATGTAAGAAGAGAGAATAAGTAGGAGATAATTCATTAATACTTAATGGTCAAATTGTGAAAAAAAAATATTAAGATTTGAAATTAAAATAATTTGAATTATTTTTCCAACAATCTTTGATCAATCAAAATTTTTAATTTCATCTTTAATCACTGTAGATGCTCCATCGCAAATTTGATATATGTTTTCTCTCATGCGTTTTGTGATATTTCCATTAGAATATGTTGTTTGAGTTTAATCTACCTTCGTCAGACTTCTTCAATGATCTTCTTTTCTCTTATCATCATGGTGCAAAATTAATATACTCTTATAATATACTCTTATATCACTTGTTGGGACAAAAACACATAGTCAACAAACTTCTCTTTATTCATATTTATAAGAAAAATACACTATAAAATAAATAGCAATGCCTAAGAAAAAAAATAATAACATTATTTTGTTCACATAATTCACATCTCATGACTTCATCCACGACTAGTTTCTAAGGGCTATTGGAAAACCTGTAAACTCTTCCCATCTTTGTTCACATGATTTGCCTCTCATGCCTACATTTACGTCAAGATTTTTAGGAACTATTGAAAAACCTGCAAATTCTCGTTCACATCATAATTGTCTCTCCTACTTAGGGTAGTAACCCTCTTTCTTACTTAGAGTGTTGACACTCTCTTTGGGCTAAGTAGTTTTTTTTATCTCAGAAACCTTATTTATACACCTAATATCTTAGTTTTAAATGAAGAAACAAATCTCTATTTTAGAAATAATATCTTTAGCATCTAAACAAATCTTAAAAATAAAATAATGTATTTTTTAATAAATCTAAAGATTTGAAATTAAAATAATTTAAATTATTTTTCCAATAAAAATATCTATGGTTACTTCTTCATAAGTTGTGTATATATTTCTTGTGTGTACGTGAATGTTTTTTTTTTTTTCATAAAGAGTGCAATTGTTTAAAACTCTACTTAGATTTAAAAATATTACTATAATGGTTAATCATGCTTTGAAATAAATTTATATTAATAATATTCAATTTTTAAGGCACGACTTTGTTTAATTTAAATAAAAGAAACAAATTTTTGTTTTGAAACACAAATTTAAAATAGATCTATTTAATTATTTTATTAAAAAATTACCCATCTTGTGTAAAAAAAATATAGTTTATTCTCCAATTCAATAGTTTCTACCACTAGTAACGTTGAACTCCAAAATTGGATAAGAAATTTGAAAACTATTTTTCAGTTAATACTTGTTGTGCTCTCTTTCTCTCTAGTGGGAAACACACATGTAAGCTTATTTATTAATTTCGAAATGCAAATATTAGTATAACGAAGAGAGAGAAAAATCCAATAAAATAACTAAAAGAAAAAAAAGTTATATACGTTTATCTCAACTCACACACATACCATTAAAGTCCAATAAAAATGTTGAAATGACGGTATTTTATAATAAACATCGTAATTTGATCCCTATAAATTGAAGATATTTTAAGTGATTTTATTTATTCAAAACCTGTATTACAAGAGGAAACATGAATGTATTAAAAATTATTATATATCTATAAAGTTATTTTAAAACTTAGGGTAATATGTATAATTTATTAAAGATAATCATCTGTTCAAGCCTACAGGACTTTACGGGATAACTTTTAAACGTTTTGATGTTATTCTTGGCGATATTGTGGATGCTATGAGAGCTTATCTAGCTCAGATTTGTTTCTCAGGTTATTTTTAGCTTCTCCTTTTAGATATATAATAAAAAATAAATAGATAGTGACGTAAAACTAAATACTAGTCAATTTTTTGTTTGAATTTTGATAGGTTTTATTAATTATTGATGTATAAGATAAAATTATTGCTAACCCCCTTGGCTTATTAAAATGTCGTGTTAACTTAGACTTTTTTTTTCCACCTAAAATAAGTAATTATTTATTTAAATAATTCACCCCATTTTATTTATCTAAATAATCCAAAAAACTTTTCAGGTTGAAAAATTAGTTTTGATCAATTTCTCAACTTGGATTTTTTATTTTTTATTTATACTTGTAGTGAGTAATTAATTTCTCAACTGCTTTTTTTTTTTTTTTACTTTTTGTTTTTTTAATGATTTTTTTATAATTTTGTAATTTTCTCTTTTGCTTTTAATTTTAGTTGATAAATTTTTGAAAAATTTTAATTTAAAACATATATCTTACTATTATTTTTAAATTTAATTATTATTTTAACTTCATAACTATTAATTGAAATTAAGTTAATGATGTTCATTAGTCAGTAGAAAATTACATTTTAATAACATAAAATTTTTTTAAAAGAATATCATTAAATAATTTAAAATTGTTATAAAAATATATAGAGCAATGATACATAACCTAATGATGTTTGTATCCACCAATACCATGCCTTGGATGTTGCTTATTACTTGGAGGATTTCATCATCTATTTTATTATCGGTTTGGTTCTTGTTGATCCTCGCAGTCAACACTTGGCACATTGTTCATGACAAGGTTCATTGAAAATTATCACTATAAGGAATATTCATGATTATATGTAGATTGTGGTGTTTGCATGTTAAAACCAAATAAATTACTTACAAAATCATCCCTTTCTTATGTATCCGAGAGGGTGTGCATGTATTTTTTTGTGGTTGTGTGTAACATTATATTTTAATTATTATTTTATAAGTGTGTGAAAATAATTAAAAGAAAAATTAAATTTAATTTAAATGTAATTAATTAATTCATTGTGGGGTGTTCGATTGTAGAATTTATAATTATGTTTACATTTTTAGTAAGGTGAGGTGTATGGTAAGTAATCTGTCAGGTTGAGGTTGGTGTGGGCTTATTTTAAAAGAAGAGGGTACAATTGCCAAAAATTGTGATTTACTAAATAAACCCCCTTGACCTTTTAAATCAACTTAACTTTCATTCCCCTTGTTTTCTTCTTCCTTTTAACTCTCTCTCTTCTCTGCATTTTTTTCTTTTTTTCTCCTGCATGTCATCAATTCAACCAAAACCATGGGAACCTAGGGATTTTCTTTCATTTCTTCTTACCTTGACCTTGGGTTCTAATTGGTAAGTGATTATTCTACTCTCTTGGACCAAATTCATTTTCTTTAGGGTTATATGCATCTCAAAATGAGTGAGTTAACCATGAATTGGTAATTTCTCTAGTTCTACATGGCTTTGGGGATTTGATAGGACTTTTATAACTTTCAACAACTAAGAAAGAGAGTTAAGAAGACAAAGAGTTTGATCCTAAAGTTATTCTCTTCTCCATGACTAAGCTTGAAAGAGAAATAGGTAACAAAAGCTAAATCTGTGTGTTAATTCAGATATTTTGATTTAAGAGCACTCGTTAAGGATTATTAATTAATATTAAATTTTGTCAAAAAACATAATTGTGTTATTAAATTAATTTGATTTTAATACTCATTAATACATTTTTACATTATTTAAAGGATAAAAATATCCATAAATGTTATAGAGTTTTAGTTTATATTCCATTTGATGTATACAAAAAATTTTTGAAAAATTAAACATGAAATCATTTTAAATTATTTTATTATTATTTTTTATTTTAATGCTACTGAAATTAAAAATATAAATTAAAAATAAAATAGTTTTAACGTTTTTACTTTACATTCTTAATATTTTGATTTTTTATTTTTATTTATGTTTAATTTTCAATAATATTAAAAATGAAAAAAATAATAAACGTTAAAATTATTTTATTTTTAATTTTTTAAAGTTTTTTTGAATTAAATAAAATATTAATTAAAACCATCGATGGACAATTTTGTTTTTAAATAAAGTAAAAACACATCTATGACTATCCAAGTCAGAATTCATTTAATAACATAGTTAATTATAAATTTTTAAAAAATACAACGTTTAAATCCCTATTTTTAATGAATAGATTATTGCATCATTTGTTTAAATTTTAATTTAGAAATTAGAGATATATTCTATGAAATTGTATACATCTCAAAATTTTAATATTATATTATTAAAAAATAGTATAAAATGGTAAAATATAAATATAATATTGTTAAATTATAAAATAGAAATTACATAACTTATTATTGAAATTTTAAAGAATTTTCTGAAATAAAAATATTTTTTTAAAAAACAAAATTTGCTAAGCAAAATTGATTCGCCTGACAAAATGAGTTTTTTCACTATTTAGAATTGTTATTTGCTAAGCAAAAGATGTTCGTTCAGCAAAATGCATTTTCTTCACTATTTGAATTCTTTTTCGTTAAGCGAATGATGTTCACTCAACGAATTTTGCTTAGTGAATCTCCATTGCTAAGCGAAGTGAGATTGAATCACGTTGAATATCGCTTGAAGAGTCGTTCATTGCTAAGCGAATTTATTTTTTAATTAAATTTGCTTAGCAACCAAAATTCGTTCAACGAATGGTTCCAGACTTAGGTTATAAATAGGGAAGTTCAAGATCAAAATGAAGAAGAAAAAACTAAGTTATGCAGACACTAGGATTAGGATTCAAAGGGCTTCACCACTCACCTTCCAACTTCTATTAAGGTAATGGGAAAATAGGATTTATAAACCTTTATGGTGTTAATCTTAATAGACTTATATGTTTTTTACTATTTTTATGATTATTATTACTTCTAAAACTAAATTTTGATTGTTCATTAATATTCTAATTATTCTGACCTCAATTTTCATAGGCTTAGTTTATTCTTCAATATTATCTAACTATTCTAACTTTTATTTCTCTAAAGATTATAATTTGATTCTTTATTATTATTATTCTCTAGATATTACTCTGGTCCTTTGTTTATTATTTTCCAAATATTACCTTCTAGTCTGGTTATTACATTATTCTTCAAATGTTATCTTTTAGTTCTTTGTTATTATTTTATTTTTAATAAATTATCTTTTGGTCCTTTGTTATTTGCTATTTTATTGTTCTCTAGATATTACCATCTGGTAAACCTTAAACCCTATTTATCATTTTATCATCCTTTAGATCTTACCATTTGGTTCTCTGTTATTTATTTATTTATCTTCCAGATATTATATTCTGATCTTTGCTATTATTATTTAAGTTATTCTCCAGATATTATAGTATGGTTTTGAGTTATTAATTTCCATTTATTCTATCATTTATTTTTTAGAAGTTATATTTTGATCCTAAATTTAGTTCATAATATTATTTTCATATAATACATTGTAATTCTTTGCTATTATTTACTTCAGTATTGCTTTAAATCTTATTTTAAATTATGAAAATTTTTGGTTTATGAAATTCTAATTTATAAAAAAATTATTATCATTGGAATCATTAATAACTATCTTATATTTTTATTCAAAATATTATTAATTATATGTAGAACATTAGTGGTGAAGTAAAATGATAGAAATGAATATATATATATATATATATATATATAAACTAATATAAAATATTCAAGAGATTGTATGTAAAGTTTAAATTTCATAATAAGTATGATATTTCTCAAAATCATATTTTTAAATTTATAAAATATAATTTAAGTATGCTCTATGGTCTAATTTAATCTTTCACATTAGAAAATATGTCTTAGTATTAAAAAATGAATCAATTTTTATTATTATCCTTGGGATAGAAACT
This sequence comes from Psophocarpus tetragonolobus, assembly GCA_037954015.1. Taxonomy (NCBI): domain Eukaryota; kingdom Viridiplantae; phylum Streptophyta; class Magnoliopsida; order Fabales; family Fabaceae; genus Psophocarpus; species Psophocarpus tetragonolobus. The sequence goes on from CM075692.1 coordinate 17,849,165, forward strand.
TTAAGCTAAGAAATTAATTTATATCTCTATTATGACTTTCAATTCATTGAGATTGATTCATAAAGTATTTTGTGAATAACGATTGAAATATAAGTACTATATACTTTTGTGATTGTTGAGTCAAGTTACTTTTGGAACTAGGTTGAAATGTTGTGAGATGAACTTAGCAAAGTCCTAAGTTCCCTTGTAATGGTACCATGCAGGTACATGAGTGTCATGTTTTGGAAAGTGATAACTTAGCACATTGCTATGTTAAAGGCAGGAATCGAGTTGGGTACTAAGATGATTTTAAGTCAGGTAGATGAATATTCAAGGTGGACAATGTTGTCACTTAGGCTAGGACTATCAGCAAGTAGATGAATGCTTAGGGGGGACCATGTTGACAGTTGGGCTAGGACATTCATCGACCTAAAACCTTCCATAATTGTTCAGCATCCTCAAGATTGTGTAGTGTATATCTTTCTCGAGATGAAAAAGTGTTTATTTGTATTTGTGATGGGTAGGTAGCCCAATTTCTAGATATCCAAAATGTTGTTATTGGCATATAGCCAAAATTGTGTTATGGGTAGATAACCCAATTTCTTGAAAAAATTATTGTATCAAACCAGGGAAAGACATACGACTACCAATCACTTCCCTAATATATCTTTGACGATTGGGATGAATCATCATGGATTGATTATGGATTCATACATAGAGTCAAGTTGGATTGAATTCAATTATTGAGATGAGTAAAGGTTGACTCCATATATTGAGTCAAGTGAGATTTAATCATAGGTCAAACTTTAGCTCTTATTGATTGTTAAGTTTATTAAGATTAATGTTGATGATTTATAAAAATCTCACTCCTTTCGTGTGTTTCTTTTCATATATGTTTGTGGCACGAATAAAATATGAACTTGATCAACAAGTGATATTGAAGGATTTAGAGGATTTCCTCTGAATCTGTTGAATTCATAAACAAGTTACTCTTGATATTCAATAATTTTAAGTTCTTAAGGAGATCACTGCTCTAAATTAGGATTTTTTAAGAAGGATAGTGGTAACAATTATTGTATTTTTTATACTTTAAGTATTTTGTACAATGAGGTTTTAAAATGACTACATTTGGCCTACAATGTTTACAAGAAGATTATAGTTCTTTATGTAAGATTGAATTTTTGAAATCTCTCACATTTTCATAAATACTTTTAGTTAGGAATTAGGGTTGTTACACAATGTCCATTTATAATCCTTCATTATCCTTGATTTAATAATGCGATTATACAATAGATTATGGATTATTCATGTTTTGGACTTGTATTGATGTTTGAAAGAGTTTTTATTTCCTTATGTGTGATTTGATGAATTGGAGATGTGTTACATTGGTTGGAAATTCATATTTTGTTGTGCTGGTTCGCACCACATCACTATGGGAAACCCTATAGGGATGTGATCAACGTGCTAAGTGGAATATGCATTAGGGTCTTGTCCATAACGCTTTGAAAAATTCCACAAGGTTGTGTAAGATATGCTGGGAGATAAAACATGGTTTTATTTGTTTGAAATGTTATTTGTTATATGTGAAGAGGCTTAATAGTTATTAATGATGTGAAGTAGATATGTGTAGTGATTTTATTGTGGTTATGTGTGTGGAATACATGGGTTGATGTTTAATACTTATTATGGATGTTAAGTGGATATTTGTGGTTATTTCATTGTGGTTATGTGTGTGGAATGGAATGAAGTGCATTAATGATATTTGATATATTGTTTTAATGATTTAATGGAATGTTGGATGTGGATGCTACAATGGGTAACTTAGCCTTGATTGAAATGTATGATGTGCATTAAGTTAAGGATACAAATAGATTTTTGTGATCCAAGGTACCAAAGTGATATATTGAGATAACAGTTGGGTTTCAGATGAGTCGGGTAGACGTCATACACCAATTAGGTATCAAATGCATATGCCTAAACTTTAGTTGGTTGTAAGATGAGTTAGGTAGATGTTAGGCAACAATTGAGATAAGTCATTAAGCCGCCTAGGTATCCAAACTTAATGGGTTTTCCGGAAAGCCTTGTGTCATATTATTATGTTGTATTGATTACTTATGTTTAGAGGGAACATAAATGTGTTTGATAATTCTAATGAATGAATGTTGATATTTAATTGTAATATATTCATATTCATTTGATTTCTTGGTTTAATAAGCTTACCCTTACTTGTGTATTATGTTTGTGTATAACTGTGATGATCGTGTTTTACATAAAAACAAATAGTGGTGTTGATACAGGGAGACAAGGTACCTAAGAGTAGAGAAAAGCTTGAATAAGTTGGAAGTTGTCTATTTTTGGTTTTTTATGTCATTGGATATGACTAAAGACATTTTTGTTCAGTTGATATGATATAACATTGTTCTATTATTAGACTACATCAAGGTGGTCTATGAGAGACTTGTGAATGTTGTTGAGTTAACATTTAAGTAATTGTTGTTGACGAGCCACAAACATTTGTTCATTGTTTGTATAAAAATTGGTTTTTGAATTTGAAAAAAGAAACTGTAAATACTCAATTGGAGAGGACCTTGATTAGGCTAAGAAGAAAGAATATTTTGTCTATATTCTTCCAAAGGGCAATACATTGTGCATATTCTTTAGTCCAATTGGTGTCATTGTGTCATCTTGTATCTCTTTAATACAATTTGTCAAAAGTATATGCACAATTTGGAATTGGTTGTTATCATGGTTATTAAAATCGCGAGTTAACTCGTAAAATCGTACGAGTTTACAAGTTCCAGACGACTTAAATCGCAGTAAAATCGAAAAAGTAGTAAACTCGGTAAAATCGGAGTAAACTCGTAAAATCGGAGTAAACTCGGTGCAATCGGAGTAAACTCGGTACAATCGGAGTAAACTCATAAAATCGGAGTAAACTCGGTAAAACCGGAGTAAACTCGTGAACAAACTTCTTAAGTGATATTTTTCTATGTTGACTTTTAAGTGTTTTGAATATAATTTATTTTTATGTCTAAAATTGTTTTGACATTTTAAGTGTTTTAACTTTAATTTCTACTTATTTGGAGTAATTTAAATTTATTATGTGGATTTGAAATTATTATGTATTGAAAACTTTCAATTTTTATGTGATTTATAGTCATATTTTTAATTAAGTAAACTCTTACGATTTGACGAGTCGAGTTTACGAGTTAAGTTTACTGCACTCTCACGAGTTTACTTAAACTTTTGATTTTGATAACCTTGGTTGTTATAAACCAAATTGCATTTAGACCCTATCGATATAATGTCAAACCACAACTACAAGCAATGTCAAAGTCGTGCAAGCAATCCATATTTTTGCATCTTTGTAAGCATGTTGTGGTATCATGGACTCAAACCTCCTGTAAGGCATCCAATAAAATTGAAATATAATATATTAATGTTAGTTATATATAAATTGCGAATAAAATGGTACTATAAAAAATAGTGTTAATAGTTAATCTCATGGTTGTTCATTGCATCAATTTTGAATATGTACCCAAGATGGTCACCATGGGGAATTCACATATATCCCAACTCTTTTCTAGACCATTGGGAAAAAAGTAATTAATAAGGGGTTTAACATAAGATGATGAATAAGTAAGTCTATATAAGTTATAATTAACATTCAACAATGATTATATATAATGTTAAAAATACAATTGGATAAACTAAGTTTTTGGTATCTGAACTTTTTAAAATTTATAGTTTTGATACATAAATTTTTTGTCATTGGTCAAGGTAAACAAACATTTTTTCCATCCAACATTTCAGTCTTTCTGTTTATTTTAGTTGTTAAATGATGACATTATAAAAATTTAATTAATAAAATAAGTGTAAAGTATGTTTTTTATATATGAACTTTTTCAAATTTATGATTTTGGTATACTAATTTTTTGTTGATTGGGCAATGTATGTAAACATTTTTTTGTCTAACATCTTAGTATTTTTGTTTATTTTTGCTATTAAGTGATTATGTGTCGCTCAATTTATTATTATTTTATTATTAAATTTTTTTTACAAATTTGATTATATTTTGTAGCAACTTTTAGCAGTCACGAATTAAAAAAAAAATTATTATTCATCTTCTTAATTTCCCACCTTCCCCTATCTAACCCGACTACCCCATTCCTATGTGTCATATCCACCCTGACCCATGTAAAACCCCTTTTTCTCCACTATCGCTTATAGTCTCTCTTCTTTCTTTCTGTCTAGTGTTTTCTTTGCCTCTCTCTCTCCCACCTCTATTTTATAATATTTTTTAGACAATGAATGAGATTGCATTTCTCAGTTTAAATTTTTATTTCATAATGTTTTAAAGTTTTTCTTCATGATATATTTTAAACACAACATGACTTTTTTAATTAACCTTAAAACATATTTTTTAAAGATTATTACGAGATATTTTTTTTCTCAAATGTTTTCGAACCAGAAAATATTTGTATACCTTGACCGGTCAAAAAAAAAAAATTGTGTACCAAAATCATAAATTTGAAAAAGTTCATGTATAAAAAACATAGTTTACACATATAATAATAATAAATACAGTAACATGTCACTACTTAACAACTAAAATAAAGGAAAAGAGACTAAAGTGTTGGATGAAAAAAATATTTGTATACCTTAACTAGTTAATAAAAAATTTATGTATCAAAAGCATAAATTTAAAAAAGTTCATGTACCAAAAATATAATTTACCTATATAATTATAATTTAAGTATTTAATAATATAAATATAGTAATTTATAATTTAATATGTAACAATAAAATTATAATTTAAATATGTAATCAATTTATATTATTAAAATATGTTATAATTATTTTAAATATCTTATTATTTATCTAATAATTAATTATGTCTTTAATTGTCATAACTCCAGTTTTGAAAATCAGAACAGACCGACTGGTTCAATCGAGAACCAGACTAATGTTCGGTCCTTGTTTCCAAAAAACTGGGGATGATAGGAACTGATCGGGAATCGGTCAAGAACAAATTGAACTGGCCAAAATCGACGGATTCAAGGGTTAGTCCTTTTTAGTTTTTTGAAAAAACATAAAAAATATATAAAAAATCATAAAATTTGAAATTTTGTGGTTTTTGAAATTTTATGTACATAAATGAGATATATTCTGATAAGATATTGCTAAATAAAAAAAATATTTAAAATTTTTTTTTTGCAAATTACAAGACGTTAATTACAATTTAGAATATACATATTTCTCAAAAAACCATCTTAGCTAATGTGAGACTTTACCTCCTTGTAATATTATAAAGATAAATACTTAAACTTAATGAGATGCATTATATTTGTATATTATATATTATATATATGTTTATTTTTTGCTAAGTATATTATTATATTAATAAAAATAAATATAAAAAAATATTTTATTTAATTTAGTTCAACCTTAATTTAACTTTGATTGAAACTTTGCTCCTGAATAATCTTTTATCGCAACTAGTTTTAAAATCTTGATTTTAGCTTACACTTAGAACTAACTTTTACAAAAACATCCTTTAAAAACAAAAAATCGTGAGTGTAGCCAATATTTAAGATGTGATAAGTTTTATAATATATAAAATCATAAAACTAGACAAAAAGATTAAAAAATTGTTAATTAACGACAAGAACAAGATATCCAACATCAACAGACTCTTCAAAGATCAGAGGCAGCCACGTCCCTCACAAGACGTGGATATTATACAAGGGATGCAGCATTACTGACATGTGCAACCCTCGCCATCATCCATAATTTTTTTTATCCTGATAGGAACTAAATTCAGTCTTAAAAAATTTATAACATTGAGTTAGACTTCTTAACCATCACCTATCATGTAATAGTTAATACTGATTTTAAAGGTTTATTATTATTAGCTGATGCAAAAGTAGCCAGTGGGTGTGTTGGTTTCATTGGTGGGAGTGGAAGCTCCCATCCAATGGCCATTTTTGTCTGTGTGTGTGATGCACAGTGAAATAGTCAACCCTATTCTTCAATCTCCACTGGCATCAATGTCCACCTCCGTTTCTTCCCTTCCCTTCTCTCTCTCTCTCCAACACAACTATAGGATTTCCCTTTTCAATCCACCCTCCTCTCTTATTACATCCCAATCATCACTCACCTATTCTACAAAAGTAAGTTTGCTTCTTGAACAATTTTTCTTTAAAAAAATACTATTTTTATTAATATTTAATCTAATGGGTCAATAGGATAGTTTTTTTTTCTCTTAATTTATTATTATTAAGAGGTTTATTTTGATGATTGGATTGATGTGTGAAATGGGCAGTTGGTGTATGAAGTAAGTTTAGCATTTTTTATATATACTTTTATTGTTTTGACCTGGATCATTTGTCCATTCTAGAAATGGAAATTTTTGCGTTTTAGCCATGAAAACACTTCATCAGAAATTGATGGTTCTGAGCTCAAAGAAGATAAATTGTCAGAAGATTTGGAGAAGCTTGAAGATGACGAGTCCAAAAACCAGAAAAAATATTGGCTTGCAACTATCCATACGGTATTTATACTTCATTTGTTTTATCCTGGTTTCAGTCTAAGCAAGAAATTATTCATTTGCTGTCTCTTTGTGTCTGTCGTTTGCGTCAAAGATTTAGTGCTGATTTATTAAATTCTCTATACCTTGCTAATGTCTTGAATATGTTGATCTTGTTTTAAAGTGCACGACCCTATGAATTGCCTCCACTCTACCTGTGAGAGTTCAGTAAACTGTAAAAGTCTTTACCAATTTTATGACTTGAATTTAATTTATATCCTATGGATGAAACATGTCTAAATATCTTCTGAAGTCTGTCATTGATTAAAGAAAGATAAATCCTCTGAAATGCTATATTGTTTTTTAGAAACATCAATTATGGTTTTAAAATGTAGTTTGTGATTGTGTTATAGGCACTCCTGAGCTAGACCACACGATAAGTGAGGGAGAACAGAAGAGATGAGAGATTTGTTTAGGCATTAACAAACTTGCGTACAAGACAAAAGGTGTGGGAAGCAAAGTGGTAAAATTAGAGGCTGTATAAGGGAAGAAAAGGGCGGGGGGTGAGAGAGGTAAGCAATTCTTTGGGAATTTTGAGGGAGGTTTCAGTTCTCTCAAATGACCTGCAGTATTTTTTCTTTTTAGAAGTCCATATTTACTATATGGAGCTAGTCTTTATATTTTCTTGAACAAATTGAAGATCCCATCATTACAAAAGTAGCAGACTATGGAGGTCAATGTGGTTGCAATTTTAGTTGCAGAGACCAGCAAAACTACAATATTGCGGCTGCAATTGCGGTTGAAGATCGTAATTTAAAACCGTTTCTATCTCATACTATTCTCATATAATTGTTCTTAGGTGAACTTTGTTTTGCTTATTTTATCTTTCAACATTTTCTCTAATTTTCCTTTTTTGTAACTTTACATTAAGATTATATCTTAGTTTTAACTCAACCAAGAAAATGATTAAATGGATTATTCAAGTAAACTCCCATTTTAGTTCCTGACATTGTAAGCACTACTATTAATCACTTTAGTTTCTAACTTTACAAAACTCTCATTTTAGTCCTTGTTTTTACAAAATGACATTCACTTTAATCCTTTTTCATGCAAACAACAGTAAAAAGTGAAGTGGAAAAGGAATAAAAAGAATGACTTTTCGCAAAGTAAGGGAGGATCTAGAATGAGGGTTTGTTAAAATCTTGGAATGGAATTTACTCTGTTTTTTTTCCTAATTTTTTTTCTCTGTTATGTACTGGATGAGATAAAACTTCATGCCAAGATGATTATAAGTGGTGACCAAGTGGGTAGACTGGGTAAGGTATTTTTCAGTACACAACCTTAATAATTAATCTAGCTGATTTCATAACTTATTGTCAGATGTGTCAAAAGGGCTGTTTATGCTTACTTCAATTAACTGCATGAGATCCATAACCCAGTCACTCTTAAATTTAAAGTTCCAACAGTAACTGTATGTTTAGAGTGTCATCTATAGCTTGTTAGAGCTAAAAATCATGTCAAAAGTGGTAAAAAAATGTAAAAGTGGTAAAAATCATGTGATGTGACTCCATTCCGAAGATGCACTAAATGTTCTAGATTTCTATTACGATAATTCATTGTCTTCTCAATCCTTCCCCATTGGACATGTCTACTGAATCACCTAGTGACTTGTCCTTGAATTTTCTTGACGAATATGACTTACCATTCTGATTTAATTCCATGGGACAATCTGAAGAACCAGGAGTTGCCTAGTATTCACTCCCCTTTCCATATTAGCATTTAACTACCCAAAGAAAAAGTTGTTGTGTTTCTCATGATGTAGGTGCTCCTTAGTTTTAGAAGTAGATCTGTGGCTAAGGTAGGTTTTCAGCTGTGAACAATAGATATAGTAACAAACATGACTAACACGAGGCAAACTTGCGTTCATTCTTCTTATTTCAACATACACTCCATGTTGTTAGAAAATAAGAGGGGAAAAGAAAGAATTGTTTTGTGTACATAATCATATTTGAGGGAACAAAGAACAAAAAGAGAAGGGAGAGGAGAGCAAAAAAGAGATTATATATGACAGAGAATTGATATTTTTGAAGGAGTTAGCTGTTAACTAGATTTTCCTCTTCAGTAAATTAGTTATAGGCTCTGCAATTTATTTGGATGTATTTTCAACCATGGGATTAAAACCAAATCAAGGACCTACATTTGGTAAGAGTCATAGATTTTATGGCTTGGTATATTTGTGTTTAACATTAGTCAACTGATGTCATTCTGGTTCTTCTAATTGATTTGAATTCTCTTAAAAGAAATTTTAACATCATCAAAGTATCAAACACCAATCTGCTTTTAATCTTCACCATTTGTCTCTAACTATAAACTACGTAGTTAAAAACTTAGGCTGTGCTCGGAGTAGTTAGAAAAATTAGATTATTTCAATAATAGATTATTGTTATAATCAATTATAATCAAAATGTTTTTGTTTAGATAAGTTTGCAAATAATTAATTTACGTTATGCATAAAAAACAATCATGTTTTAAAAGAGTATAAAAACAGTTGAAAAATAATCATAATTTACAAATCTTCAGACTATAAAAAGTTTCTTTTTTAGATTTTTTCTTTCTTTCAGATTTTAGCTGCTTTGGCAAACATCTTGATTTAGCTAAAATTGGAAAAAATAATTTTTTCCAAGCATACTCTTAGACTAAAAAGGCCTCTAAGCCAAATGGAGAAGTGGAATTAGATTTTGGTTATGATCCCAAATAAGCCATCCGCTTGGAAATTATGTTCTAGAAGATGGAAAAGAGCTAAGTGGGATGGGAGTTAGTGATACTGCAACTGTGAGGACAGAAGGATTCACTGTTTAGTAGCAGGTTCTTAGGGAACAGGGGTGTATAGTGGCGGTGAGGAGATAAGTAGTATTTTTATGTTGGAGCAGGGAAGTTATCTTCCCGTAAGAGGTTATGCTCTAGGTATTCTTTGAGGTTTCTTGATTGTAAGATTTCTATTAGTTCACTTCTGTATTTATCAATAATATTCTGTCCCTTCCCTATCAGTCTCTAGATCTCTATCATAGAATGATAGACAATTTAAACAACTTTTGGGAGTCTCAGAAATGGTAAAAGTATTTGTTTCTTTTAACATTTCAGGTCATAACTTTCATTCATGGTGTGAAACCCTGGACAGTTCCTTGGACAGCAAAGACCATTGTTCAGGTAAAGTATATTTCTTAACATTTTGATACCGTTATCAATGTTATCAATACTTAAAGTCTTAGAGTATGTTTTGTACTCTAGATTAAGGATTCCATTTGTGCCTCCTTACCTTAAGAAGGAAGTTCTGTTCCTGCGTTTAGTATATGAAAAGGCATGAGAATTGAAGTGGCCGCTCCATTCAGTCCTAATTCCACATCACTAATAATGCCAATTCCACCTTCTTTTGGAGTGTATGATGATTCTTGTGTGCCAAGGGAGGGCAATAAGTTTACCCCAATTTTATTTATACAAAAATGATAAAAGTTATTCCTTGGTAACTCTCAATAACACAAAGCCTTATCCCACTAGGAAGTCTCAATATTAAAAATTACTACAATATTAAATAAAATATTTGTTGGAACTTTACCATCTTAATTTGGAAAACATAGCCTAATGTTAAATAAATTATTTGGAGAAACCTAAAATGACTATCTTTTTATTTTATTTTTTTCTATTCAAGTGGAAAAAATGTAAAAATAACCATATTTAAAAATTATAGTAGTCGTTTTTGGAGGAGTTATTGATGTCATTTGATAACAACTCTGATCCTATTTCATGTTCCAAATATAAAATTTGTTATAAAATCATGATGGTACCAAGCAATACGAATGAATACTTCAATCTCATTCTTTACTCTCCTTTTGCATTATGCAAATATCATTCTCTGTATCAAATCGGCTCTTAGATTTAGAGTCAGAAATGAAATTTTATGTCACTTTTCAAAGTTTGATAATTATTATAATTTTTTACTAGATCTGTTAGAAAGGCTATTTGTTGTAACTCACTTTAATTAGGAACTTGTAATGGATGGAATTGACAAATATTCAGAAACTATACAGTCTATTTCATTTTTTTCTTTCGTCGTATCATCATATCTAGAAGAGCAAACTAAGTTGGGTTCTGCAGGTTATGCTCCTTTGGATTGCCTCATTTTGGTTTGTAGGATCTTGGATAGTTCCATTTTTAGCATACACAGCAGGGTTTAGAAAAGAATCTCTTTCATACAGAGGGCAAGCATTGTACAGCCTCTTGACAGATGTTGCTGAAGGTGTAGTGGGGATAGCAATTCTTCGTCATTGCCTTGCAAAGTTTCAGCCCCTTTCATCTGATTGGTTTAAATTTGAACTCAAGGGGAAGTGGCAGTTTGATGTTGGTTTAGGTTGCCTCATGTTCCCCCTTATCAATCAGCTATCACAAATGAACCTGAATTTGTTGCCTGTTCTTCAATATACTCCAGTTACCATCTCAAGTGTAGAGCAATCCATTGTTGCGCGAGACCCTGTGGCAATGGCCCTCTATGCTGTGGTAGTATCAGTTTGTGCTCCAATATGGGAGGAGATTGTCTTCCGTGGTTTCCTTCTCCCATCTTTAACCAAGTACATGCCTATATGGAGTGCAATATTAGTTAGCTCAATAGTTTTTGCCTTGGCACATTTTAACATTCAGAGGATGTTACCACTTGTATTTCTTGGCATGGTGATGGGTACTGTCTTTGTACGGTCTAGGAACCTCTTGCCATCAATGTTGTTGCATAGTTTGTGGAATGCCTTTGTATTTCTGGATCTCATGAAATAAAATTAAAGTTTTTTGACTATTTTTCTTTCTTTTTTGGCATTCTTCTGAAGTATTTTCCACTCACTGTCAGATAAATTGAGGTGTACTTATTAAGCCTTGACCAGGATTTTATGTAGTTTTTCACTTCTTAACCTTACACTTGGAGGGTTAAAAGTTAAAACCGGAAAGGGAGGGGTCGCCTAGTGGGTTTGTACTACTTATGTCAACATTTAAACACTTAACATCCGTGGCACTATTATTGCTTGGAAAAAATACAGGTAACATATTCTCAAACAAACTTTTTTAACAATTTTTTATTATTGATTAAAATTTATTAAAAATTAAAAAATTTTACAAATCTCATTTACTTAATGAGTTCTACCTATGATCTTGTATTTTTCAATAAATTATAATCAATAATAAAGAGTATATTAGAGTGAGTGTATTAAAAAGTGTGTAGCAATTCTCTAACATGGTTGACTATAAGTCTCAAGCTCCAAGTCCTCAGTTTGAAGCCCACAGAGAGTGTGTTGCAAACAATCTTCTCATTGTCAGTTCTGATAAATGTTTGCCATGACCCTGTTTGTAGAGCTTCACATTAAGGAGTTTGACGATCTTTCATAGAAAGAGCTTGAAAATTTCAACTTTCAAAGTCTATTGTTGAAGGAATTTAAAGATAAAATGTTCAATAAGTGGTATTCTCTAAAAGATGAACAAGAAAGGAAAACTGAAAATGAAATGCAGATCACGCTTTATTTAAGTTATACAGAGTTTGCTTTATTTAAGCAATACAGAATCCAATAATGCATTGATTGCCTCTCCAACTCTTAGCATCCTTACAAACTGGCCCCAGAACAGCACTTAATGACAAATAGTTATAGAATGAGTGCATGTGGTTTGCCTAATGCCTATAGCCACATTTTACCAGCTGCTGAGCTGGTTGTCATGATGCTTCCTTGTGAAATCTATCTGCAGCTATATTGTAGATAAAAATTCTGTCAATTTTTATCAAACAACTTAATACTTTGGGTCCTTCATGCTTTGGCATGAATGGTGCAACATTCTTTTCAGAATTAGACTGCATTAATGAGTGTTGTATTTACTAGTAATACATATTGTCTTAAATGGGGACATAAGAGAGGGGACCAATTGGTTTCAAGTCACTTACTATCCTGGCTCAGTAGCTTTTGTCCCAGGAACCTTTGTTGATGTTTACTTTATCCGACAGCTGATGGGACCCTTGCCTGCTATTTTACCATTTCATAGAACTGCTTATCAGAATCAATTTGCTCATTTTTGGATGAAAACGACGTAACTCTCTAACATTTAAACTTCAGAAGAATCTCATGAACTCATTATATTTGCTCATGGATGAAAAACCTGAAATTTCCTACCCCATGAGAATCTCATGATATTTGCTCTTGAAGAATTCAAATTCGTGTTGAACTCATTAAACGACAACAATGATGCTACAGATGCCAAATGGAAATGTTATATGTAATTTATCAATTTGTTACTTCCTTTAAGAAGAAAGTTCTGTATATTGCTTTGCCTATCGGCATCATAATTCATTTTGTGCATGTCATTTCATTTCAGATTTCTCTTTATGAATTATCTTAACAAAACATTTTAATTAGAATTAATTGTTGTTTTAGTCTCTTATTTACAATGCTTAATGTGTATACAAGGAATATTTTGCTTGATTTTAGTCCCTTAAGTTTTTAATTAGGTTATTTATTTTTTTGTTTCCGTTATAAATTTATTTTTAGCTTTAGTTTCTATATTTTTCTCTATTAATAGTTTGTCTCTATTGTCAAATAAAATAATAGTGTAAATCAAAGATGTGACAATTACTCTAATGACCTGTTTGGTGGATTAGAAAAGGAATACAATAGGATTTTATTATTCTATCTTATATCAAGTATTTGTTGAATCAATACGATAGGATAAGTGTATCTTATTTTTTTATCTAGTGTAATTTTTATTCTATGGGGATTGAGTTAGAAAGTGAAAGGATAAAATTATTTTTACTTTAGCATTTGCTCTCTCATCTTCTCTCTCAATCTAACTTTTCTTGCCCTGACTTTCCATATTCGCAATCACATCTTTCAATCTCTGGTGAGTCTCTTCCCTCACTTCCTCCCTCCTTGTCTTCCTTCCCTCACTCTCAATATGATCGTGCAAACCCTTTGTTGCAAACACGCTCCCCTTACTCGTGTTGGGGGAGAATGTTGCGGATCCTGCATAATCGTGTTAGAGTCAAGTGGATTTCCATTGACGCACTACTAGGGTACATAAACACGTTTGTCATGTCCTGTTGCTTGCCTCCACCAGGATGTTTGCGTCCTTCCAAGGCTTATCAAGGCTAAACCGTGACGCAAAGAGTTCTGCGAAGGCAGTAACAGTTCCTTCCGAGAGGTTGTTGGAGAGATTTTGACAGAACAACATAGAGATTGTGTGGGGAGGAGTGAGGGTAATGAGAGGGAACAATAGAAAAAAGACTTATTTAACGTTAACGGGAGGGTGGTGGCAGTGAAGCCAAGTTGTTTTGGGATTGTTGTTGCACCATCTTCTTGGACTTCAGCAAAATGTATTCAAACAAACACACTCTCTAATCTTATAGAACATGTTAACAATTTTATTTTTTTGTAAAACAAATTCAAATATTTTTTAACAAAAATAAATTTTATTTATTTGTACTTATTGAAAAACAAAAAAAAACTTAAATTAAATTTACTATAAAATTATATTTACATTTGTAACAAGGGTAATTTTGTCATTTTAATATTTTTTATATCATTTCTACCATAATAAGTCCATCTCAAATGTAGGAAAAGATAAAATAATCATACTTGTCTTCTTATTTTAATATGTATCAAACATATGATAGGATAAGAATTTATCTTACGTTATACTATTATATCTCTATGCAACTCTTATATTCTATTATATTATATCTTGTGCCCTAAACAGATCCCAAATAATTATATAACTTATCACATTATCAACACGATAATTATAAATATTTTTTTTTTATAAATTATGTTTTTTTATCCATATCTATTCAATGTTGATTAAGGATTGAAAAATAATTTACCAAAAATAAAGTAAACATGATTGTCTTGTCATTAATTAACTTAACTTGATGGTTTTATTTAAACCCTACTAATCAAAATATCATATTTCATATTTACCAGATATTTACTTGTTATTAAAAACCCCAAACTTCCCTCCCACAAAACCCTGAATTCAATATAACATACTTCAAATTTCATAATTTTTTTTACTACGAGCATCTTAAATCCATTTATATTTCAAAATCAACCTAAACACATTTTTAGGGCTTTGTACAGTGGCAGCTTGATGGGAGAACTTGATTTGTAAAAGTTAAAAAAAAAATATGAAGAAACTAAAGTTGACTGAAAAATTATAAGGAGACTAACTAGTTCATCCATTGTAAACGAGAAAATAATATGCGATAAAGTCTTTAAAATAATTAATCATTCAAGTGGTTTAGTTGGTAAGTAGTTCATCATTATTCGTTAACTACACTAGGAACATTATGAACTTAAGGTTTTAATTAAATTAAATTAAATAAACTATTTGGTAAATTATGTTTTTGGTACATGAATTTTTTTAATTTATGATTTTTGTACATAAGTATTTTGTTGACTAGTTAAAGTATATAAACATTTTTTCTGTCTGACATTTTAATTATTCTATTTATTTTAGCTATGAAGATGTGACGTGTCATTATATTTATAATTATTTTATGGTAAACTATGTTTTTGGTATATGAACTTTTTCAAATTTATGATTTTTATGCACAAACTTTTTGTTGATCGGTCCATGTATACAAATATTTTTTTGTTTGAAAATATTTGAGAAAAAAACACATATTTCATTAATAATTTTAAAAAATAGATTTTAAAGTTAATTAAAAAAGTAATATTGTGTTTAAAAAATATATTATGAAAGAAAAATTTAAAAATTATTATGAACTAAAAATTTAAATTGAAAAATGCAATCTCATTTGTTGTCTAAAATATATTATGAAATCGATGAGATACAGAGAGAAGGGATAATGGACAACAAGGGAGGGGGGAAGGGGGGTTTACATGGGATGGAGATACATGTGGTGGAGGTGGAAGGAAACTTTTTTTCTTTTATATACTAGAAAGAAAAAAAATTCACCCAAATGAGTTACTCTCCACATTATTTACCTAAATAATTTATTTTATTATTCACATTTAGAAATTGTTTGCTAGGAAACTAATTTCTAAACGTGATTTATATTTTTTATGTAAAAAGTTTATGAGAAATTAGTTGCCTAATTGTTGGGTACTCAACTTCTTAACATGTTTCTTAGATTTATTTTTGTAGTCAATTTTTAAATATTTTTAAATTTATTTTTTTATTTACGTATATTTTTTAACTTATTAATTTTAAAATTAAAATCTTTTAGTTATTTATATTTTACTTTATTTTATTATATATTTTACTTTTATGTTTTGTATTTTTTTCATTGTCTTAATTTTTTTAAATTCTTTCTAATTTATTTTTTAGTTTATATTTTTTAAGTTAAATTTTTTAAACACTTTTACAAAAATAAATTAAAAATAACCTAAAATATTAGGTTTAAAAATCTTAATGTAAAAACCTTAAACTAAAAAATAAATTACAAACCATTTTAAAAAAATTAAAATAAGGAAAGAGATACACAACATAAAAATAAAACATATAAAAAATAAAAGGAAATACAAATCAACTTAAAAAAAATTTAAAATCCTACTTTAGAAAAATATACGTACATTAAAAAAATTAAAAATAAATTAAAAAATTTAAAAAATAAATTAGTTAATTTTTGAATTTTTAAATTTACTTTTTTATTTAAGTATACCGTTTTAAATTATGAATTTTAAAACTAAAATTTGAAAAAAAATTATTAATTTATATTTTATTTTATTTTATTATGTATTTTATTTTTACGTTGTATATATTTTTTCATTGTATTAATTTTTTTAAACACTTTGTAATTTATTTTATTAGTTTATATATTTTTAATTTAAATATTTCAGGTTAATTAAAAGGATTTTTAAGTTAATAAAACATGGAAATGATGCATATTTAAAAAAAATTTAACTTAATTTGTATTTTATTTTGTTTTTTTATATATTTTATTTTTATGTAGTGTATCTTTCTTGCTATTTTAATTTTTTTAAATACTTTGTAATTAAGTTTTTTATGTTAAGATTTTTAAACTTAATATTTTAAATTATTTTGACAAAAAGCGTTAAAAAAATTTAACTTAAAAAATATAAATTGAAAAATAAATTACCAAGTATTTTAAAAAATTAAAACAACAAAAAATATACACAACATAAAAATAAAAAATATAATAAAATAAAATATAAATTAACTAAGAAATTTTAATTTTAAAATTCATGATTTAAAACAATATACGTAAATAAAAAGTAAATTAAAAAAATGACTAAATATTTTTTCAGATTTGTTTTTTAAAATTTGTTTTAATTTCTTTTTAATTATTTTTCATGTACATATGTTTTTCAAAAGTATGATTTTAAATTTTTTAAATTTAATTTTATTTCATTTTTTTTTTATTTTTATATTGTGTATCTTTTTCGTTATTTTTAAAGTTCTTTTTAATTTCAGTTTAAATTTTTTAAATTAAGATTTTTAAACTTAATATTTCAAATTATTTTGGTAAAAATCATTTAAAAATTTAACCTTAAAAATATGAATTGAAAAATAAATTACAAAACATTTGAAAAAAATTAAAAAGATATACGATGTAAAAATAAAACACATAATAAAATGAAATATAAATTAAATAAAAAAATTTAATTTTAAAATTCATCATTTAAAACAATATACATAAATAAAAATAAATTAAAAAATTTAAAAAGTTGACTTCAAAAATAAATCTGAAAAAAATGTCCGATAAGAAATTGGTTATAGGCTTTTTTATATAGGCTTGTTTACATAAATAGAAAAATCACCTTGGGAAATTAGTTTCTAACAATCAATTTCTCAACATGAATAGTAAAAAAGACAATTTAGGTAAATAATGTGGGAGGTGAGTCATTTAGATAATTTTTTTTTCTTTTTGGTATATAAAAGAGAAAAAGTCGTGGAGGGGACATATGGGAAAAAGGGTAGTGGAGGTAGATAGGAGAAGAAAGATGGGGAGTAGGAATGACAACAGGTCGGATGGACACAGGTAGTGGTTACCCACCACCCGACCTTCTACAAAAACCCGCTACCCATTACCCGCTAAATACCCGCCGGGTACCCGCTATAGAAATACCCTTGGGGTTTTTAATATCCACGGGTATCGATGGATATTTAAAAAAAAATTAAAATTAAATATTTTTTATAAGAAGTTTTATCAAATAAATAATTTATTTTTTGAAAAATCTAGAAATAAAATTATACTAGTTTTTACAAGATTAATTAGATCTAAAAGTAAATTAATATAATATATTATAAGAAAATATTTAAAAATAAAATCTTTATTTTATATTATCGGCCTTTTTATAATAAATAATTTTAGTAACTATGAAGTTTTCGTAAAAAAATAAGATTAATATAAATAAATTTTGAAAATCAATATTTTAAATTGATTTATTTTTCAAAAGTATTATCCTTTTTAACTATATACTCGTAGCAGGTATCCGTGGGTACGGGTACTATGATACTCGTACCCACACCCGTTAAGGAGCAGGTAGAAAAAAACACGTACCCGCGGGTAATGGGTACCCATTTATACTATCTGTATGGATATTTTCACAGGTTTTATCCACAAGTATCCGCAGACGCGAATTTTTTTGCCATCCCTAATGGGGAGTACAGGAAAGAAGATGAATAAGTTTTTGTTTTAATTTGTGGTGACTACAAGTAGTCACAAAATATGATAAAAATTGCAATTTAATTAATAAAATAATAATAAATAGAGTGATACATCATCATTTAACCAAAAAAATAAATAGAAAAACTAAGATATTTGACAGAAAAAAAATGTTTGTATACTTTGACCAATCAACAAAAATTTTGTGTACTAAAATCATAAATTTGAAAAAGTTCGTGCACAAAAGACATAGTTTATCCTTATTTGATTAATTAATTTTTTTTATCATGTCACCATTTAACAACAAAAATAAATGGAAAGATTAAAATGTTGGATGAAAAAAATATTTGTATAACTTAACTAATTAACAAAAAGAAGTTTATGTACCAAAACAAAAAATTTAAAAAAATTCATATACCAAAAAATAGTGTTTGTTTGGCAACAGTTTTATAAAATTGTTTTTAGTATTTAAAAACTAAAAAACTCGTTTGGGTAATATTTTTTTAAAATAGTTTTCAAAAAAAATTTTGGTTTTTTAGCTTTTAAAAAGTAAAAAAGAGGAACAACTGAAAGTAGTTTTGGTTTTCAGTTTTCTATTTTTGCTTTGAAAACTCAAAATACAATCATGATATGTTGATTTTTTCTTTTAATTAATGAAATTTTAATAAATATGAACAAGTTTTTTCATTTTTACATCTTCAAAATAATTTTCAAATAATACTTACCAAATAAGTTTTTATTTTCCTTTCGAGAACAATTTTTGAAAACTATTCTTAAAAACTCTTTTCAAAAACTGAAAAACAAAACTAAACCAATCAAACTCATAGTTTACCCTAAACTATTTTTCCATGTTATGATAATATATTCAAAGTTAGATTTCTTTGATTTTGGGATTTAAGTATCAAGAAACTTGTTTGTAACCTATATTTAGTTATAGAGAGACTTGTATTTAATTACACATTTACACTTTAATTTGGTTTTGGTTAACTCCCTTTTATAAAAATTCCTTTCAAGGCTTTGTACTAAGTACTAACCACTAGCACACCTTTGAGTCTTTAACATTAATCATTTCTATTACTTTTCCTCTTCCTTTTCTATTACTAGTTATATGTATTATTATCAATTTCTTTTATTATGTGTATTCTTTTTCAATTGATTCAACTATTTCTTGTATATATGTTGTCTTGTTCCTCTCTTTTTCTTATCACGATCTTTCCCAAAGAAAAGTAAGATACGGTTTAAAATCAGTTTTCTGCTTTTACGTAAAAAGGTTTACCGACACTTACCTTTTAAAGAGCTTTTAGTTATTATTGAAGACAATTGCTCATGCTAGGTAAAGATTTACCACTGCCATAGCTCGGTGGCAAGGCTTGCTTACAGAACAATGTCTTGATAGATATATTTAGTATAGTATTCTCTATTCTAAATTTGTTGAATAAGACTCTAATTTGGTGCATAGTTGAAAACCAGTGCATGACCCTAAACCACTAAAGTACTATGGTACACTGCTTTTTCTCTTCATGAAACAAGAATGTTGTCCAAGAGTATCTCGTGCATATAATAATCAATGATGGTCCAATAAAATATACAACATATCTATGTCATTTAGGTTGCATGCACATAATATATATATAGTACGATGGGATATTTTATAATTTAAGTTTATAGCCTGGTGTTGCAGGCGTGCAGCAGTTAGAATGTAATATCAGACTGATGAAATCACCTTTCGGAAGTGGTCATATCCATCCAAATGCTATTATTACACAGAACTAGAAGACAATAGCAAAACACAGATAACTTAAGTATAATCAACATTGCACGTTTTGTTTTAAAACATTGGACTTTTGACGCAACTGGGGGATTTAAATTAAGTATCCTTATCCCTGTTCAGCATATGTAATTAGCAGAGATTCTGCTTGATTACTTTTGAGTTTCAATTTACTGAACAACAAAAGCTTAAAGGCAACATTCTAAAGCATTGAAAAGTTTGGCTGTGCTTAATTTTTATGGATTCCTAATGTACCAACATTTAAATATTACTATGCATGAACCTCCGGGATTTTCTTGAATGTGATTTGTTATTTAAACTGTAAGTCCAGAAACAAACCAACCCCTTTTATTAAAATTTTAAAGCAATAAATGATTAAAGAAAAGTTGAGGCTAACTACTGATGAAACAGGACATTATGGGTCTATTGGTGGGCTCACATTCCTGTTTCTTTTTCTCCCTTTCTCATTTCCAATTATTAAACTTCATTGTCTCTTGCCAGACAGCCACATGACTAATTCTTGGACAGAGATGATATATTAAGGGGTTTGTGTGTGTATATGTATACATATAAGTTAAAAGATTTGCTGCATAAGAGGAGTGAGTGCCTTTGCTAGCTATAGCCCACCTTATATCCCTTTCCCTTAAATTGTCAATTCTTTCCAAGATTCCTTCTATACCTTCAGAGTAGTAGCCATGGAAACTTCCCAACCTCTTTCAATCGAAAGCTTTTCATACAGTTGGTTAGTGAACCTGAGGCCATCAGTAGAAAGCCTGGATAGTTCCATCAAAACTTCCCTTGATGCATCTGATGAAGCTTCCTTCATTGAGATGGACCCAAGAAAACCACCCTCCAAAAGATTCTTTAAGAACTCACAGGATTCCAAATTTGACTTCCCAATTTCACAGTCTCCTCTCACTCTTGTCCATGCAGATGAGCTCTTTTCCAATGGTTATCTCATGCCTCTTTTTGTTGAGTCATTGCAAATGGAAGATTATGAGTCCTCGGACTCCAACACAAGCCTGGTTTCATCTTCACATGCACCAAAGAGTGAGACTCCTACAGGCCCTTCTAGATGCCTTTCCTTAAAAAGGTGCAGAACATTGTCAAGGAGAGTATTTCAGAAGTATCTGGATTTCTTAATGCCTTTGTGTAGAAGGCTGAGGCGTCACAAATCAGGTACTGAAGCAGTTGCTAAAAGAGGCGAGGCTGTGAAGAATAAGAGATACTATTCAGACATATCCCCCCGAGTTAGTGTAGCCTTTTCTGCTGATGATTGGCGCTACTCTTGTGATTCTGAAAGCTCAATATATGAAGCAGTTCTCCATTGCAAAAGATCCATTGGCAATGGTAAGTGCAAGTTCAACATATAGACACCAATTGAGCATAGTTGTTCCCATCATAGAATAGTGCATATTTTTGTTGTTCTAACATTTCAACACTTCGTTTATGGCAGAGAGAACGGGTTAAGGAAGAAGCATAAGGGGAAGGAGAAGGTGAAGACAAATGGGGATTAAATTTGATCCAGTGTCACTGTAAAACCTTTTTATACCATGAGGAAAAAATATGACACTTTGTTGTTGTAACTAAAAGCATTTTCACTTCTTGTGGAAGTTTTTAACCATATTTTCAGTAGGTGGCATTGATGGTTCACCTATAGTACACATTAGTGGATTCAAATTAAATTAAAATAACGAAAGAAAAGAGAGAATAATAGTCACATGTGAGCTATGCATGAGGCCAAATTATCATCAGCCACTCATATTGTCCCTATTCTCCTCTGCTTAAATGATAAAGGAATGTCATAGGGAAATGTTATACGGTTGGTTAGTCACTAGTCAAGCTTTTTGCAACCAAATTTGGGGAAAAACAAAAAGGATATGGCTCAATTTTTTTTTTTAATCTTGTTACTACACGAAGGAACACTTCTACTACAAATCTTCTTCCCTGTTTTAGTAATGTAAAAACTCTTTAAATACTTTTGTAATTAGAAGTGTGTGCTAAATTGTTTTGTATATATGATGCCGACCAGTTTATAGATACCTCTCTACACTTTTCAGTTCTATCAATACGATCTAGACATACCTTGAAGAGGAATATCTTTTATGAGTTGCAAAACTAGTCGGTTTTCATTAGCAAAATTTATTGAGAATGAGATGCAAGTCTAATTGTTTGTTACAAAATTAAGAAAACAGAACTTGAACAATTTGTGAAGATAGTTTAATTTAGAGTTACAGAAGCGAAGATCTAAGTGATCACCGTGTGCTTGAAGAGTTATGCCTCGGGTTATTATCTTAAGCATAATAACAATTTACCTTTGGAACCATCTTGAGGTATGTCAAAGATGAGCAAACTCGAGAAATGTTGATGCTAAAGAATTACAGTAGTTCGAATCGAAAAAGATTAGTAATCTTGATCTTGTATAAAGAGATAGGCGCACTTAATCTTGACATGATTCTGATGAAAGAATAAAGTAGGTTTTTGAATTATACTGTACTAGACACAAATTATAGTATGCCAATTAATGATATTGAATTGATAGAATGAGAATGGATGTGTACCTGAAGTGGCATTCATGTCCATGAGCACTATTGAACAGAACTCTAGGAGGTTCTTCTGGCTACCTTCTGAGGGGTTATTGTAGAGAACAATTATGATGTGTAAATTTGCTTAATGGGATGACAAATTTATAACCCCCCAGGGTAGTCAGGAACCTCTCTTAATTGGTTTTGTAATCTGATTGACCTAACCCATCACAGAGTCAATCTCACTGTAATCCCAGTTCAATTAACCATATTGTTAAAGATAAGATATTGTCGGTTAGAGATAAGATATTGTCAGTTAGAGATAAGATATTGTCGGTTAATGATAATAGATATTGAGTAATACTAATCCACAATTAATTTCAACATTCTCCCACTTGGATAGTATCAATCAATAATCAACATACAAATCATTAAGCTAAAACGACAATTGTCGATGTATCATATTAATTAACAATATGAAAAATATGAGCAACAAAATAAATATCCGATAGGGATATTAATCAATTGCATTTAACTAATATTTTTCATAGATGTATGGCATAATGCAACCCCATAAATGACACTACAATGGTCCAAACATAAATAAAATGCTAATAAGAAACATGAAATGACGTCAACTAGAGCATGTCTCTTAAAGAAAATAGAGAATCAGACTCCCACTAACTTAATACATCAAAAGCCTTGACTAAACCCATGTGAGTTACATGAATAAGAAAGATTCCAACAGTTAAGGCCTTAGTCAGTGGATCTGCTAACATCTCCTCAGAATCAATGTTTTCAATCCGAGTGTGAAAACTTTGAATTTGCTCTCTAACAAATTGATACTTGATATCAAAATGCTTTGAACGAGTAGAGCTTTTGTTGTTTCGAGAGAAACTCACAGCAGCAGTATTGTCACAGTAAATCACAAGTGGCCTGGAAATGCTTTCAACTATGTGAAAGTCAGATATCAATTTCTTAAGTCACATGGCCTGGTGAGTGGCCTCAAAGCAAGCAACATACTCTGCTTCCATGGTAGAGGTAGCTGTAAGAGACTGTTTAACGCTCTTCTAAGAAATAGCTCCTCCTGCCATCATAAAAATAAAGCCAGAAGTAGATCTACGATCATCAGGGAAACCTGCAAAATCAGAATCAGAATAGCCAGTGACTTGAAGTTGATCAGACTTCATAAAAGTCAACATATGATCCTTGGTTCCCTGTAAATATCGCATGACCCTTTTAACGGCTTTCCAATTACCCAAACCTGGGTCGCTCAAGTATCTGCCTAAGGCATTGACGATGAAAGCAATGTCAGGATGAGTACAGACTTGAGCATACATCAGACTGCCAACAGCGGAAGCGTATGGAATTTTCTTCATAGCATCCACTTCTTCATCATTATGAGGACATTGTTTGTTAGATAATTTGTCACCACGTTGCACAGGTGCAGCACATGGGGAGCAAGCATTCATGTTGAACTTCTTGAGAATCTTCTCGATATATCCCTTTTGAGACAATTCAACTATGCCACGTGACCTATCACGAAGAATTTGGATGCCTAGAACAATAGAAGCTTCACCAAGGTTTTTCATATCAAAATGTCTGCACAACATTGATTTTGTCTCAACCAATAGGTTCATACAACTACTAGCAAGGAGAATGTCATCGGCATATAATACGAGAATGATGAAATTACTCCCACTAGTCTTCAAGTAAATGCACTGGTCTGCAACATTTTCCTTGAAATTGTAAGTAGTGACAACCTGGTCGAATTTTAAATACCATTGCCTAGATGCTTGTTTCAGTCCATAAATGGACCTTTTAAGTTTACACACCAAATGCTCATTGCCTGCTTCAACAAAACCATCAGGCTGAACCATGTAGACATCTTCAGCAAGATCTCCATTCAGAAAAGCTGTCTTTACATCCATCTGGTGTAGCTCTAGGTCAAAATGAGCAACTAAAGCCATGACAACTCGGAGTGCGTCCTTCGTTGAAACTGGTGAAAAAGTTTCTTTGTAGTCAATGCCTTCCCGTTGACTATAACCTTTAGCCACCAATCGAGCCTTATACCTATCAATCTTTCCATCTGGAGTACGTTTTGTCTTAAAGACCCATTTAGATCCAACAGGCTTACATCCTGCTGGCAAGTCCACAAGATCCCAAAATTATTATGAGACATGGAAGACAATTCATCATGCATAGCATTTAGCCAGTCAGAAGCATGAAAACCAGAAAGTGCTTCCTGAAATGTGATGGGATCGTCATCATTATGTGGATCATATTCGAGCTCCTGAAGGTATACAACATAGTCATTTGGTATAGAAGGTCGGCGTATTCTCTGAGATCGTCTTAATGGGGCCACATCAACATCATCAAGTTGTTGATCATTGAGTTGTGGTTCATCAACTCGTGGCTCTGTCATTTGTTCATCTTGCCTCTCAACAATTTGTTCATCTGTGTTGGGATTGAGATGTCTGTAGGAAGATAATAAGATGGTAATGGAAGCATGGTTCGATCTTCTCTGAAGGTCATCATTGAGGTGTGTAACTCCCACTGTCCAAATCATCCTCAAAGAAAACTGCTCGGTCAGATTCAATAACTCGTGTAGAGTGAGAAGGACAATAAAATCTACATCCTCTAGAACCGATACAGTAGCCAATGAAATAACCGCTAATAGTTTTGAGAACAAGTTTCTTTTGTTTAGGATTATAAGGTCTTACTTCTGCCTTACAACCCTATACATGGAAATGTCTCAAACTCGGCTTTCTACCAGTCATTAGCTCAAAAGGAGTTTTGGGCACAAATTTGCTAGGTACCATTCTGGCAGAGATGAATGTGATAACATACATCTTACCATGTCCATGAGTGTTCGATTTCATCTTTCAGCAACGCCATTTTGTTCAGGAGTTCCAGGCATGGTGTATTGAGCTTTAATTTCGTATTCATCAAGGAATCGAGCAAAAATGGACCTAGATTTCTTCCTGTCTCGTCATAACGACCATAATATTTTCCTCCTCTATCAGACCTTACACACTTAATTTTCTTTTCTGTTTTCAGCTCAACAAAAGCTTTAAAGGTTTTGAAGGCTTCAAGAGAGCTTGCTTTATCCTGAAGAAGATATACCCATCCATGTCTGGAGAAGTCATCTATGAAGATAATAAAATACCTATATCCACCATAGCAGTAGGTGTAATAGGTCCACATATGTATGTGTGAATTAATTGTAGCACATCGTCACATCTGTTTGAACTTTTATTCCTGGTTTTGGCAGTGAACTTTCCCTTGATGCAATCGACACAAGTGTCATAATCTGAGAAGTCAAGATCATGCAGAATACCTTCTTTTATGAGTCTTTCAATTCGAGGCCTAGAAATATGCCCCAAATGTCTATGCCATAACATAGAGGAAGATTCATCAATCCTGTTATGTTTATTCCCGCTAATGGAGTTAACTGACATATCAGTTACGTTTAACATGTAAAGTCTGTCATGCAAAACTCCTGAACCAACAACAGTTGGATTATAATAAATCACCAATTTTCCATCACCAAAATGAAAGTTGTATCCACATTTGTCTAAAACATAAATTGATATCAAATTCCTTCTCATGGAAGAGACATAAACAACATCTTGCAATAATAAAGTATGTCCAGAGGATAAACATAAAGAGACGACTCCAATGTCAGCAACGGGTACTCCAGCTCCATCTTCCATAACAATCTTCGTCTCAACATCACTTGGTTTCCTCAGGCTTGTGAACCCCTGTAAAGAATTCACAACATGAATAGTAGCCCCTGAGTCTAACCACCAGGAATT
The DNA here is from genome assembly GCA_037954015.1 of Psophocarpus tetragonolobus. Taxonomy (NCBI): domain Eukaryota; kingdom Viridiplantae; phylum Streptophyta; class Magnoliopsida; order Fabales; family Fabaceae; genus Psophocarpus; species Psophocarpus tetragonolobus. The sequence continues at coordinate 17,875,452 of CM075692.1, forward strand.
TGGAGGAACATCAACCATATTAGATTCAAAGCAAGTTAGTGCTAGCAGATTACCTCGCTTCTCCTCTTTCTTTTTCAGGATAAAGCAATCTTCCACCTTGTGACCACGTTTCTTACAATACTTGCAAGAACCTTTAAATAATTTCTTCTTGGGTTCTAAATGTCGTTCTGCTTTCTCTGTACCCTTTTTCTTCTTTCCTTTATACCTGTTAGCACCTTTAGCACCTGAACTAGAAGCAACGAACTGAATGCTATTAGGCTTATTTTTCTTCATTGACTCCTCCTCTTGGGTGATTATTGCAATCAATTCATCCACTCCATAGTCATGCTTTTGGATGTTATATGAAGTCTTCATGATATCAAACTGAGAAGGCAGAGATTCCAAGATGCGATAGATTAAAGTGTCTTCACCAACCTTAACCTTGAGAGACTTCAACTTATTATAGAAATGTACTAACTTCATAATGTGTTCACGTACGCCGCTGACACCATCATATTTGGTATTCTCAAATAAGGAAAGATATTGGCTTTTCTGTGCCTTATCAAAAGTTGTGAATTTTTCACTGACTGCTTTCAGAAAAGCACTGGCATCATCAAGATCTGGAATGCTCTGTCTAATAGATTTCTCCATGGTGAATTTAATCACCTTCAGGCACACTCTGTTAGAGTGTTCCCATTTCTCATGAGAAATTCGCTGAGCTTCAGAAGACTCATCTGTAAGAGGCGCAGGCCTCGTCGTCCTCAATGCTAAATCCAGATTGCCAATGGTCAGGTAGAGATCTAATGATTCTTTCCAGTCCTCATAATTTGTTCCGTTTAGAGTTTTGAAGGAATTAGGGAAGAAAAATGAACATCACAATAAAGGAAAAAAGTGATTTAAAAGTTCAGCTTAAAATAAATCCCTAAGCAAATTACAATACATTATAACTTAAATTAATAAATTCTAGCACCGATAGGGTACCAAAAACATTAATATAAGTCAAGAGAAATGCATTGTACAACAACAAATTATACTAATAACAACACACCGATAGGGTATAATTATCACTAATATAATGAATTAATATTTATTCATAAATTTACACAAATGCATCCACGATAGGTGAAATTACAATTATGTAAATTAATAGCATAAATCATGCTTTATTTCATATGATTTTAATTATCTTAAAATATGACAAACAAAATTCACATCATCATGCCCACGATAGATAGGTCATCACAATGCAAATTAACAGAAAAATCATATTCTAAGTAATAATTCAATATTCAAAAAATTTGAGAGTAATATGCCACAATAATTCAAAAAATACGTCTCAAAATTAAATAAATTCTGATATTATAAAATTTCAAAAAAATAATTTTAATAATTGTATTTCAGGCCTTTAAAATTAATAAACCAGCAGAGAATCGAACCCAGGTATGTACCGTGATAGAGTCACGATTCTACCACTGGACCACTGGTGCAGCTTTATCCTTTTGTGCCATTTATTTCTTATTCTATCATTTTACTGCAACCAACATTCTCTCTGCACCGTTTTGAATCGGAGTTCTTGCTGAGAGAGAAGAAGAAAGAAGTGGTCACATCTTCTTTTGCAGCAACGGGTTACATAAAAAAACGAAGGAGCGCGCGGAGCAGCGTCGAAAGGCAAGATCCGACGGACGGCGGAGTGCTGCTGGAGCGCGCGCGGCCCGGTGGAATGACATCGAAGGCCCAAGATCCGCCTCGATCTGGGCGGTTCGAGACGCGGAGGAGTAGGAGCGCGCGGACCAGCGTCGAAACCCAAGATCTCCGACGGGATCTGCGCGGCTGAAAACGCAGCGGTGAAGCGCCACTTGGAGCGCGTGCGGCCCGGCGGAACAGCGCCGAAGCGCGATCTCCACCGCGAACGCGGTTGCCGCCGCGATCTGGGCGGTTCGAGACGGCGGCAGAGTACCGCAGGAGTGCGCGGAGTAGCGCCGAAGCCCAAGATCCGACGGGATCTGGACGGGGTTCTAGACGCGATCTCTGTCGCGATCTGGGCGGCCGTTCGAGACGCGATCTCCGCCCTTCACAGGTTCCGATCGTGCGGCACGGCAGGGTCGGGACCACCGGGAGGCTCGCAGGTCCCGGTGGGCGACGCGGCTGCCGGCGGACGACTCGACTGCCGCCGTGTAACCGCTCAGGTATCATTCGGTCTCTTTCCCTCTCTCAAAAACGCATGTATGTTAATGTTGAAATATAGGGTTTGTTCAATTGACAACATAAAATGTATCTAGTCAGCTCTGATACCAATTGATGAAAGTATAAAGTAGGTTTTTGAATTATACTGTACTAGACACAAATTATAATATGCCAATTAATGATATTGAATTGATAGAATGAGAATGGATGTGTACCTGAATTGACATTCTTATCCATGAGCACTATTGAACAGAACTCTAGGAGGTTCTTCTGGTTACCTTCTGAGGGGTTATTGTAGAGAACAATTCTGAGGTGTAAATTTGCTTAATGGGATGACAAATTTATAACCCCCAAGGATAGTCAGGACCTCTCTTAATTGGGCTTTTAATCTGATTGACCTAACCCATCACAGAGTCAATCTCAACCATATTGTTAAAGATAAGATATTGTCGGTTAGAGATAAGATATTGTCGGTTAATGATAATAGATATTGAGTGATACTAATACACAATTAATTTCAACATATTCTAGTTAAGGCGTCAAATTCGGACAAGAATGCGCCTATTGTTCTGAAACATCATAATTGGGTACGAGATACTTTTTTTTTTTTTTTAGTACATAATTTCCAACTCTATTAGCCCAAGCTTTTTTTCCAAAGAGTTATTCCTTTTTACCTGCAATTTTGAGACGCTATGACACTTACTTAATACTTGCAATCTTTTCAGGATTTTTTTAAAAAGGAAAAGTCAAATTCTGATGCCAAAAAAATAACAGAATTAAGAAGAAAGAATGTTTTGTTTCTTTTTAGTTTGAAATCAAAGAAAATAGCAGTAACAAAATACTTGTCTCCAAAGAGTTACATTCATTTTTGTTTTCATTTGAGCTTCCAAATATTACACTTATTTTTGCTTATATGAATAATTTTGTAAGTGTAATAATTTTAATTTGTAATTTTTTTTCATATAAATTTTATATTGAAAGATTTAAACAACTGTTTTCATTCTATTTTATTTTTTTTCTTTTTTTTTTATTTTTCATTTCACTTTCTTTCATTTTGCTTCCTTACAAAACCTTAGTATTTTAAAGACTTGTCTCTAAAAAATATTTTTTTATTATTTTAGTGTTTTAAAGTTTTTTGTTTTAAATCCCTGTCTTTCAAAAAATATCATATTGTCATGTAACATCGACTTTAGCTGCCTAATCCAATCACATAATTTTAGATAAATTATTTTTTATTTGTTTATAACTTGTTTGATGTCTATTTTGAAGGAAGAAAGATTAAAAATATTGTTTAATGATGCCATAGGTCATATGTAACATCTAAACACACAAGGGATCAATATATAGGTGTGAAACTATATATAATGAAAATGTGCTAGCGAGAACAAAAAAATCATGTAAGCTCAATTATTAATCCTAAAAGCAACCAAACACATTAGAAAGAGTTATTCACAGCCAATTCTAAACTCTAAAGAATTCTAACCAATAAGAAGTTGAAGTACTGTGAAGTGTTATGAAGTAAAGTCTAATCCGACATCAAAGTTATTATAGCATTAGTTACTAAAATGTAGTCCAGCATGAAGTTATTATAGCATTGGTTACTAACATCTCTTAACTACTAACATGCATTGTTGTTGCTTAACAAAGTGACATTACTAAAACCAAAATTTTTACTTACCATGGATTGGAACAAAAAAACAATCATGTGAAGACCAAAATTAAAGATATTTAAAAGACTAAAAAAAAAATATTTTTTACTAACCATATTTGTTATTTAAGCTTATTTTAAATATTATATTGAGTTACATCATCACACAAAATTTGCAAATCATTAAAAAAAAGTATGTAAAAATCATCATCTTTATAAGAATCGAAATCCACTATATTTTTATTCTTATTCTTTGTTTTCATAAGTAGTTATAATAGTGGATTTATTTTGATTTTTTCTTCTTTTAAAAACGTATACAGGAAATACTAAACATGTAAACTCAAGTTCGCACTGTTTACTGTATAAATACTTGAAAATAAGAAATAAAATAAAAGTAATATGACATTTTAATTTAATTGATAGAAAATGAAGAATGAAAGACAATTGAAGATAGAGAACAGTCATTCTATATCTATGGTCCAGATTAGTGTTTGATATAAGGTGCTGCAGTACTGACTCCTTTCTTCCAAACTCACAGACTGTCACTACCATTTAAACCTATCTATGTATCTCCTCTAGCACCAGAAACTATTTTCCATTCACAGTAGCAATAACTAACAATTAACAACGACAATACCAGAACTAATTTTCCAAATCAAAAAGCATAAACTGGTAACTAACAATTAAGTGCAATAAACAAAACTGGAATTAAGTATAAGTATATAATTGTTTTACTTTATTCCAAACCTAAAACTGGAAGAAACAATGTGCTATATATATCTAATTCTTTTGTTCTACAATTGACATTCTCTAAATATCTTCATCTTCCTCTTATGCCATTCTTTCAAACCAAGTCATAGTTGACAAAAACAAAATATGGTTGATTTTCTAGCAAAGACAGCACCTCCAATAACACTTGTAATAAATATAATAATTAGAAAAAGAAAGGAAAGCGCTCATCCCCATATGTTTTGTTAGAGGAGTTGGTGCAATTAAGAAACGGAAATGAGAAAGTAAAGCACTGAAGATGGGGCCAAGTCAGAATGGAAGTTGAAGAAAGTGGTGTCAAAATTGGAGGAGAGAAAGGCAGGGGCACTCTTCTCAAAAAGCTAGTTCCCGCTCCAAGTTATTTACATGAAAGAGGAAGGGACATAACGTGTAGAGGTACGTCGGTTTACTCCTCATTTTTTAATTAATGTCCAATTTTATATGGACCATATAAGATTATATCTAAGTAATGACTATCATTAAATCCCGCACCAGCAAAAGCTTTATTTACTATATGAGATCCGCTGCATTTTTAGTTAAAATCAAAGTTTCAATTGCCACATTATAACCTCAATCACATTTTTGTTTCTCTAAAAATCATACAATTTTATTTTTGGTAGGTAATAAATATATTAATAGGAGCACCAGAGCTTCAATAGTATAATCAATACCAGCAAAAAGTAAATAAAGAGATACCCTCCTAAAAACTAGCTAAACTGAAAATAAGATTCACATATTTGGGTTCTAATAATATGTAACCACAATACTGCAGTAACAAAAAACAATAACAATAGTCAAGTACAATTCAATATACAACAAGTAACACTAAAACTGAGAACTCCCATTGAAGCAATACTAAAAGACAATAAAAACCATTAGAACTCAGAAAAGTAACAGATAATGACAGCTAACAAGACTCAAAATTCAGCAAGTAAAACCAGCAACAAGTCTAGTCAATTTGAGTCTACACATTATATAAGTCTGCAAAGGAAGAAAACTGTCACCCTTAAAGATCAACCCCAGACTTCAGCAAGTAAATCCAACAAAGCTTTATTTATAGCTTTGTGCATAGAATCCATCCAGATAATGATCATAATGTGCCATTGGGGTCCATGCCCACCAGTATTGTCGATAATCATAATAAAAAGGTTGCTCCGACAAATTAAGTTAAGAAAGTAGCATAAAAGTGTAGCATATGATGACCAATATTAGCTAAGGCATCACATCATTAACTCATTGCCCACCATCTTTAGAATGATCTTCCGTTTATCAAGAGCCCTTCTTAAGATTTGTTATCAAAACCAGCAGTTTGTGGCAGCCAACAAGAAGAATCCTGCCATCAATTATGGCCAACCAACCACAATTGCAACACATAAAATCAGTACTAAATTTCATCCATATCAATAACTCATCAACCACCATGCTTGGAATATTCTGAAGATCGCAACGAACCCTGTTAATCTAGAAGCAAACCCAAACAAGCACTTGTGTTAGCAAACTATACTCCAAAAGAGGTATGAAAGTCTTTGAATCTACTTTTTAACCAGCTCAAAGCCCATAATAGTGAATCATTTTCTGTTGACTCATAACTTAAGTCCTTGTTCTTGAATATTTGGTTGTTTCTAGAGTTCCAAATGCTCCACACAATTGCCACCCAAACAACCATCCACCAAGGTTTTGTCTTATTGTTTCTTATCTCGTATTGATGTTGCAGTAAATTTTGCCTTGCAAATCCCAGACTATCTGCCTATACCATGATTCCCAAATCTTTTGTGTAACCCCACATTGGAAAAAAATGTGGTTGACTGATTTCATGGCCTTTTGAAAAAATGAACAAAGTGCTTCAGATTGTTGAATCTGTGCCCCTCTTCTGATAAGGTTGAGCTTTGTTGGTAACTTATCTTTCAGAAGTCTCCATGCAAAGAATGGGAATCTGGGAGGTGCCTTAATCTCCCACAACAACTGGAAATTTTGCTGTCGTTGGCCATTAGAAGACCCTGCCTGCAAAGTTACGTAGGAAAAAGAAATAGTGTAAATTCCAATAGGGTCTAGACTCCAAACCCAGGTATCCTCACCACTCTCTAACACTCTTAACCTATCTATGTGTAAGTTAAACTCATTGACCATGGGCTCCTCCCAATAGAACCATTGCTATGCCATTCAAATTTCCAAACCCATGTTCCATCTTTCCAATGTCCAAAAGTATTTATTGTCTCGTCCCTATTGACCGAATTTAAGAACAAACGACTGAATAGTCCATTCATAATTTGAATTTGGATCCATCCCCAACCTCCCATTCGAGAAATTGATCAAACTAACGTTGTTCATTTTTTATCCCACAACATTTTCGCAAATCTTTCCACTAAGACCCTCGATTTGACCAAAATCCTATTACCAACAACTAGGATTAAACATATACCAAACCCTAGAGCATTTCAGCCTTCGGCCGTGTCGAAGATTGAAGACCTTAAAAAGCATACTAGTTGAAAGGTTAGAGTATCAGTAATTAATTAAGCTTAATGGATTATCCAAGAAAAACTAAGATTATCACCGTATTACCTAATTCATAATCAGGTGGGTAAAACCCAAAAGGTAAAAGCTCATTAAGTGTCGTAGTGCTTTTTGCAGGTACCCCACCCTCCAAAGTTTGGTCGAAAACTCTATTTTCTACAAGACTCGTGAAGAAGAGGTATCTAGCTATCCATAATAGGTAAATATATATATATATATATATATATATATCATTCTTTTTCTTTTATGTCCCATTAAAATCCAGTGTTTATTGTCATATATAACTATTATAAAGAGAATAACCTTATTTAATGTCATTTTTAATTAGATATTTTTATCCTTAATTATTTAAAATAATTACACTATTTTTTTAACTTCCAATTCTAACTACATCTAAAAATAACTTCCAATTTTATTATATTTTTTATTTTTTTTATTTTAAAATAAGTATAACTATTTTTTAGTTACGCGTAGGCATAGAGTGCCTTTTTTTACCTAGTCATCTATATTCTATCTATTTATACTATTAATAAAGGAAATTTTCTTTTGATGTTCACTTTTCAAAATACCTATTCTATCATTTTTAAAAAACAAAAATAAAAACTTACTTTGTTAAAAGAAAGATTTGAACCCACGACCTGTCTCTCTCTCCCATTTCCCCATATATGGATTTTACTACTAGATCAACCTTATAACCTTAAAAAAAAACTATTTTAAAACATTTATACCCAACATATATAATTGTCCTAGTATCTATAATCTTTATTTATAATCAATCATCTATAATATTATATTATATAATGGGAATAAACTTTTTGTTGTCCATATTTTATTACTATTTTACTCTTCTAAACATTTTATAACTATTTTACCCTTCTGAACATTTCATGACTTCTCCCACTCTCATTATAACTTTTCCAATATTAATAAATGAATATCTTTACAAGTTTCATCTTATCATAAATCAATCTTCCTTAAACACGGTTAATATGTGTATACATTTAATCATAAATATTTTTAACAAAAATACAAATACATTGGCACGACAACATTTTTAATTCTATTTAAACTATTTTCTCTCTCTATTTTTTCAAATTCATTGCAAATTTGACATAGTCGTTGATGAGCTGACATGTTTCTATCATATTATTATAAACAAAGAAATATAAAAATTAACAAAATATATTTCAAAACATACTTAACTAAAATTATTATACACCAAATGACATAGTGAATTATTTATATTCTATCATGTTATTATAAAACATATTAAATTAAAATTCTAAAATTATTATAACATATCAAAATAGAAATATGAATACACAAACACGACAACGCTTGTGTTTTAACTATTATAATATAGTATCTATCATATTATCATAAACAAATAAATATAAAAATTAACAAAATATATTTCAAAACATATTTAACTAAAATTGTTATACACAAAATGACATAGTGAATTATTTATACTCTATCATGTTATTATAAAATATATTAAATTAAAATTTAAAATTTAAAATTATTATAAAATATCAAAATAGAAATGTGAATACACAAACACTACAATGTTTGTGTTTTAACTACTATAATATAGTATCATTGGACATATATGATTGTGTCATATAATTTGTTATCGTTTATGAAGAAAGAAGTGATGTCTATAAACCGAGTTTGATAAAACATATTCCTCAACTTCATCAAAATTGATGGAGTTGAGTTCTCGAGTCAAAATATTTAAATGAGAAATTAAAACAAACTATAACATGAGAAATTAAAACAAACTATAACAACTTTTTGTAAGTCATAAGTCACATAATCAAACACTGATATATAATTCTAAATATGGTACAATGTTAACAACATTTAATACATAATCAAATTTTAATACAAAATAATTTAACATAAACTAAGTCATTAATATAAACTAAAAATATTAGTTTGATGTTGGAAAGTCTTAATTGCATAGCTAAACATTGTGTGATTCAAATTGAGAAGGCAGGAAGTTTTCTTAGTTTTATTTTTTTATTTCATTATTTGTATTTTATATATATATATATATATATATATATATATATATAAATAAGTTTCGTCTGATAAGATCATATATGAATCTTGATTGCATAATTCATTATCCAACCAAATATTAATGGGTTTTGATTGGATGAAATCAAATCTAATTACTATGAGTATATAACCCAAATTTTTTAAATTTTACCTGTGAACATCCCGTGAAAATGAAGAATACATAAATACATAATACAAGGTATCTAAATATAATCAAGACTTAATTACACTCTGTACTTCTAATTTTAAATTTTCTTTTATTGAGTTTCTAATTTTTAAATTATAATATTGTGTTATCGATTTTTAAAATTATTGAATTTACACCCAGGTGTATTGTTAAGCGACAAATATTTAATTAATACACAATAATGATACATAACTTGTTACGTCATTAAATAAATTAATATCACGAATGAGTTAATTTTTGTCACGTAATAGTTAATACCAATTTCACAATTGATCACAAATCAAACAGTTTTAAATATGAATATTACCGTATGATAATTTAAAATTGAGACACAATATAAAAAATTTAAAACACAAAGAGTAATTAGATTTCAAATGGTAGGCCGGTGAATAGTATGTTAAAAAAGTCGTTTTCTCTTAAAATCCATTGCGTTTGTTGACACTTGGACAAAACTATCTAGCTATTGGGATCCAAGATCCTGATTACACGTGGAAAGCAAATTTTTTATGACATGAGAGATGATTAATTTTAAGAGTTATTATTATAGGATAAAAATTATCAACCCTAAATTCCTGTTTCATTTTCTTTCTTAACCGGTCACTAATATTATGTCATTTATAAATTTTTTTATAATTATTTTTATATTTTATATAGTTAATTAAATAATATGATATTTATTAATTGATTGAGAAAAAAATAAGACACAGATTTAAAACAGACAATTTTTATCATATTATATTATCATGCATTTTAATCAATTGTTTTATCTCTATCTTTCTCTTTTTGTTTCTAAATTTAACGCAACAAATAAATAACATATGTTGACATAACTAATGCTACATGTATATGCGTGATTTCATTCATTTATCTCGTGTTAAATAGAATATTTTGGTAAATGAAATAGGCAGATTCTTTGCCTTTTAGTTGTTCGGTTTTATGTATCATCTTCATTGGAAAAAAAGAATATTTTTTTTATTCATGGGTCTATTCTTTTGTTAATAATATCGGAAAAAAAGAATATCCAAAGGTTTCATGGCTCCTTTTATATTAATTAAAAAACATTTTTTTTAAAAGCTAAGAATATATTTATAAGAAGAAACAAAATGTTTTTTAGGATACATATTGATTACAAGCTCCTCCGTATCGTAATGGAGCATATTATGACTTATCCAACTATCTCATATTTAATAAACACAATCTAGGATTAGCATACCAATCTGAGAAGACACACTCCTTATTAAAACCAATGGAATATGATAGCCATTTCCACGAGATTGCCTTTATATTCATCAGAATGTCAACAGAATCCACCGGTATGTTATAAAAAACAATCTGATTTCTAGTAATCCAGATACCCCAACACCCAGCAAGACATAACACATACCTACACTTCTTCTTACGCTTTCCAACCACCCATGCTGATGACGAAAGGAAGAGTTGATACGAATCCCCCGGAATAGGTCCTTGAATTCCCAGCCAGCTAATGATATTGTTCCACACTGATTGAGCCTTGGCACATCTTAAGAACAGATGATTTCTATCTTCAATAGCACTGTTACAAAAGACACACAATGCATCCTCACCTGGGATGACAACACCTCTCTTCAAGAGATTATCAGTGGTTGGTAATCCATCTAACAATAATCTCCATGAAAAAGCAATCACATTGGATGACAGACTATCTTTCCACATTCGTCTCAAATCTTTGGCTTCCACCTCAATTAGTCTGGATGAGGTCTGTTGTGAACGCAGAACTGAATAAGCCTTCGCCACTGAGAAACCTCCATCCCTACTAGACGACCAACTCCATCTATCGACCTGTACTCCACAGTTACCACTGGCTGCAACATGCTTTGTAAAAGACGGAGCTGATCTTCTTCCCATACAAATAACTCCCTTCTCCATACCCATATCCACCCCCTTGATACTCCCTTTTTGTTGTTAATAGTGGTGCCTTTATCTACCGCTAACCCATATAACCTGGGAAACTTTAGACTAAGGGGTTCATCTCCTATCCAATTCTGCTCCCAAAAGAAGGTATCCTTTCCATTCCCTACTTCTCTAATGACGTTATTCCAAAACCAGCCTGGTATTCCCACTTTCGGTCCATCAATATCCCATACATCCCTCCACCACTGAGATGCTGTAGATAACTTCTACGGTCTTTGATTGAGTTTGTATGTCTGGCCATATCTACACTCCAACAAACTCTCTCATATAGCGTTTTGCTCTGTTAATAATCTCCACCTCCACTTTGCAAGTAAGCTGAGATTGAAATTCCATAAGCATTTTACCCCCAGAGCCCCTTCTTCCTTTGTCCGACACACACTTTCCCAACTAACCCACGCAATTTTGATCTCTTGGTCTTTCCCTCCCCACAAAAAGGAGCGCTGTAATCCGGTAATGACTTTTAAGACTTTCTTGGGCACCTTGTAAAACGAGAATAGATACAGCAGAAGGCTAGACATACTGAATATATCATAACTAACCTTCCTGCGAAGGACATATGTTTTGCCCTCCACGCTGCCAATTTCCTCTGAAATTGTTCAATGACTGGTAACCACATATCTACCTTCCTAGGGTTCGCTCCCACCGGAATCCCCAGAAATTTGAATGGCGGTGATGACACAACACAATTCAAGAGATTGTTAACAGTGCTTGTAAATGAATTGTCTACATTTAACCCAAAGAATTTGCTTTTGCTGTAGTCACCTTTAACCCCGAAGTCAACTGAAAACCACAAAGAATAACCTTCAGATACCAAACAGATTGCAAATCAACCTCCCCCATCATAATCACATCATCTGCATACTACAATATTGAAAACTTTGCCTCATCAGCAATATTGAGCTCTTTAAATACCTCTTTCCCTACAGTTGTTCTGAACAATCCAGTTAATGCTTCAGCTACCACTAGAAACAAAAACGGAGAGAGTGGATCTCCCTGCTTCAAGCCTCTCCCCGGCCTAAATTCCTCTGTTGGACTCCCATTGACTAATACTGACATGTGGCTATTCCTGACAATACTACTCATCCACTTCCTCCAAGTACTCCCGAACCCCAGCCTAGCCAACATATAATCCAGAAAATCCCAATTTACCGAATTGTACGCCTTCTGGAAATCCACTTTAACCAAAAAACATGGTTTCCTTTTGCGTTTAGCCCAATCAACTATCTCATTCGCTACCAGTACCCCATCCAGGATCGATCTACCTGGCAAGAATGCTGACTGACACTTAGAGATTAAATGCCCCATAACTTTCTTCATTCTCAATGATAACAATTTGGAAACAATCTTTTGAATGCTAGAGATTAAAGAAATTGGTCTATACTGAGCTAACCTGTCCGGCCTTGCCACCGTAGGGATGAGAGTAAGAAAATATGATGTCACTCCTCTTGGTAGCACTCCTAATTGATGCAATTCTTGAACTTCCTTTACCACATCGTCCCCTATGATTTCCCAGCATGATTTATAGAAATTAAAGCCAAATCCATTGGGGCCCGGACTTTTCCCTTCTTCACAGGCCCAAACCGCCTCCTTTATTTCTGCCGCTGAAAAAGGCTCCTCTAGCCATTCTCTCTGCTGATCATCCAACTGGTTGAAAGAAACCCCATCCATCTTCGGTCTCGTCTCTTGTTCCTCCTTAAAGAGCCCTATGAAATGATTAAGCACATGATCCCGAATATTCTGAACTCCCTCCACCCAACCGGCATCTGTTTTGACTACCAGTAGGGAATTTGCATAGCATCTCTCCTTAAAGCATTTGTGGAAGTAGTTTGTATTGCTATCTCCATTTAGAGCTCATTTTACCCGAGATTTCTGTAGCATGGACTGTTCCATTTGCCTTGCCGTCACCCAATACTCTGATAAGATACCTTGTCTCTGCTGACCACTCCCGTTGACCCCTTGGCCTAACTGATGGTCCATCATCTCCAGTTGTAATACCTTCTCTCTTAGGAATTTCTCATCTTTACTCCAGTTTTCTTCTTTCCACTCTTAAATCTTTCCTCTAAAGCCAATTCCAAGGAAACCCTGCCCTTGTATAACCCAGACTACCTCCAACATATGCTTCTTCCAAATTGTCAGACAACCTCCGCTAAGTCCTGTTGACGGTAGAATTCTCCAATCGCACCCTGTCGGCCCCTAAAGCTCCTTAACTTCCCAGTCATTTACCGTCCTACATTTTGTCTCCTGTAGTAAACAGATATCAATATCATTACCATTTAGCAGTCTCCTGATCCTTCTGCTTGGTCCGATCCCGGAACCCCCTCATATTCAAAGAGAGAATCTTCATTTAGTTATTCCTATCGCTCCTCATATCCCTTCTTTCCTTCTCCTCTTTATCCCTTGTCTCCATCTTTCTTAATTCCTGTATATATATTTTATCTGATTGGTTCCCGGATATTCCGACTTCCTTCATTGCCTTCCATATTTTTTCCGCTTCTTCCTCCTCATTGCCCTTTCGTTTCTGTTCTTCGTTTGCCTCATCCAGTTGCCCTCGCCTCATTAATTCATTCCCATCCAAACTATTCCTTCTTAGTTGCTTCCATATGGATACCTCCCTCCTATGCCCTTGTTCTCCTCCGGACACTACTTCTCCGCCTACTAGTACCCATTTCTTGTAGTCGTATGGTAGTGTAGATAAAGATTCATTTTTTCCGTAATCGCTATCCTCCGTAATAACCCCCTTCCCTCTGTGATCAATAGCAGTTTCGGAAAGTTCCCTACCGTGGCCCATATTTTTCCTTGTAATCGGACCCATATTTTCCCCTGTAGACAGGCCCATTACCTGCCCTCGTACGCACTGTTCCCGGGCCCAATCGACTTCCGCATGCAGGCCCATTGTAGGTCCCAAATTTTCCCCACACGGTCCACAGATTTGGGCCTCCTCCTGCCGGCCCAGAAAAGACTGCGTCCCAGCTCGATAAATCGAATTTTCGTCACGGCCCAGCATAATACGCAGCCATCTCCAACGGCCAGATTTTTGCCACGCTGACACGTCCCGTCTTCAACGGTCGGATTCTCGCCACGCTGGCCTGACGAACGTTGGTCTACCCAACCGAAACGTGTGCCTCGAGCCTCGCGCGTGGCAGACTGGCTCCCTGCAGGCTGTCCCATCCGACAAGACCAGCGGACAGTCGACAGGTCTCGAGAAGCGCACCCTGGGTCTTGAAACACTCTCTCCTCTTCATCTTCCCCGCCATTACCGTATAGCGCATGCATCTCCTCAGCTTTCTCTGTAAAACTTTCCGTAAACTCCATTCCTCCACTGCTACAACCCCTGCCAAAGCCACCTACTCTCTTCTTCTTTTCCAAATCGGGCCCTAAACCAGTGCGAGAAATCTGGGATATTGTCCTCTGTCCTCTTTCCTCCCCTACCTGCTGGTCCTGATAATCCTGCTCAGAGTTGTCGTTGATATGGTATACGACCACCCTTATGCGCCTCATCCCGACCTCCGAGGTTCTACTTCCAGATCTGGACCGGTGTGTATCTTTGACCGCCGTGTCGCCTCTTTGCCGACGACCCGGACCCCCACGTCCGGCGCTCCTCCCGTCCCCCTCCTCCCACTCCTTCCAGTTTCCTTTGTAGAGCATCTCCTGTTTCAACTCGGCCAATCATCTTTCTTCCTCAACCGATTCATCAAACTTCTCCTCCCCTTGACAGGAACTCATTTCCGAACTGTAGGTAGTCTGTACTGAACTTTGTTTTAGCTCATTCACCTCTTCCACCTCCTCTATCCTGATGTCGAACTCCCACCCATCAATGGTTACCTGGACAGTGTCATCGAGTCGTTTCATGTCCTTCCTGGACATCACCATCTTTGCTACATCGTATCTTTCTCTTTTTTTTGGTAATTTCCTCCGTGTACAGCAACTCACCGAAAGGTGCGAGTAAAGTGGAGAAAACAATTTCTCCCCAAACATGTAACGGGATCCCATAGCAGTTCACCTTTACCCTCCTGTCTGTGTCAACCATTCCCGGCTCCCACTTCTGTATCCCAGCAAACCACTGATCAAACCACTTCTGTTTCCCTTTCATGATCTCTTGGAGTGTCTCCCCCCCTTCCAGCTCCAACAGTACCTTGTTTGCCCCCATGGGAGTTGTGTGCACACTGTAGATACCGTGATTCATTAGGAATACCTGCATCCTGAACGCATTCCCTCTTTTGCGTACTTCACCTACATAGGCCCTCTGAAGCCGAATAACGTTCTCCGCTGGTGCTGTGTACACTAGTTTCATTTTCACGTCCTCTTTCTTCGCTGCCTCTTTCCGCGTATTATTATTTTTACACCCCCCCAGAAGCCCATACAACCAAGGCAAATGATTTTACCAGATTTCCATTAGGCACACTCTGTTTCCCTGTTTGCCTCGCCACTGTAGGATAACCGTTTTGAATTTGTGTCCTCCTCCATGTGTTCATCTTTCTCTGATTCTGCTCAGTTCGCTTATCATACCTTGGGAGATTGACCCACAACTTTTCTGTTCCAATGAAGATATTGTCCAGCCTAATCACCAGCATTTTCACATCCTCTACCTCCCTAAACCTGGCGAAACCAAACATTTGTCCCTTACTGTTCCTCTTGGGTGGAATTACCACATCATGAACTTTTGCATATCTCCCGAATATCTCCCACATATATTTTGCCATGTATTCTTCCGGAAAATTAGTGAAAAAGACAGAGGTTATACTCCCGTTCCTTTTCCCTACATCAGTGATTAATTTCCTTCCTCCATTTGACACTGTTTCTTGTCCTTACCTCGGTCCACCCGTCTCCTCTGTGATTATGATTGGGCATGGAATTTTAAAACACATATGGATGAATGGAATTGAATATATATCATATTGATTAGAAAAATGAAATTAGAATTAAATCAATATCATAAAATCAGGTTTGTAAGTAATGTTTTAGTGTTTGGTATTTGTTAAATCACTGGTTGACGTGGGAAATTATGAGCTGTAGGGGTTTCTTTCGAACAGAAGCATTGAAGCTCTTGCATCCGTTTCTAACAATGTTTTAGTGTTTGGTATTTGTTGAATATATACATATAACCAACAAATGAAGTAGAATTATTTGGTGTGGAATACTAGGTCTGAATTGGTAAAACAATAGTATGAAAAACAGTTTGTAGCACTTGTGAAACATGATGATATATAACTTAGATGTTTCTCTTCAGTTCTTGGCCAGATTGCCAGCATATTGACAGGAACATTCAATTCATGAATCTTGTATACATTGAAAATTCGAAAGCATGACAACGATACTCATCCTTTGATGTTGCTTTCTGTTTTCACTCCTTGCAAATTAAAGCTGGGGACCCTCCTTAAGATCCACTCTGCAGATAAATATCTTCAGCTTCTTCATTTAAAAATATGTTCAAAATATATAGTTGGAACCTTATTAATTAGGTAAACTTAACTTTTCATCTCTTGAAATTACCAATATATAGTTCTAGTTCTTGGTAGAGTTACGCGATCAAATTGAAATCAATCATATATTAGAATCTAATTGATCTTCCCCTTATAAGTAAAATTTTAATGTGACTTATATATTAATATATATTCTTGTAGTTTTTAATCTAAAAAAAAATCATGGGATGTGATTGGAGTTTCTATACATATGAGAAAATGAAAAATTCATGGTTCATGCAATATGTCTACCCAAATTCTCTAATTCAATGCATTCATAATCTAAGAAGTCATTTTCTTCTGAGTTGCGAATCCAAAAACCACCAGCTGGTCCGCCAACCTCGTACACTTTTCCTCCTTTATCACAGCTGTCTCTTCAAACTGGAAAACTTACTCCTAATTCTTCTAATATTTTGTTTTTATAAAAAAGGAACCTGATCAACGCTACCAACATATCAATCAGGACACATTTATAATAAGGGGTTAGCTAGCTAATTGTAACGTACCAGAATCATGTTTACTCCTAAAGAGTAAAACACTACTGACGTGATAAATCAAGTTTAATGGCTATGTAAATTAATAATTTTATACTGTTATTAGTATGAGCATTAAAATAATTATTATTTAGAAAAAAACAATAACTTTTTTAATGCATAAATTATTTTCTCTAAAAACATATCATATATATAAATTTTACCTTAAATTAGAATTTTCATATTAAATATTTTATTACAATCTGCCTTTGATATTAAAGTTTCAATTACACTTCATCCTGATAATTTCAACGAAAATCAATTCGATTAAATTAAAGTAATCTAAAACATATACACAAACACCAACAAGAAAATAAAAATCTAAAATTTAAGTTTACAAACACTCTACATTCTTTGAAAAAAAAAACACTCGTACTTCATTGCTCTTAAGTTCATGATGGTTGAACAAGCCTATTGGGTTGTCGGCTATGGATTTGTGAATGTTATTGGACCTTAATTAGTGGAGGGCGGTTCTCATTTCTGGAAATTTGAATTAATATTTTTTATAATTTAAATTCACATTTATTTTTATAAAAAAAATTATATATTTTTTATTTTATCTTTTTTTATTTTTCGGCAAATTGTTTACAAAGGGTAAAAAATATTTTTTACTCTCTGACAATACGAGAGAGTAAAAAGTTGCATACATTTTTATTTCATGCATGAGGTTTGAATGATGCTAGTAGGAGTTTTTAATAATTTTAATATGTAACACTTCATTTCCTTGACTTATCCTTATTTTTCCACGTCGGTTGTGCCCAAAATCATGTATATAGGCATATGGAGGACGATTTCTTTCCTTATGGTCAAAATTCACGAACCTAGTGTTTAGTACTTTCTATTTTTTTGTAAGAGCAAAATATAGAAACCATGACAATTCGCGATCTAATTATGAACTCAAACCATGCATTGAACGAATATGCTAGAATCATCCCTTACATATCCAACATGCGGTAGCTTGTGAATTTAATCACCAATACTGTTGTTAAGTAAATTCTTTTAACACTCCCGCAAAGCTCGTCAGAGATTTTAAAATATTTTAAAATGTTAAAGTCAATCACTAAGAATGTTAAATTTTTTTAACTCTCTCCCATGAGCTTGTTGGAGAGTTAAAAAAAATGAGCTAAAATATTTAAGGAGAAGAGAGGGAATTAAAAAAATGTGAATTAGGTTTAAGAGTTTTAATCTAATTAGTTTCTATCTGAGAATCATCAACCTAACTTCCAATACGAGAGAGAGAGGTGTGTTCCGTCAAATATCAATTGGACGAGGAGTAAATGAATAATTGTGTTATGTGTAGAGAGAGAGAAAGGTGTGTTCCGTCAAATATCCATTGGATGAGGAGTAAATGAATAATTGTATTATGAGTAGAGAACGAGTATTTCCCAAAAGTCGTGTCAGAGCCAGGTTCAAAACACACAAAGGTTTGAAATATCATTGTTTGATAGGAAAACAAATTTTAGCATTTATGATTCTATCATTCAAGATATTTTAGTACAACAAGGCTATAACGAAAACAGAATGACTCAAATTCTAACAAAACAACATTGAAAGCCTTGTGGGAAAAGTTGAAGAGCATTTACGCATCTAAGTTGCTAACTTATAGTTTATGTTTAAAGATGGAGTTGTATAAACTCAAAATGGAGACAGGAGGAAATCTCCACAACCACATCAATAATTTTAATCAACTAGTATATCAATTGTTGAATGTAGATGAAAAAATATCTGTTGATGATCAAGGAGTATTATTGTTGGCCTCACCACCAAAGTCCTACAAACCTTTGGTTTAAACATTACTTGTAGGGAAGACAACATTGAAGTTGGATGATATGACTACGACTCTAAGAGAAAATGAGAGAATAATGAAAAATTAAAGTATTGTTAATAAGACTAATATATTAGCTGTGAAGCAGTCTGGGCAAAGGGGGAGTCATTCATTGATATAATATGGGCAAAGAGAAAGATCAACATCAAAATGACATCTTGAACAAGATATAAGTAATGTGGTGTTACTATTGCCTAAAAAATTGTCACATGCAATTAAAGTGCCCAGAGATGAGAGAGGGCCTGAAAAGATTGAGATTTATCAAGACAAATGATGAGCCTCAAACTAATATGGTCCACACCTCTAAAGATGAATATTTGTATTTGGCAAGCACTAAGGAGATTATAAATGGATTTTTCTGCTTCACACATTTGTAGAAATCAAACAATATTTGATACTTTAAAGACTAATGGAGAGTTTGGGCATTTTAATTTAGGGAATGGTGAAAAATAAGGTTGAAGCATTGAGACTGTGAGAATGAAACTTCACCACCCAACATCATCCAAACTTTTCAAAATGTGAGATTTATACTTTCTGCTAGTGTTAATGTTATCTCATTGGGTGAGATGATATCACAAGGATACACATACGTTTATTTAAATTAAGGATTCAAGGTGTACAATGGAAGAAACTTAGTATAGCAAACACAAAAAATTAGAGAAATCTTTGCTACTTTGAAGGGAAAGTTTTGAGAAGATAATTTCCTTTTAAATGAGGTGGATATTTGGAAATTAAGGGAGGAATTTTTTTGGATAATAATTCAAATTTCAAATAAATGGGGCATATTGAAATTCAAAAAAAGGTCATTTAAGAATTAGTGGTTTCAAATCTTTAGGATACTATTTAGATTTAGGCTTAAATAAGTTTTTTGTTCCTAAAATTTCACCAAAAATCATTGTTGGTCCTTGAAATTTAAAAATATCTTTTTAGTCTCTGATTTACTTTTAATCATTCTTCTTCAGTTAACGTTATTAAAAAATTGCTGACAGAGAACATATTTTTATACTTGTGAATCACTCTTCCCTCAATCCTAATCCCCAATCTTGAATTTTACATCTGGTATAATCAAATACACCGAAACTTATAAATGGACAACATTAATACCAAAAAAAAAATTTCAGGGAGTAAAAAAAATATTTTTGAATTTCAAGAACCACAAGTGATTTTTGGTAAAATTTTAAGAAAAAAAACTTATGTAAGCCTTAGATTTAAATATTTAGTCGTTTGTTTTATAGATTAATTTAAGGATTCATTTCTTTTTTAGAGATTAGAATATTGTTGATAAAATTTGAATTTTATATTTCTATCTCATTGTATATATAAAGTCAATAAGTAATAAAATGAGTGTTATATGTTCCATCAAAGATAATTTGGATGAGGATTAAGTAATTGTGTTACATATAAAGAAAGAGAGTATTTTCCAACACACACATGCACCCATGCACCCATACCCACCCACACATGCACACACACACCCACCTACCCACACTTGTACATATACACATGCACATAGAGACACACACACACACTTACACATGCACCCACACACATAATAATGTTCTCTCCTCCTCTTTCTTCAAATTTCTCTTAGCTTTGTTTTTGTTGTATGACGGGATGTAACTAAGCAATAATGTAAGAGACTGAGGCACTGATCAATATTATGTCATCTACTTTCACTTTGATCTGAATTTTTATTTATCTATTATGAATTTTACTTATATTTAATACTCATTGTTTGATTGATCAAATGATAACATGCTCCATTTAATTTTGATGTCAGAAGATTATCTTGAAATTAAAGAATGATGAAGTTCACCATATAGAGATTATGCTTAGGAATAAAGTAGAATTTATATGTCTGTTTAAATAATTGTTTTAAGTTAATCAAATTATTGAAATTATTCTTGCTAAGGAATCACGGGAAACTTCAATAATTTAGTTTTTTATTGCTAAGAAATTAGGATATAGAAATTATTAACAATTTCATGACTAGGTAGATGAACTTCAATACTAGCTAGTAATTACAAGTATTATAAAGTAAAACTAAGCTCCTAATATACTTGCATTATTTAAATATTGGAACTAAAATCATAAAAACATAATTTCTATACATTTATCTTTCTCAACTCAATTTAATTTTTTTGTTTTCTTTGTCTAAACTTAAAACACCAATTTTTGAAAAGGTTTTTTTTATAAAAGATTATTAAATTTATATTATTTCTTACTTCCTTGAGCAAATATCCTGATGTATATCATATATTACATAAGACTAATGCATTTGTTAGAAATAGTGTAAAAAACACTTAATAGATTGTTTTGATCTTGGTAAGTGTACGAAGTTCAATTGTAGTGTTGTGAAAATAGGATTGTCGTATCCATATGAACTTATAAGATATAATTTTAACTATTCTAAATAAACCTTTTAAAATAATAGTATGTAATTGTTCATGAATTTGTTATTTAAATATTCAAAAGCAGGTAACAAGTAAAGGAGGATGAGAAGTGATAGCCACTTCGAGCACATGCGCTCTCAAATCTAAGCTCACCTAATTAGTTATATATTTTTTATTCCCTTTCACATGAAAAATGAATTTATGTCTTTCTTATTTATTTATTGGATTTGTATCCATTGGGATGGACGGGGCTCGAACCCGCAGCTTTCGTGTTTAAGTTTAATTAGTATGCGTTGGCCGTATAAACGAAACTTACATGTTCACTTACATTCTATTTGGGATGATAGAAAAGGAGAGAAAGAGAAATAAAGGAAATGAATTCTCAATTTAGAAAAAAAAAGGTATGATAAAACTCTATACATAAAAATAAAAAATATGTTTTTTTATTTGTAACATCTTTTATTTATATATATATATATATATATATATATATATATTCTTTTATTTTCTTTTCTTTACCTTTTTATAAAACCAAACAACCTAAAAAATTATCTCATGTTTTACTTTTTTTTTTCCTCTCATTTTCTTTCTTCTACCTTTCCTTTGAATTAAAAAAATACAAGTTAATTGTTTATTATATAGTAATTTTTATGGTGTTTTTCTTAATTTGAAGATGTTGATATTTTTATTTTTTTAATCATTTTATCCAACTCATTTTTTAATAAATTAAAATAAATTTTATTTATAAATAAGTAAATATGTTTAGGATTTACAATAAAATAATTTTATAAAATTATTTAACATAATTTTTATAAATAAGTCTTTAAAATAAAATCATTTTATTGTAAATCTTATATATATTTACTTATTTACAAATAAATAAATAAAACTTATTTTAATTATTAAAAAATAACTTGAATAAAGTTTACCATTTAATTGGTTAAAAAAGAAAATTATCAAACCCTTCAAATCAGAAAAGACTCTATAAACTTTATTATAATGGAAGGCTATTTGATTATTAGAATTTTTAAATATTAAACATATTTACGAGAGATTTTATCAATTTTTTACATTTAGATATTTACGAGCAAGTGATACATATCTTCTCCCAATTTATAAGATTAGAAAGAAGTAAAGCTGGTTTTTAATTTTACTGGTGTTGATTTATTGTCATTGTTGGTTGGTTGAGCCAATTTTTTGTGTTTTTAGTATATATCTCTGTATTTCCATAGGCATTTACAGCTTAAAAAAATGAACAAGTTTTTTCTAACAAAAGGTTAAGAACTTGGCTTATTTAATGTAATACTCTAGAATGTTTAGATGCTACATACCACATGTTCAAGTCATATGTTTGTTAAACATGTCCAAACACATATCATCTACTTTTAAAATATTTATTAAATATTAAATTAATAAAGTTAAAAAAATTAAAATTATAAAAGCAAAAATAGTTAAATTATAAATGACTTATATAAAAGCTTGTGTGCTTTCAATTAGATTCTTTTAAATTAATGAATAGAGGTTGAGTCATCCATATTTTTGGTTAAGACAAACTAAAGTTTCAAATGGTGGCCTCAGCTTGCCTAATTTACAGGCCTACGTAAAAGGTTAACTTTGAAGAGTGTATGAAAGAATTGGATTTCTGTGTTCTTCTGTCATTTATTCCTTTTAGTGGCATTATTACTTTAGGCTTAGTGCAACATTATTCCAGATGCACCACAATATGCACAGGACACTGCTATTAGTCTTCTTTATTTTATTTTATTTTTTGTAAAGGACACTGCTGTTAGTCTTGTTCTATTCTTTCCAATGCGAACCTTCATATATTATTTTGATATACACGACCATAGAAAAAATTGATTAAACCCTCATTCTAAAGTAAGAGCATGTCATTTTTAGTCTTTGAAAGTTTCTCACTTTAGATTCTAACATTGCAAAATGATATTCATTTTAGTTCTTTTTCACTTCATATTCCATTGCTGTTCTAAACTAAAAAGATCATAACATTCTGTAAGTTCAAGGACTAAAGTGAAAAATTCATAAAATTAGGAACTAAAATAATTAGCATTTACAATGTCAGGGACTGGAATGGGGTTTAGTTAAGAAAAATCTAAGACATTCGCTCATGTCCCTCACATGTCTGATCACTGCAGGTTATTAGGAAAGATTTTTGTTGCTTGCCTCATTATTTTCTTACTCATTTGAGACTTCTAAGCATTATTGGATAGATGATAAAGTCCTTGAAACTATTGAAGAGTGTGTTGTTGTCGAATAAGCTTCTAAACTATATCATTTTTATCCGAGTTCACACACTTCGTGTAATTTTCAATCTTTTTGGCTTGACCATGGCTTCCAAGTTTCAAGGGGAAGCATTTCATATTTGGTAATCGCTTTCTCTCACTTGTGGCAATGGCAAGGTCATTGGGAAAGAGGTCTCGGAGGACAAAGGCATGCACTATAGTTGAGACAAGCACTGCTGTTACCGTGAATGTAGAAATGAGACTCAATATTACACACAAAGTTTGAGTAAGAACATTTGTGACTTGACTTGTGTAGGTTATGGTTGCAATAGCTGCTGCAGTCATTGGAAAAGTGTAGGCCCACCATGAAATTGAGAATCTGCAGAATCACATGTAGTATTAGTCAGAAAAATCTACATAATGGAATAGCCAATGTTATAGTCATAATAAGAGTGTGCTTACTTAAATCCTCTGAAAAGATTGACCCGGACAGCCTGCAAAAGCATATGAAACTCATAAGCGACTTGAGTACTATTATTGATTCCGAGGAAAAAGTTGTGCATACTATATTAGCCCATTTTTTTACAGGAAAACCTTATGCATATTTAAAGTAATAGTGTGACAAAAGCTTACCAAACAGAGGTATAGGAACATGGCAGTGAAATAGAAAATCCGTGATTCATAATGAAAAGAACCCTGAATCTTAGCCCATGCCACAGCAGCAACACTAGGTGGTGCAACCAAAAGAAAGTACACTGGATGGAGGTCTTTCGGGATGGCCTTATTTGTTGGAAGCATCTGGGAGAGAGTTACAAATATCACCATGTAGTGAGAAAGCCCAATAGCAAAGAAGAAAATAGGCCCTTCTTTTAGGCCCATATTTGCACCCAATAAGGCACCCACAAAATTTCCAACAATTGATAGGAAATTTGTTGGATTGGCCACCTTTGAAAGCATCCTTTTGCCCCCAAACATCCACTGTCCATATATCTTGAGCTTAAGGCAGAACAATGGAATCATTAGAAGATACCAAACTGCATGATGCAACTCTTTGGCAATTGATGGGGGAACTCCAAGAGCTAAGAACAAGAGAGATATCCAAGGGGCAAAGAAGAAGTTAATACGAACCGGGTGATAGTACTCACGAAGAACTGCTTCAAAATAGAAAATTATTTTGAAGAGATAGATGGTGGAAATAGTAACAACCATGGCAATAGAGATGAACCATAGGACGAAATTTATTTTCGGGGTTATGTGAAGAAACTCAGTAGAAGGAGACCTGGCCAATACTTTCCAAAGAATTGTTTGACTGCAAACTCCAAGACAAATACCAAAAGATGAAACTGGAAACCTAAGAAGAAATGGCCACTGCTTGTCCTGAGGAAGCACCTTCTCTTCTGAACACTTCCGAAGGAGTAAATCAAAATAAAATACATTAAACAATTACAAGTTTACGACAAATAATCAATTAGTTGGAATATTAGCAAAACCTGCATTGAACGCTATTTAGGATTTTTTGCACAAGAAAAGTATGTCTATACTTATATTTGTAGATGGTAATCACATACCTTGGGAGTTTGGACCTGTGGATCTTCCATTGCTTTGTTTAAGCTGTTATCCTCTTCTCCGCTTTGTGTGTGTACCTTTCCTCTCTGAATAGATAATGGTCCCTCAAGTTTACTGAACCATGTTTTAAAAATGTCAACCCTCTCATTCTTCATGTTTTTGAGGCTTTCGTGATTGGTAAAATTGACGGTGCTTGCTTCCTCTTGGTGCACACTGCCATTTGGCAGTGATTGTGATGGCAATGGAGGCTTGGAGTCAGTAGTGGTTGATTGAGAAGAGGAAATGAGAACACCATCTCTAAGAGCAGTTTCGCCACTATAGAGAACTCTTATGGTGTTATTTAGCTGAACCTCTTCACAAGAGCATGGCATGTTAATATACACTGAATGCTTATTTTGATGATCGACGGCCGCATGTTCATCACCTTTGTTTCCTGCTAACATTGTTTCATTTTCCTGTCATCGCAAACAGATATCCTTAATTACAATCACCCAAATGGATGTTGTCACTGTATAAATACCATAAAGCTTTACATAATTTCATAAAAAAGAAGGACTAACTCTGGAAATTTATTTTCAATATAGCAAGCTCACAGTAATAATATAACGAGTCTTACTTTGAAAGATAAGCTGAGGTTTTTCAAGTCACCAGAATCAAAGTTGGCTACTTCATTTGATGATAAATGTTGAACAAGTGATGGCACGTTAGGCAAGGCATGGCCTTCAGTTTCACGGGTAAAGTTGTTATCCATGCTAGGCCTAGACCTGAAAAGGTATAAAAACTATTCAGTTTAGTGACTTAAGACTCTCTTAATGAATCATTTTAGTTCTTATGGAATTTGCCACATTGGACATACAAATAAATGTTGCAATTGCAGAGAATGTAACTTAAGCATGCATATTTGTGTTTTGAATGTTAGCCTTATTACTAATTTGGAGGTTAACAATGGGAACTTTGGAAAGAGAAATGACTAGATAACTACTCAAGTTTTTAACAAGACATGCATAAATATATTGGGCTAGTGAGATGGGAGATCAAATGGCATGACCAATTTATTAATCACTGGCTATCTATTATGTCATTTTCTCATTAGATCATTAGAATCTGCATGAATAATTAAAAAAACAAAAATAGAGGGTTGGAGAGGCTGATCTACACTCGTGCCCCTCTCTGAGAATGCGTATTAGGTGAAAATCTTATGAATGTTGTACTCTTGCTAAAAACTGAACTGTTATCAAAGTTACCCAATTCTCTTCTTAGTAAGACTCACGTGGGAGTAAATTGAAAAGAATGCGTTGAAGAATAGGTTGGGGGCCTTTCAAAAGATTTTATTCTTTTCCCATAATTGCAATACCATTTTATCAACCCCGTTTTTATTAGCCATTATGGTATTCCAATAAGGTGGAGAAAAAGTCAATGGATAATGCAACAAGAAATATTTTGACAACATACGCATTGCATAATTTCAAGGTACACACTACACAGTATAGAGGAGTAGAATGCAGAACATTTTCCTAAACTCACTAGAGAGAGAGAATAAAAAACATATATATGAAGGAGGATATGAACCTTTGAAGTTATTATACTCTTTATAAGAGAGGCACAGGCTATAGAACCCAGAGGAAGCAGAAATTTCAGGCTTAGCTAAGCCTGAAATATGACAAGAGAAGATGATCCAAGGAGAAAATACAAAACAAGTCAGAAAAATTCCTCTGAGGAAGAAAGCATGTGCCTCAAGAAAAATAAAGAGTGTGGAAAAGGCATGCGTAAGAGTTCATAAGGAGGAGATTATATACAATCCTAGACAATGGTAGCCACACTAATTCTTGCAGCCATTACGTCAACAGCACTTTATTAGCGATAACAACAGCTGCTTATTTTTGACAACGGCGTGGCCACATTAGAAGACAAGTACGGCACAAAATTTGGTAGGTCAGATTGTGTCAGAAACCATAGATGAGTCCAGTAAATAAATTATACAACTAAAATGTTTAGGGGATATAATTTAATTAAGCTTCTTATTTCTAGGTCAGGGCATGTCTCACTTTTCTAGTGACCACCTAACATTTGACGTCACAATTAAATATTCTACCAAAATCGAACCAAAATATTTCTTTTTTCAATAGGGTTCCCTATTACCATTAGAGCTAACCCTATTAGCATATATGGTAATATTCTAATATTTTCCTTGTCATCTCCCAGCACGAACCCAGAATGGACGGAAATTTTATTTTAATCAAGAGATAAAATAAGAATAGAAGTTTCTTAACGGAAGTTGTTAGTACATGAATATTTAAAACTTCAAAGTTGAGACTTTTTTTTTTGCATAGGTAAAAAATTACTTTATTTTATCCAAAATAAGAGTAAAAAAACAAATAGTAATAAAGTAAATACAAATAGTAATATAATAAAAAAATACTAGCATGTGATTGTGCTAGTCCATACTGAAGTGTGAACTACAAAATTGACTTGCCTCCTAATAAGAACTCTCAAAGAATTATGGAACGTGTTAAAAATTACTCAACATTTAAATAAAATAATATGAAATACTACACTCTTATGGTTCAGCTGAAAATTCGTGTTTGATTATAGTCCCAACTCCCAATTCCTATGTCCATTTTAAGCTTGGAAGAGAGACCAAGCTTCTTCGCGTGGTGCAGGGGCCTTTGAACCACATTGTTTTGGGCTTGACCAAATTCATTGATTAAAATTTATGAGTTGAGAAGTGTTGGTAATATAGTCTTTACTGATTAAAATTTATTAAAAAAATTAAAAATTATGAGACTCAATTAAATAAAAAGTAAGATATATAAAATATAATTTTTAATAAATTCTAAGTCATAATAAAGGAAGGATATTTTTTTGTATATATATATTTTTTTGAGATATAATAAAGAAAGGATTTAAAAGAATGTAGCATTAAAGTCAGTCTAATAATAAAAATTTAGATAAAGATTTTAAAGTGCTAGGCATTGTTAACAATAAAATAAAATTGAGATAATACTTGCCAAAGCCGAAGGGTTAATACTTGGCAACTTTACTTCTACAGAAGTCGTCCACTAAAAACGAAGTGTTAAAGAACAAATCTTTGATATGTTTTAAATTGTAAATTGGTATAACCATTAACCAACAGATTGGTTTGGACGCATGATATAGCTAGAGTTATGTGCCCCTTACTTATTTATTTACTTTTCACAATATGAAAGTGGGTTCAGGATCGTACTTTTTATTTTAAAAAATAATAAGAATAAAACTTATTACATATTTGTTTCCCTTCTCAGTCTTGTTTTGTAACCATGTTTTTTCAAATGAAAGTGTTATAAAAACTGAAACAGAAACCCCATGTTTTCTCAAATTTTTTTCCTGTTCTATGGATCATTGATCTTCCAACAGTAATCTAGAACCATACAAAATGGTTGTGTTACTAGCATCATGGAGACCTTGGGTTGTTGGTTTCGTAAACAGCTTCATGAACGACACACATGCTGATTCACAGTGCAATTGGTGATGAACAACAATCATATCTATTGTGTATATGAACTGAACTTCGTGCCACACGCCAACCTTCGTATACGTGTTCTATTGTCAACTGATACTAGATTGTCAAATAGTAGTACTGTTTCTGCTGCGTGTTTTTTTCAGATGAATCGAAATCTGAAATATCTAAAGAGACTTTGTTTCAAATTTATAAATCTCATTCCTAAATATAAAACTTGGGTAAATTTAAAATAGTGTTCCGTTATATTTTAGTATTTTTTAAAATATTTTTGAATTTTAAAATAATTTAAATATAAAAAATAAAAAAAAATATTTATGTATTTATAACTAACTTATAATATTTTTATAGGAATACAATTTTCTGATTCTTTTACCATGGAATGGTAAAATAAAAGATATTAAAGTGCAAAGTTAAAAACATTTTAAAAATAAAATGTTAATAAATTACATTTCAAAACTTCTAAATATTACATTCTCATCGTGTCTATACTTAACAATAAAACAAACTCTTGCTAAGTGAATTGAATTGGCATGGATCAGAAGTTAAATGTTTTAAAAATTATTTTCTAAACTTAAATCAAACAACACTGCCTGGTTGAGACTGTATACTCTCAGAAACGATTTGTTATAATTTTAATTAATAATAATAAATATGTATAACGTATTGTTATCACTTAGCAATGTTTTAATGTTTTATATAGATTATTATTATAAGTTAATGATAGTTGCTTTTTTATTAAATGTCAATAAACTCATGACTTACCCACTCAATCCTCAAACTTAAAATCTCTTCCCCGAAATCAAGTAAATGGAAAATACTACGGGAGACCACTCCGCAAGACGGTATAAGTGCCAGAATAAGTATCTCTATCAAATAAGGACGTGAAACGGGTGGCGGAGAGAGGTAATTTATTTTTAAAAAAAAAAACAGTTTAATTAGTATAAAATAAAAATGTAAAAAAGTTTTAGATACTATTGCAAAGTTGTTTAAACTGGGAGTACATACCAATTATATTCTAAAATACATTAAATGGTAAAATCAATAGATTTATCATAAAAAATTGTGATTGAATTTTTGTGTAAAACTGTTTACACTGACCATGTATACTAATTAAACTCTTAAAAAAATATAATAATAACTAATATATTTATGAGAAAAACACATATATTGTCAATGTAAAAAGTTTTACACTAACATTCCATTATAACCTTTTATATATGATAAGTTTATTGACTTTACCAATTAATGTTTTAAAAGTCATATAGACAAAGGATTATGATTAAACGTCAGTATAAAATTCTTTTAAACTAACAATGCATAGGTGTATATCAAAGAAAAGAAAAAAATAGACTTTTAAATTAGATATAAATAAAATAATAATAAATATATAAAAAATAATAGGTTCAAACACATAAATAAGAAATATAAACATTAAAATAGTAGATACACTTATTTATCTTTACATCGAAATATGAAAGAGGATTTACACATACAAAATTAGGGGATGCTAAATATTAAATTCTAACACATATACATATCACTTTATTAAAATGAGGGGGTACATTTGTCCAACCTCAAATGCATGGAAGTCCCCTTATACATGCAACGTTTTTCTAAATTTAAAGCAAATTTTATGATGGATTTTTTTTATCAAAGTAATAAAAACATCTATTAAAATAATATAATTTAATTTAAAATTTGTTTTTTAAGCCTATTGAGTATTTGAATAATAAAGTAATCATAGTCTTATTTTGAATAACTCACAAGAGCAAGAAAGTAAAAAATTTATTAACCTTTAAGATCAATATCTAAATAAACATCAAGGAATGATTTTATATCTTTTATTTGTTTCTTTACAGAAGTATATGTCAAATATCAATTGTCATTGATGTAGTGATATAGACACTTATACACAGTTGTTGTAGGAGAAAAATCTAATAAAATCAAAGAAAGTTACCCCAAATAAAAAATAATAAATTAGTCTTGTATAATCAGTATTAGGTGGGGTGTACAATAGAGATTGAGATACAAAGAGTTAAAGAATCTATTATGAAATAGGTGTAATAGTAGAAAAGAAGTCACAAAAGAAAAAAAATAATGAAACAAATCACTATTAATAGAAGAAAAATCTCTCACATAACAATTATTTAGTTAAAATATAATTAATATTTAGTTGTTGATAATAATGTAATATTATTTATTTTTCAGGAAATCGTAATAAAATGAAGTTCGTGTTAATAAGGACAAAGAAAATGTAATAAAATATTTTTTCAGAAAAATTATTTGGTTGTGGTTAATAATATAACATTATTTATTTTTTATTTTTATAAATATTAGTAATAAATATTTTTTTGAAACCTATGAATTTATGTTTTTTACCTCAAACCAGTGGTTTAGGAGTCTGGATTGGCCGGGAACAAGTAAACCTTCGTTCGATTATTAGACATAAAAACATTTAGCGGCGTTTACTGCTAAATTAAGAGAAGGAGGGTGTAAAAATGTGGATACAGTCACAAGGTATACGTTTTCTTGTATTAATATTCATCGTGTCTAGGCTTCACAGAGACTGACTTTTCAGCTTTTATGCTTTATATAGAGATGATAGATGATATCCCATGATTACTCGAAACAAATTAAGGACCACAATTAAAGATAAGTGGATAAATACATTGTTTCCTTAGTTCCATAGAATTAATGAATCTCATCTTTGAGGAGGAATTTCTAAACACCTATTAACTCATTTATAATTTTAAGTTTATTTAATAATTTTCTAATTTTCAAAACTCAAAATTATTTTAAACGCTCAAATTTTAAATAACAACATTTATAATGACAAATTCATTTATAGCATTTTTTAGATACTTCCGCTAAAATGAAGACTTTTTATAACATTTTAAATGAAGAATCAATTTTTCAGGCAAAAGCAATGTATTTCTACCAAGTTTATTGTAGTAAAGAATTATTCTTATAATTAGAGATCACCATAAGATCTCCCATTAATTATTTTAATGTGTTATTCAATTTTGAAATTGAATAAGATTCAAAAACCTTATTTAAAAAAAAAATCTTTTTTTTATATATGTCCATTCAAAATTTATTTTTTTAAATCTATTTTTTAGTTTGTTTGATTTTTTTCTTTTGTCTCTTTTATTACCCTTTTCTTTTAGAGTTTAATTGGTATACACTGTCTGTGTAAAAGATTTTTATACTAATAGTCAATCATGACTTTTCATTTATGTAACTTTTAAAGAAATAATGAGTAAAATCAACAAATTTAGCATGGATGAAGGGTCACGATTGACTGTCTTTTACACTGACGATATATATCAATTAAACTCTCTCTTTTATGTCTCATTAGATAAAAAAAAAAATAAAGTAAACAATAAAATATGTCTTAAGTCTTTAGAAAATTCTCAATATATTAAATAAATTGTGCAAAAAAAATTGTATTGTGTTTGATACTTCTATTTTTTAAATATATCACTTTTAATTTCTAAACATTATCTGAATTATTTTTTTCTCTCTAAATGATATTATCTAAAGCAATGAAATAACTAAAAATAATATATTTTAAAATAGAGAAATCGTAATAATTTTTTTATGATTATTTAATATTTCAAACTTTTTTAGGACCTAAAATCTATTTTATCTTAAAATAAAATAGATAAAATTAAAAAAATAGAAAAAAAAGGTAAGAAGTTATTTAATATAACTAGACACTCATTTAATGTTAATTTATTTATAAACTAAAATATCCTTATTTAATGGAGTTTATGATATTATGTTATTGAAACTATAATTTATATTTGTAAAATTAATAAATTAGTTGTATAGTTACAAGGAATGAAGATAACGAAATGATCTTAAATACCCTCAGATTAGGGAACAAAGAGGACTTCGGCACAACTGCAAACCGAAATAAACATCAAAACACATCAAGATCAAAGAGATTTCAGATTTCAGCATAACCGAAAGCCGAAATTAGTAGCAACATTAAAAAACCAATGAAAGGAGGATACAGAGACTTTGGATTTCGGCGTACCAAAAACCAAAATACAAGATTGCACCATTCAAAGGAGAAATTAATACCAATAATACAAGAGATTTCAGCCTCGTCGAAAACCTTTGTTCATAATAATTTAATTAACTAAATTAATTATAGATTGATTAGCATAATTACTAATTAACGCTATTTCCAATAAAACTGAGTCAGGTAAACAAAATACCCGCTGGATATAGACAAAGCATAACAATTAAAGGTAATGCCTAACTTTAAACAAATAATATCCATCAGGTAAGAATCCATATTTTTACTATAAATAGCTGGTTATGAGGTACGTGTTTACCATCGACTCATTGAATTATCTTCACTCTCTACTTTCCATAATCTGTATACTCTCTTACTTGAGCATTGAAGTCCTCTTTTGTAGTTCTTCCCTATTGTGGACAAAGGTTCGACAGTTCGCTGAGAATAGTACCCAGGTACATTTCGACTAGAACATTTTGACACCCACCGTGGGGCAAGAAGTAAAACTAGATCCCACAACCGAGATTGAGAAGACATGGCTATCACTAGAAGTCATTGAGTTGCACCCCACAACAACCTCACAATGATGAAGACACATATTTACAACCAGAAGTTATAGATTGGAATAGCGTAACCAAAATCCTTAGCTTATTAAGAGAAGAAATTGTAGAACTTCGACTTGAAAATGTTGAGTTCTGTAATCATAGTTTTTGAGAAGACGAGATTAGCAGAAAGAAGAAGCAACGAGAATCTCACAATGACGAGTTAACTACCCTATCCTGTAGACCCTTCATGGGACACTCAACTAAACCATCCCACAGTCAACCCATCCCTAGCCATTCAGCCCAACCAACTCTCAAGAACCCCTCAAAGAAGTATCCTAAAAGAAAATACCCACTCCATTCCAAACCATACCACCCTTCACCCATCTCCCAATGCAAGTTGTTCCCACCCCTGTTCAAACAATGTCACCTTATGCGTTGTGGACTAGCAAAGTTTTAGAAATTCACCTTATGTGCCTTTACCATAAAGTTTGAAACATGTGCCTTGGAAAGATACGATGGAACCACGAACTCAGATACCCATCTGGTCGCTTTCATGATGTAAATAGGGATGCATACCAGGGAACAAAAAACTTTGTGCAAATCTTCCCTATGTCACTCAAAGGGCAAACTCTAATTTGGTTTATCCACCTCTCACCGAATTCCATCAACAGTTTCCAAACATTGTCTATGCTATTCGAAACTCAATTCGCCACATCTCGGCCACACAAGTTCACATCCGTAACTTTGGCCACTGTTAAGCAGAAGAAAAATTAGCCTTTAGGAAACTTTATAAATCAATTTGGTCAAGTTGTTTTGACTATCAAGAACCTTACACCCGACATTGCACTTCATACCTTCCTGATGAATCTTTAAACAGGAGAATTCACTACTAACCTAATTCATTTCCCACCATCAGACATGTATGAACTTCGATGAAGGGTCAAACCTTTCATTGAAGTAGAAGAGTTAACTATTTTTCAAAGAAAAGCTCAAACAGAAGTGACAGCTAATTTAGAGAAGGATAAAGAAAAAGGTCATTTCTAGAAAAAGAAGGATCAATATTCGGATAGACTTCCAAGAGGACCAAGAGACACCCAATACACCTCTCTCAACACTACTAGAAACTTGGCTTTTAGAACAAGCCTTGGTAGTCAAACTGTTGACCATGCCAAAAAAGACACATACAACTAAAGGGGCTGACACCAGCAAGCACTACAGGTATCATAGGAATAAGGGTCACTCAACCGAGGAATGCACATAACCTTACAAGACAAAATTGAAGACCTAATTAACCAAGGACATCTGAAGGATTTTGTCTGCAAGGCCAATGACCATTCCCAACCTACAAGACTAATACCAAAAATATTATTCTCGGTTTAGATATTGAGATAATCATCATCTGAGGAATGACAGACATAAAAATTAAGTCGTAAGGTCAAGAGAAAGCAGAGAGGCAAACTAAAGTCATGACAAGAAGGTCAACACAATCATTAGAGGTTTTGTAGGAGGAGTATCCACCTCTTCAACAAGAAAAAAGCATACACGAATAGTTCGGTCTATCAATTTGATTGCTTCGTATGCTCAGTCGAGAATTCCAAGCATTACTTGCATGATAAGACTTCCAAGTTATTGACCCTGAGCAGGATGATCCCATGGTGATAAGTGTAGAGATTGTCAATTGTATTATCAGAAAGACATGTAGATTAAAGGAGTTCGGAAGATGTCCTATATTAAAGAACTTTTAAGGAACTCGAGTTGTTAGAGGACTAACTGATTCCTTACAGCGAACCGCTAATAAGATTCTTAGAGTAGAAAGTATTTACAAGAGGTTGTATTGAATTATATACTAAGTTCGGATCCAGAAGAGAGTCTTGCAACATCCGAATTCGATATAGTCATACATGCTACCACTTGGTACAACATCTTGCTCGGACAACCTTCGTTAAATAAGTTGGGGGCCATAGTATCCACACTTCACTTAGCTATAAAGTTCCCTTTGAATGAAAATAAGATAATCACCATCCATGCAGACCAACAGGTTGCAAGAGAATGTTACCTGGCCCGTCTAAGATCATAAACATATAAGAGGCAGTTGGATTCTAATAATGTTAATATAATAGCATTTGAATAGGAGTCAAACTAAACCTAGATCCTTAGAATGAGGAAGTAGAAAGGACTGAACCTATTAAAAAAGTTAAAATTTGTTCCAACTGGGAAGAAAATCTAAGCAGGTGACATATGTAGACTCTTCAACCCAAGGAAGCTTGAAGAAATAGATAATCGAAGTTGTCAGGCATAATGCTTATCTATTTGCATGGTCTATAGTAGATATGCCTGGAATTGACCCAAAAATTTTGTGTCACCGAACTAGGTGTATGCAAGGACGCTCGGCCTGTGGCCCAAAAGAAAAGAAAAATGGGAGAAGAGATAGCAAAAGTAGCTAAGGAGGAGGTTGCCAAACTCGTCACTACTAATTTTGTCCAAAAAGTTTGTTACACCATATGGTTAGCTAATGTGGTCATGGTTCAAAAATGAAATGGTAAGTGACATATGTGCACCATTACACAAATCTTGTCCAAAGGATCCTTACCTTCTTCCAAGCACAGACAAGCTGGTGGACAGAGCAACTAACCGTCTTTTTTTAGGTTTCCTAAATGCATATTCAAGTTATAATCAAATCCAATGCATCTTGAGGATGAAACAAAATAGTGTTCATCACTGAATCAGCCAAGTATTGCTATAAAGTAATACCTTTCGACCTTAAAAATACAAAGGCCACTTAGCAAAGATTAATGGATAAAGTTTTCTGTAAGCATATTGGAAGAAACCTAGAGGTCTATATTGATGACATGGTGGTTAAGTCAGAAAAACCAAATAACCATGTAAAGGACCTTCAGGACATTTTTTCTAGCATTTCGAGATATTCGATGAGGCTTAATCCAAAAACATGTCTCTTCGGCGTGCAAGGAGGAAAGTTTCTCGACTTCATGCTAAATAGCAGAGACATCGAAGCCAATCCAGACAAATTCCAAGTAATATTTAAAATTTAAAGGAAACACAGAGGCTAATTAGAAGGTTAGCCTCACTTTTCAGGTTTCTCCCATGGACAGTTGAAAAGGTGAAACAAATAATGACGCTCCTAAAAAAGAACAAAGATTTCAAATGGACAGATGAATGTGAGGAATTTTTTGCAACCATGAGGTCATTCATTGCATCTCTACCTATTTTGATAAAGCCAAACCCTGATAAGCCATTAATTTTATATCTTTCAGTTTCTGAAGAAGTCATCAGCACAGTTATGGTGCAAGACAAAGAAGAAGGACAACAACCAATCTCTTACATAAGTCAAATGTTCCAAGATGTTGATACTAGATACTAGATAGTAGAAAAAGCAGCATTAGCATTAGTAAATTCAGCAAAAGACTTCAGCCTTACTTCCAGAGTCATATAATGGTAGTAAGGACGGATTGCCTAATCTCTAAAGTGTTGAGAAGGTTCGAGCTGGCAGGAAAAATGGTGGCATGGTCCGTAGAACTATTAGATTTCAATATCAATTATGAGCCTAGAGGATCAATCAAGGCCCAGTGCATAGTGGATTTCCTCAATGAGTTTCATCCAATACCAAACACTCACTCCTTCCAGTGGATATTGCATGTAGATGGATCTTCCAATAGTGGAGAGAGAGGTGCAAGCATTATATTGGAGGGACCTAATGATGTTGCCATCGAACAATCTCTAAGGTTTGGTTTTAAAGCCTCCAATAATCAAGCTGAATATGAATCCCTCTTGGTAGGACTTAAACTAGCTAAAGACATGGGAGTAACATGAATAAAATGCCTCATTGATTCAAGGATCGTAGCTGAACAGGTGAATGACTTTTTTCAAGTAAATGATTCAAGACTACAATAGTATTACCATGCATTCTCCAATGCGAAGGTGAAGTTTGAAGGAGTAGAAGTGATGCACATACCCAAGGAACAGAATGTAAGGGCAAACCAATTAGCCAAACTAGCCAGTTCCCGAAAACCAAGACAATTGTGCACCTTTTTACAACAAAAATTACCTCTCCCTAGTATCTCGATTGTGTTCAGTCTCTACGTCAGGCCAAGATTGGCACACCGAGATCTTGGATTACTTGCAAAACGGAGTGTCCCCTACAAAGCCAACAGAAGCCAAGAAATTAAAGATGAAGGCATCACAATTTTCTTTAATTTTAGGAGAAATTTATAAAAGAAGATTTTTGGCCCCTCTTTTAAAATGTCTAATGATGAACCAGATTACGTCCTCAGAGAAATACATAAAGGTATTTGTGGTTTTCATTCAGGTGCAAGATCAATGGCAAATTTTGTATTGTGAGCTAGGTATTACTAGCCTACATTGAAAGGAGATTGTGCTAAATTTGTTAAAAAATGCATCCAATGCCAGAAGCATGTAAATTTGATCCACTCACCAGTTGATGAGTTAAAGATAATCATGACTCTATGGCCTTCTGCACATGGAGAATGGATATTCTCGACCCTTTCTCCCTAACATGAGGACAATGCAAATGCATGTTGGTAATTATCGATTATTTCACAAAATGGATAGAAGTCAAACCCTGTTCCATTATTTCGTCCCAAAGTGTGCAAAGGTTCACATGGAAAAACATAATGACATGTTTATGCATTCCATACTGACAATGGTCTCAAGTTTATAGACAAAAAATTCAATGCCTTCTTGGAAGGACTTGAAATCAAACATAAAGTGACTTTGGTTGAACTACCCGAAACAAATGGGCAAGCTAAAGCAGCCAATAAAGTGATTTTAAAAGAACTCAAGAAGCAACTCAAGAGATCCAAATGAGGACGGGTCAATCAAATACCCAAGATCTTATGAGCATACTGTTGAATTCCCCAAACATCTACATAGGAGAACACCCTTTTCGGCTAGCTTTTGGGATAGATGTTATGTTGCATATTGAGATAGGAGAACCATCTTTCCAAAGACACATTTCGATAAAGAAGGCAATGATGAAGTACTTCAGAATGACTTGTATTTCATGTATGAACTTTCCTTCCAGCGGACTTAGTTTGGCATGCAACTAGTGAGGCAAGAAAAGAAAAGCATGAAGGTAAGCTAGCTCCTAATTAGGATGGGCCTTTTCAGATTCATCAAGACCTAGGAAACGGAGCATACAAACTGATTCTAAGAACCTGGAACTTGACGCACCTCAAGATGTATTACAATTAAACAAGCTTGTACTTCGTTTTGGGCACTTTTCTCTTTATTTGGTTATTTTCCACCTATTTATAAAAGAAGAACTCTTCAACTCTACTTGTTCCTTACTATTTTTCCAAAGTTATTTGATTACACACAGAAAATTTGGCTTGCTTTAAAAGAGTACCTCCCAAAAATTCACATCTTTGGCAAAATCCGTATTCTACACACAAGAAATTTAGGCTCAAATTCAAGCCTAAAAGAGTACCCTCCTGAAAATTCATATTTTCGACAAAGGTCATACTCAACACACATAAACTTTAGCTCAATTCAAGACTATAGAGTACCCTCCCGATAATTTATATTTTCAGAAAAGGCAATACTTTCCCAAATTTTTTGTTAAGTTAAATTAGGTGCGTCTTCCTGAAACAACAAATTTGGATCAGGAAACGCAAAAGTTGGTACCCTTCCGAACTATACTGTTTCAGCTCAAGCAGTACCTAACAAGTATAAGACAATTTGGCTAAACATTATTTAAATCTCAATAAAACAATACTGATGAAGTAGGAGAGAAACCCCCCCTAGGAGACAGCCTTATCATCTTCTTCGCTTTGGCTTCCTACCCCTCAACTTCATCAACATAGGTGATCTCCGTCGCTTAAGTATCAACTTTAGTTGGCGAAGTTGGAGGAGATTCATTATCTGGAAGGACCTCGTCATCAAGCTCATCGATGTGCTTATATTCACTCCCGAAGATGTTGTGATCCTCAAAATTCAAAACCTTCCGGAATGGTGCCGAAGAAACACACTTGGTGCACCATTTGTTGAAAACCAGCAACATGCTTCACCATCACAAACTCCTCTGACTGCTTCCTATATTTGGCATGATCAGTCAAGGCCTTCTTTAATGCCCACATGTAGTCTTCTTGGCTTTTTCACTCTGAGTCAAAAGAGCTCTTAAGCTCTTTATTTCTTCCCAAGTTTCCTTCAGTGCCTCATCCTTCTCAGCCAAGGATTGGCATGCTTGGCATCTTTTTCCATCAACACCTCCTCGAGAGCTTTAGATGATACCATCATTTTCATCCTCTAGTATAAATATTTTAGCCTGTCCAAAATAGCTAAGAAACTGTCTTCGACCTTTCTTTGGCATTGTTTTTCCGCCATCATCTTGTTGGCAAAAATATGTTTCCCCAACTCCTGCACTCGAGCTTGAAGCTCACAATAATTCTACTACTTGAGGCTCAGATACATTCCTTCTAACATTCTTTGGTCTTCCTCAGAAATCGAATCACTGAATTTGCTAGTTGAGGTAATAGGGTTGAGCTCCTTGTGAAAGAATGTTCAGGGCAGAAAAGCAATACTAATGGCAAAAATTCTTGGAGGAGGGGTTTCGGCCTTGGTCTTCTTTGATTTGCTTGAAGAGGACCTCTTATCTCTCTTCTTCTTCTTCTCCTGCCGCTTCTTGTCTCCTTCTTTTTCTTTTTGTTTTCTCTTCTAGAAATCGAAGACCAGGGGTAGGATGTCCACTAGAGTAGTCTCGAGGAAGGGTTTTGCTCCACTTGGACTTTTGGGATGTTGGCCTCAGCTGAAGGTTCTGGCTTCGATGTAACTTGCAAAAGGCAACAACTTTACCTCCAATGATTGTTATGATCTCTACAAAAAAACAACACAAAATGTTAAGTCCCACTTGGACAGAACTCAATAAAAATTCCTTATAAAAAACATACCCTCACCCTCAAGATCTATAAAAGGAGTTTCTAATGCATATAAATGCAACAACGCTGCCACTGGAAGAGGGCGTTGAAGCGAATCCAGATAGGCAGCTTCGGGCTTCTCCTCATTAGTGAGCAAATCATCAGGGAAATCCATATACCTCCTCAGCACAGGTTCCCAATAGAAAGGAAATAAACAACCTCATTTTTTATCATAAAAATTATTTCGGTCAGCTCAGGATTTATCATGATTTTGAAGAACCCAGACTTAAACCCCTTGAAGGACGTAGTGTAAGAGACAAAAAGAGGGTTATCGGCCTTGCAGAAGAAAGAAACCCACTTATATTTCTAATGACGCTAAGTAGTAAAATAACGAAGGAAAAGACTAGGAGTAGCCTTGGTATGAGTGAATAAACATAAAGCTCGGAACACTTGGATATAACCCTAAGCGTTCGAATGAAGTTGAATGGGGACACAGTTTAACACTCGAAGTACCCCCATAATAAAATCATCAAAGGGAAGCCTAAAATGAAAAACCGAAAACATGCAATCATAGACATAGAAGAAATCCCCCTTATCCTCTACAGACCGACCTAGGAAAACAAAATCTGAGTTCGTTACAAAAAAATATTTGCACCGCCGAACAAGAAAATGGAACTCGTCACAATCCTTAAGGTGACTAACTTAGACTTTGTTAACAAAGTCACTAAGCATTATCCTATTTCAATAACAGGTTAAGAGGGAATTAGAATGAGGGGTAATCCTTTTTCGGATTACCCTTGAGTTTCCATTTCATATCTACTTTAGCTAAGACAGTAGTCTTCTAGTGAGGTAGAGCTTTCGGCTTTGAAGGCCCAACTCAACTTGCTTGTAACTCGAGATGAATTATAGATTCTCCTTTTCTTCCTGAAGCAGCAGAAGAGACTTCGACAGACCTGGAAAGTTTTCCCTTAATAGAAGGGATTTCGGAATCAAGAGAAGAAGAAGACATTTGGCCGAAATATAACATATGGAATATGGGGCGTACCTAACTTTGGAGAAGGACGATTGAGGTTGGAAGACTGAGAAGATATTTTGGCAGAAAGAGAGGCAGAAAATGACAAAGTGAATTTGAATTCTCCGAAATTCCCCCTCTCTTAACTATCATTGATTTTTCTTTGATCAACAATCCATATTAAGTGACTGTTCATTTACCTTTTTCCACTACAGTTTATACAGACATGCTTCCGTTTCACACCCTCGGTATCACTTGGCGCGAAAAATCCAAAACCCCATGCTAGCACCTCTCTAGACATTTTGACCCTATTGCATTGTCAAATACGTGTATTACCTTTTTAAGTCTTCACCCTTGCATTTCTCACTTTGACTAAAACTTGGGGGCAAATGTATAATCATAAGGAATGAAGGATAATGAAATAACCTAAATACCCTCAAATTAGGGGACAAAGAGGAGTTCAGATTTCGGTTTGGCATAACCAAAATCCGAAATAAACACCCTCAAGACATCAAGATGAAAAGGATTTCAACATAACCGAAAGCTGAAATCAGTAACAACCTAAAAACACAAATGAAAGGTGAATACAAAGACTTTGGATTTTGGTATAACCGAAAATCGAAATATAATATTATATCATTCAAAAGAGAAAGTAATATCAATAATACAAGGGATTTCGACCTCGCCGAAAATCTTATGCCCATCAAAATCTAATTAACTAAATTAATTACAGGTTGATTAGCGTAATTACTAATTAACGTTATTCCCAATAAAGCTGTGTGAGGTAAACAAAATACCCGTTGGATAAAGAGAAAACACAACAAATAAAGGTAATGCCTGATTTTAAACAGATAATACCTATCATGTAAGAATCCATATTTTTACTATAAAAATTGGTTATGAGATACATGTCTACCATCGATTCATTGAATTATCTTCACTCTCTACTTTTCATAATCTGTATACTCTCTTAGTTGAGTGTTGAAGTCCTTTTTTTCAAGCTTTTCTCTCTTGTGAA
Organism: Psophocarpus tetragonolobus; assembly: GCA_037954015.1. Taxonomy (NCBI): domain Eukaryota; kingdom Viridiplantae; phylum Streptophyta; class Magnoliopsida; order Fabales; family Fabaceae; genus Psophocarpus; species Psophocarpus tetragonolobus. The sequence goes on from CM075692.1 coordinate 17,917,753, forward strand.
CAAAGAATATCTTTGATAGTTTGCTGAGAATAATACTTAGGTACATTTCAGCAAGAACATTAGTATTATATACATTAGTAAAATTTAGTATATTAAAATATAAATATAAAATTTTGAATTTGTAAATAATTATAGTTTTAAAAGCAATATGATAAAGTTAATAGATTTAAAAATGATTTTGAAGCAAAGAAAGCCGTACAGAAGGTAAAAGGTAGAAGGAAGAGTGGAAAAGGTAAGAAAGTGGCGGTGGTGTGCGGTAGTGGTGTATTGGGCGTTGGTAAGTGGTGCGCACACGTTTATGACTGTGGGAAGTGGCAGGTCGTGACTTCTGAGGTGCCTATAAATTTTAAACAAGAAAAGGACCATCTTCATTTTAGTGGCTCCTATTATACTGAAAAAAAAAATGTTCCCTTAGTTGTGTTCCAAAATGGTGGCCACAACACACTACTACTTTGCCTCAACTTCACTCACGCATCATGCTTCGTCAGTTCCAGTCGTACGGAACTATCTAACATTTTTAATTTTATGTCAACCCTACTTCATTGTATCATTTATCTTCTTCATGCTTCTCCCTCTTTTCTTTTCTTTTTTTCTATTTTAAGAACATCTATACTATTAATAAATAAAATATTTTTTTATATTTATTTTTTAAATACATATTCTACTTTTATACCTATTTGAAAATTAAAAAAATTATTTTACTACTATATTAACCCTATAACTAACTTTAACCAAAAGTTATTTTAAAATATTGATAGCCAACATACATAATTGTCTTACTATATTTATGATATTATATACTATATTATACTATCAATAAATGAAATACTTCTTTTGATATTCATTTTTCCAAATACCATTTATAACTATTTGTAAATTAAAAAAATTTACTTTGTCCTAGGAGCAACTTGAACCCACCACCTCTCCTCTCCAGAATTAAACTTTGTCACCAAATCAATCTTATAACTTTAAAGAAAATTCTACTATAAAATATTGATATCCACATATATAATTGTTTTACTATATTTATATAATCTATAATATACAATATTATATTATACTATATATTTTATAATGAGAAAATGACATTTTGGTGTCTGCATTTTATGATTATTTTAATTTTCTAAATATTTTATGATTGTTCTTACTTTCTCAAATATAACTTCTCCCTTTTAATATATGCACATCTTCATAGTTTTTACATTATCACAAATCAATCTTCCTTAAACATAATTAATATACCTTTCATGATAAATATTTTTAATAAACATGCAAATACACAGGTGCGACCATATTTTGAGTTCTATTCAAACTTTTTCATCTTTCCATTTTTTCAAATTCGTTACATATTTGACGTATTCATTGATGATATGATATGTTTCTATCATGTTATCATAAACAAAAATATAAAAAATTAATAAAATATATTTCAAAACATGTCGCATAATAATTTATTATAAAAAATATTAAATTAAAACTCTAAAATTATTATAATATATTAAAATAGAAATGTGAATTCACAGTTGCAATAACAACTATGTTTTTGCTAGTATTTGATAAAATAAATATATCCAAGACATTTTACTACAAATCATGATTTCATAAACAAATAAAAAGAAGAAGAAAAAAGACATGAACCGAAAGTTTAAATCACACATTTAAACACACCTTCATATCGATCTAAATATTTTTATGGATTAAAAAAATCACTAAATATTATTTGTTTTTACTAAATTCAATGAAAAAAATATCCTCTACTTAATACTCTTATTCCTAAAAATAGGTAATAAAGAATGGTATTTTACAAAACTGATATTATTTTAATAATATTACATAGAAAAGTTAAAGTGATATTTATTAGAAATATTAATGGATAAAAATAATTAAAATTTAAATATAATATTTTTTTTGGAAAATTTTATTTTTCAAATGTGATTTTTTTAAAGACGGGTGAAATATACTAAATAAAAAATATCTAAAAGTAGAATGTACGTTAACTAATGGATATTTTTTGAATAGTATAATGTGAAGATAGTTATACATTTAAATTTATTTTTTCTGCTTATAAGATTTAGGAGTGATTATCATCCTACAGTGGTCCAGTCTTGTTCCCTTTTGTTTCCCGTTACGACAAAATTTTCTGCAAAAACAGAACAATCTTGCATTGAATAAAATGTCCTCGAGTTCATGTTATTGAAGAAAGTTAGCCTATGGACCCTAAACAAGTTCGGTAACGCTGAAAGACTCTTACCCGATCATAAACTGGCCGGTTATATATATAAATACACATATACAGTAAAATAGATTTGACCAAACGCATGCATTAATGCTATTAATATATTTTAAAAATATTCTATTCACTAAAATAATTATTGCAAAATATATAGGTGAATGTTAATTCTTTAGATTGGTTGAAGAGTTATAAATAGAAAGACACCACTGTATATATTGTTGATTTTATTTTCTAATCAAATTTGTACTTTTAATTCGGTAATATATGAAAAAAATATATTCATCATTCTCTTCGTGTAATATCAAAGTGTAACTTTAAATCAATCCTAATACTAATATAATATTCAGAACTAATGTGTTTAGTTTATATTGCACCAATTATCTCCACTAATTTTTAAAATTTTTCTAATAAAATATACACATAGCATAAAATTAATATATAATATAAATATTGACTCCATTAATTTATGTATACAAGTATTGTCCTCACATAACTTAATATTCTAGATTTGTGGTAGATTATATCTAAAATTGTGTTTATCTATTTTTAATAAATATTTTTCTATTTTAAATTCTTAGCCAATATCCCAAAACCAACTATATGCTATGTTTATTATTTATTAAATTTTTTATTAAACATAATTTATAATAGAAAATATAAACAAATTAATTTAATATATTTAAAATAATTAAGGGAGGGCATCCACTTACTTTGAGAGTAAGTTTAAGAGAGTTATTTTTCACTCTCACCGTTCATTTAACTGAAATCTAATGTTTGTATTGAATAACTAATCTTTCCATTAAATTTCAAGAAAATAAGATGTTAGCATGATGAGTAGCTACTTCACTCAAAGATACCTAGTCAAATTAATTCCGACAACAACACACAAAATTTGGTATCCCCAAATAAACTATCGGTTGTTGGGATGGAGTTATACAAGAACAATGTTTAAGGAGGTCAACACACCTTTCTTGAAGTCAGTAAAGGGAAGATGAACACCAACGAGGTTCATCTGTAAACACGATTCAAATTCTACATCTTCCTCCACCTTATCTCATGTAAAAAAGATATTTTTCTCCCACTAAACACACTCGTCCTAGCTATCACACAAAGAAATAACTTAAAAATGTCCTACCTAACCCAAGGGTACAAAGCTTGATGATCAACTTTAGCATCCATTCCCTTATACAAACAATAAACAACACTTAGAACCCCCACTATGCTACAATCAACATCTTAGAGAAAACAAGCAAATGAAGGAGAGAGAGGCATACCTTGAGAACTAGGTGCAAGAGGGTACTCACTTGGTTAGAGATCATAATAGTTATGATCCTAAGTTTCATGATATCTTAGTGGACTACCCACCTCACCTAACCTAATTGTTACCAGATGGAAATAAAAAGAGGGAGAACAACCTCCTTAAAGAAAATCATACTTGACACTAGAACAATTTCTATCCTTAATCTTTTTAAATAAATCATTATCATTAACAATTTTAAATTTAATGAATCACCTTAAAAATCTTTCATTTTAATTATAATTTCTCATAAAATAATATAATATTAAAAAACCAAATTGAAATAAAATAGGAATTATATAATTGATTGTTATTTAAAACAACTAACAATCTAAAATTCAAATATATATTAAATTGTATTAATGCAATATTAAATTATTAGTTTGGAGAGAGAGATGAAATGTACTTGAACCCAAAAATCAATGTATGTAATATTAAATTTTATTAATGTAACGCTGTTATCTACGTCACCTTCGCATTCAATAGAACGTGCATGTCTCCTGGAGTCCATATGGACATCCTTATCATCGTGATAATCGACCAAGGTTTGATGTCGTTAGCCAAAACACCCCAACCAAGTTACTGTACTACAATTTACAATATATATATACACACACTTCACCCACGTTTGCATTAAGTATATCCTATTATATTTTAATTTATTATTATTTATTTTTCTGACCTATATATATATAAATAAAAATAATTAATTTTATATTAATTATGAAAATTAGTTATTATTATTTAAATTCACTTATCTCAATAAAAAAAATCTTTTCTTTTTAATGTCATTGGCAATTTATATTATCAATAAGAAAAGTTATAATTTTAATTAAATTAAATTAAATTTAATAATAATAATAATAGAAAAAAAGCAATTATATGAGATTATATTTGAATAATCACATAAAAAAAATCTTCTTCTTATACATATATGTCCTAAAAAATTACATATTTGCAATTATTAAGTAAAAAGTAATTTATTTATAAATAAAAATTAAAAAATAATCATTAAATTAGGAATTCAATAAATATATATATATATGATAATTTATCCATTATTTTTTCATCCTTAATTATTAATTTAAATAAAATATTTTATATTTAAGTTCAAGACTAATTCATTGAGTTATAAAAATTCATTTAAGATCTCTCTTAAAATTTAAACCTCTATCCATATATTTAAGAGGAATACTATCTTTCAACTATGTTACACTATATTGGTTAAATTTAACTTATGTATGTGTAAAGTCTATGGTTTTAATTATTATTATGACTTTAATTTGTAACATCCCTATTTTTAATTACTAAATTGTTACATAATCTATTTGAATTTCAATTTAGAAACTAGAAATAGATATTATGAAATTTAATCTATCTCAGAATTTTAGTGATACATTATTAAAAAGTGGTATAAAGTTGTAAAATAAAAATTATAGCATTATTAATTATAAATTTCATAATTTATTGCAATTTTAAAGATTTTTATGAAATAAAAACATTTTTTAAAAAAAATAAAATTTGCTAAGCGAAATTTATTCGCTCAGCAAAATGAGTTTTCTTAACTATTAAGAATTGTTACTCGCTAAGCGAAATTCCGTTACTAAGCAATGTGAGATAAAAGTAACTAAATATATTGACGGTCATTAAGCGAAGCTTTCTCGCTAGGCGGCCGACCTAGATTTCGCTTAGCGAAACTTCATCGCTAAGTTATGTGACACAAAAATAATTAAAATAAATTGATAGTCTCTTAGCAACCAAAATTAGCTCAACAACCAAGTGCAGATTTTGGCCATAAATAAGAGAGTTCATATGCGAAAATGGGAGTGAAAAACGAAGTTCTGAGGTGTTGAAACTAGGATTTAAAAGTTGTTCACCACTCTTCTTCAAGCTTTTACTAAGATAAGCGAGAAATGAGATTTATAAACTTTGTGGTGTTAATCTTGATAAATTTATATGTGTTTACTATTATTATAACTTTTGATCATTTGTTGATTAAAATTATTTTCAGATATTTCTTTTGGTCATTTCTTTATTGTTTCTAGATATTTCTTTTGGTCATTTCTTTATTTCTAGATATTTCTTCTGGTCATTTATTTATTATTTTAAGATATTATTTATTACCATTACTTATTCTCTGATATTGTCGTTAGGTCATTTGTTATTTATCTATTCTCTAGATATCATAGTCTAGTCCTCTGTTACTATTCACAACTTATTTATCCTTTGACTTATTTTTTGGAAATTACATTGGTGTAATATATGTTATTCAAAAGATCAATAATTATATATTGAATATTCATAATATAATATATTCATAATATAATATATTCATATCTTATGAAAACTTCAAGGAATTATGTGTCAAGTTTAATTTTCTAAAATTCATAATAAACATGATATTTCTCAAAATCATATTTTAATTTTGTAAAAGATAATCTAAATATGCTTTGTGGTTGCAACCTAACTTGATCTTCCACATCAGAAAAGATGTCTTCAATGCTACTAATAAATCAATTTTATACTTATATTACTATTATGATTACTATTCATGAACTAGAAATTTTTAGATGAGAAATTATTTATATATCCATTGTGATATTTAATTTTTTGAGCCTGATTATAAATAATCTCATGAATGATGATTGATATATGAAAATACTACATATTTGTCAAATTTGGTGATGTTTAAGATTATGTTGAACTGAATTTAGCAAAGTGCTAGGCTCCCTTGTAAAGATACCATATAGGTATATAAGTGTTCGTGTTTTGAGAAGTTAGAATTTGGTATACTATGAGATGAAAGACAGGTTGAATCCTAAGATGATTTTAAATATATGAATATTCAAAATTATCCCACAATGATATTCAGGTTGAGAATATTCATCAGGTAGGTGAATATTGTTGGAAAATTTAAGTATTATAATAGGAAAATTAATTTGTAACATGTGTGTTTAAAAGCACATTAAAATGTTTATAGTCATTAGTCAATTTTATTACGTATTAAATTTAGTTTTTATTACATATTGAATATAATTAATTTGTAAATCGCGTAATTAATTACATTTAATTCTTTTTATCAAAATTTATATTTGCAAGGGCTATATTCATTATGAGGTGTAAACTCAGAGTACTATATATAGGGTCTATGATTTTACTATTAGAAACACCTATGAGCTACTTTATCTCTACTTATCTTTAACCTTCTCTCTAATTTGCATGATTATCTTGCTAGTTCTGTAACCTCAACTTGTTTGAGAGGTTCATGTTGTATCCTGGAAGACTTGTGAGATTACTCGGATAAGTTTTTTAACACAATGTCCAACCCACCTTAGGAAGATAATTTCTACACCTTTACATTGTAGTTACCAACAATCTAAAAGACTTATGAGTGGCCAATTTGACTTCTTTGCTGCCCACCAAATCGCCAATGTTGCACCTGAGGTCCAATGCGCCTTCGCCAAACCTTTTCCAAATGTCTCCAAAATTGAGGTTTTTTTGCTTACTAGAATTATTGGTGATAGCTAGAACATATCTATGCTAGATAATTGTCGGACGTCTACAAACATTTACACTAAAACGAGCAAGGTCAAGTTACGCTTTCATAAAAAAGGTACGCTTATGAAACTGATCACAATAATAATCCGCATACCCCACGTGTAGCTTTGAACCTCACCTTTAATAAAAATAATTGTTTTTGTGAAGAGCCAAAATATTTTATGCCTTAATATTTACCTACGAGAAATGGAAACCCTCCCAAACCTAAGCTTAATTTGGCTGAAGGAGATGATAATTTTGATGCCGGTCGTTTCTCTGGTAATATTGTGACTAATGTGAGTAAATGGGTGGTAGACTTTAGGGCCACCAAACACATATGTGCTAATATAAATGTGTATTCCTCCTATACTCCTATGAGGAATGAAGAAGAACAAGTTTTCCTTGGTGATTCTAGATCTACTCTAGTTTTGGGAAAAGGAAAAGTTCTTTTAAAACTCATATCTGGGAAAACATTGACTTTAGGTGATGTGTTGCATGTGTCTACCATAAGAGTAAACTTAGTCTCTGTGGCACTGTTGGAAAAGGCTGAGGTAAAAGTGACTTTTGAATCTAACCAGATTGTCATGACAAAAAATAATGTGTTTGTGAGAAATGTTATTGTGATCAAGATCTCTTTGTGCTTAATATTTGTTAAGTGATTAATGATAATAAGACATTTTCTTCTTCTATTTATATGATTGATTCATATGATATGTGACATGCTAGATTAGGACATGTTAATTCTTCATATGTTATTAAATTATATCGACTAAGCCTAATCAACTTGCATGATAAACAAAGTAGAAAATGTGAAATATCTTAGAGTGTGGGGGTGCCTAGCTAAGGTTATGTTACCTAATCCTAAGAGAAAGAAAATAGGACCTAAGACATTTGATTGCATGTTTGTTGGCTATGTTGAGCATAGTGCAACCTATAGGTTTATTGTTACTAAAAGTGTGTAAACTCTTAAAATCTTTATATGGTTTAAAATAGGCACCTAAACAATGACATAAAAATTTTAATGAGACTATACTTGTTGATGTTTTTTGTTCTAATGATGTTGATAGATGTGTGTACACTAAACTTGTTAATGGTGAATGTCTCATTATATGTTGTTGGAACCAAAGGCATTCAAACATAATTTGAAGTTTTGGTTTTGCCATTTTCTCCCTTTGTTTTGCTCTTAAATCAATTTTATGGTACCAAACATATTTATAGGTGTGTTACTTGTATTGTGTGTTTAGATAGGCTTGAGAATGTATTTGGGAGGGTTTTGGATAGATTACATAGATTTGGTTATGTTGGAAAAGCTTCAAAAATGGAATTTTAGGCAAGGTAATCGATTACCTAAAAAAAGTAATCAATTACCCTTCAGGAATTTTGAGTTATGAAATTGTTGCTCTCTATGGTAATCGATTACCTAAAAACAGTAATTGATTATTCTAGAGAATAAACAATATAGATTAGTTTTGAGCAGGATATCAGGTAATTAACTGGGTAATCAATTACCCTGCATCAAAATTGATATAAAAACATTTTGTAAACTGATTTTAACAACTTTTGAAAGATCCATTAAGTGTTTGCTTCTCTTGTGAAATTTACATAATTCTCTCCAAGATTCATACCCATTTTTTATGGTTTGAAGTGCTTCAATTTCAAGATTCAAGGAAGAGACTCTATTTGAGTTTTGATCTTTTTGTTTAGCTATTCTTCACTTCAGGTGATATTGTTCTATACCCTTCTTTGTGTTTTTGCACAAGTTTAACAATCTCTTGAGGTGTGTTCTTGAGATTGTTAGAAAATCTTGTAGTGGGGTGTTGTAAGTGAGGCGTTGTGAGTGGTGGGGTGTCATAGTTTAGTAAACTCTTATGAGGTGCAAGAGGAAGCCTCTCTTTGTGTGGTTTAAATCTTTCCGGATTAAAATTTGTATGTGTGGTGTGCATGTACTGAGATTTTAGTGGAAATCAAATTAGTGGGAGGTTAAGTTTATAAACTGAACGTAGGTCAAGTTGACCAAACCAGTATAAATCATTGTGCAAATTCTTTCTTCCTTACACTATTTAAATTTCAATTTTATTGAACTCTTGAAGCAATATTAATTGGGTTTTATGCAACTGTAATTGATTCATAAGTTTTCTTGTAGTGGATCTAATTCTTTCTCCTCATTTACTTAATATTGAATTTGGGTTTTGACACAAAAAGTGTGGGTTTGATTTTTCACTCTTTCTGCACTTTATTTTTTATTCTGACTAACTTATAAAAGCATTCTTGCTAATATTTTCATCAATTACACTTGAAATCATTGTTGGAGGAATTAAGTTGAATGGTGTTTTTCCTAAAGGGTTGAATTCTTGAAAAACTCATTTTTACAAAACAAGGTAGATTTTGGAAATTCCTGAAATGTGACATTTTTTAACTACTCTGATACTATTGAATAGAAAATTTTGAAAAATATTTTAGGTGAATCTATTCAACCTCCCCTTCTAGATCCCTCCTAGGACCAACATATGTTTGTATGTGGATGACATGTTAATCTTTGGTACATGCAATGATATAGCTTTTAAAACTAAATCTTTCTTAGCATCCAAATTTGATATGAAAAACATGGGTGAGGCAAGTGTAATTTTAGTTGTTAAAGTCATAAGGAATGGAGATAGTATAATTCTATCCCAAGAACATTATGTGGTAAAATTTCTTAGGAAGTTTGACTATTATGATTATAAATCTGTGAGTGTCCCTTATGACGCTAACTCTCAATTAATAAAAAATAGAGAAGAATTAGTTTCTCAAACTCAATATGCCCAGATTAGTGGATTTTACTGCACTTGATGAATTTCTCAAGATTGTATATAGCCTATGCAATAGGTAGATTTAGTAGATACACTTATAATCCAAATAAAGATAATTGGAAATCACTTGCTATACTCTTGAGGTATTTGAAAGGTACCATGAACTATAGTATTGAATACAGTGAATTTCCCTTTATACTGGAAGGGTAAAGTTATGCTAACTGGATCTCTTATTCACATGACACAAAATCCACTAGTGAATATGTATTTACACTTCGTGGTAGTGCAATTATATGGAGATTATTCATACAAACTGTCATAGCTAAAAAAACTATGGAATCTGAGTTTGTTGCTCTAGAAATGGCTAACACTGGGGCTGAGTGGTTGAAAAACTTCTTGACTAACATTCCTTTAGGAATGAAACCAATACCATCAGTGTTTATGCACTGTGATTCGCAATCAGCAATACCTGTAGCAAAAAATAAAACTTACAATGGTAAGAATTGAGACATAATGTGTTAAAGCAACTACTAAGGGATGAAATAATTTCCATAAACTTTGTGAAGTTAGAAGGAAACTTAGCAGATCCTCTTATGAAACCCCTAGGAAGAAAAATGGTATTAGAAACATCAATGTGAATGAAACTTAAGCCACTTAAAAATAGACAATGATGGTAATCCAACATTTGTGATTAGAGATCCCATGAAGAAAGTTCATATGAGTAAGAATGATAGAAGACTTTCTATATGAACTTTCTCATGATGAGTGAGAAAGTTCATATGAGTAAGCTTAACTATATTCAAGGTAGTTTATGTTGCCTCTCATGATGAAATACTCATAGATGTAAAACTTTCCATAAGATCCGATATGATTGGGTTGAATCATTATTGATTATGAATCCGTATATAGGGTCAAGTGAGATTGAATTGAGTAACAATAAGTCTACATATTGAGTTAAGTGACATTGAAATATAGGCTAAACCTTAAGTCTTCATTGTTTGTTAAATTTATTAAGATTAATATTGATGGTTTATAAAAATTTCAATCCTATCATGTGTTTGCTTTCATGTATTTATATTCTTATATATTCGTGGTACGAATAGAATATGAATTTAATAAGTATTAGATGATGCAAAATTTAGAGAATTTACTTGGAATACATTGAATTCTTAAGCAAGTTACTATTTTGATGCTCTAATAATCTTAGAATGATAAAGAGTTCACTGCTCTCTGAGTTAGGAATATAAAAAAGGTAGCTATAACAACTAATGTATTATGTTTTAAATGAAACTTGTAATGAACTATATTTTTGCTTGAAATGTTATAAGAAGATTGTGGTTTTTTTTGTAAGATTAGATTTCAAAACTTTTCCTCATTTTCATGATCATTTATTGAGGATTTTGGTCGTTACATAATTAGTATCACCGAAAATGTAAAAGAGTTTTACATTAACGTTCAATTATATTTCTTCATTTGTATGACTTTTAAACTCTGACAGTGTAAAACTTTTTACACTAACAATGCATACAAATTAAACTTTATTATTATGCATAAAAGTAATTTTAAAGAACAAAAGTAAAATAAGTAATTACTTTAAAAAGTAAAAAAAAAGTAATATAGATTTGTATATAATAATTCATCTCTTTATTTTACCTATAATTAAATTATTTTAAATACGTCTTTTTTACTTTCCATTGTTTTCATTTTCTGTATTATATTATTCCCCTTATACTATATTTTAAAATATTTTTAATCAAATTTAAACTAAAGAAAAAGAATCTGGTGATTGTAATTCAGTTAACAACACATACTTATTTTGTGTGAGATAACCTGCATTTTGGACCCTTTATGCAAAAATACATTTTTGAAGAGAGGTGAAAAATGTAAGTGTGACTAATTAAATCCCAGCTGAATGATTACGAAAAAAAAAGTAAAAAAAAAAAAGAGTTTAATTGATATACAATATCAGTATAAAGATTTTTACACTGACATTCAATGACAACTCTTCATTCATGATAGGTTTGTTGACTTTACTAATCAGTACTTTAAAAGTCACATAAATGAAAAGCTATGATTGAACGTCAATGTAAAAAGTGTAAACCAATTAAACTAAAAAAAATTTAATTATACTTTTTATTTTTTTAGTTAGCTATAATAATTATGCAATTTTAGTTTATAGTTCCAATTATGTCAATAATGTTAGATATGAAAAATGAGCAATTTTAATACGTAGAATTTAAGTACATCAATTAAGTCTAAAAAATATTATAATTATATGATTTTACTGTCTTGGATTTAACAATTAACATGGAAATTGAGATTATGAAAGTTAAGCTGGATGCTATGAATTGGCTCAAGGTGTTGTGATACGAATGTCATGGTTCATTATAATTCTCAAACTTCAACTTCTAAGCCATTCTTGGTACAGAGATTGAATCAAGAAAGGGTGTGATGATGCTATGGCAACTAGAATTTAGTGGGGGCATTAGTTGGGAGAAATTTTCACCGTAATGATTAATTGGGACGTTATTGTTTTGGATACAAGTTATTGGCGTTAATTCTCTCAGAAAATATATTCTAGCAGAGGGTTTGGTGTTGTTTGTACTTTCTAGGGACACCAGGTCTTGTCATAATTGGTTCCTGGAATATATAAACTCTTTCGGTTTATGGTATAGGATTTACAAATCCAACAAATAAGACTCATTAATTTACAATGATTTATATATCATATTAGCAGATATGTCGTAAATGGTTTCCATTTTCTATTTCCTTTCCATCCATAACAAATAACATGCTGTTTAATCAATTTTTTTTATAATTTTTTTTTTATTTTTTATATAATTCATTAAATAACATAATTTATTGATCGATAAAATATGAAATAATTTTATGGGAAGATTTTCATCTCATATAAAGAGTTATATTTTCTTAACTAAATTTAAATATATTAATAAATTTTTTTGTTTATAATTAAAAAAAATATTGTTGTAATACAATTTTAAATTACAGTGACGTTTAAAAATTACCCATAATATTTTTAGTTATTAATAAGTATAAATAATTTTGGAAGTCTTTAAGCATCACAAATCATTATGTTAAAGGAGTTTAACACAATTAATTTAACACGATATGTGAGTTATGTAAATTCTTGTATTCAATTCTTATCGGTAAAAAAAAAACTATTATAGTAATATTTTTCAAATTAAATTTCGCACTGTTTCTTTCCTCTAGGACAAATTTAAAGAAATAAGACAACATTAATTTTAGATTGTCGCACAATGATGTGAACAATGGACTGAATAAGTACATTTTTTAGTCGGTTTTTTTTTCACAACATATGAAATGTATGAGAACTTGAGAAGAATAAGGGGTGATTGATGCTCAGAGTTTTGTTGGGCGATCAATATGATTTTTTTTTTTAACATAACGTTTTTTATAAAAATAACCAAATTGAATTACTTTAAAATATAATAAAATAAAATGAACTTTTTAAAAGATAATATATTCAACAACATAAAAAATAAAATAATGAACCAAAAAGGATTTTTAGCCTATATATAATGTAATGATTAAACTAAATGGTATAAATAAAAGATTAAAAATTAATAAAAATAAAATAAACTCATAATCAATATCAATATCTTGAAGTATAACATCATAATAATAAAATGAACATTTAAATAGTAAAGTGGTTAATCATAGTTCAAGTTTGGATTAGGAACTGGTTTGGTAATAAGTTTCATTAACATACAAAATTAAAAGATTTTAGACTGGTTAAATCAATCAATAACCATTTTTGAAAACTAGTTAAATGGGCCTCTATTAAAATACTATTTTAGATTTTTATTTTTCAATATAAAATTAAAGATACATAATTTACTCAAGCATATTAATTTAAAATTAAAGATACATATAAATGAATATTTATAAGGATTAAATATAGGTATATATTATTTTATCAATTTTTTCTTATAAAATACATAATTTAAAAATTTTTTATATCTTAATTTCTTATAACTTTATATTATGAGAATTATTTTTTTAATTTTAAATATAAATTTTTTTATTATTTAATATTTTTGTATTTTATTAATTATTAAAATTTAAACTTAAATATTATAATATATTTTATTTGGACTTTTATATGTACTTTAAATATAAACATAATATTTTATTTTAATATTAAATGTTATAAATTATGATATTTTACTTACTTAATATCATTTTGTTTTTATTTTATTATTAGTTTATTAATACGGATTCAGCCATGGTTCAATTTCAAATTTAATTCTTTACACTTTGGTTAGACTTAGTGAATATTTGCAATAAATTGGCCCAATATTTTAATATTTCGGGTGTGTAGTTAGAAGATTAAAGTTGCAAGAATACTCTCTCTATATATAATTATAAAAATTATTAAATTATATTTTATTTGGGTGAATTCAATTCAAGTTAATTTAGTTAAACGACGTAAAAGGATTGAGGAAAAAAAAAACTCGTTTTTATTTGAGGCTATTTTTTGTGGTGTACATTACCTATTTTGCTGGCTTGTGTGGCAGTCAGGTTTAGGCCACTTAGAAATTTTGGCATATCTACCATGAGTGATGAGGGAGGGCTGGGCTTGCACATTTCTCTTTCACTCTTTTAATTTTTTAAAATTTAAATTATTGTTAGTTTTTATTAATACTTTAGATGACTTCAAAAGAATGATAGTGAATGAGCATAGAGCGACACAACTTTTTCACCAGTCTTTCTTCCTTTTTATTCGAGTGTTCACTCACGTTTGGATATCGACGAATCATGTTTCAAAAGTTTGAACCACACTACCTCTTTTGGTGCAGTTTTAAATTTAAAATGAGTTTCGACTAAATTAAACAAAAAATGTATTATAGTTTATTTTGATTTGGTTTAAATTAATTATAAAGTGTAAGTTAAATTCAATCAATTTTTTGTGATTTGGTTTAATTTGATTTATAATTTAAAATTCTTATTATAAGTATTAAAAATGCATTTTATTTTTAAAATTATATAAAAGTTTAAAAGTTTAACGATTATGCACGTGCATTTAATAATAACTCTTCATTTGTGGTGAATTTTTTAATTTTACCAATTAATACTTTAAAAGTCCTATAAATAAAAAATTATGATTGAATATTATTATAAAACTCTTTTATATTGTCATCGCATACTAATTAAATTCAAAGTTTTTTTTAAACTCTAAAAAAAATTATATAAAAGTAGCAACTATTGCAATTAAAATATTAATCGAATAATTTAAACATTACATTTTACTTGTTATGGTCAAATTGTATCTAATGAAATTAAATCAAATAGTTTTGCTAAAATATTTATTTATCAACTAATGCATATAATTAAAAATTCTAATTAAATATTAAGTTCAAATCATAGAAAATTAAAAAGCAATGAGTAATTATATATGTTTTTTTATGGATTTGCTAAAATAACTAAGGATAAATAATTTTGTTTGATGTAGTTTCAATATTTCAAACTGTAAACTGAACTTAACTATGTGATTTGGAAATTGTAAAAATCAAATCACCTAAAAGGCCAAAACTATACCATCCCAAATTTATATATACTATTTACATAATAAATTCTCTTAATAATTATTTAAATTACTATTATCTATATTCTCAAATACTGAGATATGGATTTTTTATTACGTTATACTAAATATTAAAGCATACATTGTAACACCTACAAAATTCAATGCAAAAGATACGATGATACATACAGTCATAGCTCATACAAAATAGTTATACTAGATGGCTTGTCTCCATTAAAACTTAACTATTACAAAACTCAAGCATAACATAACTTCAACCATAACAACTAAGTCATTCTTAGTAAAATTTGTACATACTTAGAACATATGAACTAGTTTTAGTCAATCCATACATTTACTTATATACATATACTACTACGAAACTTAAACTATTTTCTATACAAAACATAGTAACTTCGTTACTGTCACTAATCCATCATTAATCCTGCTAATTCTAATCTCCATTGCGATAATTGATATTTGCTCATGTGCAAAGCACGATCATCATAATCATATAGAATACCAAAACAATGCAAGGGTAAGCTTATGCACTATAAATCAACATCAACATAACATAAAATTACATTTATATCCAATCTTAATCGCAATAATGATAACTCAACTAATCTATCACTCTTATGCTTCACCTAAACATAAGCACTCACAATCAATCAATCACACTTCTACTTCACCTGAACATAAGCACAAACAATCAATTAATCACACTTATGCTCCACCTAAGCATAAGCATTAACAACATTCCATTGATACTTTTCGGAAAGACTTTACTGAATAGGACACCAAGGCAGTTAAAGACATCTCACAATTGGAGTTTAGAGTCTAAGTGACCTTTTGACAACCAACTGAAGTCAGTAGCATACTCATCCAGCATTGTTTCTTAGAGTTTGTTTGATCCTTATGACATATAACTATTGTACAAGCATATTCCTTATATACCTCCAATGCAAGACTACAAATGTACTCTTCAAGATTCCAACGGTCGAGTACTTACATTGGAACCTCTAATAGAAAACTATAGGTGTACTCCGCATAGGCAGAGTACTTACATTGGAGTACTGGAACCACAATGCAAGACTACAGGTGTACTCCCAAACAAAGAGTACTTACATTGACGTTGTTGGTGTCACTAACTCATTGCTCAACACCCATATTATCAACATATAGGTCACACCCAAGGCTAAGTTACCACATATAACTGTCTGCATTCAATAGGTTCAACAACATCTCATTATCATCATGCATTACAACATATGAATTATAAACACGACTATAATCAGCATCATATTAACAACCAACATTAAATTCTCATAATATACAACAACACTTTAATTCATCCATTTCATCGAAATCAACATCATAATAACTAACTATCAACATTTACAAAGAGCAACATTTCAAACATCATATTTTCAACACAATCAATTTCACAAAATCATAGTATTCAGTTCAAAAGTTCAATAAATTATTTTTTTTACAATCTCACAACCTCCAAAACCATAATTCTTCAACAGATAACAATACGTTTCTCACAATAATCAAATTCATATTTAATCACCTCAAACTATCATTTTCACATAATATCCAAATTCAGCTTAAAAGCTAAATAAACCACAACTTGTTAATATACA
Source organism: Psophocarpus tetragonolobus (assembly GCA_037954015.1). Lineage (NCBI taxonomy): Eukaryota > Viridiplantae > Streptophyta > Magnoliopsida > Fabales > Fabaceae > Psophocarpus > Psophocarpus tetragonolobus. The sequence continues at coordinate 17,934,824 of CM075692.1, forward strand.
CCCTTAAACTGTAACATTTCAAAGAGTAAACATTACAAATCATTAATTCCATCAAACATCCATATATCAAAATATTCCAAATTACAAATCAATCAATTCAATCAAAATTCATTTTAGGAACAAAACCTAAATCCTGAACCACATAAAACACTCAATTTTTCATAATACTCAAATCATAATAAAAAAGGTTCAGTTGCTTAAAATCAATTAACTTTTTAGCTATTAAATCATAGTTTCTCAAATTAAAATAAAGAATTTAGCTTTCTTTACCTATTTCTCCTTTTCAAAGCTAACTCAAAAGAAAATAGAAAAATTCACCAAAGAAATTTCACAGAAGCCTCACAAAAATCTCAAATTAAAGAGGAATCTTAGAAATCAAGATTTTCAAAAAAATTCCCTTTTTAACAAAAAATACATGATCTAAAACAATTGTAAAAAAGGTTCGTGGATTCAAGATCAGACTTACCTATAATAGAGATCACTCAGCAACAACAACTATGGAAGAGATTGTGTCTAAATCCGTTACCTCGAAGGCCACCATGCAAGTCTCCCAAGAGAGATCGTGAGAGAGAGAATTGGTTCGGTTAAGAAGAAATTTCTAAAGAAGAAGAACGGAAGAAAGAAAAAGGAAGTCAGGTGTATTTAGTAACTTTCACTTGCTATTTGCACACCATCATTTTCCTTATTTAATAAATTTCCAAAATCCTTCCAAAATTAGCTAAATCCTTCCGAAATAAAAGAGTAATAATTATTCTCACCTCTCCATCCATCTACCATCAACCGAATATAACCATAGAGCGTGAACATCGATAATAAACCCACTACACCTTAATTTAATTAATTATTTAGGTAAAAAATTAATTTAATTCCCTTCCCTATATTAAATTAAATATAACTAAATATTTAGTTTTCCGTAATACTTATTTTTCTTCTATGAATAACTATTAATTAAACTGGCCCTGTTCTTACTAGAACTAATTTAACTTTTTTTGGTTTTCAATTTTTTTGTTTCAATTTTCATTTTTTAATGTCCTAATATAAACCCACTTGAAACAAATTTTTAACTTGTTTATGAATTTGCCTGGACAGTTTTCGATTTATTTTGATCCGACATCTTGATTTTTGGTAGGATGAAGAAATCTTTATTAACCCTAGCCCTAATCTTATGTAAATAAAATAAAATAATAAAATAATATCTTTTGAATGAAAAAAGATAAATTAAAATATAATAAAATATTAACTTAAATAAAAAGTGTATATACATAGAGCTCAGAAATCGCCCATCCGGAGTTCGCCTTGACAATACAACTAGAATTTCGAACACCTTAAGCTCATCCCAGACTCAAGCTCAGAACTCGTCACACAAATGGAAGCTCGACCTCATTCAAACGATGTCCCTCGCCCACTAACCCTTCTCAAGAAGTCCAATAGACACGAGCAAGACATTCAAAACAACTTAATGCAGCCACCACAAATTGACAGTTACCACACAATTTACATGAGTACTTAATGAACAATAAACGTCATTAACTGTTGTATTAACCATGTTTTGAGTATATAAGACAACACTAAGGTATTTGTAGACCTATCTTAAACACTCTCACTAATAACCTTGACTGACTTAAGCGTAATAGTGTTCATTGCAGGTTTTCCGGTGTCGTTCGCTCAAGGATTAATCTGATAGACTTATCAGAAAGACCTATCTTCTTCTTTTTTGTAAGAACAAAAAGTAAAAATAAAATTAATAAATATTTTAAAAATAAAAATAAATATAAAATTTTAAAAGTAGCAGTTTAAAATATGCAGCTTAAATTATCTATAAAAAAATGCTACAACATGCTTAAAAAAACTCATATACGAGATACTAATAATAAAGTTACACAATTTTGTTTAATTATTTAATTCATAACAAAACTAGCTGAAATGAAATATACTTTAAAAGAGAAAAACCTGTGATAAAGATCTCTCATAAGCCATCAATAAAAGTGAAAAGCTTTTAGATTTTCCAAAAAGGAAAAAAAATTGTAAAATTTAATTTATGAACATGCTCTATTATTGCAACCATTACTTTTAAAAAACACCAAGTTATATAATTGGAAGTTCATTTTGTTCTTGTGATAACTAAGTTTAAATCACACTTTTACACATCTATTTTTCTCCTAACATTAAAGTATATGATATTGTGTTTGTTAAATAAAGGAGATGGAAACTTTGCTTTCTTCTCGTTTCAGACATTTAATTTTGAAAACAACCTCTTATATTTTGATAATTAGTATCCTAAAAACAATAACAAATTAACAAAAAAAAATTTATTCGCAAACACCATTAAATTATATATAAACATATTTTTGTGTATTTTAATAGAATATTTTTTTGTGTAGTTTCTTAACCAATATCTCATGAATTGCTTATTGTATAAAAAGAAGTGTTGTTTGTTCTCATAGTGTCACAACTTCGCCAGACAACTTATACTCAAATATACTCCAACAAAAAAATTATAAACAACTCCAAAAAAATCATAATTTTATAAAGGGAAAATAAGTGAAAAAATATTTTTTAATCATAAGTAACAATTGTTTGATGAAATAACTTACCTACTTTTTAAGCAACTTAAATTACTATGTACGATTACTCCAATAAAAAAATTATTTCAAAAAATCTATTATTTTTTTAATACTCGCTCCTAAACCAACTATGAACCAACTATTATTGGCCTATATAAGGAAATAAAAACAAATTGTCTAAGGGAAATTATAAACAACTCCAAAAAAATCATAATTTTATAAAGGGAAATGAGTGAAAAAAATATTTTTTTAATCATAAGTAACAATTGTTTGATGAAATAACTTACCTACTTTTTAAGCAACTTAAATTAGTATGTACGATTGCTCCAATGAAAAAATTATTTCAAAAAATCTATGAACCAACTATTATTGGCCTATATAAGGAAATAAAAACAAATTGTCTAAGGGAAATTATAAACAACTCCAAAAAAATCATAATTTTATAAAGGGAAATGAGTGAAAAAAATATTTTTTTAATCATAAGTAACAATTGTTTGATGAAATAACTTACCTACTTTTTAAGCAACTTAAATTACTATGTACGATTGCTCCAATGAAAAAATTATTTCAAAAAATCTATGAACCAACTATTATTGGCCTATATAAGGAAATAAAAACAAATTGTCTAAGGGAAATTATAAACAACTCCAAAAAAATCATAATTTTATAAAGGGAAATGAGTGAAAAAAATATTTTTTTAATCATAAGTAACAATTGTTTGATGAAATAACTTACCTACTTTTTAAGCAACTTAAATTACTATGTACGATTGCTCCAATGAAAAAATTATTTCAAAAAATCTATTATTTTTTTAATACTCGCTCCTAAACTAACTATGAACCAACTATTATTGGCCTATATAAGGAAATAAAACAAATTGTCTAAGGAAAATATTATTGAATTACCACATATTTAAAAATTAATATCAGAACAATTTACTATTATATCTACACCTAGGAGTGAGTATATGGATATGAGATTGTGGATTATTCTGTGGACCTCCCAAAACTATGCGAATTGAATTTTGGACTTTCAATAACATAATTATAGGTAAATTTTAAGTTTGCAAAGCACACAGACCTTGCAATCTAAATCTGCGGAATCATGAACTTGGCCTTTAATGTTTAAGGGCATAAATTTTTTGTTTAAACTATTAGTTTGAGTGTTATGACTTGTTTATTGTGAATTGTGATATTTTAGGCTTTTAGTATTAAATATATTTAGTGTTTTATATTATTATAAATGATAATATAATTTTTAGTATGATATAAATAGGGTTTAGTTAGTTTAAAAATATTAAAATTTTTAATTATTTTTAAATATATATATATATACCCAAACCAACAAACTAGTCCATTAAGTCTATGGTTTTTGCGAACCGCATACAAATTTTTTAAAAAGCTCCTTTATTTTGATGAACCAGACTTATCTAGATTGTTTAAAATGTAGGTTTCACAAATCAGACTTACAAGATAGACTAATTTGTTTACCCAGCTTTATTGATAAATCATACTTATTCTCTTCCTCAAATTGCAACATTCATGTCTTCTATACTCAATTGGTTTCAAAATAAGCTCCATATTAGTTTTTTAATATAATATTAATTATTTACTAATATTCCCTAATAATAATATGATTAGATTTGTAAAATTATTATTTTTTATCTATTTATTAGCCTGTCTTAACATTTATAAAACAATTTAAAATAAAACTTATTTTAAAACCAAAATGTAATTTGCACTCCTCAGATACGGTGCATAATAAAGCTCTTGACATTTTTTAGGATTCTTGATTAAAAAAAAAGAGAGGAGATTCTTGATTAAAAAAAGAATCTTAAATAGTTAACTGTAGAATAAAGTTGATAAATTGTTTTTGTTAATAAAATTAAAAACTTTATCAATCTTTGTTTTAGAGGAACAAAGTTTATCAATCTTAAAGAGTTCACCTTCACAAGATACATATTGTATATCAAATAACATGAAAAAAAAAAATTGTTTTCCTAGAAGGAATACCCAATTTCTTCACCAGCTAACTAATTGGATTTGTGACGAACTGAAAATAGCTTATCAAGTGCTATTATTACTAAATATAACAAAAACAACTCTAAATATACACTCAAATTTTTTAAGCAAATTTTCAAGAATATGCTAGAGTTTTATAAAAGTACTCACCATGCATGGTCAAATAGATTGGTTGAAAGTTTTGAAAGAGAATTTTGTTTTATGGGCCAGTTGGTACAATATAGATGGATGGTCTTCAAATTGAACAAAAGGATATCTAGTAACTTTCTCCTCTAAATTTTGTTTGACCAAAAGTTTATCTATTTTTAATCTATTCATTGAACAAGATTGTGCAATTTAGATCGATTGTTGCCTTATTATGACAAAATAAATTCATCTTTGTTTTTGGTGCGAATATAATTTCTTTTCGAAGTCTTAAAGTCACCTTACACGCAGTGCTTTAGACAAATTCAAGAACTTTTCTTCTAAACTAGATAGAGCAACGGTTTTGTTTCTCCACATTACAAGATTACCTCCATAAAAGGTGAAACATCTTCATGTAGATTTTCTATGAATGCATCCACACATTTCAAATGATATAAATGCTTATCAATTATTTAACAATTAACATGTATAGCATCAAAACATTTCTCATGGAGATTGCTGAGGGGTAAACTTCCCACCGTTGATAACCGGCTAATGAGAGGAATCCAACCCTCGGTACTCAGCTCTGTTTGTGTGGTCTGTAACAATGAGCCAAAGACCAAGAATCATCTCTTCCTACAATGTCCAAACATACAAAGGCTGTGGTATGATGTTATCTGCTGGGTTGGGGTCCAGACCCCACTTCCGGAAGATATTAATCAGCTGTTTCTCCAAGCTGCTGGCTGGGTCGTGGGGAAGCGGAAGAAGAGGTGCAGGTATGTGTTTTGGATTGCGGTATGTTGGTGCATTTGGCTGTCTAGGAATGCTATTATTTTTCAGGGGTCCGCGTTGGAATCACTTGACATGTTAATGTCGATAAAGTTCCTCTCGTGGAAATGGTTGTTGTATTCGTTTGGTTTTACTACACGATGTGTATTTTCGGATTGGTGCTCCTACCCTAGATTGTATTTAATGTATATGAAATAAAAGTGTAGGTTAGGTGGAGCATAGGTGGACAGGACAATGGTCTAATGTTTATCAGCTGAAACATTTTGTTTTAACGGATTTTTATATGCTATAAAATAATATATGTTTGCCTGTAAAAAAAAAATAGCATCCAAACATTTCGAATGGTAAAAAAAATTATAATTATATTCAAATACAAATATGGCTTATTAAGTTTTAAATTTTATAATAGAAATATGAGTTTGTTAAAAAAAAAACGACTCCCTTAATGAAATATATTTTATTTGATCCCTTCTATTTTTTTTTTAAAAATAGAAATAGAACCAGCCTTCTATTTTCTATTATATCATTAAAAGTTTTTAAACAATAAAATTATAATTATAATTAGTCCATTGCCTTGCATTGAATCTCCAAACATTGTCTTAATCACTTGTAAGAAGTAAATACTTTAGAATCAGTGGGAGCGTGAATAAAGTAAAATTAAAAAAAAAAGGAAATAAGTGCTTACTTTAAATAAGAAAACAAAGACGTAAGTAGCATTAAACGGATATTTTGACGAAAAACCTAATTTAGGCACTAATAGAAGTTAGAATAAATGGAAAAGCTTTTTTAAAATGGTGCGTGTTGGAGTCCAATAACAAGACTGAAAAAGATATCTTTAGTTAATGGAGTGGAGTCACTATACAGACTGTGATTCAGATCATGTTTGGTCTATCACTAACAAAAAGATGAGGACATCTTTAGGTTAATGGACTCTCAAGATTTCCCTATCTTAATTCAAATAAATTCCTTTATTCTTCTTATTCGTATATCAACATTAACATCATCATAATAATTTATCCCTTTCACGCACGCTCTCATATTTTGCCAAAACTCTAATTTATTTTCTTTACCCCACGCACTCTACCCTTCTTCAAAATTTAAAAATTAATAAATAACGCCATTAAAATAATACACGTGTACCCTTTACACTTAAGTGATCCTTTATCACTCAATGATTTAGAAAAGAAAAAAAAAAGAAGTCATTCATCACTTTTCAACAAAATGGATGCGAAATTGTCATGTTTAAATCATGTACTATTTATTTTCTGTACTAAACATTAAACTATTCACGGGTACCCTTCAACTTGTGTCATAATGCTCTTGATCTTGAAACTTCAAAGTTATCATGATTTAATTTTAGTAACATTTGATAAAAAGACAAATGCATGTTTCAAATATTTAGGAATCACACTGGACATTGGTAGATTATGTGTACACACGATCGATTCTATCTTGAGATGGTGCTTTTGGATTTTTCCCTAACTTGAAGGGCTTTTGTGGTGTGTAGCAGTTCTTTCCACTTTCATCATGTATTGGCTGGCATTGCAATTTTATTACAAAGCCAAAATCATTACAACATAATTATGATAACTGATAATATTCAAATTATGTTTTCTAAGATATATAATAATAAAATGTGGAAAAAACCCTTACATTTGATATAGATAGATGAACAGCTTGATAAGAAGGATCAAAGAATTGACTAAAAGTCTTAAAGGAAACAACATCAAAAGTTGAAAGAGATAATGTCAAGGAGCATTTCTGTTCTTTTATGGTTAATACTTAGTTTGATTTTAAGAAATATAAAGATTTTAATGATGATATAACTTTACATTGTCATCAATTATAAATTATTATTTATAAAGTTTAATAAATTTATTATAAATAACAAATTATAAATAAAATAAAAGAGACAGAAAAGAAGAGGAGAAAAATAATTAAAATTTTCCAGCTTTTAATTTGTAAGTGAACAAATTAAAGAGGAGAAAATCATTAATCAATTTCAACGACTTCCACCATTTTTGGTTTTGCACAATAGACAAAAAATTAAAGAGGATGGAATATTCTGCTTTTTTTTAGAGTGGTGGAATATTCTGCTTTTTTTTAGAGTGGTGGAATATTCTGCTTTTTTCTTTAGAGTGGTGGAATATTCTGCTGTAAAGATAAAAATGCCGGTACTCCATTCTTTTAACACCATAAATATTCTTTTCTAAGGAGTAAATTTATTTAAGTCAAGTAAAATTATTTTTAATGAGAAATTATTATTATTATAATTTGTTTGTAATTTTTAATAAAAATTATTAAATATTTTATTTTTAAATTTTATGTTATATATTTCGAATGATAAAAAAATGTTAAATGTTACTTTTGACTCCTTATATGTAATTGTTGTATAATTATAAATTTTAAAAGTTTTAATTTTTATTATTTATATTTTTAAAATATCGTTTTGTTACTTTTTTTTTTCGATTTATGTTAACAATATTAAGTTTTTGTTCACTTTAATATTTTTAAACACTTAATATTTAAAATAGTGACAACTAAAAATACTTTGCATTTAATTAGTATGCTTTAATAGTGTAAGAGTGTTTTATTTGACGTTTATCACAATTCTTTATTTATATCATTTTTAAAGTATTAATTGATAAAATTAACAAATTAGAGTTTTTACATTAACAGTGTATACTAATTAAACTTAAATACTTGTTATTAGCACAACCATAGAAAAAATATTTTTTTGCTTTAATTATAAAAAATAAAATATTTAATATTAATGTTTTTATTATTTTTATAAGTCACATAATTTTATTTTATTTTATCTTATTAAAAATAATTAATTATTCGTTTTAATTAATAAAAATATCTCTTGACTGACTAAATTAAAGATATATTTTCTATTATTTTTCTTAAATAAATTTATCTAATAAAATATTATTGTTAGTTTAAAAATCTCGTTTTATGTTTTAAAAAATGTCTTACTTTAATATTTATTTTAAGTCAAAGAATATGTTAAACCGGCCCTCCACATGTTCTTGTTTGATCTCTTCTTCATCATTCATTCCCTCTTATTCACGCCTCCTCTTCTTATTCCTCTTATCTTTGTATATGTCTTGGTTATTGTCTCATTTTTCTAATTTTAAAATAAATATAATGGATATATTTTAGCCACTAATATTTTAAATTTATATTTTAAAATTTAAATAAATTTAAAATATTAATATTAAACATTATTGATTAAAAATAAAAGACATAATTAAAATAAAATTTTAAACTATAAAAATCAAAATAAAACTTGTAAAACTTAATACAAAACAAAGAATGAGATAATAGTTCAAAATGAGATTTATACTTAAAAAGCAACTTATGTAAATAACAAGATAAAGTTGTGTTGTTTTTTTATTTTCGGTTACAACAAGATAATGTTGTTTTAACACAACTACTTTGTTTTGCCTTTTATTTGGTAAACCGCCAAATTTTTTTAAAACACGCGTGTTCAACACTTTCCTTATTCCATTTAACTGTTTATTTGTACGTGTTTATTTGTACACGTTGTGCACTTTCTAATAGATAGATAGATATACTTTTTTTAAGAGTAAATTTAGAATTATTGTTTATCCTAATCATCCATCTTTTAAAAAAAATTGAATGGTTGTGGAGTAATTAAGATTAAATTTTTTTAAGAACTATTTTTTATCCTAATCATCCATCTTTTTTAAAATCAACAATGGTAACGAGTAATTAAGATTCACTTTTTTAAAGAGTAAGTTTTGAGCTACTTTTTATCTTAGTCATCTATCTTTTTTAATATTCAATGGTGGTAACGAGTAATTAATATTAACCATTAGATTTTAAAAAAAATAAACTATTAGGATTTTCTCTTGGAGGAAATGAATATTTGTTTATATATATATAAAATAGGTAAAATTACTTACTTATTACAATAATTAAATTTAAAAAAATATTAAAGATAAGAATAAGTATATTAAACTTACTTTTGGAATAAGTGAATTTCTTCTCTATACATATAATGATTTTATATTTAAAAAATTTATTTTATATATTTATTTTTTATTTTGAATAAATGTATTTTAACATTAGTAAAATTATACATTTTTTGTTTTTTTAACATTTATTTTACATAATATTTTTACAATAAATATGATCAAAATAACATTATTATATCTTATTTTTGTGTGTGGTTTGTTATTTCGCAATTATATATTTTTCTTTTATTTCTATTTTTTATATAGTCAGATAACAAGAATTTTTTTTTTATTTTCTCTTCTATTGAAAAACATTAAAAATAATTGTATTTTGCTTCTTCTTTTGCATCACTTTCCTTTTTAAACAAAATAGATCATTATACTCTAAAATTTGAAAGGAAAAAAATAAATAAATTAAGAGAATGTTACATGTCTAAGGAAAGAACACATGTAGTTTGGAATGGGGATAAAATTTTATATGAAGAGTCTTTTAGAAGTCACATTATCCTTGGTACGTAGAAAGTAAATTTTCATGAATAACAAGTTGGGTTAACCTATTTCAACCTATTTTAACACACATTAAACTAGAACAAAGTAGGTTAACCTGATAATAAAAGTGAGTAAGAAATATAAGTCACTATTTTTTTAGGAGGTGGGTTGGCCATTTGATGGATTAACCTAGCCACCAAAACCTGAATTTTTTTTTTTTTAAAAAGTAGATATACATTTTTTTTAGTTGTATAAAATAGTGATTTTGTTTAAACATGCTTTAAATTTTGATGAGTTAGACAAGTCAATAGGTTATCTTACTCCGCCTTTAATTTATTGGGTTAGTCAATTAGATGGATTGAGAAATCTAACTCATTTGTTTTTTATTTTTTGAGTTACATAAGTTGATCCAACGAATTTCACATGTTTTTTCACAAGTTGATCCAATAATATTTAGGAACATACTAAGAACTATATAATACTTCAATGAGTAGAGTATCATATCCTTAAGAGATTATGTAATAAACAATATTTGTACTTAATTCACTAATTAAATATATAACACATCAATAAAGGAAATTATTAATGACTAAAAGAAAGGTAAAGTCTTAACAAGATTTGATTGTGACATTTTATCAAACAATTAGTGACTGCAATATTAATATTGTAACGTGTAAAGGCTTATGATGGAGATTTTGTTGGAATCAAACTTTCGTAGGAATAAACTCTTATAATCATGCAACCCTAATTTCAATCCACATATCCCTATTTTTTGTTTATTTTAGATGTTGGTTAAGTTTGTACGGTGTTGTTCTATGTAGGATTAGCAATTGCTCTATTGTTTCTACTTTGTTGTATTTAGGAACAATTGTCTATATTTTGTGTTTGTATTTGATTAACTGTTTTAGGCCTTTATTGATGTAATTCGAGGCACATTTTAATCACATCTTGTGGCTGGTAGTGCTTAATAAGTCTTGAATAAACTCTGCTTTTTTAAAAAAATCCTTAATACATTGAAATAACAATTGGAATCAAAAGTTAAAGTAAGGATTTACTTTTTGCAAAACCTTGATTCCATTTATAGAACTGAGATTTAATAACGTCTAATTCATAACTAAACCAAATATTGTTTTCTAACATGAATCGAGTCATAGAATAGTTGATCAAACCAAAAGAAAAATGTAAGTATAGAAGTAGTATAAAATATGCATTGAACATTAAATAGAGTTAAGGATTAAAAAAATTACTTCACTAAACTTGACTAAACTCCTACTAGTTGTTCAATTCCAACAATTGATTGCTTAACTGTAAAAATGCATAGAGGAATCAACACATTTAATAAAAAAGTAATGGATATTCAATATTGGAGACGAGAGAAGATGAGAAAGAAAAATTATAAGTTTGTTTCACACTCTAACTAAAAATGTGAATTTATCAAAGCTTTCAAATGGTTGTATTTATAATTAACTATTTTTTGACATGAAATTTGTTATTTTAGTAATAATCCTTCTTGTTGGAGTGAAAATAACTCATGACTTCTTTCTTGCTTCTAGTGTCGCTTGGATGCTGGATTTTCTCATTGAAGTTAAAAATTTAACTTAATCTTTTGTCTTTGTCTCATTTAACAAGGTTGATTTTTGTTTAAAAATCATTCCATGCTTTTTTTTTTTTGGAAAGCTAAAATTTATTCATTAAAGACAATACATCCACTTGTCACACAAGAGATGATAAGTAAAAGTTTGCAACTTATAAGGACATAACAGAAATATGGATAGCTTACAATATATCTCCCAGAAGCAGCAACCTAAACATAAGCCCCCTATACATACCAATGACCAAGTAGAAACAAACTGGGAAGCTCCCACAAGAATGCTAAGCAATTTTCTTCCCAATCCTAGCAATGCATGGAATTGGTTGGGTGGACCACGCTAAGAAAAAGACTATCAAGACTTTGAACAACCCTTTAATCCACAGTTAAGACCTTTGCAAAGCCAAATGCCAGACTTCTTCTACATTAAATATCTCTTTTAAAAATTGTAGTCTTAGCAAGCCAAATTCTCCACAGAAAGGTCAACCAAATTACACTAAAGACATCAATAGTTGATTTACCAGCTACTTTAGAAATATCTAGGAACTGCCAATAACTTGACTAACACTCAGTAGGTAACATAGACACATATCCAAGTTATCCATAACAGGGCATCCAAACAAAATAACTAGATATACAAGAGAATAGAAAGTGGCTTACGGATTCTAGTTCCATGTCACAAAAATCACAACGTATATCATCAGGAGAGATAATCCTTCTCTGTGCCAATTCGACCTTGTTAGGAATTCTTTTCAAAGCTGCCTTCCAAGAGAAATCCACCAACACCTCAGATGGTGCCTTAAATTTCCATAGCCTTTTAAAAAATAGAGAGTTAACTTCATGAGAAACCCCACACACTAAGCAGTACGCTTCCTTCACAAAATACTCCCCAGTACTTCCAGGACTATCTCCCCACCACAACCATCCTTGAAATCCCAACCTCCTATCTAAATAATTTCCTCCTCCAAGTAAGTCTCCATTCCCAGTTGTTATTGCACCAACCCCCCATCCTTGAAAGGAGATTCTCTCTTTGATTGGATAGAGTATACAAGCTAGGAAATAAAGTTTTAAGACACATTCCAAAAGCTTAAACAAAGAATCATCCTCTACCAAGGGTTTCACAGCACTAGAGAGCCACTCACCTAACCCTACTCAGAAGTTAACTCCATAATATCATTTCACCATTAGGACCTCTTTCCTTGCCCTTGCTACCTGGCTACTTCTAATATCTTCCCCATATCTAACCCCTAACACTTTGATCCAAAATGCACTACCCCCTAAAGACCCTCCAGTGCCATTTAGCAAGAGAGCCTTATTGAATGCACCATTCCATGCTCTTTGAAAATTTTATCACATGAGCTTGACTCTTTCTTAAGAATCATCTGGTGATATCTTTAAAAGTAGCTTTGTTTGAGTAAAAAGTTACTTGTGTAAGAAAAATTAGAAATGTCACTCTTTCTCTAGTTCAATAGTAAAAAATATATTAATAATCGGTTGGTTTCACTTATTTTACTTTCCACAAAAAATAGGTATGAAAAGGAAATAAAGTGTAAAAAAAAGTGATCTTTTCAAAATTATCCTTTACTTGTCAAATATATAAAATATCATAAAAGAAAATATTATTTTTTATAATTTATTATTTTAAAATTTTATATGTTAGAAGATAAAAAAAAGTACCTAGAAATTCAAGATTTTGAAATATAAAATTACTATATAAATTTAATTTTTTTATATATTGTTCACAAAATTATAAGTTTTTTATATAGATATAAATTTCTTTATAATATTTTTGTGCTATTAATTGTAGCCAGTTAAAAAACAAATATATTTTGTTATATAATTCAAATATAGTGGAATTTATTAAACAAGATGAACAAAGAAAAATCTATTTTATTTAAAAAATAATAATAAATACATAGATAATTTTATAATTGTAATTATTTCAACTTATAATTTTTTTCATTCCCATATAACTATAGCTTTCATTATATTTTATTTCTCTTTCTTTTCTTTTTTTATTACATTTTCTTTCCTTCTTTTTCATTGCAATTGTATATAACCAAAAAGTAGAAAAATAAAACATTTTTGTTAGCTAGGATAAAACCCGCTGACTTTTTCATCTCACTCTTTCCTTATCCAACTCTCTTACAAGAATAAAATATTATTTTGCCAAAAACCTAAAAAACATAATTTTTTTATAAATAATTCTATGAAAAAGTCAATTCTCTTTTGAGAAGTAATTTTAATTTCCAGTCAAATTAACATTTTTTTCTGTATGTTACGTTAATTTTCCTCTCAACAAAGTACGTAAATCTTCACAAAATCTATTTAACCAGATAAGCGTTATTTCACTCATTTTGAAGTTTTATATCTTTAGATTTTGTCTTCTGGTTTGTGCTTTTATTTATTAACAATAAAAGATTAAAAATATTTATTTTACTCTTATTTTTAAAAATTGTGAAAATACTAAAAAGAAATCTTTAATTTAACCATAAGGCTATGTTTAGTTAAGATAAAAATGGAAATGATGAAACTATATATATATAAAAGAGAAAATAATATATAAAATTTTGTTTTTAACAAAGAAAAAGATAGAAACATATATAAATATAAAAAGTATGCGGTTCCGTTAACCTTCTTATCACTTCTTATCCCATATTCCTTCCTGGATGTGTCCAATCCAAAGATACCGTGAGAAGGAACAATACTTATAATATAACCCATACAATACATATTATTATATGAATTAAATTTGATCTCTTTTATTTGAAGTATGAAGCTTTGTTTATGGACCCTATTTAAGGGTGTACGGTTACTGGTACTCGAAAAAGAAAGGTTGGGAGGGAAATGCGTATGTTTTGCATATGCATTCCGAGTAATTCAATCATGTGTTATGGCCGATGCTGTTCTGTTCGGTACATAAGAAACAAAACGTTGGAATTGGTTCCGTGGAACGTCACTCACACACTCTGAGTCAACAAAAAGCTTGAGACCCGTCTTTTCATTCAATAAAAAGTCGATGTATTGGGATCAGAATCAGAATCCCATTACATTTCTATAATTAATTCCCTATTATAAATAAAACACTACAGTATATTTTTCATCTAATTTTATTTTTAATTTCTTTCATTTTTTATTCCTCGTGGTTACTCTTTGTAATAGTACTAACGTGGTAGACCATGATGACACCGTCCAGTGTCACGACTACAAATCATGTCATTAGGGATTTAAATTACAATTAATTAGTAAATTTTGTAGGCACTTAAATCAAAATTAATATAAGTGACACAGATTTAACATGTTTGTTGGGATGAAAAAAAAATCAAGAATTAAAATTAAAATAATAAATATACAAGATTGAGTAAATGATATTTAAAGTTAAAGTAAATATCAAAATAAGATAAAGTTTAAATATTAATATATTTTCATGTAATCAAAGTTTTGTATTTTTTAATTAGTTTGAAGTGTGATAAAATAAATTATTAAGTAAAATTTACAAAAATTATTTTGTATTTTTTTTTTGTAAAATTGTAATATTGTAAAAAAAAACTAGTTATGCAAGATTTACTTTTTGTGCTTTTATTATTTATTTTTCTAAAATCATGACTTTTTTTTGTAAAAATAAAAATATATTTTTTAACAAATTTTTTTTTTTTGAAAAAAGAAACAATTTTTTTCCCCAAAGTTTAGTGGTTGGCCCACCAACCCATCTAATGACAGAACAAACTAAATTGTTTAACCTACCCTTATTATGGTGGAGTTGTTTTGTCCTATCCTATTTTTGATAGACTAAAGACGAAGCAAGACAAAACGGGTGAGAGACACCCCTGTTATCTTGTTATATCAACATTTTTGCAACATAGAAACCAATAATAAAGACAATATAATATTTAAAAATTATAAGATATAACTTTTTTTTTTACAAAAACCAAAACCAAAACTTTATAGAATTAAAAACATATTTAAATCATATATAATATTAAAAAAAGTTATTCCACGTCATCTATAGCAAATAAATTTAACTCATATAAGTAAATTATTAATGCGATATTTCATCTATATTATTAATAAAGAGAATTTCTTATTTTTATCTTCACTTTTTAAAATACCTATTTTAGCTTTATACTTATTTGAAAATTAAAAAGTAAACTATTTTGTAATAGGAAGAATTTGAACTCACACCCTCTTCTTGTAAAATTTTATTTTGTTACTAAATTAACCTTATATCCTTAAGAACAAAATTACTTTTAAATATTTATATCCAACCTACTTAATTATCCTACTATCCATGAGTTTTGCAAATAGATGTATACACTTGATCATTAATATTTTTAATAAAAATACAAATACATACGCAAAATAATATTTTAAATTATTTAATGATACATGAGTTTTGCAAAAATATATAACAAATAATTTGACAAAAAGTAATATTGTATATTACTCCTATTAAATTATTTAATGTAGTGAGAGTTGTTTTTTTTAAGAGCATGTAGTGAGAATTCTTAAATCTTGCATAATAGTAATTTTAAAAAGTGATGTTAACCTAATTTTTTATTAGTTAATAATATAACCTTGTAGAAATTAATGTCTAAATTTACTGAGAGTCATATTTCCTCATCTCTCAAGGATTCATTATCTTTTTATTTCCTAAAACATTTATAAACGTAAATAATGCAAGAGTAAGTCACTCCTCCTTTAAGTTCATATTACTATGAAAATTATTTAAACCTTCTTACCGTTCAATTCTTATTTGTAAAAAAAACAACCTATTTTTGTTACACCTTTAACGCACTCAATGACGATTAAAAGTTTAACACGTTTTTTAGATTAAAAAATCGTTTTTAGTAAGGTTGTGTTATTTTGTTAATAATTGATATACTTGTTTAATCATGTTTTGTAGGTTCTGTAAACAAACTTTTTAGACTTAAATAATTTTTTTCGTCTCTAACAAGCAAGAGTGTTTTTATTAAAGTCATTTATATTATTTTTTCATTAAATTTTATGTATAATTATTTTGTTAAAGTTTTTGTTGTAAAGAAAAAAATTGTTAATTGGTACACAATAATGATTAATTACGTCATTAGAGAGTCTGAAATAACTTAGTCGATTTTTTTAAGACAAAATATATTCTGATATCTTATTCATTAAAAAATTTTATAATTTTAGACATATTTAAAAACGATTAATATTCTTTTAAACTATGATGTAAAAATTATTGACGGTCAAAGTATAACAAAAAATTTAAAGGAATTTTACACAAAAAAGTATAAAGTACTTTGATAAAATCACCCCTATTTATTAGGAAAAAACTTATTTAGATATTTATTGTAAAGACTTGTTTAATTAATAGGTTATCCGTGAAAGTGAAATAAATAATACAAAGAATTAAATTTTTAACTATATCTAGATTAGTATAGTAATTGAGGAATAACTAATTTTATTAATAATATTGATATTAGCTAATTAATTAATTTCAAAACACTTAAAATTAGAGTCAATATAGAAAAATATCACCGAAGAAATTTGTTCACGAGTTTACTCCGATTCTATCAAGTTTACTCCGATTTTACGAGTTTACTCCGATTTTACCAAGTTTACTCCGAGTCTACTACTTTTTTTATTTTATTGCGATTTAACTCGTCTGGGACTTGTAAACTCGTAAACTTGTACAATTTTACGAGTTAACTCGCGATTTTGATAACCATGTTCCTCACCGTCGCTCAATTCTCTTAGTTGATAAAGTTCTCTCCCTTTGCATGGTTGCATAAATGTCGACGGATCGGACAAAATCTCTTTCGTTGCTTTTGATTTTGATAGGTGATCAATATAAGTAAGTTCGGTCATAATTGCTTGAATCTTTTTCCGTTTGTTTCTGATCCTATTATTCTCTTTGAAAAGAAAATTTCTTTAAAATCCTAATTTTTTAGGTTCTTATTTGATCTAGAATTCTTGACAAGTTTCTGAGTAATCTCTTTAGGAAGATTCTCCTAGTTTCAATTAAGTCGGCTTTTAAAAAAGGAGAAATAGGTAAGAGAAGTTTGATGTTTATTTTACTTTGAAAGAACAATGATTTAATAATGCAAATGTGTTTGTATGTAAGTAATTGAGGTTGTGATTAATGCCTTAAGCTTGACCACGCTGTGTGATTTTTATAAAGAATTGTTATGTGGAATATTGTGAAGTGTGAATGTTTAGTAGAATTTATACAATAAGGTAATTTATCTTGTGTATGTATTGAGGTTGATTTTGCAATTAAATGATAAAATGTTGAGCTTATGCTTGTTTGGAAATTGATGAATTGTATGATGGGTTGTTATGAGGAGGTAACATAACTTCTGATATGGTACATTGAATTAGGGATGTGAATACGTGTGAGTGATTCTGGTGCTAGAGCCTTGTGTAGATGATGATGTAGTGTTAGGGTTGCATAGGGCGAGCCCTGGTGTTAGGCTTTGAAGTGGTCAAGAATACACCACGTGATATACTTAGATGACAACGTGATGTAATATTAGGTCAGTTAGACCGAACCTCAGTTGGTTATCTATGAGTATGCTTAGACTTCAACTAAATGTTGGATAGATCAGATAGATACTAGACACTAGTGTGGGGGAAGTCAGATGAGCCACTACGTTGGTATCTGAGTTCAATATAGTGAGTCTTTTCGAAAAACGTCAGTATGTGTGATTCTAAGTATCTACGTTTTGTGGGAACATAGCGTTGAATGCCTAGTGTAATTTGCTGGTTGACAAGTTCATGTTATACAAATGACTAATGATTTACACCATTTGTACTTGACTTGTTAATTTTATATTCCTTGAACTTACCCTTGCATTGCTTATGTATTCTGTATGACTGTGATGATCGTGCTATGCATGAGAACAAATGACAACAGTGGTTCCCAGAGGCGAGACAAGCAAGATTGATGAGGAGGATGGTTCGTCAGACATCAAAGAGTGTGTTTTGATTTTATAGACTGTATAGACAACTTAGTAAGACTATGTTGTATTAACTTGGGTGAGTTTATAGTTTGAATTTATGCAAAGATTATGTTTAGTAATAGCTCTTTTGAACACTTGAATGAGACTGAATGTATGTTGAAGCTTGAGACATAATCCTTGAATAAATTTTGTGCTAGTTAAGTGAATTGAGTATAGTTTGATTTATATGATCTTGATGGAAATAGGTATGCTAGAATGTCATAGATGGTTAGATTATTACGTTGTTTATTGATTGAAATAATTATGCAGCTGAGGTTTTGCATACTACTAAGTCTCGTTGGGCTATGAATCTCACTCAACAAAAGTTAGTATCTATTAAATAAGTTTTTAGATTTGAGTCTAGTGAGAGGTTTCACCCAACATAAATTCTTTTCTGTTAGGATTTAATTTGGATTTGCGCCCAACGACATAACTTACTAAGCGGAGTCCCTTCACTGGGACAATTTATATTAACGTCCTCGCTGCTCGATAATGATAGCTAAACGAGCTACTTTGTGTCTTGTTGGATAACTTATTCTACTTAGCAAACTAGTGAAGTGAAAATCATGAGCCTTTTGTTTGAAATTTTTAAAATGTTGAGTTTTTAATTGTCCTGAGATTATTGTATTATGATTAATTGTTCTATTGAATTATTTTGAACTTTAAAAAATGTGAAAATTGCTTATTTATTTATAAGTAATATTTCTTGAGATGTTACATTTGTTTTTTTAGTTGGTAATATTTTCGTAGACACTACTTCAATATTTTAACTATTATTAGGAAAAAGTTTACTAGAAGTATTAAATTTAGATTAACTTACATTTTTTGTGAATGCAATATATGTAAATGGTCTCTTTTGATACTCAATTTATTGGATATACTTGGGTAGGATTCTCTACACTCTTTTGTTTGTTAGGGGCTTCTCAAATGTAGACAGATACTCGGATTTTTTAGATTTTCTTAACTTCTTTCCTTGGGAATGATTTGACCCTTTCAGTTCTAACTATTTCTTTCAATTTATTAATATATTTTAACGTGGTTCAATTTTGATATGGCAACATAATTGGATGTCAAGTTGTATTACTTTTATCCACCTTCCTTTTTGTTGTAAAAAAAATAGTATTTTAACTTACACCTTCTTTTTTTTTTAAAAAAAAAAAGCTTATACCTTATATTTTATTCTCCTTTCCTACTTAAATTATATTCTATATAAATGGAATCTCAATCCTACATCTCTGTTTTTCTTTTGAGAACGAGAACTTTGTAAAATGGAAATGAAACTTCGATTCTGTTTTTTAAAAATTGGAAATTCTCTAGGTTCAAGATTGCATATAAAATTTCGTGAAAAAAAAGAGAGGATTGAATATAAAATAAAGTTCAATTCCTTCTCACCGAATATAGAATAAGAATTTATTTTACGTATGTATAAGCTGTATTCCAAAATAACTGATAAGAATAATTTTCTACGGGTGGTACTATAAAGTATTAAATATCATTGAAAATAAGTAGCCAAATTTTTGCCTTTGGAAGAGTCACACAGTTAATTATGGATACACTTTTTAATATTTAGTGTAATTACATCTATATCTTTTCTTTTTTCAAATATTATTTTTGTACTTTGGAAGTTAGTGTAAAATTTAAGAAATATGCTAGTATAAGATTTTTAAATATATATAAATTATAATTATAATAATACATAATAATAAAAAAATTATATATAATATAAAAAAAAGTATTTGTAATTTCATTAAACTCAAAGATACATTCGTAATTGCTTCTATTATTTATATAAGGTTTTATGAAGTGTTTACTCTTTATATCTTAGAGTGACTCAACAGTGTTGTTATAATGCGCGCATCCGAATATTTCAAAGCTAAACTATTAAATTTAGGTTATACCTTTATGTTAATTAATTTTTTTTTGGACAAAACCTTTATGTCAATTAGTTAAAGGGACTGAAAAGTCATCTTTGAAAATTATGCAACTTGTTCCATTAAAAAAACTACAGAATTATGCAACCTATTATAATATGTTTTCCTTAATTTTTCTGTATCATTAAAAAAACTTCGTTTACACCCTATAATCACCATATAAATATAGGAGTCACACAAGGTTAGGTATGGATACTTTTTTCTTTACTATATTAAAACTTCTCTTGACTTAAGCATTGATACCTTAATCATATTTTCGTATGTATAAATTCTACAACCTGCAGAATCACTATTTCCCCTTTATATATACACACAACACACACAAGATATACATAATAGGCTTGGTAAATTTGAAAAATAATTAAAAAAAATTGAATTGCAATATTTTTAAGTGATGTTTTGAATAAAAGATACGGCTACTTGTGGTTGAGTTACTCCAATAACTTAATCATAACTAATAAATAACAATTATATAAATAGTTATAATAATTATAACTATAATCATTATCTCATAACTAGTTATCATTATAAATATTTGGTTATATATTTATAGTTAGTTACATCATCAAATATATAAATTACTAGTTATTTAAGTATTATTTGTCTATAATCTATTAAATAATCAATTTTAAAAAAAAATCATTTTTAAAGTTGATTTTGTTACTTAGCATGTTTTCCATAGGAATGTGACTAATGAGGCGTGTGATATGTTAAGGAAAATTTTTTCTACTCTGCAAATTATTCATAGTGTTTGTGACCTTTGTGACAAAGATGTGCAACGCAGGTAGCTTTTTTTGCTTATTATTATTCATAGGATTGTAGATACTTCCACAAAGGTGTCGGAGATGTGAACAAAGTTTTTTTTTAGCATTTTTTCACCTAGATGTGACTATTGTCATAGATGTGTGGACGATATCAGCGAGAGTTTCTCTACTCATTGTATTATCCACAAGGATGTGACTTATGTCACAGATGTGTGTATATCTTTTTTTTTTTGTTAGTGCATTTTCCATTGGATATAGCCACTTCACTTAGGTGTGGACGATGTCAGGAATTTTTTTCCTTTTGCAGCATATTTTCCATAGGGATGTAGTCATTGACACAAAAGTGTGAATCATGTCATCATTAGAAATAACCGATTATGAAATCAAGTTTAACCAACACTTATTGAAAACAAAAAATAAAGCTAAAGGAATTTCACAATAACTAGATATAATCAATTATAAAACCAAATTTAATAATAATAATTTATTTAATAAAATTAAGTTAATTATACTAACCTTATCCTTAAAACAAATTATAATTTTATAACCATATTAAAATAAATGGTTATTATATAGGTTGTTTTGAGCGCCCTAATCACAGATAATATAGATGATTGATTGACTTGTGTGTCTAATGTAAGCTTAGCGAGAAACAATCATATACGGGAAAGATTTTTTCTCCTATACAATATACATGATTTAGTTAATAAGATGGAGTAGGAAAGGTCAAAAGATCAAAGGACTATTAAAGTTATACACATTATTTGTAATATTTTATCATAACAAGCCTAATGTCTGAATGTACTAGTATGTATTGCAAAATTAAAGTTAGACTTCTTTTCTAAAAAAATTCAGTAGGGAAAAAAAGAAGAAGACACAATCAGTGAATGGAACTCACACATTCATTATATTTTTCTATTTCGTATTAAAAATTCTCAGAATTAATTTTCTATTAACAAGCCTTGTTTGTAGTAGCATTACTATTGTGATTGTTTAACCAAATTTATCAATCAAGGATTTCATATTCATGGAAAATTTGTTGTCACGACTTCTTCTCTTCTTGTTTTATCTCTTCATTCAATAAAGGTTGTCAACTTGTCTTTAGGTCTATCAATCAGATGATGTACAGTTTTGCATTTTATCAAAATTATATGGATATGAATTATAATTAATTCATTAATCTATTTATGGTTTAATTTTTTAATTAAAATATATCTATTGACATTTTTTATATATATGAAGGGATATCTAATCCACCCATAAAATTAAATTTAAAAATAAAATATTTTTATGGTTATTTCAAAATATTTTCTCTAGTTTACAAAAATTATTTTTGAAATATATTATAATGTTTTATAATTCACTTAAAGAAACGATGACTTATTTCATTGATTTCTTAATATAGTTGAATGAATAGTTGCTTTTTAAAATTTAAACTATTTGAATAAGTCATAAAAATAATATATGAGAAATCATTCTACAATATTTTAATAAAAGAATAAGGTGGTGTAAATGTTTTTATTTTTATTTTGTAAAAACTGTTTTCATTTTCAAGTTTTCAATATTTAGAAAATATGTTTGTTTTTACTTAATATTTTTTATTTTTAAAAAATAATATTAATATATTTAATCAATTTTAGCAAAAATACTATAAATTATTTATATATAGTTTAAACTATATTTATATATTATTTTTTTATATATGATTACAATATTATTATTAAGTTTCAGATAATGTTAACTTTTAAAAATACTAAAAATAACATTTTTCTATTTCTTATTTTCAATTATTTTTTAAAAATGATTTCAGTGATTTTTTTTTAAATTGTAACAAAACATGTTTTTATTATTATTTTCTTCTTTTTTAAAAAAAAAAAAAAAAACAAACCAAACCTCATCTAAAGTTGATCATTTAATTTGAAAATTATATACGATGGATTAGTCATCCGTTTAATGGATGCATGCATCTAATCGAATCCCTTCTTTTAAATAACTTCATGGACTAAATTGAGTGTACAAATGGGTTGTTACAATTTTTTTACATGAATGGACAAATTGATGTTTTTTCTCCCAATTGCCAGCCTAATCGTCATCCCACTTTCGTTGATTATTTGAATTCATCTGAAAGTATGAAGAAGACTATGTTTGAATTCTAATTTAACTAATAAGTTTCCACGTTCATACAGATTACAAAATAAGGCTAGCTTTGTGAATATAAATTTGATTGTGTTTCCTTTATTTTAATTAGTTGAAAACTGAAAAAATTAGCTAAAATGGTAGTTGAGATGCTTTCAGCTCCGTTTAGATAATAAAAATCTAAAAGTTTTTTTAGAAGCTACTAGTTTTTTTTTAAAACACTCCAAGTAGCTTTTTCAAAAGATCTCTTATTTTCAGGCTACTAGTTGGTTTCACTTTTACATGTTTATCATTCAGTAATTAATGTATTGTTCTATGTTAATTCTCTCTCATCACATCATATATCATCTCTCTCGTCATTTCTTTCTCCTTTATTAATATAATTATAATAATTTATAATATAAATTTATAATTATAGAAAATTATAATTTAAATATGTAATTTAAAATTTATATATTTAATTATAGAAATTATAATTTAAATATCAATTATAGTAATTTATTATTTAAATATGTAATTACATAAATTTATAATTTAAATATGTAATTATAATTTAAATATATTATTATAGAAATTTATAATTTAAATATATAATATTAATAACTTATAATTTAAATATATAATTAATTTATATGATTATAATATGTTATCATTATTTTAAATACCTCATTGTTGATTTAATAATTAATTATACTCTTATTTTTCATTTTACAACTTTCAGCTAGTTGATCAACTAGTTTTACCAACTAATTTTTTAGCTTTTAACTAGCTTTTTAACTTTCAGTTAAAGTTTAACTTTCAACTAGTTTTGCGAAACATACTCTTTGTCTTCATGCTTAAAAGGCTTAGTCCTATTAGTTGACGTATGCGTAAAATGGACAAAACACTTTATTCATAATATGGCTCTTAAGTCTTAATTCCCTTCCATTAAATACTCTTACAAATAGATAATTTTACAAATATAATGAATTTGAAATATTTTTTTTATAGACACTTATTTAAAATATATTAAATTTAAAATGCTTTTCAAATTATTTTATTTTTTAAATGCTTTGGTTAATAAGGAAATTTAAATTTATTGAATGTTAATTATTTTTATTTGATAGAATATTTTAATTCTGACTAAATATAAAAATTTATTTTAATATTAAACAATATTTAATAATTCAAAAATATTGATAAATAATGTTTTTTAGCTAAGGTTGTTTCAAACGTCCCTCAAAGTTTCTTTTGGGTTAATGTTAGTCAAAATTATTTTATTTAACAAAAGTTTGGAACAAGACAACTCTCACAACATGAATATAAATTTTGTCATTAACACACATTCCATAATACTATGGAGTAAAGCAAAATGTTGTGACTAGTGCTTTAGAGCTTTACATGTTGAGAAATAACTTCAACCAACGTTTGCAAAAAATTTGATCGACATATCCTAAAAAAATGTTCACAAAAATCAGCCAAAAAATAACCTTAATTGATAAATAATTATCTTGTGTGCTTAATTTTATATGGGCATATAAAAATAATTATCTTAATTCTTGTTTATTTATTATTTAATACTTTGTTTTCTCTCTTTATGTAGAAAAATGGGTATGATTATGAATTTAGATTATAGGTTTAATTATATTTAGATATTACTATTATTTTTTGAAAATACATATACTGGTCATGGAGTTAAACTAAAGTAAGAGCATCTCTAAGGGTTGATCTTTGATATTGATCTTGAACCCAAGATCAATTTTTACCAAGAACACCCATTGGAGTAAATGAGGGTAATCTCCATATGGAAATCTGTTCTTGTAGAAGAACATCCAAGATCAACAACCTTAAAAAATGTATTTTATTGTCTCTCTCTTCTTCATACCCGCCCAAACCAACAACAATCTAGAAACCAACTCTAAAATCAACCCAAAATAACAGATTAACAACAAAAACAATCATTCAACAATAAAAACAAATAGATCAACAAAGAATAGATCATGAAAAATATCAATCATTCATAAAATATCAACCAAAACTATCCAGCCTTTATTTGTTAGCTCTACTATTACCACCCTAATTGTAGCATTTTACCCATTGATTTGTGGCATTTCTGAATGAGTCATTTGTCCTTTGATCATTTACATTCCATGAAACAATGTAACTCATGTATTTTGAGTAATAAAGGGTTTGCATGTAATACTTGACATTATGCAAAGCAAAAGAAATTACCTTTTGCGTTGACACTCATATGCATCACAACCTCTTAAACTAATTCATATAGATATATGGCGTCCATGTTCCCAAGCATCTATACATGGACATTGATATTTCTTAACTATTATTGATGATTATACCTGTTTTACATGGATTTTCCTTATGTCTAATAAGTGTGAGACTTATAATCATGTTATTAATTTTGTTCTACAAGTTGAAAATCAATTCAGCACCACTGTCAAAGTCATAAGAACTGATACTGATGTTGAATTTTAAATGAATCAATTTTACCTAGCCACACGAATTATCCATCAAAGTAGCTGCATTGAAACCCATGAAAAAAACAGGATTGTAGAACGCAAGCACCAACATATTTTAAATGTTACTCGTACTCTTTTATTTCAAAGTAATCTTCATCATTTTGGTGTTTTGCTATTCTATGTGTCGTTTATCTCATTAACTGTATCTCTACTCCTTTCTTAGTTTATTAAAACATGTTTCTTCCTTTCAAAAACCTTGTAATGTTTCTATCATTCATGTTTTTGGCTGCTTATGCTATGTTAGTACTCCTAAAGCTCATTAAAACTAGACCCTCGTGCTCATCCTTGCATATTTCTTGGTTTCAAGTCTCACATAAAAGGGTAGCTCACATTCAACCTTCACACTCATAAACTTGATGTATCTTGAAATGTTATCTTCTATGAAGATAATTTCCTTTACCTTTCCACATTCACCTCTACACCCTTCCACTCTGTGTCTTTACCATTTCTTTCTCACCACACTTACACCTCCAAGACACCTCCAACTATACCTTCATCACCCAAGCCTATTACCGTCACCTCCCCTACTATTAATGATCCTGCTAAATTAATTACCTTAGCAATATCCATCATTGTCCTTCTCCACCTCCTATTCTTCCAACTTGTCGTTCCACCAAACCTTATTTACCTTCTTCCTACCTAAAAGACTTCCATAACACACTTACATCAACTACACCTCTCCCTCCTTGAACAAGATAGACACACTTTGGTTTTGGCCAAAGACCTCAACAACTCTATACAGGGACCTCGGCCTTAACAGGTGGCTCGGGCTGGACACCATGTTCGACCAGGGATATCCAGATTGCAGCAGATCACAAGTTTAATTAACACAAATCTTAACTACTAGCTGAAAACCTATGTTAAGGCTGTATTACCTAAGTCCATACTGTCTAAGCAAGGCCCAACAAGCATAGACCCAATCCATCCCTATAAATAGGTAACAGTATCGAGGTAAAAGGTATCTTATCTTATTGTTTACCCATCACTCTGAACCGAACACTACACTGACTTGAGTGTCGGAATGTCATTCGCAGGTAGCCCACCTGTTCGGATCTTGGTTCACGCACAATCAAGTCAGAGGAGCAACAAGGAAGATACTATCTACCCAATGTACCAGAACATTTTGGCGCCCACCATGGGGCTCGAAGTAAAACTTTAGACTTCACCAGCAACAACTATTGACCGACTATGGCGAGAACTCGAAGCAATGGAGGAGGACCTAAGAACCATACTAATGAGGGAGCAGGAACCAGAACCATAGCTGGCAACCCCGAGGTGGTAAACAAGTTCAGCCTAGCCGAGGTCATCAGACTACTGAGGGAAGAAGTAGCTGAGTTGCGGCATGAAACAACTGAGATTAGGGGAGGACATCAGGCAAAAAGTGGTGGCTCAGACCATGCAGGTGAAGAATCGCATGAGGGAGAATCGACAGCACCTATAAGAGGTCGACATCCTTAGGTTTTATCAGCAACCCCTTTGGGATCCCAACCTCACCACGACCACAAACCAAGAGATAGTCCCCTGTAGGGGCTTTCGAACTACACACATCTGCAGGTTGAGGTAATCCCCTCATTAGTCAGACCGCACCACCCATTCACACTAAAAATAATGGAAATCCCACTTCCCAAAAGTTGGAAACATGTTTCCCTCAAAAAGTAAGATGGGACCTCAGACCCTGATGGTCACTTAGTAGCCTTCATGACCCAGGTGGGAATGTATACAAAGGACTAGATTGCCCTGTGCAAAATTTTCCCAATGTCCCTTCAAGAGGCAGCCTTGAATTGGTTTATTCAGATTCCCCTGAGCTCAGTAGATAGCTTTCAGACTTTAACTTTCAAGTTTGGAAACCAATTTTCCACATCCCAGGCTCATCAATTCACCTCGCAAGCGCTGACGACCGTAAGGCAGGAGAAAGCAGAACCTCTCAAGTCATTCATGGAATGCTTTGGGAGGGCTGCATTAAGCATAAAAGACTTACATCTAGAATTCACCCTCCTGACCAACTTGCAGCTAGGAGATTTTGCCAAGAACATGATTTATGTTCCCCCGAGGAGTATGGAGCAAATGAGAAGTTGCGCCGTTTCTTTCATAGAAATTGAGGAATTGCAGGCGTTCTTGAAAAGAGACCAGGGAACCATTCCCAGTTCACACTTAAGGGAGGCAGAGAGAGGAGACAAAGGTAAGAAAAATGAGCAATTCAATGACCAACCATCGAGAGGGTCGAAGTACAATCATTACACCCCCTTGAACGTTTCACATTCTAAGGTGCTGGAACAAGCTCTGTCTATTGATCTTTTGGTTATGCTGAGAAAGGCCAACACCTCTCTAGGAGCAGATGTCAGCAAACACTGACGATACCACCGAAACAAGGGGCAATCCACCGAAGAATGTTTAGCATTAAGAGGCAAGATTGAAGACCTCATTTAGTAAGGTCATTTGAAAAACTACCTTTATCAGCAAAGTTATCATCCCGTCGCCCCTCACGCTAGAGCTTACCAGAGAAAACAAGACCAGGAGCACCAAGAAGGCGCACATGGACATTATCATCGTAGGGGGTATAAGAGGAGGAGCAGAAGCCGAAACAGGTCCAGAGAAAGAGGTGTGGCTTACCAATTGGGCCCCCTAAAATAAGGCAATTAATACCATAGCAAGAGGGTTTGTTGGCGAAGGAGTCACGCTATCTTCACGAGAAAAACATATGTGAACCCTGCAATCTGTGAACTTAGTAACTCCTCACCTGAGGCCTCGAATGTCAGCCATCATATTCACGAATAAAGATTTTTTGGGCTATAGACCCTGTGCAAGATGATCCTGTGGTTATCAGCGTCGAAATATCCAACTGTATTATGAGGAAGACCCTGATAAACCAAAGGAGCTCGGTCGATGTGCTTTACCAGAGAATGTTCCAGGAACTCAGTATATCACCTGAACAGCTGAGGCCTTATGACGAGCCACTCATCAGCTTCCGGAGAAAGAGTTTCAACGACAGGATGCATTGAATTGTGGTTCAAGTGAATACTTCATACAATATATTACTAGGAAGATCCTCCCTTAACAAATTAGGAGTTGTAGTGTCCACACCTCACCTAGCCATGAAGTTCTCGTCAGAGGAAGGAAAGGTCATCACGGTTCACGCTGACCAGAGAGCTGCCAGAGAATGTTATCTGGCCAGCCTTAAATTTCAACCTTGGGAGGACAAACAGAGAACTTGTGTTGTCAATATGCTTATACACCTAAACCTTGTGGGTTTAGATCTCAATCCTAGACCTGACGAGGCAGAGAAGGCAGAGCCCATGAGGGACATCCAACCCATCAGGATTGGAAAGGAAGTAACTCAGGTCACTTATCTCGGCTCCTTCCTTCCCAAGAAAAACTAGAAGGAGATCACGATAGTGGTATGAGAGAACGCTGACTTGTTTGCTTGGACATCTGCCGACATGCCGGGAATTGACCCCCACTTCTTGTACCACAAATTATCAGTATGCGCTTTAGCTAAACCGGTGGCCCAAAGGAGCTGGAAAATGGAAGTCGAGAGGTCGAAAGCAGCTAAGGAAGAAGTCGACAAGCTCAAGGCAACAAGATTTATAAGGGAAGTTAAATATACCATATAGTTGGCAAATGTGGTCATGGTGAAAAATCATAATGGGAAGTGAAGGATGTGTACTAATTACACAGACCTCAACAAAGCATGCCCCAAGGACGCATACCCTTTATCCAATATTGACAAGTTGGTAGATGAGGCTTCAGGGCAAGTTGCCCTTAGTTTTTTGGATGCTTTCTCTGGATACAACCAAATCCAAATGCATCCTATGGATGATGAGAAGACAATGTTCATCGCTGAAAAAGCCACGTGTTGCTATAGAGTCATGCCTTTCGTCCTAAAAAATGCCGGGGTGACTTATCAGAGGCTCATGGATAAAGTCTTCCACCAACAGATAAGGAGGAACATGGAAGTGTACGTGGATGATATGGTTGTCAAAACCGAGAAGGCTTTATGGCATGTGCAAGATCTGAAGGAAGTCTTTAACACTCTAAAGAGGCATTCGATGAGACTAAACCCAGAAAAATGTGTGTTTGGGATGTAAAGGGGGAAGTTTTTAGGATTCATGATCACGAGAAAAGGGATAGAAGCCAACCTGGACAAATGCTTGGCCATCCTAGAAATGAGAAGCCCAGTCAACCAGAAAGAAGTACAACGCTTGATAGGTAGGTTGACAGCCTTATCTCGTTCCTGCCATGCATGGCTGAAAGAAGCAAACCTATCATAAGCTGCTTCGAAAGGTGCAACCGTTCAAGTGGACTAAAGAATGTGAGGAGGCCTTTACAACCTTTAAGAAGACCTTAGCCACCTCACTAGTGTTGGTCAAGCCAATCTCAACGACACTTATAGTGTACTTTCTGTCTCTCTCTTAGCTATAAATGTTGTCACAATTCAAGAAGCGGAAGGGATCCAACATCTTGTGTACTTCACCAACCGCATCCTACAAGACGACGAGGTCAGATACCAAGCCGTGGAAAAAATGGCCCTGACCCTGGTGAGCACAGTAAGGCGTCTGAGATCCTATTTTTAAGGTCACCAAATTGTTGTCCGAATAGACTACCCTATTGCGAGAGTCCTGAGAAAACCACAGCTGGCGGGGAGGATGGTGGCATGGTTCATAGAGCTCTCTGAGTTTGATATCCAGTATGAACCTAGGGGTTCCATAAAATCCCAACTGTTAGCTGATTTCTTAAACGAGCTTCACCCTTGACCGAGGTAATAGGTAGCTCGCCCACCTTATGGAACATCCATGTAGATGGGTCATCTGGAAGTAGTGGAAGCGTAGCGTGGATCATCATCGAGGGACCAAAGGGGCTCACTGTTGAATAGTCATTATGTTTTGGCTTCAGGGCTTCCAATAACCAAGCAGAATACGAGGCCTTACTCACTGGCTTACATAACACAGGGGAAGGTGCCCACAGACCGAACCCAAGCCAGGACAATGAGAATTAAGGCAGTCATATTCACCATGATTGTAGATGAATTATACAAAAGATGGTTCTCAACCCCCTTATTAAAATGTATTATTGACGAAGAAATTGATTATGTGCTCAGAGAAATACACTACGAAATTTGTGGCATGCACACAGGGAGAAGAACTTTGGCTGCTAAGGTACCGAGGGCAGGGTACTACTGGCCTACTCTTCAAAAAGATTGTTCGGCTTTTGTCCAAAAATGCATACAGTGCCAACAACACGACAATCTTATTCACCAACCAGCGGATGACCTAAAAGCAATAACTACCCCATGGTCGTTTTGTATGTAGGGTATGGACATTCTTGAACAATTCCCCATGGCGAAAGGACAGGTAAAGTTCTTATTGGTGGACATCGACTATTTCATGAAGTGGATTGAGGCCGAACCCTTAGCCACCATTTTAGTACAAAACGTCTAGAAATTCTTGTAGAAAAACATAATCACCAGATTCGGGATCCCTCATGCCATTGTTACAGATAACAAACTTCAATTCACAGATAACAAGTTGAACTCCTTCCTAAAGGGTCTGCATATTAAACACAAGGTGACCTCAGTGGAGCACCCGCAGTCAAATGGGTAGGTCGAGACTGTCAACAAAGTGATCTTAGGAGAGTTGAAGAAAAGGATGACGGGGGCAAAGGGGGAGTCAGCTGAGATGATCACTGAGATCCTCTGGGCCTACAGGTGCACTCCTCAGTCCTCTACAAAAGAAACGCCCTTTAGATTAGCATACGGAATGGACACAATGATTCCAGTAGAGGTAGGGGAACACTCGTTCCGAAGGACCCACTTCAATGAGGGGGATAACCAAGAAACTATGCTAGCCATGCTAGATTGCATAGGCGAAGAGCGGGACAAGGCCATCATAGCTGCTGAGGCATGCAAACAAAGGACGGCCCGAAGATTCAACATTAAGGTCAAAACACAAGAATTCCAGTAGGGTGATTTAGTGTGGAAGGCAACCGGAGAGGCTAGACAAGACAGGAAGGAAGGAAAGTTGGCTCCCAACTGGGAAGAACCTTTTTAGATTCACCAAAGTCTTGGCAATGGTGCCTATAGAGTAGAAGAACTATCTAGAAAGCTCATCCTGAGGATGTGGAACTCTACTACCTTAAGAATTATTATAGTTAGAACAATATAATACTAACACTCTTTTCTTGACCTAATTTTTTATCCCTAAGGAGGGTTTTTGCTAGGAAGGTTTTTAATGAGGCCTGAATTTAATCCAATAACAAGATCACTTGTTCCAGTACTTTCCCTTCCATGAAGAACCTTGCACTAACGATTAAAGTGCCCTACCAACTTGACACAGAGTTCGGTCCAGGCATCACTAGTGATTAAAGTGCCCTACCTCATGAAAACAAAACATTAAAATCTGCAAAGCTATTAGGAAAGACTTCGTTAAAACAAATATGAAGCATTATATAAGTTATAGGCAAAAGGTAAATAAAAGCTTCATTGATGACTGCAAAGTTTTGAAAATACAAGTTCGGAAAATACAATATTAGATAGTAGGCCTGGATTACAAAAAGTCAAAAGGCCCACATCTCGGCCTGTACAAAAAAACAGAAGCCTACACAAAAATGGGGACTAGAGAAAGGACACAAGCCCGGTTATGCAACCCCATTTCCGCCACCATCTACCTCTTCTCCATCTTTGACATCATCGTCCTCTATATCAACACGCTCAGTACGAGAGGGGTTTATCATCATATAAGGAGCGTGGGCGTCGGGATGCAAATCATCTGGTACTTCATCAAAATGTTTGAACTCCCCGTCAAAGAAGTCCCAGTTGGAGTGAAACTTGAAGTCACAAGGGAAGGAACTGAACTGGTAGGCTTGGCGCACAGTGTGACAAAACCCGGCCTTGTGCTCGGCACATATGTCTTTAGTCGCCTGCTTCTTATACCTCAAGAAGCCAGTTTTGGCCGCCTTGAGGTCACGAATCAGAGACTCGCGACTCTTCTCATTTTGTTCACGGGCAGCATCAGCTTCTTTGTACATCTCTAGCGCCTCCTCAATCCTCTTGTCTTTTTCCTTAAGAGCCGCATCGTGTTCTTCAATCGAGATCATGATGTTGGTTTTCTCTTTCAGTTCAACAACCTCAGCATTTAAGGAGTCTACGACCTTAGTGGCCATTTCTAGCGACTCCTCAGAATGCTTTAGTTATTGTCGCAGCTTAGTGGTTTCGATGATGAACAAATGACGGCCCAAAGCTTGCAAGCAAGCTGAAAGCTCACAATAATGGACCTAGTGTAGAGTGGGATTAGTATTGATAATGTGTTGTTGGCCAGTCTCAGAAAAATTTTCTCCAACTTGGCATATGAAAGCAAGGGGATCAAAGTCTTCGCCAAAAAAGGATGAGCTTATTATAGCTGAAGGAGCAACTAGGCTGGAGGAAAGGTCTTTGGTCTGTTACTTCTTGGACTTATTTGAAGAAGATTTCTTCCCTTCTTTGCCATTCCTCTTCCCCTTTTCTCTCCCCTTCTTGATCTCTTTTCCTTTGGACTTGGACCTTGCCCTAACTGCCTCGGGGGTAGGAGGGAGAACGTCAACAGGAGGATCCTTCGATAAGGCATCCAGCTCAAAAATCTACTTAGGGACGCCTTTCTTTTTGTCCGAGGATAAATCAGCTAAAATCTGTCTGCTTTTGCAGAAATCCATCACATTTCCTCCTTCGTCCATGATTATGCCTATATAATACAACACACCCATTAGATCGAAACACATACATGACAAATAAGCAAGTTAAAAAATAAGCAAAGTATACATTGTATTTGACTCCTCACTCTCCAAATCCTCAATCGATGTAGGAGATGGGAAAAATTTTATCAATCTCCCAATGGGTAGGCACTGAGGAAGCGAGTCTAGAAACACAGGCCTCGCTGCTTCCTCGGCTGTTAGCAATTTCACAGGATAGGAATCATACCTCCTCGGCGCTCGTTGCTAGTAGAAAAGGAACGACTTTTCCTCGTTTTAGTCACAAAAATGCTTAGGACCGGTCTCTGGATCAATCAAAAGTTTAAAGAACCCAGTCTTGAAGTTCTTGAAAGAGGTGGTGTATAGTTAAAGAATAGGATGTTTGATATTTCGGTATAAAGACACCCATTTACAGTTCTGGTAGGGACGAGTAGTGAAGTGGCGCAAGAACAGTTCGGGGCTAGCTTTAACGTGGGAGAATAAACACATGGCTTTGAACGCTTGGAGGTATGCCCAAACGTTCGAATGTAAATGCGTGGGAGCAGTATTGAGAGTGCAGAGAACTCCCATGGTGAAATCATCAAAGAGGAGTTGAACGGCAAGGTCCTAGAAAAGGCAGTCATGAACATAGAAAAACTCACGGCTCTCCCCATCGCTCTTGTGACGGAAAACAAAGTCGGGCTCGTCGAAGCTTCCATTTCGACATTGACAAATGAAGAAGGGAAAGTCATCGGCCCTTCACATCTCCACACTCCTCATAAAGCCCAATAAAACTTTCTTCGTGTTGTAACGGGAATAGTAGGTGGCAAACTCCCCATCCACCCAATTATACTCGGGGTCTTCAATAGGGGGAAACTCCTTTTTGGGGTTCCCCACTCCCTTGTGATCAGGGGCCTCGGGACTCGGCGACCCTGTAGCAGAAGACGGGTAGCAGAACACACATTACTACCCTCTCGGAAGGGGGTGACTTCGATTGGGTTCTAGGCGTCACCCCGAGAAAAGGAAGAAGAAGAAGGAACAGAACTAGTAAAGGAAGAGGAAGACATTTTCGAAACGAAGTACCTTTTTTCTCTTTCGCACGTGAGACATTAGGTTGGGAAGGATTTATAAATCTTGGCTTAAAGGGTAGAAAATTTGGTGAAGAGTGGCTGAGAATCACCCCTACATATAGCCAGAAAAACCCAGATGAGGCAACAGATCCCCACCGTCCAAGCCTCTCCAGATTAATGACCCAAATTCCATGCCTTTTAGCTCCTCACCCTTCCGTCTTTAGCAATGGTCCAGATCTCTCGCCTTTCTGGTTTCCTGCCTTCTCACACTTGGCGCCACAAGGCTTCCACTTTAATTGAGATCCCTGACATTCTACTCCTCTTTTCTGAGTTTCTTACTTGTCTCTTGAAACTTCAGTTCTTGTTGTGCCGCGACTGAAGCTGGGGGTAAGTGAACATGATAGACACACTTCGATCTTGGCCAAATACCTCGGTAACTATATGCAGGGACCTCAGCCTCAACACATGGCTCGGATCAGACACCATCTTTGGCCAGGGATATCCGGATTGTAGCAGATCAAATTTAATTAACACAAATCTTAATTACTAGCCAAAAACCTATGTTAAAGTCGTATTACCTAAGTCCATATTGTCTAAGCAAGGCCCAACAAGCACAGGCACAGTCCATCCCTATAAATAGGTAACAGTATCGAGGTAAAAGGTATCTTATCTTATTGTTTACCCATCACTCTGAACCGAACACTGCACTAACTTCAACGTTAAAGTGTCTTTTGCAGGTACCTCACCTGTTCGGATCTTGGTTCATGCACAGTCAAGTCAGAGGAGCAACAAGGAAGATAGTATCTACCCAACGTACTAGAACACTCCTAAAAGGTATTCACTATCCTTTTGAGTAATTTCTCTCTTATCATCATTTATCTCCATCTTTTTGTCATTTTGTTTCATCTGTTTCCATTCTCTCTAAATCAAAGTCATTTGCTGGAGCATCCAAATTTGACTATTGGCTTAAGGCCATGAATAATGAACTCACTGCTTTTTAGGCGAATCACACATGGACTCTTACTTCCTTGCCTCCTAATAAAAATTGTAATTGGTTGTCATTGGGTTTACAAGATAAAACACAATGTAGATGGTTCCATTGAGCATTATAAAACTCATATTGTAGCAAAGGGTATACCCAAATAGAGGGTCTTGACTTCATTGGTACCTTTTCCCATGTTGTAAAGATCACCACTGTCTAGCTTCTCCTAGCTCTTACTGCTATCCATCACTGACACCTCAAGTAGCTTGATTTGAATAATGCATTCTTGCATGGATAATTGAATGGGGAGGTTTATATGCATGTCCTTCCTGGTTTGCCTTCTCAACCAGGTTAGGTTTTTCATCTTTAGTGATCTCTTTACAGTCTCAAACATGCCAATCGATAATGATATGCACACATTTCAACCTTCCTATTGAACCATGGATAGCATAATTCATCTACTGATCATTCTTTCTTCTTAAATTCTCGAGTTCCAGTACCATAACTCTTCTATTCTATGTTGATGATGTTGTGTTAGCTAGCAATGATCTATCTGAAATCACTTGAATCAGTTCTCTCCTTGATCAAGCCTTCAAGATCAAAGACCTCGAGGTGGCATGTTCCAAGGCTAGTATTCATCTTTTCCAGCAAAAATATGTCTTGGATATTCTATCTAATGTTGGTTTACTCACTTTTCGCCCAACCTCCACTCCAATGGATTACACTATTCGTTTGACATCTACATCAGGCACCCTTCTTGCTGATTCGTCCCCTTATTGCAGACCTTTGGCCATTGATTTATCTAACCACCACTTGGTTAGATATAACTCATGCAATTCATCATCTTAGCTAGTTTTTCTCTAAGCCCACTTCTGATCATCACAAAGTCGTTCGTCATATTTTGTGTTACTTGAAGCAAGCTTTCAAATCGAGAATCTTCTTTGACCCTTCCAGCTCTCTCTAGCTCAAGGCCTTTAGTGATTTTGATTGGGCTGGTTGTGTTGACTCTCATTAGTTTGTTACTTATTTTTTAGTTTATCTTAGTCATTCTCTTGTCTCTTGGCGTTTGAAAAAGCAAGCTACGGTCTCTTGCAATTGATCAGAGGTCGAGTATTGTGCACTAGTAGCCACCACTTGTGAGGTTTAATGGTTAACTTACCTTTTGGAAGATCTTCATATTTCTTTTGATTGCTCAACTCTTCTCTTCTATGATAATGATTCAACTATACAAATTGCTTCCAATCAAGTCTTCCACCAATGCACCAAACACATTGAGATTGATTGTCATGTTGTTCGAGACAAAGTCAACCTTGGCCTTCTTAAACTTCTCTCCATTTCCTTTTCTTTCTAGATTGGTGGCATTCTTACTAAAGCCTTGCCTCCTCACACTTTTCGTGAGTCTTGTTCCAAGTTGGGAATGTTCAATATCCATTCCCAACTTGAGGGGGGCTCTAAGCCATCATTGAAGAATAGCTAATTAGGTGTTAGTTAATTACTTTGTGGTTAAGCAACTTCCATAACTGTTTCCATTTTTCTGTTATTTTCGTTAGTTAGTTTTCTATTATACTATCCCTCTTCCCTCTTTCTATATAAATACTTATATTTCATTTTGTAATAAAGCAGGTGATTGTTGTTAATTATTCTTGAAGCTCTTTGTTTCCTCTTTCTTTCATTTTCTCTCTACCTTTCGATGACCTTTGTTACTAATCTCAAATACAAAATATGGATATTTCTAAAATACCCTTCATTGAAACTTAATATTATGAATAAAAAAAATCATGATTGTAATTAAATTAAAGATAAAGTTATTGTCATATCTAATAAAAAAATTCATAAATATTTTTTAATGTCTGAAATATTATATATATATATATATATATATATATATATATATATATATATATATATATATATATATATATATATACTCAACATTCTTTTCAAATAAATTAAATTCTTCTATGTGTAATTAATCTTGATGGAAAGGGAGACTATTAATGCTTTCAACATCATATAGGTTATTTAATAAGATTTTCACTCACTAAAGTTATTCTATTTTCTCTTTAACTCATATAAATAAAATCATAAGCAAATCTGGTTAATTTTGTTATATTTAATATTATTTCTATGAAACTTTTCATTTAATTACAATTATTACTATTGTTTATTTATGATATCAAGTCTTAATTAAGAGCATTTTAGAAATGAGAAAAAGGAGTGCATTAGTGTAACTTTTTTTATAGTAGAATTAAATTACAATCTTTCATTTATTTATGGTAAGTTTATTAACTTTACACATTAATACTTAAAATGTCCTATAAATAAAAAGTAAGTTTATTAA
This sequence comes from Psophocarpus tetragonolobus, assembly GCA_037954015.1. Classification (NCBI taxonomy): domain Eukaryota; kingdom Viridiplantae; phylum Streptophyta; class Magnoliopsida; order Fabales; family Fabaceae; genus Psophocarpus; species Psophocarpus tetragonolobus. The sequence continues at coordinate 17,972,796 of CM075692.1, forward strand.
CTTTACACATTAATACTTAAAATGTCCTATAAATACAAAATTGTGATAAAACGTCAGGTAAAACTCTCTCATTGGCAACTAATTTCTTTAATTTGTATGAATTATGACAACTAATTTCTTTAATTTGTATGAATTTATATATTTTTTCTTATATACAAGTGTAGAGGAGTGTAAATAGAGTATTCCTTAGGTACATGTTCTCAACTTATTGTTTTCACTAGTGTTTTAATTGTTAAAGATCAGGTTAGCTGGTTCAATTGGGGTCTAGGTCCTAGTTTAGTGCAAATCGACCATAAAATCATCTATCCATTGAAGTGGTATAAAATTGATTAAATCGTCCTGAGACGGGTAGAATTGGTTTGAACTGTTATTTATTTATTATTTAAAAAAGGCCAATTTTTTTAAACTTTTTCAAGTTGCTAAATATATCTAAGCTTTTACTAGTTTAACCCTTTAATACTAAATCTAATGAAAAAAAAAGCTAGTAAAATGAAGGTGTATTTAGAGAGATCTTTTTATTCATTTCCTAATTATCTTTATAATTTATATATAATTTTTTTATTATATGTTATAACTTATGTTTTATGCCTTATAACTTATGAAGTATGTATAACTTATAAACTTTTAATTTTTAATATTATGATATAATGTTATTTTTGTTTGATATTGTTTAGTATAGTTACTATAAATATTATTTTATTAAAACTAGTTCAACATTGGTTGAACTAGTAAATTGTGAATAAGTATCTTATTAGTTCTATTACTCGTCCATTGTTCCTAAAGGTTGATGAGTGGTTTTTTAATTGGCTAAAGACTTGTAAAATCGCACAGTTCGATGGATTTTTGTGCTACTCAAAACTAAATGCTTGATTGATTTGCTTTTGTTTTTAAGTTTTTGAAAACTAGTTTCCAAGAACTATTTTCTGGAAAAAGAAAAAAAAACTTGTTTGGTAAGTATTGTTTGAAAATTGTTTTGGAGATGTGAAAATAAAAAAATTTGTTCATATTTACAGAAATATCATTAATGAAAAGGGAAAAAAACCTATTTTTCTTGTATTTTGAGTTTTCAAAATAAAAATACAAAACTTGCTTACAATTGTTTCCCTTTTTTACTTTTAAAAACTAAAAAATCAAAACTGTTTTTAAAAAACATTAATCAAACGAATTTTTTAGTTTTTAAATACTGCAAACAATTTTAAAAAATTGTTGCCAAACAAACACTAAGAGCTTGATTGATTTAGTTTTATTTTTTGAAAAAAAAAATTAAAAATAGTTTTCAAGAACTGTTTTTTAGAAAAAGAGAAAAAAAACTTTTTTGATAAGTATTATTTAAAAACTATTTTGAAGATATGAAAATGAAAAAAACTTGTTCGTTTTTATGGAGATTTTCATTAATGAAAAGTAAAAAACAACATATTCTTGCTGTATTTTGAGTTTTTAAAATAAAAATAGAAAACTAAAAGTAAAACTACTTACAGATGTTCCTATTTTTTAGTTTTTAAAGACTAAAAACTAGAATTGTTTTTGAAAATTGCTTTAAGAAAAGAGTATTCAACAAGTTTTTTAATTTTTAAATACTAAAATACTGCAAACAATTTCATAAAACTAATGTTAAACAAGCATGAAGTTTTTTTTACTAAAACAGAAAATGACATTGTTTTGCACTTTTATTTAATTTTTTGCACTAATATGAAAAATATTTCTTTTTACTAAAAATATAATGCAATTTGTTTTGGTTGAACCCACAATGTTAAAAAATAGAAGTCTATAAAAGAGTGATTGTGTGATTTTTCCGAATGCTTGCACGAGGGAAAAAAAATTAAAAAAAATTCACAAAAGATTCTCAAGGTTTGTTAACCATGTCAGTAGAAGAGTTAAATTTGAGGATTTGAACACAATATGCTTATGAAACTTCAGTTTATGTGCGCAAGACTTCTTCTCCTGCACACTAGCTTATTTAATAAGTTTTAATCGTAACTTAGAATATAAAACATTTCTCAAAAATTTATTATAAGCAATGTGGAATTTTAATTCATTGTAATATTATAAGGACTTCTAAAATAACACTAAGCTTAATATGATTTATTAGATTTGTTTGCTATTATATATGACTTAATTTTGCTTAATATATCACTATAGGTCTATATTAGCAAAAGAAAATGTAAAATATAGTATTTTATTAAATCCGATTGAACTTTTTTAAACTCATATTTTCACCGATTTAATGACTAATCTAGTTTTAAAAACCTTGATTTTCACTTGTCATGTCATATAAATGTTATTTTAGACATTTTTTAATTCACACTCTAGTATTAGTTGAAATTCATTGAGATAACCCAAATAAGATGTGAAACCAAACAAAATTTATGTTTTTCAATAAAATTTAATCAATGATAAAAAGTGTGTTTAAAAGAATGTATTGTTAATATTTTTCTATATTTTTTATAGGTAAATGTTAGTGTGTTAATTTTGTTAGTGGAAAGTTTCGAACCCACAACCTCGCACTCGTCCATCTCACCAAGTTACTATTAGACCAACCTTTATAACTTCTAATATTTTTCTATGTTAAAAGTGAATTTTTGACCTAGGTATATATTAGCAATATATTTTATTTTTATTTTTTAATTCTTTAGTATTTTTTTATTCTTCTAATTGGAGTTGAAAACAATGTCAAAAAATTTATAATAAATCATACAACCTGCTCAATTAACTGAATTAGACCTTGAAAATTCTTCAATATTTAGTCATCCCTCTCGCAACTTGTTACAAGAAGAAAAAAACACTGGCAAAAATACCAGAAATAGTGGAAGTGATAGTCTGGATATACAGGGCTCCCGCATCAAGTGGTACCAGAGCCTAATATACACCCACCTTATTCCTTTGCCTTCTCTGAAGCAGGAGCCATATGATGATATAGTAAGGGTGAGTAGGGAGAGAACCTTCTCGTACATGGAAACCTCAACTTCAACCTCAAATATACAACCTGATCAATCAGGACCCGTTCTTCTCAATTCTACTCTTTCTCTTCCCATAAATATTACCAAAACACTTTCTTCCAAAATAGAGAACCTTATTGAGTATTCTTATGTTCCTGAAGATGCTCAAATCTCAGAAGCCACTACACCTCTGCTTAATCCATACAACATCTTCCGCCGCCAAAGATCAACTCTTAGGTCTATTACCTAACTTATCACCACCAGAAGACCTAGAGAGAAAAATTATGTCCAAGCTTCTAAACTGGAACAATGATCTTTGGTAGCCACATCCAAGGAACAATATGTGACTATTGAAATTCCATATGAGCTCATCAAGCATTGGACCTCAGAAGGCTTCACCCATCTTTACTATGGAGTTGTGCGCCTGATTCTCTCTCTTAATGGGAGAAAAGGACTTCCTGTCTCTGCCAGAGTTACCTTGCTTGACTTTAGCTATCTTCACTATGAAAATGCTGTAATAGGCACTGTGCTAACTACCTTGCATGCTGGAAGTGTAGTACCTACTATATTTCCCAACTACAACATCAGCCTAAGGGATCCTACTCTTCCTCATCGGTTGAAGGTACAAGTACAGATTATAGAAGCAGACCAAGTACCTGAAGCTCTAGTTGCCACCTTGCATCATCAAATCATCTACAGACTGCAAAGCCATGCAGTAAATCTATCTTTACCCTCCAGTAACGATGGGGCATTATTTGTGTTTGCCAACCTTCAAGAAGAAACTTCATCCATCATCCAGGTTCCTAGAAATATTTCTATGGAACAACTAAAGGAACTCATCCCTTTGCAATGGGTGACTGATTATGAAAAATTGCATGAGAATCGGAAGCCTATCCAGTCTACAGAGGCTGTCTTTAGAAGATCTGCTGATGGATCTGTCAGAACCATCTCCATCTTCAGAAGGTTTGAAGACAACCCCCCAAGTGGGTCAACCTCTATTTTCCATTCCATGATGATGAAACCTTTTTACAAAGAAAAGAAGATTCCTATATCTTCTTTGTGTGTCGATGGGACGGTCATCTATACTGATAAAATAGATGGTCACTTCATATGGGATGTGGATCCATCCATGTGCGACCCTGGATGTGACTGCTGGGACAGATTGTCAGATCCTAGCAGTGAAGAAGAAAATCCTGGATACTCTTCCAGTGATTCCAGTGATGATGAGGATGATGGTGATGACGGAGGATACTGTACACCTCCTCCTCCTCCTCAGCCAAGACGCAGACCTCTTCCTTCTATTCAGAAGAGACCTGACTATTCTCCTCAAAGGAGAACGCTTGACCCTACCAAAAAGTCATGGGTAGGGTTACATCATCAAGAGAAACCAGATCCATCTTGGATCTTCAAAAGGATGGAAGAGATACTAAAAGAAGAAAGACTTCCATCTACTCAGGAAAATAGGGGAGTTCACTCTCCAGTCATTCCACTAACTTCATGCAGTCAACCGATTCCCTGCATGATGTTTACTGAAACTCCATATGAGCAAGATTTTCCTCCTCTAGAAAGGAAAACAGATCCTGTGACTAAGGTGACGACAAAGCCCAACATCTCATCTACTGAGATGGGACCAGATGGCAAGTCTAAACCTCTTACTCAAGCTAAAGAGGTACTGAATTGGCAAAATGAAAACGCCAAAGCCCAGAATACCATTCTCAAAAGACTTGACCAAAAGATGGACAAGATGTCTGCTCATTTAGAAAGCTCTGATGGGAGATTAGATCATCTTTCTACAAGAATGAAGAGGTATTACCAGCAACTAACCTCTGAGATCTCTCAACTAGAAGAAGAATGGAAAGAGACAGTTTTTGGACAAACCTCTCATGCCAAAGAAAAAGAGATAAGGCATTTAAAGGCTCAAATCAAAGAGCTGGATGATCAGATTGAGCAAAAAATAAGAGAAAAGCAGATTCTGCCCTCTGATCCATATGCCTCTGTACCAACTACTACTTCAAGGTTTGTGTCTCAGACCACTTCTCCATTCCTGAATAGACAGTCTTCTTGGACTTTGCCTACAGCCTCAGCATACCGAACTAGAACCAGACCAGAATCTAGTTCACGATCCACTAAAGTTACGACTGAAGAAAAAACAGAGAAGAAAATTCAGAATTCTCCACTGTCCTCACCAGACAGGCCGTCTTTTCCCAAGACGGATCTATTCTAGGATTCCCAAGATCCTTATTCTCAGTTTACCATAGAAGTGGAAGGTTCTCAAACAGAAGGCTCTCAGGATGACTCTGACACTCTAGATTTTTCATCAAGTACCAGCTCAGCTGAAAATGCAGATGTAGAACAAAGTGATGTTGATGAAAGCACAGACAATGAATCAGGCCATGCTGATTTATCAAAAATTTTAATGGCTACCCCTGCCGATTCATCCACCAGACAAGAACCTATTTATGAATCTCCTGATGAAGATGCTGATAGACCCCAAAGAAATGGGACAATAAGACCCACCAGTGGACCTTGGTTTGATATAGATAATTATCCTCCAGATCAATGGAGACGAAGGTTCATAGAATTTGGTGCCTGGCTAGATACCAAATTAATGAAGGATTTTGATTCTTACAAAGTCATTGAAGAATTCTACTGTAGAATGACAGGTATCTTAAAAGAATGGTACCATAATCTAGGTGTTGTTCGCCAAGACCAATTTCATAAGTTGGATTCAACAGCTGCAGTCTTAGGAGCCTTACATGAAGAATTTCTTGGGGATGGATCTATTATAGATAGAAAGATACGACAAGAATTCTTTGAGATGAAGTGTTGTTCTTTAAATATGAGAGATTTAGACAGACACTTCCAAAGGATGATGAAAAGATTCTATCTTCTAAATGGTCTCAATGATGCCAGCTTAAAAAATACATATGTTGCCTCTCTTCCTGTAAAGGTTCAGCCAGAACTTAACCGGATGGCTATGGCAGCTTAAAAGGATTTCTCAGCAATGACCATGGGACAGATCCACCAAATGACTAAAGAAGCAGTAGACAAGTTTTGTAGGCAACATCAATTTTTTTCTGATGTTATAAGACAAAAGAACAAATTCAACAAAGCTTGCAAAAAGTCTTATTTGGAGATCAAGTGCAAAGACAAATGTAGCTGCTCCAAGAAGAAGGACAAAAAAGAGTCCTTTAAAGTTCCCAAGAAAAAGAAACATAAGTCTTTTAGATTCTTCCGAAAAAAGAAAGGAAGATCTCCAGGCTCGAGATGTTTTATCTGTGGGAAAAAAAGACACTTCTCCAAAACTTGTCCCAACAAGAAAGATAAGGCCATAAGGCTCATCTCATCCCTGGATATCAAAGATCATGAAGTGGAATCCATATATTCTGAACAAAGCTCGACAGATGAAGAAACAGTTTTTGCTTTAAAAGAATCCACAGATGAAGAAAGTTCTTCAGAATCTATTCCCATCTACTCTATAGAGGAGATAAACAGCAGCATCCTTGCTCCACCATTACCTAATTTTGAGGTACACATATTACCTTCTAAATTTGATAGACCCATAAGGGAAATTGCCTTTCTAGACACTGGAGCACAAAAGACCATGGTAAATCCAGATATTCTGCCAAAGAAATATTGGAAGGAGGAAACTTGTAATTTTCTAGCAGCTGATAGAAGAATGTTCAAAATAGACTTGGTTACCAAAACACCCATTGGAATAAAATTCTTTCCAGACTGCATTATTTGGACCAAGGTAATTGGCAGCAAATTACCTAACAAGGATATCCTTATTGGAATGGATGTTTTTTCTGCTTCACAAAGAACATCAGTTCACCCACATGGGTTGAGATTCAAGAAAAAATATAAGCCTTTTGTCAACATTCAAAGACTGTTCTCAATAGCTGAATCTCCAGTAGAACTTGAAGACATAAAAAAGAAAATGCTTTCTCTATGTGCTGACAGTCATGAGAGTTTTCGACATACCAGTCCTCTATGGAAGAACAAAGAATTTTTTATCTGGTTACCTTTCAAGCTAAATGAAGATGTCAATCCTACTAAAGCCACTCATCCAGGAATGACTCCTTCAGATCTTCTACTGGCAAGACAAGAATGACAACAATTGCTAAAGCAAGCCTCATTGAGCCTACTCAATCAAATTATTTTATGTGGAAAAAAGATCTGAAAAACTTCGAGGGAAAAAACGACTGGTAATAGATTATAAGCCTCTTAATCATTTCCTCAAGGATGATAAATTTCCCATTCCTAAGGCTCCTACATTGCCCATCCTGCTGAAGGGATCCAATGTCTTCTCAAAATTTGACCTTAAATCAGGGTTTTGGCAACTAGGAATTCATCCAGCTGACAGAGAAAAGACAGCTTTCTGCATTCCTAATGCCCAATATCAGTGGACAGTTCTCCCATTCAGACTCAAGGTTGCCCCATCTCTTTTTCAAAAGGCTATGACCAGAATATTTGAGCCTCTCTTAGAGAATATGATCATCTACATAGATGATATCTTGCTATTCTCTAAAGACATAGATTCTCACAAGAATTTGCTCAATAGATTTTTCAAGTTAGCTGATCATTATGGAATAATGCTCTCTGAAAAGAAGATGCAATTGGGTCAAACAAAAATTGATTTCTTGGGGATGCAGTTTTTCCAAGGAGCTTATCAACCACAGGCTCACATTGCAAAAGAGCTCATAAATTTCCCAGATGAGCTTATGATCATTAAACAGATTCAACAGTTTCTAGGAATCTTAAATTACATTAGGGATTTCATACCCTATGCAGCCAAGTATACTAGTCTTCTATCCAAACTGTTGAAAAAAGACCCTCCTCCTTGGGGACCTGAACAGACCAAAGCAGTTCAAGAAATAAAGAAGATTGCCCAGCATCCTCCAGCATTAAAAATTCCTGGAGAAGGAAAAAGAATTATTCAAACTGATGCCAGTGATCATTACTGGGGAGCAATATTGATAGAAGAAGTCGATAACAAAAAGTTTTACTGCGGACAATTTAAAGAAGCTGAAAAGCATTATCACACCTCCTTCAAGGAAGCTCTGACAGTAAAGAATGGAATAAAAAAGTTCGACTTTCATCTAAGAGGATACCAATTCGAGGTACAGATGGACAAATCATCCTTTCCAAGGATCCTTGAGTTCAAAAATAAAATGCCTCCTGATCCACAGATCCTCCGTCTTAAAGACTGGTTCTCTAGCTATGACTTCACTGTAAAGCATATTAAGGGCCAACAGAATGTGATTCCCAATCTTCTTTCTAGACCAGGAAAGTTTATTCAAATGATCACCACTACTCATAGCTTTTGATATTCATGGCCAAGCCTCTGCCTAACCAAGCCAAAACTCAGAAACAATATCCTCCAGGATTAAATCCAAGAACGGTCAGTGATATTCTGTACTTTGCACAATCCCATTATTTTTATTTCCTTCATGAAACTCTAAAGTATAAGCATACCGTTCCATCATCCTTTGATCCTCATAATCCTTATGGAGCCATCTTTGAGATATTCTATGACATAGGATGGGATCTTTGTGAACCTACAATATGGGCTATTTGGTGCAAGACCGTTCAAAATGTCATTCCTATTGCAATCAGAACTAAGGAAGCTTACAATATCTTGATTAATCCTGACAAACAAGATTTCTTATTCTGGACATTATTGGAATGGTATTCCCCCTTAACTTGGTGGAGAACAGAGTTAGAAGAAATTCTTAGGCTCCAAGACCTTAGAGGAAAGAGTCCTTGCCTAACATCTGTTATCATTATTCATAGACCTTATTTTCAAACTCAGACATGACAACTATGGTCAAGAAACACAACTTACTTCTGGGGAAATTTTGAAGAATACCCATTAAACCTAAGCTATCAACACCACCTGTCCCGTCATTTGGAAGAAATCAACACTACTAATGGTCCTAAGAATGATGCACCTAACAGGATTATTCCCAGTTCTTCTAGTCATCCTGAAATAAAGTTTTTCAAGCATGTCACTGAGTTCTATGTTCCCCCAGATCAATTCCAGACAGCTAAGGACTTGGCCAGTGATGATGAAGACCAATGGATAGATTCTACTATAATAGAGGTTAACTCTGACTCCTCTGATCCTAATCTCTGTCCAAGTCACGAGCCTATCTTCAAAGGATAAGAGAGAATCACTCTACTCAAGTAGCGAGAGCTAGCAGCCAAGAGAGATCACGTAAGGGCTTACGTAATAAGACAATAATTAGTCTGAAGCATCTTAATAAAGTTGTCCAGTCTGTAAAGAAAGCACTATTAGATAAGTGTGTGAGAGTATCTTTACTTTTGCTTTTGTCGAGTAATGTAATAATATGCTGTGTTTTGTGTGCTGCCAGGGAATCTTATCCCTAAGTCAGTCTGTAGAGGGAGTTTTGTCAGGAATCTTATCCCTTAAAAAGTCTGTAAAGTGTGCCATTATGAAGCACGCGTCTTTACTTTTCAATAGCTTATCGCATCAGACACGTGTAAAGGAGAAATTAATCTTCTGTGTCCCAGATTGCTATATATAGGGGTTTTTCTTTGAAGTAAGGGATATTGAAAAATCAATAGAAAAACTTGTTTTCTATAATCATGAGTTTCTGAAACCCTCTCTTTTCTCTCTTGAAAACTCTGATCTATGTCATTATAATCTCTTTGTAAACGGGAAGGTGAAGGGATAAGGGAAGGGTATTTTCAGATGCAAGTATGCTCTGTACTCGCCTCTTCGTGAGGATCTTGTACATCAGAAAACTCTGAAGAAGATCCATAATTGTCGGTCCTTGTTATTCAGATTGTTGTTATAGATACACTGCAGGGCTGGAAAAGAAAAGCTATGGGTTGCTTAAAAGTACAGCGAGTCAGTGTATTATGGTGATAGTCTGGATATACAGGGCTCCCGCACCAAGTGGTATCAGAGCCTAATATACACCCACCTTATTCTTTTGCCTTCTCTGAAGCAGGAGTCATATGATGATATAGTAAGGGTGAGTAGGGAGAGAACCTTTTCGTACATGGAAACCTCAAACCCTAAACCCTAAACCCTAAATAATAATTACCTTCATACGGCAAGTGTTTTTTATTTTTAATTTTTGATGGGTTAAAAGTGAATTATTCTTTAGAAGAATTTTATTACAAAAGAAACTGAAGGGTAAACTAAATTTTTTTATTAATTAAATAAACAAAAATTTGACAAAAAGTTTAGTTTAAATATTTTTTATTGCGTTGTTTACTCTTCTCGGGCACCTTTAACAAACACTTGTATACTTTAGTTATAATATATTTCTAGGTTGCTTTTGAGGGCATAGGCATTGAGAAATGAGAAGTGGCGCGGTCGTTGCCTAGTTGAGGATTGAATGGGAGCTTGAGTTGCTACTTTCTGTTTCAGGCATGTTACAACTTATTTTCTGTTTTGCAAGCTGTGGTTCTATCACAGTTTTGTCCTGAAAAGACGTTTCGAGAGGTTAAGAGATGAGAGTGTTTATAAACGACCTTTAGTATTAATTTCTAAGCGATGTGAAACTTTGAGTAGATACCGAAACAGTCTTCTAATTTTTAAGAAAATCAATTTTTCATTCTTTTTTTTTTTACATTTCAGGAATAATTTTCTGAATTTTTCTTAAAACACTCCAATTATAACACCTAATATTTCTTTGATGAAAAGATGTGAGAAGAGCTAATAAGTAAGTAATCAAAAAAATATATATTTTTTAATTATAAATATTTTCACTTGAGACAATACTCAACGAGCCTTCTAAAAATATTTAAATCACGAGTTTTAGACTTCTTTAAGCTTTTTTAAAAAAATCTGTTATGAAAACAAATAAGAATCTCTAATCTCTCAATAAAAATATAACAACAAGAACCCAAAAAGGATAAAAAAACAGAAACATGATAAAAAAAAAAAAGCTCATATTTTTCCGTCGCCGAAACAAATTTCACTACCTTCCGTTTATAAAGGTAATAGCACCTGAAAAGTTATGTATTATCCTTCTCTATTTAAAAAACTAAAGAGTATTGGACTAGACTAACACTTGAAAGGAAGAAAAAGTCCAACACATGTTGTTGGGTTTTTCAGAAGATCTTTTAAGGGGAATTGTTATACACACCCCCCGATTTTGATGATATTTTATATATTCAAAACATCATTATTTGCTGTAGCCCTCCTTCCCTCCACCATGTGCACCTTACCTTCCCCTTGATTTACTTTTTTCTATAACATATTTTACAAAACCTAGATTTCATAATGCAAAAAGTACATTAAAAAACTATTTTTTATATAAATAATTACATTACAGAATGTATTTAGTAGCGTGGATCAATTTTCAAGAAAACATGTTAAAAAAAACTAGTTTCTAGAAAGGGTTGACTTTGAAAAAAAAAACGATTAAGGTGTAAATAAGGAAAAGGGTGTGGATATTTGCAATTTCTGTTCCCCAGTTGTGTAAGTTGTAATCGTGGAACAAAAGTTTGTAAATGGGCTTAACAGGCGCTGTGTCTCTTCACGTATTTGATACAAATGTACATTGCTCAGCCTTTTTTTTTCTTTTTGAAGGATAAGAGTATCAATATGTAATGCCTATGCTGTTTTCATTGATTTATATTTAGCCTTTGATGTAGCAATAAGATGGGTTTGTAATAAAGTGTAAACAAAGTAGCGAAAATAAATTTCTCAAATTTGTAAGAATTTATGAAGAGTAACAACAAAAGTATAACACTAACCAATCACCACTTTCACAAAATAAAATACAAGATTTTAACATGGAAAACCTCTTAAAGTAAGAGTAAAAATCATGGGTCATTCAGACAAAAGAAATAGTTTTACTATTATCAATAAAGAGTACATAAGAGCATTAATCAAGTGTCATGATCAATGTCAACACCAACATCAAACAAGAAAGCTTACAAATAGAAAATAAGGAAAATGAAAAACCCCAAAAATACTACAACTATGAAAATTGAATATTTCAATAATCCGAACGATCAGAATGAAGAACCATATGTTCCGAACTTTCTATCCAAACATCACCCTAATCCAACAGTGAACAAATCTGTAATGGTGAATTTACGATTGCAACTCTGTGTAAAAATATGAATAACTTTCTCTCTTCTTTTATCTCAAAAATGGTGTATTTATCTGACTAATGAGCTACTTTATGTTTACTCCTCTTCAGAGACACCTTCTCCACTTAGGTTAGATAAGACATAAGTGGGCTTTGTTGGAACCAAAGGAACTATATTGAAGATTAGTAAAGTTTGGGTTTTGCTTTTCTCTCTTTGTTTTTACTCTTAAATCAATTTTATGGTACTAAACACGTTTATAGATGTGGTACTTGTATTGTGTGTTTTAGATAGGCTTGAGAAGGTTTAGATAGGCTGAGTTGTGCTGGAAAGCTTCAAAAATGAGTTTTTAAGTAAGGTAATCGATTACTTAAAAATGGTAATCGATTACCCTGTGAGAATTTTTTATAACAGAAATTGATGCTCTTTGTGGTAATCGATTACCCGAGATCAATAATCGATTACTCCCGAGAACAAGCACTTTGGTCCAATTTTGTGTAGAATATCAGGTAATCAAGTGGGTAATTGATTATCCTGCATAAAAACTTATATAAAAGCATTTTGAAAACAGATTTAACAACTTTTGATTAGTCTAATCAAGTGTTTGCTTCTCATATACGATTTCTAAGAATTCTCTCCAGGATTCATACCCATTTTTTATGGTTTAGGGTTTAAGGTTTAGGGTTTGAAAGTGCTTCCAATTCAAGATTCAAGGAAGAGACTCTATTGAGTTCTAATATTTTCGTTTGGGTATTCTTCACATCAGGTGATATTGTTCTATACCCTATTTGTGTTTTTGCACTAGGTTAACAATTTCTTGAGGTGTTCTTGAGGTCGTGGGAAAATCTTGCAGAGTGGTGTTGCAAGTGAGGCGTTGTGAGTGACGGTGTGTCACAGTGTAGCAAACTTTTGTGGGGTGCAAGAGGAAGCCTCTTGTTTTGTGATTTAAATCTTTCCGGGAGTAAAATCTCTATGTGTGGTATGCATGTACTAAGATTTTAGTGGAAAGTAGATTAGCGTAAGACTAAGTCTGTAAACTAGATATAGGTCAATTGGACCGAACCAGTATAAATCATTGTGCAAATTCTCTCTTCCTTATTTTAAATTCAGTCTTTATTGAATTCTTGAAGCACTGACGTTTGAGTTTTTACAACTATGGTTGATTTACTTAGATTTCTTACTGCAAATCTTTTTCTTGATACATATTTTCTTGACTTTAAATTTGGGTTTTTAACCCATATTTTATGGGTTTAAGTTTTGTTCTTTCTACTCCTTTAAGTTGATTCTGAATTACTTAATATATAATTCATGTTAAGTTTCTCTTCTATTTTGTTTCAAATCATCATTGGAGGAATCGATTTAATTGGTGATTTGTCTTAGGGGTTGAATTCTTGAAAACCCAATTTGCAAAAGAAGGTAGATTTTGAAAATTTCAAAAAGGGGTTGTTTTTTAAAATATTCTTATACTATTGAATAGAAATCCTTGAAAAATAATTTGATGAATCTATTCAACCCCCCTTCTAGATTCCCCCTTGGGACCAACAAGCTTCTCAATTTGGGCTTTTTCTCCACATAAGAAGGGAGCCCAATACCCAATAACTTTTTCATTTGATAGGAATGGTGATTTTTTCATTTGAGAATTCATCATGTCACATTTATTTTTTGTTAAATCTCTTATTTTATATGAAGTGAGAACACATAGAGGACACACTTAAGGAAGTTAGCTTACAAATATGAACAAGACGCGAATGAGACATAGTAGACAAACAAACAAATTCATCACATTAAAAGACACATTGCTTAACCTTTATGTATTTGTACTTACCACTCACTTGTAATTAATATATTCATTTTGTTTTAAAAAATGTTTGTTATTCGTTTACAAGAGACAAATTTAAATTAAAACAAAAATGACGTGATCTAAAATGGAATGAAAAGATAGTATTCAATGCATCAAAAAATGTGTTATAACCTCGATCAAAGTTATTCCTGGATATCTATTACAACAGAGCTATTTTAGAAGTAGGATGACAATGAGTAGAGTATTATAGTACTCATCTCCATATCTATATTTAAAAAATTGAATCCATATCTGACCTTATACCTTGCATAAGTAATAATTTCGATCCTCATCCTTGTACACGTAAGATATTTATATACCCATACTTTTCTTATGTATTGAAATAATATGTCAATATTATATGCACATAAACAAACATAATATATAAAAAACCAACAATCAATATAACATTAAGTAAATATAAATATTATCCAAATTTATAGATAATAACTAGGGTTGCTAAAAAAATCCAGTTTTAAAAAAGATAACCATAACTAGTTATATAATAACCAGTTATTTTAATATGGCTATAAAACCTTAACTTATTTTATGAATATGGTTAATATAATTAACTTTATTAAAAAAAATGATATTGTTAAACTTGATTTCATAATCAGTTATTTCTAGTTATTGTCAAATTCTTTTAGTTTTTTTTAATAAAAAAATGTTCATGAATAATAGTCAATGCACAATATTTTTACAACATTAATTTTCTTTTAAATATATTAAAGAACATTTTATGACATTCAAACCTTTATGTCAATGACCACATCATGCACACCTATGGGAAAGTGGCCACAACTTGTGAAAAAATGCACTAACTAGAAAAATAATACCGACACATTTGTGATAGGTCATATCCTTGTGGATAATGCATTGAGTAGAAAAAACTTCTCTGACACCACTCACACCTCTATGACAATAGTCACATCCTTGTGGAAAAAATGTTGAGAAGGAAAAACTTCCTTGACATCTCTCACACCTTTGTGTAAATGTCCATGACTCTTTGAATAATACACTAAGCAAGAAAAGATACCAGTAAATCTAACACACCTTTATGACAAAGGAAACAATGTTGTAGATAATTTGAAGAGTAGAAAAAACATTCCCTAAAGTATCTCACACCTCTGTGTCATTCTCCACATCCATGTGGAAAACATGCTAAGTAGAAAATTAATTTTACGAATGGTTTTATTTTTCAAAATTGATTATTTAACTGCTATGGACAAATAACTAGTTAAATAACCAGTTTTTTTTTTATGATAACCAATTATTGTAATGTCCCACAAAATACATAGCAAAAAACACTATTCACAATCTATAACATCCATTTGCAAGATAATTTATGCTTAAAATAATAAAAAATTGAAATAATAACATAAATAATATAATGCATAGCTCGCTCAGTGAGCAATGTCACCCAGCTAGGAACTAAGACACCTCGCTCAGTGACAAGTGTCTTCCAACGAGAGGTCTAAGCTATGGTTTTCTAAAGAAAGGATTTTGCTCAGCGAGATATGTCGCTGGTGAAAAGCCCCAAAAATTCTTGCCAGAGAAGACTTTGCGCTGAGTAAGACACTTCGCTAGGTGCAAAGCCATAAAATTGCTTGATAGAAGTAAAAACATGGGTGAGACTTTTCCCAGCGAGATTATGCAAATTGTCAGAACACATGCTGCATAATTTCTCTGCCAATTAAACAGGATCAAGGTTTGGTTGTGCAACAACATTTAGGTTTTATCATTCACACTTACATCGAATCTTACAAGCTCAAATATCCTATAGTTATATTATTATATATACATACTTATATTCAAAGTACCAAATTCTATAAATCACTCCACTTATATAAAACACACAAAAATGCATGTTCTATATTAAACTTAAGTTATTCCTTCTTGCTGCTAAATCATGCCATCTTTAATCTTGGGTACTCTGCATTTCTTCTTCACCACTAACTTATGCTCATGTGTTAAATACAATCATTACAGTCATACATAAAACATCAATATACACAAGTAAAGATAAACTTAAAATATGGACAATTGAAATGGGAGAAGATTATGATTAAACCATTCATTCCATATAATTATAATATTCAAACATACTTATATACACCTTGTACATGAGTAACCATTACAATATAATCATATGATTCGACACTTTCTGAAAAACCCATTGAATTCGAATACTAGTTGCCCTAATGACTTTTTCCATTTAGGGTCTAGTATCCAACTAACCCATCTGACAACAATTGAGGTTTAGGCATACCTATCTAATATATCCAACTGTTGTTTGACGTCTACCAACCCAATTCTAACATCCAGTTGCTATCTAATTATATCATATAGGTATTGTATCATCCTCATCAACCTTAGTACCACTAGGATCACAAGGATCTTATATGTCTCCCTAACTAAATATACCTTAAACAAGGTTAAGTTACCGCCTTGTAACAACCCAAAATTAAATAATCCATTATACCATTAGCATGAAACATACATCACCTTAATTACACAAAAGACTCAAGTCATGATAAAAACATAACAAATCATTGATAATTTTCTCACACATTGTGAAATACAAAAATACATTCAAAGCTCAAAACATTATTCGAAACCTCAATCACTCAATGCAATTTTATTCACTTCATCAAATCAAAGTGTTTCCTAAATTAAAAACAAGGATCGAGCTTTCCTTATCTATTTCTTCTATGAGGTGGATTTGAAGAGAGGAAAGAATCCAACCATAGGAATTAATCAAAACCTATCAAAACCCCAAAAAACCATAAAGAACCTAAGAAACTGATATTTTCAAGGATGATTCCACTTCGATGGAGACGATTGAACAAAAAAGAGAAAAAAAAACCAAAGAAGTAGAATCAAACTTACTCATTACAATCAGTAATCAAAATCAAGAGAAATGACAAAAGTTTCTCTTGGATCTGTGGAGAAATGATAGGGCATACAAGGAGAAAAGGAATTTGGCGTAGAGAGAGATCGGTGAAAAAGAGAAGAAGAAAAGTAAAAAAAAAGAAAGAAGAAATGAGGGGGTATTTAGTGATTTCTAATTTGCTATCTGCATCTCGTCATCATAAATAAATTTTTCGAATAAATTCTCGTAAAACCAACCTAAATATCTCAATTCAAATGTATAACATCTATACTCACCCCTCAATTTACTAAACACTAGTCTCCCATATTCCAATATTAAAACCCACTTATTTCCAATTATATTCATCAAAATAAACATAATTATCAATATAAATATCACAGTCAAATATTTCGTAATTAATTTATTAGTTATATCCAAACTTAAATTTAATTTCTCTTTCTAGTTATTTTACACACTTATAACATATTAATAAAACTAGGACCTTAATATTCAAAAAATGATTATAGTTATGATTATTATAACTGCTTACGTATATGGTTATTAAATAGTTATGGTTAGGTTATTAAAATAACCTAACATGAGCAACTTAATAATAACTCAAGAAAACAAATCATAAAATTAATTGTAATTATTTAACAAAAGTAATTAAATTTAGACATCAATTCAATAAACATGTAGCAATTGTTCAACATTTAACATATTAAATAAAATAAATGTATAGTAATTTATATTATAAATATAATTATATAATATATATATATAGTTTAATTTCTATTGAAGAGTTTTACACTAGTATTCAATCAAATCCATTTATTTATATGACTTTTAAAATATTAATTGGAAAAATCAACAAACTTACTATACATGAAGGGTTATGATTAAATGTTAGTGTAAAAATTTTTATACTAACAATGCATAATTCATTTTCTTTTATATATATATATATATATATATATATATATATATATATATATATAAGTGAAAGGTGGGTACCATAGTACCCTACCGGCCCATATCTACATAATTTTTTGAGGTTTAGACTCACCACATGTCTATACCCAAATTATGGGTATTTACCCGGTCCGCTCAAGATATTTTTGCAGGTACCCATAAGGTCTAAATATGTTTTGCCATCTCAAAGCCTCGAGGATGTAAAGGATATGTCAAGATTAGTTAAAGCCACTAATTTCATATGTGGTTCTTCCTTAGTAATTATATAAAAATTTAGTGGAGGTTTCTATTCAATGCTATAAAAATCGGTCTGGTCATTAACCCGATCAAGCTAGTGGTCAATGGTTAGTAGTTGAATCGGTTAATCCAGTTTAACATGATCTATCTCTCTCTCTCTTTCTCACTCACTCACTCTCTCTCTCTCTCTCTCTCTCTCTATATATATATATATATATATATATATATATATAACATTGCAATTCTCATTTCCTATATTTAAAAATTGCATAAAAAATAAAAAAGAAAACAAAAAAAGTAAGAAATGAAGTCATTTAATTTTTTTTAAAAAAATAGCGCAAGCTCAACCCGATTCTAATCGGTTCAAAATGGGCCAACTGCATGCCCGATCTGTTGCAAAAACCATCCTAATTATATGACTGAGTCTCAGTCCAATGGCCAGTTTGAACTGATTTTCACAATTATGCTTCTACTTCTCCAATGACCATTCTCATTTCCTAGGTGCAGTAACAAGCTTTTACTATTTAATTTTTTTCTTCCATAATTTCACTTTTTCCTATGAGAGTGGTCAATGACCATTTCTAAATTCAATCTTTGTTTCCAAGGTGTAGACACCCAATTTTATCAATACTTTATTTCCAAAAGAAAATAATAATAAGGCTCTCGATAGCCTTGAAAAAAAGAGAAAAGAGGAAAAACAAAAAAAAATGGCAAAGGGAATTGTTTCAGAGCACCTAAGGAAAGGTGAAGAGATTGAGCAAAATGGATTTAGCTTCAGAACAATCATGGAATAATTCAAATAAAGAGGGGAATATTTTTAGGAATGAATTGTTTTGTCAAGAATCCATTGAGCGAAGTCAAATTCGCTAAACGGATATAACTTTCTTTATCATTAAGGATTCGTTTTTGCTAAGCCAAGATGTTCGCTTAGAGACATTAGCGACGCTCACTTAGTGAAGGTTCATCGCTATGTGATGTGAGACAGAATTGTGTTTTCTTCACTATTTAGGATTCTCTTTCGCTAAGCGAAGGATGTTCACTTAGCAATACTAACGACGCTTACTTAGCGAAGCTCCGTCGCCAAGCGATGTGAGACAAAATTGTGTTTCCTTCACTATTAAGGATTCTCTTTCACTTAGCGAATGATGTGTTCTTAGCAACGCTAGCAACACTCACTTAGCAAAGCTCCATCACTAAGCGATTTAAGACAAAATTGTGTTTTCTTCACTATTAAGGATTCTTTTTGGCTAAGTGATGTGAGACGAAATTATGCAATCCCAACTAGCAAGGAATTAAGCTAGGGAGTATAAAGGATGGACATGGCTTAGATGGAGCATAAAGAAGCCTAATATAGGTCATAGTCTATAATTTGTAAATAATTAAATAAAATAGCTTAAAATTGCACCCTTATATCTTAGTAAATTAGGTGGCGTCGTTAGTTTCATTTTAAGTCTTGTATTTTGGCCTATTTGTCTTATTTTAGGAAGGCGGTGTCACTAGTATTTTACGTGGAGTATGAGCATGAAAAGTAGGCCTTTTTGGGGGGTTTTAGATGTGTGGATTTTGTTTTCAACACCTCTAAAATGTTTCCCACACCTTTTTAGCACACATGGAGCATGAAAGACAAGTAAGACCCCCTTGTTCTCCCATGTAATCACCATTTCCCCTTCTCTCTCCTACATGGCACATTTGAATTCAAACTAGAATTGGATAGAGCCTACATGACACTCTCAAATTCAAATTTGAATTTTAGAAAGAACATAGATCTATAATATTAGGATCTTGTTTGGATCTAGTTAAATTAACCAAGTGTTAATTAGCTCTTAACCAAACTAACACTTAGTTAATTCAATTAATCCTTCCCCTAATCTCCATGAGTTGGACGTCCACATTAATAAGCCTATAGCCTAGGATTTGCCTCTATAAATAGGCAACACCACCACTTATATCATTTTAACACTTTGATGAAAGAAATTGACTTCTCCAAATTGAGAGCTTCTTCTATGAGTGTTCATGTTCTCTCCTAAATAGTGAGAGTTCTTCTATGTCTTTTTATCAAGAGTTCATTCTCTTGTGACAATTTTCATCTTCAATGGTTTATCCTCTCCTAAAAATGGCGCCATTCACCATCATCTCCTAGTCTCATCCATCTCCATCTTCCTCTTTGGAGCCTCATTAGAGCAAGATCAAAGGAGAAGTATCTCACATTGCTTCATGCATTTGTGAGATTGCATCACAAAATTTTGAAAAGTTTTGCTCAACAACCATTCGTCGCTAAGCGAATAATTTTTTATATATTTTATTCGCTTAACGACCAAAATTCACTTAGCAAGCAGACCTAGACTTTGGCTATAAATAAGGGGGCTTGACTCATTTCAAGAGGAGGTTTTCCTAGAAAGAAATTCTCAGAATTTTGAAGGTAGTCTTGGTCATAAAGAAAGAGAGTTCTAATTTTAAAAGAGGATTTAGGTTTATGTCATATCTTCTAATAGGCTTGTGGTCATCCTTTTGTATTTAGTCCTTGTCACTTTGTTATCATGCACATGAATAATGTTCTATTATCTTGAAATCGTCCACCTCTTTCGTTTTTAGCTTTGTTTAAATGCCACATCACAAAATTTCACAAGTTTTCTTTTCAAAACTTCTTAACTATTTTGTTATGACCAAAATTTCATAAGTTTTTTAAAGTAAGATTCCAATAAAATTTCATAAGTTTCCAAATAAAGAAGATTGACTAGATGTGGCATCTTGTTCATTTTGAGATTTTAAAACATAAGTTGTGAGTTTTTGTCTTAAGTCTCGTTTCTAAACATAAACTACTAGGCAAAATCCATAAAGATCAGAACATAATCCTAAGGTATAAAAGTCAGTCAAGTGAATCAGTTTGGGTATACACCTTTGACCACTTCAAAATTTGGGATGCATGAGCTTTGACAGTTCAAGAAATTCTAAGTCTAAAAAAAACGAAAAGAAATCAAAGATAAAAATATCAACACACAAATATTTCTCAAAGAATGTAAATTCTGATTCTCTATTGCATTGGAGGTACTTAGGAGCAGGAGCCTCTCGTATCGAATCCCAAAAAGAAAGAACTACGTGAACTCTGATTGTCCATTGCATTGGAGATACGTACAGGCAGGAACCTTTTCTTATCGAACTCCAAAACCTAAAAAAAAAAATCTTTTCATAAAGAATAAATTTCTCAATAATAGGACTCTTGTTTAAAATGTTAAAATCAATAAATAACAATAGTCTTTGTATTTGAAGGGGGAAATAAGTATTTTTAAAATTATCTAATTTTGTATGTTTAATTAGAGGTAACTGTCTTTACGACGGACGTCATAAGTGTTAATACCTTTTCTACACGTAATCGATTCTCGAACTCAAAATCTGATTTTCATAGATCACTTTTATTTTAAAAGTTGTTTTTATATTTTTTATAATAAATATTGGTAGTGACTCCTCCAATTTTTTAAATTATTTTTTGTCGTCCCGTCAAGATCCACGTTTCAACAGATGATTGCAATTTTATTGTCGTAGATGCTGAAAAATATAAACTAGAAATTTCACAAAACGTGCTAAACATTGTTCTATAAGATGTATTCAAAGTACACAACATTGTATACTTTGACAACACAATTTTCCTTTCAAACGTCGAATTTTGCCTTTTTGCAGCTCTTCAAATACAACACAATTTTCCTTTGAAACAGCTGTTGTACCCTTTGTAAAACTCTCAACCTCCCCCGTTTGGTGAAACTATGTCCTTTTGCTCATCTCTATTTCTAAAGTTCATTATATTCTTTATTCTTTACTTGGAAATGGTATGTGCAGGATGATGCATAACAATAGGCATTTTGAAGACAAATCCAAGCTGAGGAAAACCAAGCTGTTAGAAATAGAAAGGCTTGACTCAACAAGTTCAGAAACATTAGGCTCACATTGCTGCTTAAACTTTTGGGAACCATGAAAATAGGGTTTATACTTTCTAGTTATATAGACATGAAAAAAAATCAATATACAGAAAAATCATTATTATAAAAGAAATCTTTTTAGCTTGTATGGTATTTTTTATTATAATTTAAAGAAAAAACAATTCACTGTATATCTGGTAAAGGAAAAAAAAAATCTTTCCGATAACCAAACTTTATTGTTAAAAAAAATTGCACGGTAAGTTTATAGAATTATATGAAGTTTGAGAAGTCACACGAAGAAATTTCTGAAAAAATATTATAATTTTTAGTTTTATTTATTTTATCTTATAAATATTTGTTGACTTTGAAGAACTTATCTAAGCATTTTTTATTTAAATTTTGATTTTTCTTTTTATGTCAAACACGCAAAGGTAATGTATTGTATTATTTGTTTTAGTCTAAAACATGTGTGATTAGTTTTATATTTGTTTGTTCATGTCTTCGCCAATTAAGTCTATCTAAGCCATGGGAAAATCATATTTTTTAAAATCCTAAGCTAGTAATAGATTTCGATAACATGTAATAGATTATCTACTGATATAATTATGGATTGATATTAATAATTCACTTGTAATTGGTTAGATCAATCATAAAAAACTCATTTGAGGGATTCTACATGTTTTGGATGTTATAAATTTATCATCTCATTAATCAAATTTACATAAACACTCTTTACAATGATGCCCTTGAAAGTATGTAAAAAAATCCAAAGAATTCTTAATAAACTTAGAGTTTAATTGGTATACACGGTCAGTATAAAAATTTTTACACTTAAATTTAATCACAACTCTTCATTCATGGTAAATTTGCTGACTTTACTCATTACTACTTTAAAAGTTACATAAATGAAGAGATTTTTACACTGACAGTGTATACCCATTAAACTCATAAACTTATATGTCTATGATAACTATAGAAAGAGACATTGCTAGTGAAAAACAAACAACTCCAATTTAATATAAATGAGATGCATAATTTCTTTTCCTTATATTTTTATATTTATTCTCTACACATACTATAATTTTGTATTTATTGATAAAAGGATAAATTCTATTTTCATCAATTGATATCAGAGTTAACTTAAATATAAATTATGGTTGTTTTCTTATTTGATAATTAAATTTGAGTTCGAGTTTCTTTTTTGTGTTTTTAGTGAAATTTTGTAATATAGTTTTCTATTATCTTTTGTATAAAAGAATTTGAGAGATTACGTTACTTGTTAATGTTAAAATTAATAACATATTAAAGTTTCATTTCAATTACTCTTTTATGGGTAAATTATCTATTAAAACTTCTTTAGCGTGTATCCCTCTAAAACTTAGTTTTCTTTTGAATCTAATTACTAAGTATATTATTTTCAAAATTAGTTGATGTTTTTCTTTTTATGTTTGACCAAACAAAACGCAATCCTTCACTTCCAACTTTATTTGTCTATCATGAAGAACACTATTAGTCATTTGTATGGTCACCTAAAATAAACTTCTTCTTTTTAACGATCATGTAGGATGATTTGTATGTTAAATTCCCTATCAAGAGCGTTGAATAGGATTGCATTGACACATTTTTATATACGCATTTTTTTGTGGTTGTTTGGGCAATTGAAAACCTTATCGTTTTTTTTTAACAATCATATAATATGTTTTGTGTTAAATTTACTATCAGCAACATTGAATGGAGTTGCATAGACTCATTTTTCTATACTCATATTTTTTACAGATACTATATTCATTTAATTTTTTAATATTATTGGGTTTTTTGGGTACAAAAAATTATTTGATTAATTTGATATTAAATTAAGTTTTTTATATATTTTAATATTGAATTTTGGATCTAATTCTCATTGTGATAATTCCTTATAGTATTTGTATTCTTTATTTATATTGTACTCTATTTGATATTGAATTATCATCTATAAATTAAATGTTTATTTGACATTGTAAAAGAGTTTGACACTGACATTCAACCATAATTCATTTATATGACTTTAAAAGTGTTAAAGGATAAAGTTAATAAACTTACCATAAATAAAGAATCCAATAAACTTATCATTCAATAAACTTATCATAAATAAAGGATTGTGATAGAATGACTGTGTAAATAGTATGCATTCAAGTGTAAAAGAGTTTTATAGTTACGTTCAATCATAACTCTTCAGTCATATAACTTTTAAAATATTAATTAGTAAAATTAACAAACTTACCATAAATAAAAGGTTCTGATTGGATGTCAAGGTAAAACTTGTTACACTGACAGTACATACTAATTAAACTATTTTCTTAATTAGGTATAATCTTAATTGTCTTTCATGGATAATCTTTTTATTAATTTGCAATATCATAACTCACTTAGGGGTGGGTATATGGAGTTGATCCCGTGGATTGGTTCGTGGACCTCTTAAGGTTGTATGAGTTTTGGACCATTTTCTTAAAAGAATCAAATTGTAGGAAAAAATTGAGCCTAGTTTGCGAAACTTACGAACTTTACAGACTAAATTTACAAGTTCATGGGTTGGCCTGTAACATTTTTAAAAGACAAATTTGTCATTTTGAATATTAGTTTAATGTTGTAACCTTTTTGTTGTAAATTGTCACATTTTAGACTTTAAGTATTAAAATATTTAATATTAATTTTATATTATTACAAATAATGATATAGTTTTTAGTATTATATATTATAGATTAGTTAGTTTAAAAAAATTATCATTTTTTAAAATTATTTTTAAAAAAATATATGTATGTATGTGTTAGCCCACATACTAGTTATTAAGCCTGCAAGCATCATGGATCAAATACAAACTCTTGAAAAATGTCAATTTATTTTGGTAGACTAGACTTATCTGACCCATTTAAAATGTGAACTTTATGGGCCAAACTTGAAAAGGTTAGATTGACCTGTTTACCCACCCTAAACCCAGTTATCGTGGGTACAATAATGTGAATTTTGTATGTTAGTCATAATTAATATATATATATATATAATTAAAATTATGCAAATTTATTGGACAAGCATAAATTCTCTTTTAATTTACATATGGAACACCAAAATTTATGCTCACATTTTCTTGTTGTTCCATAATGGCCTATTTATATAACCTTTAATTGGAATTTTGTTTTTCTTTTTAAGAAATCTAATATTTAAGAAAATAATTATTGTATTTTTTCTTGTGGTGCAAATTTGTTAGAAATACTATCATGTGGGTAGTGGACTTGTGACACCCTTCTACCCCAAAAACCTTTATTTTTAATTACAAAATAAAATAGAAATTTATTTATTTAAATACTAGACTTTACATTTAGGTAAAAATATTCACATCATACAATATACACTTATTTTCCAAATCTATAATATAACAAGATGTAGCAAATAAGTAAAACGTTAGGCTTTAAAAATGACTTTACAAAATTCTCAATTATTAAAGTTCATAATGAAACTTTAAATAATTCATATACATGACGAAAAACTATTAAATAATTCTTTTTAATTCAATGTCACACCTAATTAGAGCATCCTAATGGAAATAGGTGAAGAAAAGTTGAAACTTCATCACTCACGATATCATCAAAATCTTGCTCAACTGAAAGTAGCTTTCAACCTAAACAAAATGCAACAACAAGCAGCAACTGGTGAGAATTTGTCTCAAACATGTTAAAACACATATAGAGAGAATAAATAGTCAACTAAAGTAAAAAAAAATAAACATATAAATTCATTACACACCCATTTTGAGAATTAAACATTAATAAACATAAATTCGTTCATGATAATAATGCTCATGCGATGCAAACTCATGCATGTTCTCTAGGGACACACCTAAAGCAATAATCTTATATGCTAGTAATATGTTGGTACAATCATCTTACCATAAGTCCACCTAAAGTGAATCATCTTCTACGACAGTAACAAATAAGTACAACTGCGTAATGCAAAACAACCCAAGAAAACTTTGTCCAGAGCACCTACACAACTTCTTCGACTGTCATACTCATGTGTCATGTCATCCACAAAATAAATCATAATGTCAACATTTAATAATTTTATCACATTCCACCCCTAACCATAATTGGGATGACATCTTGTTTGACACCCTTTGACCATCATCATCAACATAAACCACAATATCAATATTAAACCATGTCATCAAACTCCACCTTAATCGCAATTGGGATGACACCTTTTCAAGCACACTCTGACTATCATCATCAACACACTATATGTCCAATTGAAATCAACATCAACACCATATAATGGGACAAATCCCCAATTCATATACATCAATTAACTTTTAAACATTCCATCATTCACCACACTAAAAATTATAAGATACGTTACAATAATCTAATAATGTCACCACAATCCACCCCCAATTGCACCTAGAATGACACCATTGTCAAGCACACTCTCATCATCATCATCAATAAATTATATACCCAATTGTAATCAACATTAATATCATATTTTGGCCAAATTCTCTTTCCATGCTCCTCAAACAACTTTTAAACATTCAATCATTATACCATACTCACAATTATAAGATACATCATAATATTTCACACCACAACCATCAACACCATTACAACTCACATTATTCATTCTTATCTTACTCTTTTGTTACATCGTGTAGTTTAAATACAATATTTATAGTTGTACTAATTATATGAGGGTGGTAAAAATTTTATTATAAAGATAATAAAATTACCTAAAACTTTTATGTTGATATTTAGAGTTGATTTGATCATCCACTAATTTTAAAAATGAAAAAACCCACAATAATTAACTCCAAATCTAATAGCTTGACCTTTACTCACTATCTTATTCATAACTTGAGTTATATACATTCTTTTTTAGTGATTTTAACTCCAATGGAAAGATAACATATAAGGCTGCAACTTTCTTGAAGAATACAAAACCTAACGAGGTCATTTAGGTTATGTTGTAAGACTTACAACACATAAACATATGTTCCACGCAAAGGATTAGGAACTTAACTTCTAACTCACATAACTTAGTCAATTGTCAACATTTTTATGTGATTCTTGAGCTAAATTGTGGCCCCAAATGTCTAATTTTGGAAACAACAAATTAAATTGGAGTTGGTTAACCACACAGAAAAATATTATAGAAACATTGAGATCTATTATACAAAATTTTCATATAATAAGTATTCAACTTACATAAGGTTCCTAAAATATAATTGTAACTTCAAATCCTCTACTTCTCTATCTCTTTGTTTATTATCATCACACCCTAGAATTGTAGTGATAATCATAATTTTCCATCAATCCCCTCAATGGAAAAAATCCTTCAACACCTAACACGTAATCCTTTACTTATGAAGAACAGTTCAAATAACAAAAAAATCCCTCAATTATCATATTAATCGGTCATATAATCAAAGTTCTTTATTATTTAATAATCAATAGCATGCATAGAAAAAAAAACTAATTAATCGTATAAAACATATGAAACTTTAATCCCTAGGAAGACGTAGAGTTCACCTCCACTACCTTATTTCTTATATATGCCTATGTATAAGCTAATTCCACTATCCCTTACAATCCAATAACATATCAACACAACCAACAAACGAACAAAATAAATTAATACAAACACTGATTAACTATTCAGGGGCACCAAACACGTTGATTCTAGTTTGTCAATACTTTCCATCATTTAAATGCAAAACTATAATTAAATAAAACAATATATACATACAATCATGCTTATTTTATCAACACTTGTTACAGGCGTTCATAATCCTTCAATGGCATACATAAAACCCATTTTCCCTATAGATGCCACATGAGAGATAGTTTCTGACATTCCTTACCTTAAATGATGATTTTGGATGTGAAGGGTGTGTCCTCAAGTTCCCAAATACTATGCTTCTCAATCTTCCCCAACAATGTTGTTTTCTCTGCAACTTTTTCTAAAACTTCTATAGTCAGAAACACAAATACCCCTATGAATTACTTACTCTTGATTAATAGTTGGATTGAACTTTCTAACACTAGATCCAAACTTAACCTTTAGACTATCTTACTATTTACACACATATTTATTTATTTATTTTATAAAACAAATTCTTAATTTATTATAATAAATATCAATATTAAATTAATTTAAGCCTATTAATATAAATTACATCTTTTTATTAATATTTTATTTCTCTAAAAAAATGGGATGTTACATCACTTACCTTATTGATATGACATTATTTGACATAACTCTAGTGTGATAAAAAAAGTTGAATTTTATTGATCCCTTTTAGCATTTTTCTTAAAATAGTTATGTCAAATATTTTTTATTTTGGGATATTTTGTATATTAAAATTTGAAGTAATATCTTATAAAATAAATTGTCTTGATATAAAATTTTTACTTCAAATACCCAATTAATCATACATGAGCAAACAATAAATTTAGTTGTCTTGATAAAATTATTTTCTTATCACATACTATTTGTGTTCACTTTATTTGTTTGTTATTATCACGTTATTAGAATCTATATTAAGTATTTTGTATGCAATTCTCAAGGATAATATAGGAATCCAAAATTTGAAGAGATTAATTTCTTGATAATGTTGTTGATGGTATTTTTGTAAAAGCTATATGCTTTATTTTGGGATACATAGATAAACCTATTTCATTTATAAATTATGATGGGTTAAAGACTATTTGTAATTATATGATTAATATTTTTAAGTATATGTCCTATATTCTTCCACTACGTATAACCTAATCTTATTCTTAAGTGTGTGAATATGATTTATTATAGCACTTGAGTTTATATTTTAAGTGAATATCTGAGAACTTACAAATGATTCCATATTTTACTTTAAAATGTTAAGGGTTCTTATTATCACTTCCTTTTTTTCACTCATGGTTACTTTGTCGGGATCCTTATAAGGGTTAATTTTCTTAAAGGATTAATATGTGGTTAACTATGAAATCATTTTGCAAGAGTTTTTATAATTATAGATAGATTTATGGGTTTCATATTTCTCATTTTTAATCACTTCTCTCATTAATATTTTGTTATTCTACTATTCTCAAATAATGAATTCATTAACTAGAAATAGTGAATTTTAATTCACTTTTATTGTTATCTTGTAAAGTCATAATCTCACTATCACTAGAATTTTTAACACTAGTGGACTTTAATGATAATCCTTTTTTTATATTAAGGATTAATGAGAGTATATAACCTTATGTTATGTCTTGACTCTTGATTGAGATATATTCTTGCTCAATTTAATTAAGATATGACATACTTTATAGGATTTTTCTATTTATTTTTGTTCTATCTTGATTGAGATATATAAAATCTATTATATTTTGATAGACATTTTTAACTAATGTTAAAATCATTTGTTGGGTATTGCACATTAATCATTTTGGCATGCAATTACGTATTGTACATTTCTTTTACAAAAAATTTCACATTTTGGTGTTCAAAATTTTATAAGTATATTGTAGATATAATACCCATATTGAGTATGATTTTCTACTTTGTAAAAGTGTTTATTATGATAGTACTCCTATTGAGTACAATTTTGCACTATTAAAGTATTTTTGAATGTTTTGTTTAGACAAATTATCTAAATGCTTGTGCAATTGATATTTTGTAGTCAGAATAATCTGAGTATCATTTTATTTAAATTATGTGTCTATGTGATCCAAGTACGAAATTTATGAATTTCCTAATTGTTTTCTGGTTTGTATAGTCACTCATTTCCTGAAACTCATATTAGTTGAATGTCAAATATTGTAGAATATTTATTTATCTAGCTATATGTAATGACATTTGTTGTTGGCTATGATGAGTACTTAGATGCATGTGAATGTTTTTTTGGTCTTTACAATTTTTCAAACTCAAGTGATCACAATCTTGGGAAAGCATATTTTAGATTTGCTAAGTAAATTTTGTAAAAAACTTTCTTACATAATTTGAATTATCAAAAAGGATCTTAGAATTTATAGTTTTAAGAGACAAACTTTCTTAGATAGAGATAGAGACTATTCATGTCCTTTCTACATATATTGTTTCCATCAAACAATATACCGTTTCATTTAAACTAATAAATTCCTTTTCAAAAGTCACCTTCTTTCATTCAAATATATTAAATAATATATTTTATAACTTCTTTTCCAAAAGTCACATCCTTTCATTTAAATATATTAAATAATATATTTTGTAACTTCTTTTACAAAAGTCACACTCTTTTATAATATATTTATTTTATTTAATTTATTAAACTACATACATTTTTTACACACATGAGACATTAATTTCTCACATTCTTCCACTTGGCTCATGTGACAAAATACAACATCATAGTTTAATAAAGTATCAATCATAATACGCATTAATAGGAATAAATGTATCATACATTTATAACATCATAAGTCATAATTAAGAACAAGAACTAATAAGAGTCATGGTTGTTGTACACTACTTATTTGACATAGTCCCTTCCATGTACTACTATATTAGCCTTCTTCCAAACATGACACTTTAATAGGAAGTACATAATTTGTCTAACAATAATGTCAATTTCAAAGACATAAATTGTTTCCAATATTAACATTCATACACATGCACATAAGTTTGAAAACAGAAAATATTCAGAAAGTTATTCATTAGCGAGCTTAGAGAGTCAAACATACAAGACATTACAATAACTTTCAACATTCACTAGCTAACATAATACCTATATTTACAACCTGACCAGTAAATGTCTTGGGCGGTAACCCTTTGGTTAAAAGATCTGCAATCATAAGATTAGTGTTAATGTGTTTTATTGATACTCTGTATTTCTGAACTTCTTCTTTAACGACAAAGTATTTCAATTCCATATGTTTATTACTTTTAGAATACTTGTCATTTCTAGAAAAGAAGACTGTTGCGAAATTATCATAATAAATTTTCAACGGCTTGGCAATACTGTCGACTACACCAAGTGTTGAAATAGAATTTCGTAGCCACTTAGCCTGAACCATGGCCTCAAAGCATACCACAAATTCAGCTTCCATAGTGGATGCATCAATGACCGATT
Organism: Psophocarpus tetragonolobus; assembly: GCA_037954015.1. Classification (NCBI taxonomy): domain Eukaryota; kingdom Viridiplantae; phylum Streptophyta; class Magnoliopsida; order Fabales; family Fabaceae; genus Psophocarpus; species Psophocarpus tetragonolobus. The sequence continues at coordinate 18,003,757 of CM075692.1, forward strand.
GCTTTGCACTTTTCCATGAGATAGCCCCTCCAGCCATCATAAACAAATAATTGAATGTATATCTTCTTGTATCTACATACCGACAAAGTCTGATCAAATCTCCTATAAGTAAGCATGTGTTCTTTTGTAACAGGATTACTTTGGTATCTTCCCAACATCCCAATTGCAAAACTAATATCTAGTTTCATACAAGTCTGAGCATACATTAAGCTCCCAACTATAGATGTATAAGGGATTTTTTCCATTTGTTTCCGTTCCAAATCATTCTTTGGACATTTAATGAGACTAAATTTGTCTCCTTTCTGAATTGGAATAGGAGATGCTGAACATTTATCCATTCTGTGTCTCTCTAAAATTTTATTAATATATGCTTTCTGAGACAAGCCTAGCAATCCTTGTGACCTATCCCGGAATATTTCTATTCCAATCACATAACTTGCCTCACCTATATCTTTCATTTCAAAATTTCTAGAGAGAAACTTCTTAGTCTAATTTAAAAGACCAAGATCCTTAGTTGAAAGCAAGATGTCATCAACATACAAAACTAGAAAAAAGAACTTACTTTCACTAACCTTCAGATATATACACTGATCAATAATGTTTTCCTTAAATCCAAAGGACACAATGGTATCATTGAACTTGAGATACCAGGGAAGCTTGCTTAAGTCCGTATATTGATTTCTTAAGTTTACACACTATGTTTTCTTTTCCTTTCTTTATGAATCTCATTTGTTGATCCATATATACATCTTCCTCTAAATCCCCATTTAGAAAGGCATTTTTCACATCCATTTGGTGTGTAACTTCAAATCATAATGAGCTATTAATGCCATGATTATTTTGAGAGAATCTTTCTTAGAGACTAGTGAAAATGTATCCTTATAATCAATGTCATCCTTTTGAGTAAATCCTTTAGCAACTAATCTGGCCTTGTAACGTTATAAGTTACCATGAGAGTCATGTTTGGTCTTAAAGACCTACTTGTAACCAACTCTCTTACAACCTTATGGTAACTCAACAAGGTCCCAAACCCTATTCTGTTCCATAGATTTTAACTCACCTTTCATGGCATCATTTCTCAGGATTATCGCCATTCATGGCCTGTGAAAATGTAATTGGGTCATTTTTCAATTCCTAAGTCATTTTCTGAATCTTATAGATAAATCATATAATCATCAGGAATAACAAATCATCTTTCTCTTTGTTATCTTCTTAATGCTATTTGTTATGGTTCTTCTACTATAGGTTCATTTACTTCAACCTCATTGTGAGTAATGGGATCATTAGTTTGTTGTTCTCATGGTTATTAATTGATTGAATAACTTGAGGAACAACTTTATTAGAGATACAAGTTAATGGAACTTGCACTCTCATTTCTTGAATCTCTATTTTGCGTAGTGTTTTACTCCCACTAACTTCACCATTTTCAATTAACCTAACATTCCCAATTTCAATGATCCTTGTAGTATGGTTTGGATAGGAAAATCTATACCCTTTTGACTTTTTTGGATAACCAATAAAATATCCATTGATCGCCCTAGCATCCAATTTCTTTTCTTGTGGATTATAAAATCTAATTTCTGCTAGACACCCCCAAACATGTAGGAGCCTTAAACTAGGTTTCCTTCCAGTCCACCATTCAAGAGGAGTCTTTGGAACTGCCTTACTAGGAACCCTGTTCAATAAATACATGACAGTTTTTAGAGCATAAGTCCACAATGAAATAGGTAAAGAAGAGTTATTTAACATACTCCTAACCATATCCAACAAGGTTCTATTACGCCTTTCTGATACACCATTTTGCTGCAATGACTAACATTATGTATTATGCACATATGCCATACTTTTCAAGGAATTTAGCAAAGGGAACAGTATATTGTCCTTTTTCATCATACCTTCCATAATACTCACCACCTCAATCAAATCTGATAATTTTCACCTTTCTGTCTAATTGTCTTTTTACTTCTTCAATGTAAATCTCTAAGGCGTTTATAGCTTGATATTTATCATGTAGTAAATAGACATGACAATAATGTGAATAATCATCGATGAAGATGATAAAGTATTTCTCTTTATTGAAAGAATTCACATCAAAAGGTCCACAAATATCGTGTGTATAATTTCAAGAAACTAACTACTTCTCGTGGCTCCTTTCTTTGTGTGTTTTGTTTGTTTACCTTTAATACAATCCACGCATACATTCAGATCAGTTAAATCTAAATCCGGAAGGATTTCATTCTTCACTAATCTTTGTAATCTTTCCTTGGAAACATGTCCTAAACGTTTATGCCACAAGAAAGCAGAACGTTCTTCCTCTAAACCACGTTTAGTGCCAATATTATGATGCAAGGTCAAAAGTGTTTCAGTAAAAAGATTATTAAGATTTAACTTATATAATCCATCACATAATATACCACTACCAATTAAATGGATATGTTTAGACAAACTAAAACATCCATTACCAAATTTAATAGAGTATCCATTAACATCAAGTTTAGATAAAGAAACTAAATTTCTAGAAATACGAGGTACATAAAGAGTTTCAAATAAATCTAAATGATGTCCAGTGTCGAGGATTAAACAATAAGTCTCGACTACTTCCACTAGAACTTTCACTCTATTGCCCATAAAGACAAACTTTTCATTTGACTTTGTGGTTTGGGTTGTAAGGAATCCTTGCATCATATTAGAAACATGAGTTGTACATCTAGTGTCAATCCACCAAGTATTATAAGGAACCTCAAATAAATTTGATTTGAAATATATATATAAGCACTATGCTTACCTTTCTTTTTGAACCAAGCCTTACGTTTTGGACAATCCTTTTGAAAATGCCCATTCTTTTCACAAAAATGACATTTGTTGTCACCATGTTCCTTCTTGTGGATTTGAGAGGAAAAATCCTCATTGATCATTATGAGTCCCTTCCTTTACTTGTCATGTTTCTTGCCAAATTTCTTTCGAGCTCCTTGATGGTTAACATAATTAATGGAATGATTTCCTTGGTTCTTAAGTCTAGTTTCCTCTTGAACTAACATGTTATGCAATTCATGCACATTCCATTTATCTTTCATGGTATTATAGTTCATTTGAAAAGAGCCATACTCAGACGGTAATGAATTCAATAGGAATTGCACAAAGAAATTTTCATCCACATTCATTCCCAATTACTTAAGTTTTGCTACAATGTTTACCATTTCGGTAACATGTTCATGCATAATACAAGAACCATCAAATTTCATGGTGGTTAAAGTACTCATTAATGTCTCGACAAGAGACTTATCAGCAGTTTGGGAGCGCTCTTCCATAAACTTCATCATTTCTTTTGCACTTTCAGTTGTAGGAAGAGCAGACTTAATGTTATCAACAATACTCATCCGCATATACATCAGACTCAATCTGTTTGACTGTTCCCAATTTTTAAAATGAACTTTCTCTTCCTCAATGTTTGAATCAGTAATAGCACTTGGTTTCTCTTTATGAAGAGTCAACTCTAAATCGATTACCCCAAGGTAAAATTGAATTTGTTCACTCTATTTAGATAAATTAAGTCCATTAAAGTTGGAACATATGAGAAATGCGAATGCAAAGCAAAAGGTAATGCAAGCAATAAAGATTTAAAATATCAATACCTTGAGTTACATACTATCACGCTAAATAAATTCAGAACATGACTTCATACATTGCATATTGATGTTCACCTTTAGGCAATCCATCAATATACCATACTTGACATAATGATGCCAAAAAAAAGTATACATAATTTGACAATGATATATGCATTAATTAGAATTACTTATTATCTTTTGAAATATAAATATAACTAATAATGCATTTATACTACCAACATTTATGCTCATTAATTATAAGAACAAATAATCAACCTTTGGTGATCCTTAACTGTCTTATAATAATAAACTTGAATATACTCATAAACAAAAATAAATAAATCATAATTTTGCATCCATTATTTTATGAGTAAATAAAAGAAGTTACTATTAATTTTGGAATTAAACAAACTTAAAGATTTGGCCACTTTGGTGACTAACAAATCTATCATACAATTAATTCTAAAATATAAACATTTATTTTACATAAACATAATTTTAATTTAAAACTAATTTTTATTTAAGAGTTTGATCACTTTGATAATTAACAAACCCTCTTAATAAAATTTCAAATTAATATCAATATCTATAACATTTCCAATTCACAGGAATATATATAGATTGGATGTGCAGATCATGTCAAAAACAATAAGCCAATTGGATATGGATGAAACGTTTAGGTATGTGTGAGTAAACGATTCTTATTTAAACTTATATTGATATCATGAGAAATTCAAAATTAAAGAGACATTCATCATAAAAAAATAAAGAACTCCAAATTTAATATATCCAAGGTGCACAATTCTTTTTCTTTTTTTTTTATATTTATTCTATATACGTAATATAATTTTATATTTATTGATAACAGATGAATTCTCTTTTTTTTTATATTTATTCTATATACGTAATATAATTTTATATTTATTGATAACAGATGAATTCTATTTCTATCTTTATCAACTTCTATAATCGATTACTAGTGACTTAAAAAATTCTGTCTTAGCAAGATTACTAGTGATTACACAACGTTCTGTTTTTGAAAAAAAAAGTAGTTGTTATAGTTGATTATCATATTTGGCAACAGATTAACAACTCCTTCATTTCTTTTAAAGAAGCTCACAATCGAATGATTTAATTGATTATCATTTTCTGTAATAGATTAGAATTTTGGTTTAGAAGGTGTATATTGGTTTTATTTGAAATGTCATATACATGGTTTTTTTTTTGGAAAAGACAAAATTTATTCAGTAGAAATTTATACCCCTTTTCATAGACAAAGTCTAATGCCATAAACGAACAAATGTTTCGCTACCTAACCAAAGAAAAGCAATAAAGTGGCTAAGCACACCATTGATAAAAGGAAACCGATGAATTTTTATAGATTCCATAAACTCACAACCAAGATCTCCGTAATATCTACTACTATACTTGTTCAACATTGAAGAGTACCTCCTGAAATACCAGATGATTTGTTGCTAACCAAATTTTCCACAAAATGGTCAACCAAATAATAATACAAAGGATATACATATACTCTTTCTTATTGGAGTTCATAATACCCAGATGATTCAACAAATGAGAATGACAATCTGATGGCAAGACACATAAATAGCCTAACTATTTTTAACATTTCATTCAAATATGATAGCTAGACTCACATGTAAAAAATAAATATGATACATATTCTAAATTATTGTATCATACCAAACATGAAACATCAGCTGCAATGGGGATACTGGGTTGAGAAGAGGTTTTGAAGGTTTTTTTTTTTTTTAATTGATCAGGAGATCATAATAGTCTCTATTCTACAATATTGTCCAAAATTTTGATTATTTAGAATATATTAACACACATTAATGAAAAAAAAAGGACATGCACTAATTTTTCTTCTGATTATTTTTCCTTCTTTTTCATTAAATTATTTGTCACGTTTATTAACTTTTCGTACGAGTTTTGACTTCGGAGCATGAATTTCAACCAAAGTGCTAGGATTGAAAGTGACACTTATAATTTCAACATGTATAAAAATATTAGTTCACATACGCGTGCTATTACTTTTCTGCCTCTTTGGTTGAAAGTAAAGATGGATGATGTGTGCTTCCTCCTTGACTTCTACGCTCTACTTCTACCCAGCTACTAACTATAATTGCTTATACTCATGTTAACTTTTTAGGTATATCTAATTACGAGTATATTAAGTGAGAAAAAAAATTTATCATGAGAGATTAGAAGAATATATAATAAGCACAAGATTAAAAATAACAATTCAAATTAAAATAACCTACTTAAAGATATCATGTACCTCTTATCATAACTTACCTTCTTCACTGTCAATGGTGGTAGTGGTGGTGGAGCGCTAACCGCGATAGTGGTGACTGTTGACAACGGTGATTGTTGGCAATGGTGACTGTCGATGGTAACTGTCAGTGGTACTGGTGGTAGTGATGATGACGACGGTGGGGTGATGTTGAGGGTGAGAGTGTGGGTGAAGATGAGTTATGGTGAAGGAGATATATGATATTTTAAGTAAGTTATTTTAGTCTGAGTTGTTATTTTTAATCTTACACTTATTATTTATTCCTCTCATATCTCATAATAAACTTTTTTATCATTTAATATGCCCCCATATAGAGGACAACTCGGGTGAGAAAAATGGTTACGATAAGAAATGAGAAAACATAATAAACGGTTAAGATTGAGTTGTTAATTAAACAAACTCACATGGTTCTCCATCTCCCACAAATGCTTAAAGCGTCGTTCTCTCATCACTTCCATGGAATCCTTTACAAGGTCACTACCACCAGTAGCATCACTGCCGCCATTGACAGCGACAATAATAGTCGTGGCGGTACTAACGATGGTGTCAGTAGTGGTGACGATGATAAGGGTTATGGCAGCGACAGTGGTAATGGTGGTGGTAGTAAGAGTGAGGTGACACAACCACCACTGTCACCACCATCACAGGTACTAGGCGCACGACACTAGGCAAGGGAGCTACTTGATGGCGCTGGACTTGGTGAGAGGCGAGGAAAGAAAAGAGTCATCATATATGGTTCGTTGCCCATCTAAGTGTACATCATGCTCAACTAATGTGTTTGTAGGTTGATCTGTTTCATCAAAGACATGTGTAAATAGAATCTCTCATGTCCTACAAAGGTCGTGTATCTGGCACATTGATTTAGCATGGGGTGACACATCAATGAGGAAGACAGTGAGGCAGTGGTAGTGGTTGTATTTTTCGAAGAGGTCTTTGTGTGAGAGAGTTACATGAACTTATTTAATTAACAACTCAATCTAAACCATTTATTGAAATCCTACAGGTTACGGTTATTATTATGTTTCTCATTGTAACTTTTTTTTTTACTTAAGTGGTCCTATATATATATAAGGAAAACTCAGGTGAGAAAAAATGTTACGGTGAGAAATGAAAAAACATAATAATAACCATAAGATTTCAATAAACGGTTTAGGTTGAGTTGTTAATTAAACAAGCTCACGTTGTTCTCTCACACAACGACTTCTCTCACACCAAATCTTTGTCTTATGCTCTACTCTCTCTTGTCACCCTTACAAATCCTCTGCAAGATCACCATTACCCTCACTGCCACCATCACTGTTGGTACTGTTGTCGATGGTATCGACGATGGTGGTGATGGTAGCAACAATGAGGCAGTGGTGGTGGCAGTATCGATGATGGTGGCAGTAATGTCGATGATGTATGGTACGGGTGGTAGTAGTGATGGTGGTGGCGTCGAAGATGGTAGGGGGTGATGGCGATGGTGGCGCTGCCCCAAATCGCTACTATCACAGTCATCGTTACCACCCCTATCATCGTTGCCACTGTCGTTAATACCACCCTCATCGTCAATGATGCTACCACTACCGTCGATACCTCCACCACTATTATCGATGGTGGCATTTATATCGGTAGAGGTGGTAGCGATCTTGCGAAAGATTCATGTGGTTGACGAGAGAGTGACACATCAGATAAATATTTGGTTTGTGAGAGAAGTATTTGTGTAAGAGAACCACATGAAACAACTCAATCTGAACTGTTTGTTGAAATTGTATGGTTATTATTATGTTTTCTCATTTCTCATTGTAACTATTTTTCTCACCCGAGTTGTCCTCATATATATATATGGTGGCGGTGGTGACCATGAAGGTGAGGTGGTGATGGTTGTGACTGTGACGGTGGGTGATGGTGGCAATGGTAGTGGTAGTGAAACTAACGGTAGTGGGGGGGAATAGGGTTGAGGTTAGTGGTGGATGGTGGAGGTAAGTTATAAAGAAGTAGACATATGATATCTTTAAGTGATTATTTTCATATAAGCCATTATTTTTAATTCTACACTTATCATGAATTTCTCTCATCTCTCATAATAAACCTTTTTCTCACTTGATACACACACAATCAATCTCTCTCTCTCTTTATATATATATATATATATTCGTTACAACCATTAGATTTATTTAAAATGAATGGTGAGGATGATGAGTAAATCTCTTGAACTTACTCTTAAAGTAAGTGGATGTTCTCCAAACTAGGAATGATAACGAGTTGGGGCAGGCACGGGTAGTGGTTACTCGCCACCTGACCCGCTACAAAAACTCGTAACCCGTTACCCGCTAAAAACCCATCGGGTACCTGCTATAAAAATACCTGCGGTTTTTTTAATACCTGCGGGTATCCATGGGTACCCATAGATATTTTAAAAAATAAATTTTTTAAAATTAAATCTTTTTTATAAGAAATTTTATCAAATAAGTTATTTATTTTTTGAAAAATCTAAAAATAAAATTATACTAATTTCTACAAGATCAATTAAATCTAAAAGTAGATTAATATAATATATTATAAGAAAATATTTAATACAAACAAAATAAAATCTTTATTTTATATTATCGATACTTTTATAATAAATAATTTTATTAACTATGAAATTTTCATAAAAAAAATAAGATTGATATCAATGAATTTTGATAATTAATATTTTAATTTGATTTATTTTCCAAAAATATTATCTTTCTTAACTTATATATATATATATATGTATATATATATATATATTATTTTAGTTTAGCGGGTAGCGAGTACCTGCAAGTACGGATACTATGATACCAAACCTGTGCTCGTGAAGGAGTGGGTAGAAAAAAACTCATACCTGCGTGTGGCGGATACCAATTTATATTGTCCATGCAGATATTTTTATAGGTTTTATTCACGAGTATTCGCAACGCAGATTTTTTTGCCATCTGTACTCCACACACATACATGCATATACCTGCCAGCACAACTCAATTATATTTAATTGGTGTTGGATTGTAAATTTGATTGAATTCAATCCATTTTGGATCTTCATAATCTCAAAAAATAAATTTGAACTCCTTTAAAACGAACAATAAGAAAATAAAAACATCAATTGTTAATAGAAAAATGAAAATTCCATATTATGTGCACATCTGTGATGAATATTGTGCATATTAAAAAAAAAAATTGCATTAAGAAATCTTACTTAGTTTAGTTTGCCAGTTTTGTATCCTGTTTGTGTATCCAATTTCTCTTCTGGTTTAGTGATTTTAAATGAAAATTCTTTCTTTACATTCATTTCTGATTACCGTTTAATTATTTTTACGCAGTTAATGATTAATGAAATAATTCCCTAACGCGTTGTCTAATTTTGAAAAACGTATTGTCTTTGCTTTTCGTGTAAAGGCTTACGCATTGTTTTGTCTTTTGTATGTTTTGGTTGAAAGATATCTTTTGTATTTTTCGTCTGTTTTAACACATTAATGCAATTCTTTTCCTTATAAAAAATATAATTAATTAAATAATTAATTCTCCATTTTTCTATTTGTTTTTGGTTTTCATATTATCGCCAAGATTTTCTTTGATGGGTGAGAGGGGATGTATATGCAACTTTTTATCATGTAAGATTTTTAGCACCGAAATTTAGCATAAGACGAATATTTCCTGTACTACCCAATGCTTAAATTTTGCAATTGAGAATTTAGTTGGGTCCATATTGTAAAGGCATTCAAATGATTCAAAATTGTGGCTTCATTGTACCTGACCTAAACAGAAAAAATAGTGGCTTTTGGACATTCTCAAGTATGTGCTACAACAACTAGGTCACGTGGAGAAAAATTGTCAGAAATGTGAGCAATGAGATCTTATCATTACGCTGCTATTGACTGAATTTAAAAAAAAAAACACAATTAAATGCCAGTTGGATACTAACTCCATAAAAAATTATGCAACCATTACATAAATTTTAGTAAATATATTAAAGATTAAATTATCACTCGTAACCTCTTTAGGGTACTTCACTTTGTGTCAACCATATAAATTTGATGAAAAGGTAGAAATTAAACTTTCAAAATAATTGAGAACAAAAGGTATGTAAAAAAAATTAAGGGATACAAAATGAACTACCTCTAAATAGGGATACAGGTGATAATTTAACCTATCTTAAATTACGAATTTTAGATAAAATTGTAGAAATTTAAATAAAAGTAAAAAGCAGAATGACTTATAAGGAATTAATTATTGAACAATTTGTGTACATAGTAAAATTTTTCTAAAGAATAACAATTTTATCTTCACCTAAACAAATACCATGTAATTCTCAATTTGATCTACTGAATCTGCTATCTTACAACAAAAATAATTGGTATCAAGCGTAGCACACATAATTAAAACCTTAAAAGGAAAAATAACAAATTAGAAACTTATTCGTAACCTGGAAGGCTTTTAAAAGTTGAGATTAGTAAGGTCAGTGGTTGGGAAACTTTATTTGCAACCTAAGTTCGACAGATATGATTATGGCAGAATTATGGGGAAGTGCCTCTACCTTTAATTTAGTTTGCTTTAAATAAGAGCATCTAAAGATTAGTGAACTTTATAAGAGGTTGGTCATTCAAGGATTAGGAGATAGTGTTTATTCATATTTATCGAGAGACTCACATGGTAGTCAACCACTTAGCAAATATTAGCTATTTGTATCCTTTAGGAACTCATGTTTTACAATGTTCCTCTATTTCCTGCCCCCTCCTTTTGCATAAAGATGTTATGGGAGTAGTCATAGACTACACTATCAGGTTGTAAGGGTTGGTTTATGGGCTTTAGCCTTCCTTTATATAAAAAATACAAAGAAGAAATTTATTACATGGTAAACAAGTTTGATTACAACATCAAATCCTAGAGAATTAGCTTATCAGGGGTTCCAAAGAAGAAAACAGTTCAAGGTGGATAAGAAGTTAATTGAGCATTTACTTTGACTCTTTATCTCTCTCACAAAAATTAAAAAAATGGGATATTGTTTTTCTAATTTTGAAGCCTATTTAAAGAAAAAAAATGCTCTAGGGTAATAAGGAGTGTTCAAGCTTAGATCTAACATCTTAGTGGTTCCACTCAACAACACTTCATGTAGTGTCACTTCACACAACTCCTCATTGATCAGAAATAAACCCTTCATAGGTAATCTATTCTAAGATGTTTGATTGCTTTTGGGATAAATGACTTACCCTACAAACCAAGACAAGACTCTTCAACATGTTTTGTCGTCACTCACACACTTTCTTGGAAAACATCACAAAAGGTCATTCATACCTCAATTTCTATAAACATGCTTAAATGTGAAGTTTTTAAAATATATGCTATTGAAAAGGCGCCCTCCAAAGTATTGACATTTGCTTGGAAGATGACCCATGGAAGGATTCCTACAAGGGTGGAATTGGTAAAGAGAAAGATCATATTATCTGATGAGGTAACGTGTCTGATGTCTAATGCGGATCTTGAATCTGTAGATCATTTGCTTTTTAATTGTAAAATTAGCTTCAGGTATGGATGTATTGCTATAGATGGCTAGGTTATTTGTTTGTACTTTCCTAGGATTGTGAATCAAGTCTTTGGAACCTCTTAGGGTTAGCCTTTTTACATGAGAAGCTTACTAAGGATATTCTCTGTGTAATTTGGTTGGCTGTATTGTGGGGTATTTGGTTAGTTAGAAATTATCTCATCTTCAAAGGGCGTCATTTTATTGCAGAAGAGGTATGACAGGTGTCACTTCAAATGGCATGGTCCTGGATAAAATGTCTCTTTAATGCATTCTTTAAGTGGTCTTCTCAACCTATGTTGTGCCTTTGCAAGAGTTCTAAAAGGATGAGTTAGAGTCACTAGTCTCAGTTGTTTATGTTCTGGTTGTATATTGTATTCTATTAGGGGGATTGTATGTCAGCATTATGGGGTTGAACTTGTTGGTTGTAAGTTTTTTGTTATTTTGTAATTGTATTGTCTAGCTTACCTCTGTATCTTTTGTGACATGGGAGAGCTTATGGTATATTGATATTATAAATATATAAATATTTACCTCTTTTTAAAAAAATATATATTAATTTTAGGGTTATAAGATTCTTGTGGTGGCAAAGTTCATATGTGGAGAGATGGAAAGGTTGAATTTAAATTTCTTCACTAATAAAACTAATACATTAACAACTAACATTAACTTATAAAAAAATACATATTAATTTTTTTAAATCATCTCCAAATATTCAATGTCAGAGTTTGAACCTCTCTTATTTTGGTATACTTTGGTGCTACCTTTAGCTTAAACCCCTTGAAAATTCGTTCAAGTTAACCAAAAAGAAAAAAAAAATCCTTTGCTTGGGCAGGGTTGACTCATACATTTCTTCCAAAAATACATCCTTATGGTGTACAAAATAAATTTAACCTAACTTCTAAATTAATATTTAATTTAACATAAAACTGAGATTCTTTTAAAATTAAAAAATAATAAATATAAATAAGTTATTTATTTTCCCACAAATATATTTGGATTATCGGTTACCAACAATAGGGCTCTAATAAGTGAATCTATTATAATTTTGCCCCCACTTCATCCTTGATTCAAATAAAAAGGAATGTTAAAGTTTATTTAGTCACTCATGCCCCTTTTCCACATCAGCATCACATTCTCGGGGCAAAATCTTGTCTAAACATTTCGATTTGTTGGTTACACGCAATGCCACTACTATATACTATACTAGCAGTAGTAGTGAAAGGTAATTCACAACTTTTATGTACTATTTTACACAGCAAGTATCCCATCACCAAAAGTTTATATAATTAAAAATTAAACAAACTCATGAAGTGGAGCACAAAGAAGATATTACTTACATAAAGAAAAAGAAAGAAATAAATATATTTATTACTTGTTGTGGTCAAGATACCCGTAGTTTATTTTAATTTTTTTTTTCACTAAAGTTTCACAAAAAAAAAACTCATTTCTATCTTTAAAATTTAAAAATATTTTTTTTAATTTTTGAAATTAATTTATTTTTTTATATTAATATTGTTCGTTATAGATTCCAATATACTTCATTATGTTAGATGTGAAATTAAAAATTAAGGGAATTAAGATTGAAGAAAAGGGTGAGTCACAAGTAAAAGAACGTATTTCTATCAGCAAATTTTTAACAATGTTAATCGAAAAAAAACTAAAAATAAATCATGTACTAAAAACATATTTTTAAATTTTAAAAATAAAAATAAATTTTTTTGAAACTTTCAAAATAAAAAACTTATTTATTTATTTATTTTTAACCAACTACCGGTGTTTTCTCTGGCCTACAAAATAGAATCTTAGGATGATTTGTTTAAATGTTTTAGTCTTACTTTTTGTACGTAAAACTTTTTTTTTATTTTAATCCTTTTCTTTTTTAATTTTAGTTTTCAAAATATTTTTTATTTAAAGATAATCTCTGTCATTAAACGTATAAGGTTAAGTGATCATCTGATTAAGGTTTTGTGATGTTATATTTTATGTATTGAAAATAATAATATAATAATATATTTTTTTAAAGAATAAAAATTTATTGTTAATAGATTTAATCAAATTTTGATTTATGTAAAATACATATTTTATTTTAGTACTTTAAAGTTTTATTTTATTTTATTTTAGTTTATAGAATATATTTTTATTTTAAAATAGTATTTGTCATGTACGTGATGATGTGTCTAACATTTTTTACATGTCAATTATTTCACGTTATTGAAAATAATAATATAATAATAACACATATTTTTTTGAATAAAAATGTTGTTAGTAAACGAAAATTAATGACACTTTAGTTCAGGTTAAATTGGTATTTTTTATCTAAATTTAAAAAAAAAAAAAAAAACTTTGAACTTGTCTTGATTCTGTATGATTCCAATTTTTTTTAAAAAAGTATCTAACCAATTTAAGTCTTAAAAATAAATAAATAAGTGATAAAAATTAAGTAGATTTAGATTTATGTTGTTTAGTATTACAAAATATGTTTCAATTGTACTATATTGTTAAGTAAGTTTTATACTATTAACTGATTAAAATTATTAAGATAATTTTTAAAAATAATATCTATAAGAATTTAATAATTATGTATGTTATTATAAAAAAATATATTATTAATAACAAAATAATTGATAATGTAATTTTAATGTAATTATTATAAGAGTTTAGCTGGTATACATTGTTAGTGTAAAAATTTTTACTGACGTTAAATCAAAACTCTTCATTCATGATAAATTTGTTAAGTTTAATAATTAGTACTTTAAAAGTCCCATAAATGAAAAGTTATAATTTACTATGAGTGTAAAAGTCTTTTACACTACCATGTATATCAATTAAACTCTTATTATAAAAATAATAAATTTATTATATATTATTTATTTTTACTTATGTAAAGTGATTAACATGACAAAACATTAATCACATATGTACGTATAATGACAAGGATTGTTTTCAAACAAAAATATATTATAGACTAAAATAAAATTAAACAAACTACTAAAATAAAAAAAAATAAGTATTTTTTAAATTAAAAAATTGATTAAATTTATTAATAATAATATTTTTTATTTTAAAAAGTCAGTATCATTATTATATTATTATTATTAGTGACGTGGAACAGATGATAAAGTGACAAATCATTAGTTAGTCATCAGTTAACAATTAACAATAGCAGATGTTGTTTTCAAATGACTAAGAAAATTTTAAATAACGAAAATAAAAAGTAATTATTTTTCATATGTTAATTAAGACATTATATTATACATACTTTAGTGAATTTTTCATTTGTCATTGATGTTTTAAATAAGTTATTGAAAGTAATGTCTAAGTAACTACGTCTAATAAGCCAAGTTTCCAAAGATATTAGAGTTACATGCCTAGTTCGTAGTTTAGGGGGTAACCTTTTCCAGTGATGATGACAGCAGAGCTAGAAGTAGAATACTTAAGAAATTACTTTGATGCTCAAGGCGATTAAGGTATAAAAAGCGCGGACATGAGCTTTTAAGAGGGTTTCTTAATAAGTTTTTTTTTTTAGACCCTTTGTGTCATATTTTTATTAAGAAATCTATATATAATTTTTTTTCTAGTGGTAAAAAAATTTAAAGAAATTTATAATTTTTTTTTCTGTAATCTCTTCGATTTCTGTACAGTGATTACAAAAGTATGATTTTTTTAAAAAAAATTCTTCCTTATATAAGGATCTTAAGATAAAAGATCTTTGATTGTATCGTTAAATTCGGTCTGATGAAAATTTATTATAAGAAAGTAATTTTTCAACTTAGGCCCGTTTCGAGTAGTTTTGACTTTTTGATTTTTTTTTAAATATATTTTGAAAATAGATATGTATTAAACAAAAATATTTGACAGTCATCAATCGCCACCTTCTTTTGACAGTCATCAGTCATCACTTCTGATCCGTGGTCACTAGCCCCCACCTCTGACTAGTAATCACCGGTTGTCATCTTCGATCGATGGTCATTGATTGTTACCTCTGACCGCGATCACCAGTCATCACTTCTGATCGGTGATTACTGACTGCCACCTCCAACCAGCACCACTTTTGATTGACGATCACTTTTGATCAACGATCACTGACCACCACCTTCGATCACCGGTTACAGGCCACTATCTCCAATCACCAATTACCGACCACCACCTCTGATCACTGGTTACCAACCGCTATCTCCGATCACCAATAACCAACCACCACCTTCGACTGCCGGTCGTCAACCACCACCTTTAACGACTATATCAATAGTTAACTCCAACTAGTATTTTGGTTAAGATTTGAAAACAATGTTTTAAATTTGGAAACAAAAACAATGTTATTTTTAAAATTTTAAAAACTTAAAATCAAAACTAGTTTTTGTTTTTATAAATTTCAAAACTAGAAACCAAATAATATTGGAAAAAAAATTAACATAAGAGATATTTGTTTTGGTTAAGAATTGAAAAAATAGTTTGCTTTGTATTTGTTTGCCAAGGACGCAAATAATACTGAAAAAAATCAACATAAGAGATATTTATTTCGTATGAGTAATTTTGTTAGTAATACATTTAAATGGTGAAATTTATTGTATTATTTGAGTTTAATGGGTATATATTGTCAATTTAAAGGATTTTTATACTGACATTCAATCATGATTTTTTATTTATGTGACTTTTAAAGTACTAATGAGGAAAGTCAACAAATTTACATGAATAAAGGGGTTATGATTGAATGTCAATGTAAAAATCTTTACATTGACAGTATATATCAATTAAACTCATATTTTTTATATTTTTATAAAAATATAATATTTTTTGTTATTTTTTATAAAAGTATTTATATAATTTTTAAAATTTAATTATTTGATAATAACATGATATTTTTATTATAATAAAAAAATTAAACCAGAAAATTTGAGATTTCTGCCTTCCATGGAAATCAGTTTGTACGAAACTTCGCTAATTTTTCATGAAATGTATATACACTATCGTGCAAAATGTTATTTGTCAGACCAGATGTCAAACATAAAAATTCGAACTCCTTATCTATAATTTCTATAAAAAGTAAATATTTTTTATCTTCCAAAACATTTTTTTTTTATTTTTATCTTTTTTATTTTACCTTTATCCTTTTTTCAAAAGATCTTTTACTTTCTATAGTTAGGGAGGGGTGGACACTGAACTCTAATGAGATACATTCTCATTTGAGGGAAACTACAATAAAACCTTTTTTTAGAAGACCTTTTATTTATCTAAAGTAGTTGTTGTTGAGTGAAACTACAATGAGACATTTTCTGTAGAGGTGAGGGTAAAGAGAAGTAGCGATAAATCATTCTCATTTGCATCCCTTGTTGTGATGGGATGTATCACAACCTCTCACCTGCAAAAATGTTTTTAGACTCACTTGACAGCGCAGTAGCCCATCGTGTCGCAACAGCAGACAATCGCGAACACTATTACTACAATTACAGCAACATCCATTGTGTAAGTAAGAAATAGTGTTTTCTTATGACAGAGGTCGACCTTAGGAGTGGTGGAGATCGAACTCCAGTGATGTACATATGCCCCCTAGCTTCTAAGTTGATCCGAAGTAAGATGAGACCGAAAATGCTAGAGAGTAAAAGGACATGAACTTGTCAGCATGCGACATCGGAGCCTCTATTGAAGATAGACACATGTTTTTTGTGTTGAAGTACTGCTACATATTTTTTTGTGTTATATTTCGAAGGTATTGAGTGAAATGATGGTTAAAGTGATCTGGCATGATGAGTAGTTCATAGGCTGCAAGGTGAGGGTAAAGAGAAGTAGCGATAAATCATTCTCATTTGCATCTCTTGTTGTGATGGGATGTATCACAACCTCTCACCTGCAAAAATGTTTTTAGACTCACTTGACAGCGCAGTAGCCCATCGTGTCGTAATAGCAGACAATCGCGAACACTATTACTACAATTACAGCAACATCCATTGTGTAAGTAAGAAATAGTGTTTTCTATGACAGAGGTCGGCCTTAGGAGTAGTGGAGATCGAACTCCAGTGATGTACATATGCCCCCTAGCTTCTAAGTTGATCCGAAGTAAGATGAGACCGAAAATGCTAGAGAGTAAAAGGACATGAACTTGTCAGCATGCGACATCGGAGCCTCTATTGAAGATAGACACATGTTTTTTGTATTGAAGTACTGCTACATATTTTTTTGTGTTATATTTCGAAGGTATTGAGTGAAATGATGGTTAAAGTGATCTGGCATGACGAGTAGTTCATAGGCTGCGAAAACTGAGAGCGTCGAGCAGGCGATAGACCGCGGGGACTGAGACCCTTTGTGGTCGGCAAGCTACGTGGTTCTACCAAGGTATCGAATGAGTCGATAGAGTGGCGGGGGAGCCTCAACCACCAATTGAGAGTGGTACCTGCAAGAGAAGTAGGGAACATTCTACACAACACATGATCATTATTTGAGTAGAGATTTACCTGGGTGAGGAATGCCTCAATGTTGTCATCGAGGTTGGTCAATCCTCAGAGCTTGATCGCTAATGGTTTCAAGCCTCGCGAGAGAGTATTGTTGAGTATCCTGTCGACAAAGGGATGTTGTCGAGGTATGAGGTTACGGGTCACGAGAGCAGAGTGTCTTTGTTGGTCCTCTGCTTGTCTACTCCTTTTCCGACATCAGCAGTCCTGCTCTGGGTTTTCTTGTATGTGTTGAAGTCTGGTAATTCGTAAAGTGATTATTTCTGGATGTTCCTTTGTAGGGGAAATGTCTGTGAGAGTGGGATTTGGATCCCCTGTCGTGGGTGTCTCCAATTGTCCTGTTGTAGCAATGACTTCAGGTCTTGTCGTTGCTAGTGTGGTTGTGTGGGTTGTTTTTTTCATTTTATTGGTTGTCCTAGAGGTGGAGGTCGACCTCATGCTTCTTAGCATCTCTTGCATTTTTTCTGAGTTCCTCCATGACGTTCATTTCATTCATGTTGGAAAGAGGGTGATCGCTCCTAGTTTGCACCATGGGGGAGGGAGTAGAGAGGGGGCGTAAGAAGTTTTACGTTCCCACAGACGGTGCCAAATGTTCTCACCAGGCTCAGGTAGAACACTGTGACCTCCTTTGTGCACGTCACCGGCTCCCAGAGGAAGTTGGACACCTGCAAAAGGGACTCCAACGCTCAAGTCAATACGAGTTGTGGCAAGCGAGGGTCAGAAGTGAATAAAAAACATACCTTTTTTTGAGAAGTGTGCATCCCTTTTTATAGTATTAAGAGGTTCCTAGTTACCTTTTTTATCATAGGGAAGGTCATAGTTTCCCTTTTTAGAGATGGGCTTCCGGTGGCCAAGTTACCTTTTTTAAGCTGGTGGTCGGGTAGAAGGACCGAGTTGTGGCCCGATGTGGTCAGTAGTCGGGTGACGGTTCTTCCAGCCGAGTACGTGTCTGTCCCCAAGGACGAGAGAGGGGGAGGGTACAATACTCATTTTTCTCTTTATACATGAAATCTTCAATCTATTTTAGATGGCAACGGGGTAGGATGCTAGGTTTTGGCTTTCCATCTTTGATATAAAAAAATAGGTATAAAATTTTAATCCGATCTAAAAAAGTCGGTATAAAAGTTAATCCATGTTTTGTATTTTTTGGGTTTCTATATAGTTGCAAGTAACTTCCATCTTTTACCATTTAAAATTACTTATTTATTATTAAAGAAACTATCTATTAAGTTATTAATTACATTTTAATTCAAAAATTATATTACTACTCACAATGCATCTTTCACAACACTATGGTTCTTGCGCGCAATCATGTTTTAATGATCTATAGAGTGTAAATTTGTACACAAATATGTGAATTATAAATATATGTATAAAATTTTCTTTAATATAGAAGTGGGGACGGTATGGAGACCAACAAACCATCTCGCCCTTGATTTTTTTAGGGGGGAAAAACTCAACCTCAACCTCTACTCCAGTCAACGTGAATTTTTCACGTCAAAGTCAGGACGGCTATACCTGCAAAGACAAATGTGATTGTTATTCCTATTTTAGTTTTTATACTTATTAACTTTGAGACTTTTTAACACACTATGTGTCATTAGTTAAAATTTATTGCAAGTTACAAATTATTTGTTGTTTCAATAAATTTAAATCAATTATATATAGTGTGCTAGATGAGTGTGGTAGTTTGTATTGCTAGCATTTCTTATTAATTTTACCTATTACTCCAACAAGATTGAGAGTGATTTAAAATTGTATGTATTAATGCTTAACAAAACTAGTTTAAAAAGTTAGCTAGTAGTTAGAAATTGTAAATTAGTTTATTAAATCAAAAGTGTTTGGGTAGAATTATTTCTAAAAGTATTTAAAAATGTAAAATGACATAAATAGAAAATATAATAAATTCTTACCTTATATAAAAAAAGAGTAAAAGAGTAAGAATGAAATTTGATAAATATTCAAGATTAAAGAAGAAACATAAAAAGTACAAAAGTTAGTGTTTTAACTTTTACGCAAAACATTTCCATTTGTAAAAAAAAAATATTTGAAACTACTAAAAAAAGCTTTTTTATAAAATAGTTATACAAACTTTTTAACCAATTAAAAACTAACTAAAATGCGTGGTCAAATATAATCGGAGAGTAAAATATAAAGGTAACACAATTATAAATAGTAAATGAGTACTTTTTTATTTTTTTAATGAAGCTTTTTTCATAGATAAGAACATAGTTATCTAAATCGTATGTTAACTTGTAAATTTGTATAAGTTTACGAGTTTAGAAGTTTTTACCGAGTTAAATCATACATATAATCGGAAGGGTAGTAAACTCAGAATAGATTTGGTAGAATTGAGACTAGAAGCAAACTTCTCAAGTGACGTTTTCTCGTGTCAATTGTAATTTTGAGTATTTTGAATCTAATTTGTTTTTATGTGTGATGAGGGTTTTAAAATTTTCATTCTTCCAATTCTAAATTGATTTATTTGGGTAATTTGGTCTTATTACGTGTTTTTAACTTATTATGTATTTAAAATTTTCAATTTTTATATTATTTATAGATATATTTTAACGAAGTAAACTTTAACTATTCTATGAGTCAAGTTTAATGGAGTGTCATGACTTTATGTAAACCCTCAATTTCTACAACCTTAAATGAGAGATCATTATGAGTTGTATGATTTTTTTAAAATACTTAATATAATTATATACTTAAATTATTGGTTAAGTTACAATAATCTCACATTAATTAATTGTTATACTTGATGATTTTTTAATAAAATATTAAATAAAAAGTAAGATAGTATAATAAATATTGTACTTGCATAGATGTCACAGGTACAAATGTTCTCCGAAATGATTCGTAAGTCCTTCAAAACGTTCAAGATCCTTCTTCTCCAAAATATTGAAGTATAATGGGAATAAAGGTATTTGCAAAGGTACTTCAATGCTCAAGTCAAAGATGACTCATTTTAGAATATTAATCATGTGCTAAAGTCAATCAAAAGTAATGAATAATAATAATTGTAACAATCCAAATATCACAAATTACCCTTACTTATTACTAAGTTACCTAAAGATCTTGTCGGGATGTAGTTGTCAAGATTTATCCACTTTCTTTGTTCAATTAATCCAAAAGGTTTATGATTTCAGTATGTAACGAAGAAGGTTTTTTATTTAAGCTAACGTCTTAATGAGTCTAACAAGTTTCAACCAAAGGTCACATTGAGACTTTTTCAAAGTTACCTAAAGGTTTCGATCGAAGGTTAGACCAAGAGTTTTTCAAAGTTACCTAAAGATTTCAATCAAGGGTTAGGCAAAGTACATGAGGAGTTGCTCTAGGTTAGGTATTTAATGAGGGTTAAATGGCTAAGAGTTCACTAGAGGTCCAAAGTCGATAGGTTACTTAAGGAAAAGTGTCAAGAGATTACTTAAGGTTGAATCCTTAGCTAAGGCTAAGTGTCGAAAAGTTACTCAAGGTTGAATAGTTAGTTACCTAAGGTTGAGTGTTGAAAGATTATTTATGATTGAGTACTGAGAGGTTATTACTCAATGCCAAGAGGTTATTCAAGGTTGAATGTCGAGAGGTTACTCAAGGCTAAGTGTGAAAGGTTTACTCAAGGTAGAGTTGTTACTTGAGACTTGAGTGCTAAGAGTTTACTTAAGACTAGAGAGGTTACTTAAGACAAAATAGTTAGTTGAGGTGCCAAAAGGTTATTCATTATTGAATTCCAAGAGGTTACTCAATGTTGAATATTTACTTCAGCTGAGTGTCGAAAGATTATTAAAGACTGAGTGACGAGAGGTTTAATCAAGGTTGAGTTATTATTTGAAGTTGAGTGTTGAGAAATTACTTAAAGGTAAGTGCCGAGAGGTTACTTAAGGTTGAGTTGTTACTTAAGGTTCAGTTTATAAACACTCTACTCTCATATACAAATACACGCTTTTTTAAGATAAAAATATGGCAGAACTAACCATCTCCGAAGCCAACAATATATTTGGGATGATTCTTCTCCGGGACAGATGGTAAGATCATTTACTACAATATTTCAAGACACGTGACTGTGAGTCCAGAAAATAAATTAACATTTCGTGAGACACAGATTTTCTAATTTCTTATACTTTACCGCATGAGAGATGGGACCATCCACTACAAAAAAGAAAGTTTTCTAATTTTGTGAGACACAGGTTTAAGCCAGTACAGGCCTATCTCCCTAATATCAAGTGTGTAGAAGATTATCTCGAAGATACTGGCTGAGAGGTTAAAAAAAGTGTTGGTCGGGCTAATATCGTCCTCTCAGACGGCTTTCTTGTCTGGTAGATCAATTTTGGATGGCGTAGTCATGGCAAATGAGCTTATGGACTGGGCAAAAAGATGGCGACACCTGTGTTTCTTTTTCAAGGTGGATTTTGAGAAGGCTTACGATTCGGTCAGCTGGAATTTTCTGGATTATATGCTGGGAAGGATGGGGTTTGGTTGGAGATGGAGGTTGTGGATTAGGGCGATAGTCCGAAATAGCTATGTATCAATCCTAGTAAACGGAAGTCCGACTCCAGAGTTTAAACCAGCGAGAGGGTTGAAGCAGGGAGATCCGCTGTCGCCTTTTCTGTTTTTGATAGTGGCGGAAGCATTACCAGCATTGTTTACAACAACCATTCAAAAAGGCTTGTACAAAGAACTCAAGGTACAAGAGGATGTGAAATATTCAGTGTTACAGTATGCTGATGATGTCATCATGATGGGTGAAGCGGACTTACAATCGGTATGGTATATGAAGGTAATTCTACGGGGGTTTGAAATGGTGTCAGGGTTAAAGGTAAATTTTAATAAAAGCAGTTTCCATGGTCTAAATATGTCTGAATCGTTCATATTGGCGGCTACTGGCATGCTAAGCTGTACTGTTGGCTCAATACCATTCAAATTCTTGGGGATACCAGTGGGAGTAAACCCTAAGCTGGAACAACTGTGGAAGCCAGTTATTGATCAGTTCAAAAGGCGGTTGACGGGTTGGAAGGCAAGGAATATGACTTTTGCTGGGAGGTTGGTATTACTGAATTCTGTGTTAAGTGCACTTCCTCTGTACCTTTTCTCTTTTTATAAGGCTCCTAAGTCAGTGTTGAGGTCCCTCAAGAGGATGCAACGTACGTTCTTATGGGGAGGTAATGAAAGCCATTCCAAAATTGCATGGGTGAAATGGGAAAAAGTATGTAGACCAAAAGATGAGGGAGGGCTAGGAGTGAAGTGTCTGGAAAAATTTAACTTGAGCTTACTAGCAAAGTCGAGGTGGAGACTACTATCAGATGAAACGGCTATTTGGGGACCGTTGTTGAGAAGCCGGTACAGGAAGGTAGATGGGTTTGTGGAGCGGCCCACGTCTTTTGCTCAAGCATCACAGTGGTGGAAAGATATATGGGTCATTGATGGACCAAATGTGACCTTGCCTGGTTGGTTCAAAATTCGAATTAACAGGATAGTAAGGTCCGGAGGGGGGACTTTATTTTGGGAGCAGAGGTGGTTGGGAGATACAGCTTTCAGTGAACTCTTCCCTAGATTGTATACTTTGGCAGAGGATAAGTTTATATGCATTAAGGACAAGCATGACACAGGTCACCATTTATCATCATGGAAGTGGGCCTGGAGGAGAGATTTGTTCGCCTGGGAAGAGCACTTGCTTCTGGCTTTACATGAGGTGGTAAGTGAAGTGGTATTGGTCGAGCGGGATGCCGACGAGTGGGGGTGGAACTCAGGGGTGGGGGGGATATGCAGTGGCGGAAGGATATAAGGTGTTGAATGAAGGAGTATCTAACCTAGGAATCAACTCTATGGACTCCCAGGATTTACGAAGGTTGTGGATGGAAAAATTACCATCAAAGGTTCTGGTGTTCTCTTGGAGACTGCTAAGGGACCGACTGTCGACGGTTGATAATCTGCTAAGGAGAGGGATTCAGGATCCGACGCTCAATCCAGTCTGTGTGTTTTGCAGTAGTGGGATAGAGACCAAGGACCACTTATTTTTACAATGCCCCAGAGTACAAAGACTGTGGTATAAAGTTATCAGTTGGGTTGGGGTAGAGACACCACTCCTGGAAGATCTGAACCAATTGTTTCTATTATCCCCGGCCTGGGTGGTGGGAACGCGGAAGAAAAAATGCAGGTATGTCTTTTGGATCTCTGTATGTTGGAGTATTTGGTTATCAAGGAATGAGGTGATTTTCCAAAGGATCAATGTTGATTCCCTTGATATGTTAATGATGACAAAAATGTTGTCTTGGCAATGGCTGTTGTATTCTTTTGGTTTTAAGGCGGGGTGTGTATTCTCTGACTGGTGCCTCCACCCCAGATTGTGTATGTTGAATATGAAATAGAGTTATAGGTCATGTGGGGCATAGTCAGTGCAATACTATATTATTGTATATCATGTTGAAACGTTGTGTTTCAACTATCTATAATACTATATAATTTTGCTGTTAAAAAAAAAAAAAAAAAGAAAGTTTCGTGGGTTTGGTTAAATCAGTATGAAACCAACCAGCTGCGCCTTTTTGTTTCTCTTTACTGCTGTGCTGATCTCACGACTTTTTTCTTCATCCTTGCATTTTTTTTTTTAAGTTGAACAATTTTTTGACAGAAGTTTAATAAAATTTTTATTCTCTCTAAAATAAGGTATTTTAACTTCAATCTAATATTTCTTTTGTTTTGGTTTTTAATATTTTTAATTTTATCCTTGTCATTAATTTTTTCATAATTTCAGGCTTAATTATATTATGTATTTTTTTATTTTTAAATCATAATGTTGTGTTTTAATTTTAAAATTATTGAATTTGTATTCAATTGTTAATGAATTAATGTTGACAATAAAAAGTGCAAACATTGATTGACAAATATCGTAAAAGACCTTTATTATGTTATTTAATTAATTGTAATTATTTTTTAATTATTCAACTCACAAAATGCTTTAGTCTCGTAGGTTTTTTTATATTCAAATGTTAATATTGTTAGTAATATTAGTTATTGTTAGTAATAATATGTTATTTATAAATACTTTTATATAAAGCTTTCTTTTGTAAAGGCAAAAAAAAAAAAAAATTTGCAATCAAATGTTCCTAAAATCACAAGACATGATTAAAAGAACCTACAACAGGTAAAGAGTACAGGAGCAAAACATAACAGCAAATACAAAAGAACCCCTCCCAAGTCCACTGCACAGGACAAAATAAGATAATTCCATAGCTTGGTAGGCCCATCACCCTATCAGTCTGATCCTCCCAAATGTCAAGAACTCCTATTCCTTACCAGACATTTTATACCATATCTTGCTGCATGTTCCAGTCATAGAAGGAAAAAGATGAGTTTTCGAATAAAATGCTCGAACCCATGTCCAAGATTTTTGTAGAGTTTCTTGCCAAAGTGACATGACATAAAATTGACTTTCCTTAAATACAACATTTCTTGTTACCCATGTATACCACAAAGTAGCCAACCAGATTACACACATGACTTTTTTACTTTTATTTCCTCTCACATATCCAAGGTGGTGTCACATGTGTGAAGAATAATCTGAAGGCAAAATCACCAAATATCCCAACAAACAATAGCATTTTATTTAGACCTAATAACTTAAAGGCTAGGAAAACAATAAATGTGAAACAAATTCACATTCAATAAGACATACAGAGCACAAATCTCCATAAATAGATTGAACATTCCTTTTTACCAGTTCTACCTTTGTTGAAATTCGATTTTGAATAACTCTCCAAACAAATACTAAAACTTTTTACAGCACTTTAACTCTCCATATCACCTTAAAGAAGTAAGGATTTTGTACTTGAATCTTATTATGGATTGACTTATAGGCTTTTTTTACAAAGTATTCATCGTCATTGCTAGAGCTCCTCCCCTACTTTCATCCATCTTTTACCATTGGATCGTTGCAAGAAATCGTATCAACTCATCCACCCAACCAAATTCCTTACTAAGTAATGGTCTTCTCCAACTTAACTTTCTTTCCTAGTTATTATCACACCACACACTCACTTCTGAAATTAAATTTGATAGAGCAAATAACCTAGGGAACAAATTTATGAGGCAATCTTATCCCCCTCAGCTTAGCTCCTAGAACTTAAACAGGGAACCATCCCCTACTACTGCAATCATATTATCTTTAAACTAATTCCTGTAATTTTATATAAAGTAAACTCTTACAAGATTATAAGTACGGGAGTTGTGAGAGTCTATGTGTTAGAGAACAACATTATCTTATTTAATTAATAACTCAACTTGAACCAATTATTAAAAGAGAAAAATATTTATACACTCTCAATGTAAAAAGTTAAGTTTTATATTCTGATAGTTAATCATAACCTTCCTTTTATATATATATATATATATATATATATATATATATATATATATATATATATATATATATATTATATCAAGTCTGCTGACTTTACTAATTAATATATTAAAAATTATATAAATAAAAAATTATAATTAACTGTTAATATAAAATTATTTTACACTGTGAATATATAGGTGTTAAAATTTTATTAAAATCTTAAAATTATTTTTATTTTTTCTTATTTCTCGACATAATTTTTTTCTAAATTATCGTATACACATTGACACATATATATATATATATATATATATATAATAATAAATATGAAAGGCGATAACGATTAGAAATTGAAACAACATTTTCCCTAAAAAGTCATCAGGTCAACTATTTATATAATTCCGTATTGACTTATTAAATTGCGATACAAAATTCATTGACGTGTAAAGCACTCCAAAGAAATAATATTTTCTTTATTGATATTGATTATAGAAAAGAAATATCAGACAAGAAGTTGCACGTAAATTTCTATGAAATTTGCAGGAAAACACATGAAACTTTTCAATTTGCAGACGGCGATCAGCACGCTGTAGGGTCTCACCTATATTTAGAAATTAGAAATGTTAAATAAAAGATAAAAAGAAAGTGTGAAAAACTCAATGTTTAAATGTAGGGTGTGTTTGCTGGAATAGAGAGAAATAGGGTACACACAAAAAGAAGAAAAAAAAAAGAAATTTTATCATTTATTCTGTGCATATTATATATTTTAGTTTAGTTTAAAATCTATTTTTTTATTTCTCTCCTGTAAACCAAACGTAAATAAGAATTTAATTAAGTTTGTTAGAATTTGGAATGACTAACTTGTAAAACATGGATCATCTCACACTCAGACATAGAAATATAAAATTATATACAGAGTAGAGTTCGGCGTGTCCACACATAAAAGTTTATATAAAATTTGGCCTTACGAAAAAGGAACGAAATAAGATTGCTTAATTAAGTGGTAACTTCTTAGGTTGGTTTATGGACAGTCATGCGTACACACTGATTTACACAAAGAACAATTGAATATTAAAGAAGCATGGCAAAGGAAAATTTAATGTGGGTCAAGTCGTCTCCAATAATAGTATACGCGTTGCTGCAGTCTTCTGAAACGATTTAACGTCTTTTATGTCTTTGCTTCTTTCTGGGAAATCAGAGAGGAGCAAAATACGATGAAAATATTTTATCTTTTAACATTTTCTGCGGAACTACATTTTATAGGTTTAATAATCCTTCCTTTTGATAATCTGTTTCATAGGAAAAGTAAGATTTAACTCTTTTAAAGTGTAGATTTGTATTTTGTAGGATAAAATATAATAATAATCATTAATTAAAAAATATATATTTAAGATTTGTTATGAAAATAAGAGGTTAATGAGTATGTGCTCAAACTATAAAAAAAAATTTATACATTCTAATTTTTTATTTATATTTTTTTTAAATATTAATTGGTATCATAAATAAAAAAAGAATGTGATTTAATAATAATATTACACTGTTATGTTAATTAAACTTTAAAAATAAATGCATATATTATATAATATAAAATTAATTATTATATCTTGTATTAATTTTTAATCAATGATTTATTAATACACATTTAGTGGAGTCTAATTTTTTTTTTTGTTCTAGACTATTCACTCTACCCAATCACCTGACTTAGTTTAATCTAAAAAAGTAAGTATCCATAGATTTATATTCGTGTGCCTCTTTTTCTTTTAACAATATATATTATATTTTTCTTAAAAAAATACAGGAATTTATTCTGATTTATATGTCAAAGTATTTCATTTCGACATTGACATGAAATGGTTAAAAATGTTTATTACATCTATTTTATTTATTTATTTCTTTAAAATGAATAGTTTTCTAAAAAAACCAAAAAAAGGTGTCCTGGCTACAGGGTGAAATATGTATAGTGAGACAATGTTTAAGAAATTCTGAAATTGAGTTCAATTCTTTTGGATGAATGACTCATTAGTCGCCATCAATCAATAATGGTAATTACTAATAACAAAAGCAAAAAGAAAAAATTTAGTTAAATTAAAACCTCCTATATATACAAATGAAGGAGAGTGTTTTTACTTTTCAGATTATTTTTCAATAAGTTTTTTTGACAAAAGCTTTTTAATTTTTTAATATATCATTTTATTTATATTTCTAAATTAAATGTTAATACTTCTTAAAAATATCAATGATTAAAATTAACCATGATTCACAATATAAATGATTTATCATAATATAAAATATAATTATATGTTCAAAAAAATTTCTTTATTACAATATTTATTTATAATATAATTTTGATATTTATTAATATAATTTTGATTATTTATTAATATAATTTATACTTATTTTACTACAAGTGGATTTATGCTCTGACTTTTGAATAAAATTAATTAAGGAAAAATAAATTAAAAGAGAAAATAAAATTAGAATAAGAAGTATAACAATGTCCAACTATTAACACTTAATAACGATTATTAACACTTAATGCTTATAAAAAAAAATTAACACTTAATAACGACTAGATAATTTTATATAAATATAAATTAAATTTTAAATTTTTGGCATCAATAATAGTATAAGATGACCGACAATGTATAGTTTGCAGTACCTTAATATTAAATATAAATATGTAAGTGTAATTTTTCAATAATTGATTAGAGGTTTTTATTGATAATCAATTAAATTGGTTTAATTTTTCAGTTTCATATGAGTTTGGTTCAAACTGAACCAATTAAATAAATAATATTTGGTTCAATTGTATATTTGGGATTTTTAAATCCGATACCGAATGCAACTTATTTTATATATTTATATATATATATATATATATATATATATTATTTTGTTTTTTCTATAAGTCAAATAAAATTTATAAATTAGTTTTAGGAAAACACAAAATTATCATCTTGTTAAAATCA
The DNA here is from genome assembly GCA_037954015.1 of Psophocarpus tetragonolobus. NCBI lineage: Eukaryota > Viridiplantae > Streptophyta > Magnoliopsida > Fabales > Fabaceae > Psophocarpus > Psophocarpus tetragonolobus. The sequence goes on from CM075692.1 coordinate 18,032,956, forward strand.
CAAAATTAAAAGAAATATATTGATTGTTATGAGCGTCACAGCTCATACGAAACATAACAAAACCAAACACACAACTTTATAATAAAATAAGACTGATTTATAACTCAATTTGTAAAAGAATATGATATAAATTTGGTTGTTCTGCACCACTTCCAAAAGCAAGAACAATTACATGTAAGTATTGTTGTGAAAATGAGAAACATTGTTAAAACATTTCTGATTTAGACTCTTAACTTAATTGTGAATTTATATTTTATAACTTTATGTTATTTCTTTTATTTGATTATTATGTACACTTAATTGTTTGTTAGACTATTATTGGATTGTTGGGACATAACAATAGTTTCATATATATTGGAACTACTTTGAATAAAATTATGAATTTATTAATTAATATTAATAAATTTAGCTAATTTGGTGTATAAAATTTTTATTTTTTTATTTTTATCAAATTGAGTGAATCAAATGAATCAAACTAACTCGATTAATAGTAATTTAGTTAAAAATAAATTAGAATCTGTATTAAACCAAAATCGGATTTTTTTTTTCCTGAAACTGAACTGACCATATCCGTAAACACCCTTGTCAAACTATCATTTATCAAAATCCAATTTATTATTTTATTTTTTTACTTTGTTAAATGTGAAATTTATTCATATATTAAAATATAATATTTTTATCATCCACTATACATGAGAAATATTTTTTTATAATTAATAAGTTTATTATATTTATGATTTATAATTGAATAATAAAAATTCTTACTGCATATTCTATTTTCAATGTTATATTTTTATTTTTTTATATATATTTAATTATCTGGTTAAATTGCTTTAAAATTACAAAATAAAACTAAAAATCCATAACAAAAACTAGATATAAACAAATTAATATAACATTTTTGTGACAAGTGACAAAAGTAAAAAATACTAATTAATAAAATACTAAGTAAAATATTATTATTATTATTATATACCATTCATAAAGGGAAATTTTCTTATTTATTCTACTTTTATATTATTTGAAAATTAAAAATAAATTATTTTGTCATTAAAGATATCTAAACTCATAATTTTTCACTTACCAAATGTAAATTTTGTTACTAAACTAATCTTATAATCTTAAGAACCACACAACATTTTTTAATTTTGTTCAAATTTTTTTCTCTTATTATTTTCTTAAATTCAGTCTTACTATTTTCTTAAATTCATTATAAATAAGTCAACATCATTGATTATATGATATATTGCTTATCATATGACCGTAACTAAAGAAATATATAAATATGATATGGTATGTTATTATAATATATATATATATATATAAAATAGAAATACTATCCTGATGTGTTTGGTAGTATTATACTGATGTCTTTAGTTCTCTTTAAATTTGATATTTCTTTTAAACCGTATTAAACTAAAGTCAATGGTTCCGTAACGGATCTGCAATTCCTCTTAATCAATCGTCATGAATTTTGAATTAATTACTAATTTACGATAACTTTTCAGTTATAGAGTTCCATTATTAAAATATTTTAAGATAATAATTTTAAATTCCTTTACGATAAAGATATATGAGCTTTTTTTTTGGGTGAAAGATATATGAGCTAATTTTAATTTATACAAATAAATCTGATTTATTTTTATTTTTAATTTATTTGTTATTTTTATAAATATTATTATAGAAAATTTAGAATCTCCAATTTGAGAAGTAAATTTTTTACTATTTTTATTTTTTTTATGACAGTAATCATATTTAGATTAAAATCCTCATTTTATATACTATCCTTCCAATAGATTTTTTTTTCTAATTTTACTCTTTCTTTCACTTTTATTTTTTCTCTATCTTTTTTAAATTGTGCAGTGCACGGATTTTATGTTTAGCTGTTATAAAATTTTCTCAGACAATTATCTAAAATTAAATTTTTTTTATATTTAAGTATTTGATTTTCTTAGCTGTTTCTCTATTTTAATTTGATATATTATGTAACAATTTTAATATAGTATAATTTATATTTTAAAATAAGATATAAGATTAAAGGTCATAAATGTCCGTTAGTACTAATGAAGCACAACATATCGTTTATAAATTTTTAAGAGATTTATTAATATTAATAAAAACAATAATTTTTTTTATATTTTCAATGCACGATGTTTTTCTCTTTCAAAATATTTGTTTACTAAATTATGATTATAATGTAATTATATAAAAATAAATAACTATCATGAATAGTGTACAAAGCCGACTCTACAAAAAACGTAGAAAGCCTCCTATTAAACCTAGTCTTGTTTATCAGCTAGTAAACTAAAACCAGGTTGAAATAATTTTCAAATCATATTCTATATTTGTAACGAATCCAAGATAAAAAAAGTTAATGATTTTTAAATTTAAAAAATATCTATTTATATTTATAATTTGAATAAGAAGATAGTATCTTTATCGTTACAATAACAAAATCAGATATACTATATTTTTAGCAGATTCATTCATTTCATTCTTCTTTCTTTTGCTATAAGGAATTTTGGGTTGATCACGGGAAGTACATAACTTAAGAGCAACACTAACTTGCTCTATATATAGATTACATAACAATGGCTAAACCCGCAACAGGGTCAGAATTCTTAAACCAAACCTTCCATTCGAGCACCCTTTGGGTTTGAAGACCCTACTTCTTGTGAGCTTCAAGAATCATTGACCTGTCTTCTATGAACTTCAACAATTCTGGTACCCTTTGTTGTAAAGGATCAAGTTTTTGTGTGCTAAATAAGGGGGGTTGTTATGGAACAGAGACCGGTTTTGTTGTCAGCAGCATTGAGTGTTGGGGTTGGATTGGGTGTTGGACTTGGATTGAGTACCGGACAGGCTGTTCAAAAATGGGTTGGAGCGAGTATTGAGTCTGATGAGATTTCTGGGGAGCAAATTGTGTTGGAGCTCAGCAAAAAAGTAATTGATGGGAAGAACAGCCAAATCACATTTCGAGACTTTCCTTATTACTTAAGGTAATTTATACTTCTATAGATTCATTTTTTATCAGTGTTTCCATTTTAAAAGAATTTCTACCGTATTTTCATTTCTTATTAAAATAGTCCTTACGGGTCAAGGTGTTTTCAAGACATGAACAATTGTGAATTTCATCGCAATTTGCTGTGAATTCACAGTAAATATGTTTTCTGGCTTCAGTACACGCTTCAATTAGAGAAAGTCTTTTCTGAGATTGTTTGTTGTTGAATTCACCTCACCTCTACCACTTTACTTTGTCAACCTTAGTCTTTGATATTCTGTAGACAGTTCTACTTGACTTTGATATTTTGAATATTTAGTGGGTAAGATAGATGAGAAGATGCAAGGTGATGCGGCTGTATTCCCACGTATGTTAGGACTCTAAATATATACAAAAGGAAGAATGTGAGTGTAGAGATTCATTAGTTGGGATGGAAATTTGTATTTCCTAACTTAAGGACACTTTGGTTGAATACCTAGTCTTAACTGTGTTTGCTATTGTGACACTTATTTTCTCGCTTGGTTAAGGCATAAGTTAAGCATCTCCATCCCAGATACCAGCTTCACCCTCTTAATAGACTATGTAAAACTTTTCTAGTTGTAATTTTCTATACTTTTAGTCTTGTTTTAGTTAGTATTTCCTTTCATGCTACCTATAAACTATGATTGGAATAACCCTGTGCATTGAAAGCCATATAATTAACTAAGTCACACTATTAGGTGACATGCATGGGAGAAGTTTTGCATAGTCCAATACTGTCGCATCTGAAGGTCCAGATTCTGTTCGAAGTTAAAACTCTCAAGGCTCAGTTCAGTTTCTTTGTTACATTTAATGTCCTTGGAATATGAGATTTCCTCTAAAAAGAAGTTACTCCTGATGAAGAATGTTGGATGGGTGGGGATTTAGGTAGAAGTTATAGGTTCAAATCATGGCAAAAACCATCTCGATGTAATGAAAAATGTTTTATTATCTCATAGTCTTCTAAAAAATATGATCTAACTAGTTAGCTGGTAAGTAAGTTTCTACATACCGACTTTTAAAGATTTCCTAGATATAAAATCAGAGCAACAGAAAAAAAGGTTCTGCAGGTTAAATAGAATATTCTACATTTTGCATCAAATACAATTACAGCAATTAGCAAACCACAAATATCAAGGAAAACGCCATGGTCCAAAGGGAAATGTTTATCAGAACCCCGTATATAATAAAAATTCTCCAAGTCCATCCACAACCCCACTCATCAGGAACATCAACTTGTGAAAAATCACCAATCCCAACTTTCTCAAAATGGTTCACTTAGCGCCCCAAATTACTTACTTCCACTAGCTGTTGTAACTGAACTCGACATTGGATCCTTAATTTCACTGCTCAATTCATCATGACAAGCAGCGGATCCTTTTTCAATAGCCACTGCCATATGATCTTAATTCTAACACCTTGCAACTCTTTGTTCTGAGCATTCCTCTGAAGGAAATGCTGAATAAAAGCCAGGTTGTGAAGTGCTATGGCAAGAAAAGTCATCATCTTTTGGTGTTTCTACCCATTGGCCTGCAATCTAGTTTCCATGGACAACAATCAATACAAACTCCACCTCTCCCTCACGTGACTGTGTCTGCGTCACGTGCCTCCTCTCTTGATCCTCTTCAACAGCTGCCTCTTCCCCGCCAAAAACCCTTAGTTCGCAAATTCTCACTTATCCGGGTCAACTTTGTAAACCAAACATTTTTAAATTTAGAATTCACATTAAATAGAATGAAACACAAAATTATGTTATGTAAGTACGAGGAGAAAAAAGGTGTTGAGTTGTCGGACGAAGCTGGACAAATTGTCGTGCTTCAAGTAGCGAGGTGGGATCGTGGTGAAGTATAAGATTATGATACATAATCTTTTTATGTATGTTGGGCGTCATGGATTCTATTGAACTCAAACTCCGGCTTCTTGATTCGTTGGTTCCTAAAATTGTATGAATCACCTTGTTCTGGGTACTAAATGAGTTTTTAGTAAGAAAAAAGTAAGCTTAACAACACGTAGTTTCCTGACCTAAGACCCATGGAAGAATTTGATGTGATTAACTGTTTTCTTGATTTATATATTTGTCATGAAAAACTCCCCCTGATTGTTCCATGTCTTATGTTTTTGTATGATGGTTACAATGACAGTGAAAGAAGCCAACTTTTGTTAATAAATGCTGGGTATGTTTATTTAAAACAAGACTTTTCCAAGAACATGAGGAACCTTTGTCCTGAAAGCAGAGCTATTTTGCTTTCTGGTCCTGCAGGTATGTTACTTACGAATTCTGTCTTTTCCTCCGAAAGCTATTTTTGGTTTTCTAATCCATGTAATTGACATTAATTTCATGTTGAATTTAAAGAACTTTATCAGCAAAAGCTTGCACAAGCTTTAGCACATCACTTTGAATCGAAGTTACTGTTGCTAGACATTACTGACTTCTCGTTGGAGGTATTTGTTTACATCTTATCACTTTGTTTGTTTTGATTTATGACATATATAATCATTCATGTGCTTTCCTTTGTACAGATGCAGAAGAAATACGGATGTCCCAGAAAAAACCCTGTAAGTTTTGTCTACTCCATATTTTGTTTCTTGAAGTTACTCCACTAATTACCCTGTACTATTCTATTTTGGTGTGTAGTGTGATTTTTCTAACTTATTTAATTATGTTTATAGTATTTTAAAAGGTCCATATCTGAGGTGACTCTGGAGCAAGTATCTGGTTTGTTTGGTTCCTTGTCGGTCCTTCCTTCAATATGCAAAACTAGAGGTATTGGAGGAAAGCTTTTTGGAAATGTTCTTATTTTAAAATTACTTGTAAAGTTGTGATGAAATTTAGTTTAGTCATCACAAGTTCAAAATAATGAACGATTTGGAAATGTTCAATTATTTTTTTTTTAAACATTTGATATCAATATCTCAATAAGTAATGATTATAGTCGCGACATTATGAAAGGTTATGTTGATCTATGTCATCGAGCTGATGTTTCTTAATTTGCATTGATTGATTATATCTTCAACTTCTTGTAACCTTTACCCCGATGTGGCTAACTTCGTATATATAATATAACTATTATTCCATTGTATCTTAAATGGTAATTTATATGCAGGTATACTAAGTCGACAGAGTAGTGGAATTGAAAATTCCAGCAATCCTCTGAAGTTTCGTAGGAATGCCTCTACTGCATGTGATACGACTGCATCAGATCCAGGTTATACTTGAAAGGAATTTTTTTTTATTGTTTTCCATAAATTTCTCATTATTAGATGACTTTATTGAGTTTATTCACATTTAGAGTTTCAAATTACCTTGTTATGCAAGTTTTTGGGTCTACTATCCTTCCCATTGTTTGGTTAAATCATCTTTCTTTTAATTCTGAACTGTACGTAGTGTGTTCTGAGTGCTTCTTGAAAATATAGTGCTTTAATTTCTAAATTACTTTGTTACTTCATAAATTTGTAGCTAGATCTATTTGGTGGGATTCTCTTAGCAGTTCTATACTTGTGACATAAACTAATCCCAAAAGTGAAAATGCTTGTGTTAAATTCATTAAATTTCAGTCAGATAAATGCTTTATGTTTCATTTAATTGCTTCTTATGGAAGAGATTACATTGTTCTTCTGCAATAGTATACTTATTGCTTTATTAATGCTTTTTTCAGCTCCTTTGAAGTGCACAAGCAGCTTCTGTTTTGATGAAAAGCTCTTCGTGCAGTCACTTTATAAGGTGACTTCATCACTAATAGCTTAGTTTTTAAACTCAAATTTCTATTGCATCAAAGAATAATATTAGATTAATTGACTAAGTTTCAGAAATATGAAATTATAAAAATAAATAATTAGTAATGAATTTATACATAGCTTTCCTCACCCGAACATTTGATTCCCAAATTCTCCTTTTGCTATCTTGATCATTTATGTTTAAGACTTTTATTGTGTCCATTCTCTGTAAGCATAATATCTCTTTAAATTTTTTGTATTAAAAATAAATATTAATTAATCTTACAGTGTCAATATACAGTATCTATATGTCATAATACAGGTCTAATGAACAGAGTTATGTAACTTTTACAGGTCTTGGTTTCTATCTCAGAAACCAGTTCCATTATTTTATATATCAAGGATGTTGAGAAGCTCTTTGTTCGATCACCAAGGCTACACAATTTGTTCCAAAATTTAATAAAGAAACTTTTAGGATCAGTTTTAATACTCGGTTCCCAAATCTTTGATTGTGAAAATGATTGTACAGAAATTGATGAAAAGCTTACTATGTTATTCCCTTACAACATTGAGATCAAACCACCTCAAGATGCGACCGATCTTGCAACCTGGAAAACAAAACTGAAAGATGACATGAAAACAATTCAGTTTCAAGATAGCAGAAATCAAATTGCTGAAGTACTTGCAGCAAATGATGTTGATTGTGATGACTTGGATTCAGTCCACCATGCCAACACTATGCTACTCAATAATCGCATTGAAGAGATTGTGGCATCTGCAATTTCTCATCACCTGATGGAGACTAAATATCCAGAATACCGAAATAGAAAACTAGTTATATCAGCAAAGAGGTAGATATCTTGACAAATTTCTGTTTAGACTATTCATTAAGAGGAGAAGTTTTCTAGTTACTAATATTGGATTTGGGCAGTTTGTCCCATGTATTGAATCTGTTCCAGGAAACTGAAAATAATCCAGAGACTAAAGATTCAAACAAGGTTTGTGATCTATTTTATCAACTAGGGCACAAAGGATCATCACAGGAATAACACCAGCAAAAAAACAATGATTGTACAATGCTAACTATGCTTAATTATCAATTTTTTATAGACTAATCTATTTACTTTATTGTCAGAATGATGCTCCTGCAACAAAGAGTCACAATAAAGCTCCTGTAAAGGCTAATGCTATGTATATGAAGAGCCAAAGCAATTCTTTTTATTTTATTTTATTTTATCTTTTGAATTTAGACAAACTTATTTGACACCTTCTGAACCTAGCTTAACATAAAAGAGAGAATAAATTAATAATTCCTGTTCATATTTTCATCACATACCAATTGTTATTGGTTCCAATAAGGATGGCTGATATACATATCATAACATTCTAGTTTTTTCATTATTTTCCACCAATTTTAATATCACAGACAGAATGTTAAATACTTTTGATAGACTGGTCGTTTAACGAGTACAAGATAATGCATAAGTTCAATAGAAATCATGTGATATACACTTTACCTTTTGTATTTTCCATATTTTTTGTTTACGTGGTTGTACGATAAATTTATGCATGGTTACAGGAAGTGCCTCCTGACAATGAGTTTGAGAAGCGTTTGAGAGCAGAGGTTGTACCTGCAAATGAGATAGGGGTTACATTTGAAGATATTGGTGCATTGGATGATATTAAAGAATTACTTCAAGACGAGGTTATGCTTCCCCTGAGAAGACCAGACTTATTCAAAGGTGGGCTTCTGAAGCCTTATAAAGGTATATTGCTTTTTGGACCTCCTGGCACAGGAAAAACAATGCTAGCAAAGGCAATTGCAAATGAAGCTGGAGCAAGTTTCATTAATGTCTCAATCTCTAACATCACTTCAAAGTGGTTTGGAGACGATGAAAAGAATATCCGAGCTCTATTTTCTCTAGCAGCAAAGGTTGCTCCGACTATTATTTTCATTGATGAGGTTGATAGCATGCTTGGGCAGCGAGCTAAACATGGAGAGCATGAGGCAATGAGAAAGATTAAAAATGAATTCATGGTCCACTGGGATGGGCTATTGTCAAAACCTGGTGCGCGAATTCTGGTTCTTGCTGCAACTAACAGGCCATTTGACCTTGATGAAGCAATTATAAGACGGTTTGAACGCAGGTGAACCCACACTTTTGTCTTTTGGTTGGTTTGGTACCTTGCCATTATTATTATCTGTTGATTGCTTCTGTTCTGCTGCTATATTTTCTTCATTAGAACAATCACAAGTATTATTTTCATTAGCCGTGGTGAATAATTGGGTGCTCATAAGAAAACAAGATAATGTCAAGCAAGGACTTCATTAAATTGTTTTTTGACAACAGGTCCAAAATTTAAATTTCCTTTTGAAAGCTCCACTTGTGTGTTTGATAGATTTTTTATCTAGGTACATAATTTCTCACTAGATTGAGTTACCTAACATCTTCCTTGAATAAATTAATCTTAGCCGTATCATTGCAGTTCCGTTTCCCGATAGGATGCAAGGTATTGTTTTTAAGATCTGTGAATGATATCTCTGTTGATTGGGTGTTGAGCAGGATCATGGTTAATCTTCCATCTGCTGAGAACAGGGAAGTGATCTTGAAAACTCTCCTAGCTAAAGAAAAATATGAAAATATAGACTTCAAAGAGCTTTCAACCATAACAGAAGGATATAGTGGAAGTGATCTTAAGGTTCACTTTGTTCGTTATTCTAGTTCCTTACTTCTAGTTTGTGGTGATGATTTATTGACATTACTTTCGGTAAACAGAACTTGTGCACAGCTGCTGCCTATCGACCTGTCAGAGAGCTACTACAACAGGAGAGGTTGAAGGAAAAGGTACCTAAAATAATGTCAACCATAGACTGATCCTTATCTAATGCAATTATACAAAGATAACTAACTTCGTTAGTTCCTGTATTGTTAAGTAACAATCATTTTTTTAAAAAAAATATTAATAACCGTTTTCTCTTATTTCAGGAAAAGAAGAAGATGGAGGCAGAAGTTCAAAGCTCAGAAAATAGTTTAGATGCTAATGAAGATAAAGAAAACCAAGTGATTACTTTGAGGCCTTTAAACATGGAAGACATGAGACAAGCAAAGAGTCAGGTAAATCATAAATGGGATAGAAACTTATTCACTTCAATGATTATAGTGTACTTGGTTTGGGTATCAAAGTTGGTTAACTTCCTTAATATTGAGGTATTCTAAAAGATGAAATTCAAGAACTGATATTTTACATTTGGGAAAATATGACATTGCGTTGAGGATATTATATAGTAGAAGTTAGCAGTTATATCAGATATGAGCAATAAAAACATTCACCACTTGTAATTTTATAAATTTTAATTAACTCCATTCCATTCTTCGATGAACATTGTTGCACCATTGTCTTTGCCTTACCTTGTTTCTTTGTAGGAAAAAATATACTTATTAAGGGCTCAAGCTTGCAACACATGTTCAGATTAGATACTGATACGAAGTTGATCAATTAATTTCTATTCCGTGGAAATTGATAAATGTATGTGTAAATGCAGGTGACTGCAAGTTTTGCTGCAGATGGATCAATAATGAGTGAGCTGAAGGAGTGGAATGAATTGTTTGGAGAAGGAGGTTCAAGGAAGAAGCAACAGCATCTTACTTATTTCCTTTAGATTGCAGAAAGCAACAGCATCTTACTTATTTCCTTTGGAATTGTCAGTATCTATCACCAAATGATACCTTTTAAACAGGGAAGGAACCTTCAGCAGAGATATTGAACTCAAAGTGTTGCACAATCAGAAGTTTAAAAGATTTATCATCCCTGAAGTGCCATTTGAGTCCTACGAATGTGTAGAGCATCATGCATCATGTGTCTGCAAACCAGTGACAACATGTATTTAGGGGTACATTGTGTTATGACGTGGTTTTGATACATTCTGTGTTGGGAAATTGGAACAATTTACCACAAACCTTTTAGGTATATGACAATTTATGTATGAATAGCTGCAATGCTTAACTGCATCTAGCTGATGACAACCAAGTGGCCTCTAAACTTTAAATAAGGTTAATGTTCACATAGAAAAAGGGAAATGGTGAAAGGACTATTAATGAAGTATCTCCTATCTTTTTAAATTTTATTGAGTAAATTATAATAATACTTTTAAATTTAGTATAATTACATGTACATCTCTGTTTTTTTTACCTATTAGTTTTGCACTCCAGAATATTATTGTAAGATTTGAAAGAAGTATTTGTGAAATGTTAGAAAAGATTATCAATAAAGTATCTACTGATTTTTCAAACATATATATATATATATGTGTAAGATGTTAGTAATACTTATAACTTAGAAATATAAAAAAGTAAAATTACACGATCAAAATTGACAGGTACAATTATGATTTGCTTAATTTTATAATATAATCTACCCTGGACATGTAACAATGTTATATATTTAGAACTTACATAAGAGAATAGTAAGTCAGTGTGGTCTATTTCCTATTATGATGAAAGAAAAAGCTTGTTATTTGCGTTGATTATTGTATATAATAATTATAAATAAATATCAGTCACATATAATATATTAAACTTATCTAAGATTTGGATAAATGGGGACTTTTATGTAATTTAATTGTTTTTAATTTTAATTTTGTCTTGAAATTAGATTTTTAATTTTTAAATGAGTATGGGTGTAACAGTCAGGAGTGAGTCACAGAAGATATGTTATTTTACTATTCCTGTCAATATATGATTTTTTTAAGAGGTTAATTAGTGAGATTACTTGCAGAAAAAAAAAAATAATATAGGAACGCTGAATAATGAAGAGTAATATTTAATTAGAGAGAGTGTGGAATTCCATATGAACAAAAAAGCAGAGTCCATTGGAATGATGTTTGTGAATATATATGAATTAGATGGATTAAGTGTAGAGGTGAATTGAGAAGATGTCAAGTTCAGGCGTATTAGAGAGATACGAAAAACTTGGCCTAAGAGAGTCTCTACGAAAAACCTACAGATACCCAATTGCGTGCAGAGAGCTAAGCTTTATTCTGAGGGACGCTTTTCATCAATTTCCCAAAAACTTGCAATCCACAATCTTCCAAGACACCCTCTCCGCCTTCCGTCTCCTCCCAGAGTATGTATGCTATTGCTCTTAATTTCTCCTTATCGATTTGCTTCTTTAATCCAATTCACGATTCATTAATTTGGAATTCTGATAACTACCGCTGTCATGCGTGATTGTTATTGTTCGATCACCAATTATATTCCTCTTTTATTCTGCTGGAAATTTTCAGTAGATTTCTAGAAAATATAGCAAATTAGCTACGATCTGTGAACTGAATGGTTTCAATCTTCTTACAACTCATTACCCTTTTATTTTTCTTTTGAATGTGTCCATTATAGGTTTATATTCTAGTGCCATAATTTCTGTGAGCTGAAACATTTTTAATCCTACTGAACCATCTCAATGTAAAGTTGTAAACTTTGTACTGCAAAATCAAAACTGTTTTAAACCGTTTCTTCTCTGGAAAAGAAGAAATATATGAAAACACTATGTGGAGAAAGGTGGTTAGGGAGTATGCTTCTTTGTGTGTTGAAAATTAAAATTGGATTAGTGGATAAGGTAGTTCCCCTGACACTAGACTATGCAAGTAATTGCTATTTATCACACACTGTGGGAAGTGAAAGCTGGCCTGCAAACTGTAATCTTAAACGCATCAAACTGTCAATTGCAACCATATCCTCTTTTCACTTGAACTAGAATAGAAAACGAATGCAGTATTGTATTGGAGAATTTTTGTCTACCAATGGAAGAACTATTTTTTTATAATAATATGATTTTGGCCCTGTTTGTATAAATTTCTCCATAAACACTTAAGAAGAATAAAACATAAGAGTAAAATGAGAACTTCTTAAAAGTTAAGTGCAAGAGTTGATTTTAGCTTATGAAAAAAATTCAATGAATTTTACCTTCTTGTTTTTTCTTTTGTTTTTTGAGATATCTTATTTTTTTCTCTTAAAAGTACTTATGGACAAATTTATACAAAGAGGGTCATAGTTAAAACAGAGAAGTGTGATTTTTGTCTTTTCTAAGGGAAGCAAGTGGCCTAATTTTAATCAATTGTAACTTTATATTAAATTATCAATGAACCCTCGACCTGTTTTCATGGACTACTTTGCCTCATTATTTTTTTTTAATGCTCTCTAATTTTAGAATACAGACTCAGAGTGCTGTTTCAGCAATTCACTTTCTCCTTCAGAGTGTAGAAGCAGCACTACCAAAGCAAAAAAAGAGTGTGGCTGTAGCAGAATTTAAGCATGCAATGGTTGCTCACAAGAGGCGCTGTAAAGTTCACCAGGTAGAGAAAGGTCAGACTATATATGAATAAAAAATGGCTTTATGTTATTTTAATAAAGGCAAAGTAATCATGTTTGTGATGTTTCTTCTTCCTGTATTGTAGGTTCATTGCAACTTCCACAAGATATTCTTGTGCACATTTTCAGTTTTCTTGATATGAAATCTTTGGTCTCAGTGGGGCTAGTCTGCTGGTAATGCATTCCTTTCTTCTTCTTTTTTCATTATATATACAATACATCAACTGATCATTTTTAGCCCACATTTTGTGGTTCTTCAGGAAGTGAAATACAAGTATCTATCATATTTTTCTACATTGGACTGTTCATTAAATTGCCATGAATATTGATTAAATATCGTAATCAATATGATTCCCCGGTGACTGATGGACATTGCATATTTAGGTCATGGAACATAGCTGCAAATGATAACCATCTGTGGGAGATGCAGTATGTTGCACTGTACGGTAATTGTGCTAAATCAAAGCCTGCAAAACTGGTTGAAGGCAAGAATTATAGGCTTTTGCAGGAAACCATAGATACTAGAATCATCAATAACTGGAAAGAGGTGGTTAAAGGATCATACACTGGTAAGCTGAATATTGAGGAAATTCAGTTTAAGTTTGCTTTTCACATCCAATGTATTCGCATTTCTCAGTTAACTAATGAATTAAAACTATACACTAGAGTGAGACTGAAAAAATGAAAACTATCATATATGTATCATCTTTTATAGAGGTGACAATTGCTAACCATTACATTAATTGGTTAACTGATTTGTATTCTGATGCTACAACTAGTTAGAATTTTTTCAATAATTTTTATTTTTTGAATTTTGCAAAGCACGTGCAGGATGGAACTAAATGTTTATTCTTCATTTCAAGTGTTTAGAATAAACCAACTATGGTTTTATAATTTAGAAATTGTTAGGAACATTGAGTTTCATGCTGTTTGTCACTTGAACTTTTGGCTTTTGCACTATAAATACAGAAAGGAGTTTCTCTCTCTCTCTCTCAGATAGTGAACCGCATATGTATACATACTTCAATACTTGCACATTCAATTTTTCTGCCTTAATTAGTTGATTTTGATATAGGTGCATTATCTAAGTTATTAACAACCAACCGGGGATATTGTGGACACTGCAAATCAGTAGTTTGGCTAAATAATACCAAATGCCCCAATATACACTCTGGAATATATGAAATTCAAGATGTCAAGCCTGTAACAGCATTCCAGGTATGTATTCAGTATTTTTTTTTTTTTTTCTTTTTACATTGTGTCTGGATCCTCTGACAGTAGAGAAAGAAATAGATGAATAAGGGAAGAAATATCTTTTGCCGAAAATAATAACAGGAGGAGGAGTCCTCTTCCCAAAGGATCGCTTCCGTCACAGCTGAAGAAAATCAGCTCTTAGTTATTCTAAGAAATGCCTATCTACATTTCACCCTATTAATAACCACTGGATCCTGTAGCAGTCTAACTCCAACTTTTAGGGCTGAAAATATACAAAGGGTAAATTATGTTTCAAATCCCTATAAAATTCTTAAAATATTAAATATGGCCTACAATTTTTTGTATGTTTTTTGTTTTTCTAATTCTGAAATGTCCTATTTTTTATCCTTCAAATACTATCTAAAATCATTTCTTATTTTGATGTAAAACACTATCTAAATCAATTGGAAGATTAAAAGTGGTGTATTTTTAAATTGGAAGGAATAAAAACACACAATTTTTGGGAAATGTATTTAAAATGTTTTAAGAATTTTTCGGAGACCTAAAATATATTTTACCCTAAATAAAATTGTTTGAAAATTAATTTGAGATTTGACTTGTTAATTAGATCAATGAATTTGATTCATGAATTAAATAAGTTGAATCTAAGTTAATTTGACTCTTTATTTAAAAACTATCTTTAACTATATGTACACACATGACGCATAGTAGGAACAAATATATTTGATTTCGAACATAATTTTGTATAAATTATTCATCATTTTTAATTTTGATGAGTAGTAATGTTGGTTCATGTCATTACAACTAGACCAAAAGATATAATTGATAGTCTGATAATAAGATACAACTCTTTTTATTTAATCATAGCAATCCAAACATCACATTCAATCATGACATAGCTTATCTAGCCTTTTATCATGGGACAATTGATGTCATAAATAGGCAAACAAGGAATGCTTTTGGGTGATTTTTTGTAAATTGGCCCATTGCCAGAAACTAGTTTACTTTTCTCTCAAATTTGTTCGTGAAGATACTTGGGAATATTGACAATCCATTGTATAGTTATTTGAAGATTAAAGGCTACTTTTATTCGTACTAGATTGCTCGCGTTTTTTGTTTATCTCAAGCAGTAGTTCTAAATAATTTATTAAGTAACTGAATTATATAGCTAATAGTAACTGTGTAGTCTTCCTAATTTCAGGTTGTGGAATATCTTGTAGACGATTCTCTATCAATAACGTCTTCCTCAGACAGTGACAGTGATTATGAAGGAGGATCAATTTCTAGGTTATGGGCATATCCCAAACATATAAGAAAATAATATGATTATGATGATTTTGTTCATGTTTTACGTATTTGTATGATTAAGTGGAACGAAATAGAATGGAATGAAATGGATTGGAAATATTTAAATTGAAGTAGAGAGATAGAGGAGTGGGGTCCACTAATTTTCTTTGTAATTCCTTTGCTAGGAAATTAATCAACACAGTGATAAGATATTTCGGGTAGCCTGCAAAATACAAAACCATTATTTTCAATTCGTAACTTATGTCCTTTTTTTCTTTTAAAAAAAAATAAAATTATGTCCTCTTCCTCGGTAAGAGAGAGATCTAGTTGATGGCATTAGCGTGCTCACAAATTGGGTTGGTTCAAAGGATAAAATGTTGATCAATTAATTAGTTGGTTCGGATTTTAGATTTTTTTTTTCTTTATTTAAACTAAATCAAACTATTCATCATCGGTTTGGTTTGAATAATAATTATATACATTAAATTAGTTAAATTCATTAAATATATAATTTTATTTCAAAATACAAAAGTGATTTGCATATATCAAATTATGGAAGGTTAAATCAAAACAATTCAATAATTTAGTAAATAACAAATTATACATGAGCAACTTAAATTGTCCAACAAAAAAAATTATTATCTAACATAATTAAATTTATAAAAAATACAATTAGAGCAAATGAGTTTGAGAGAAAAATAATAAGTTTTATATTCACTTATACTTGAAAATGACTAAGTCGTAAACAAGGTAATAAGGTCTCTCTCTTCTCCTCATTTCTTTTCTCTATATTGTTTTCAATGGTTTGATTGAGCTTACTAAAAAAAAGCCAAACTAATTTAATTGGTTTGGATGACTGGATTCATTGGATTATTTCGAACCAATGTATGTTAGTATAATAGATTTTAGTTTGAAGAATGAATCTTTGTGGTAGGACCTACTGACGCTAGAATCTAGAATTCTGTAAGTCGACTTTACTGAATATGTCCCTACTTATTTGTTGTCCGTCTCCATACATCTTAATATGCCTTATTAAATCTTACAGAAGCCAACAATTGATTTAGTTCTCCTACTTTCCCCCCTCCCAAACAAAAAGGCACCTTCTCCAATTTCACTTCTAACCCATCCCCTCCTTTCATATGTCCCAAATTAAGATGCTCTTATCCTTTGCTAACTCTAATAGCCTTGGAAAACCTTTCCGGAAACTCCTCCCGCAATCCATATATCATTCCAAAACTGACTGTTTCTCCCATCCCCCAATTGACAACTAACTTGTTGGGACTATTAACCTTCCTCTCCTAACCTACCTTCTTCTATTGATTGCAAGTCATTCCACTACCTAGAGCATCTCGATCCTTGTGTTGTGTCTCCCACTGACCATCCTGTTTTTTATATCTTGGCTGCAAGATTCGAATCCACAATCTATTACCCTTTGATACTAATCTCAACTTCTATTTGCCTAATAAAACAATATTAAATCGACCCATATTTCCTAGCCCTAAGTCCTCTTCTCTCAGTTTACACCCTTTTTTTCCCAAGATACCTAATTCACCTCCTAGTCTCTTCTAAATCTCCCTACAAAATTTTTTTAAAAAGGTTGTCAAGTTTAGAGATTATACCTTTCAGAGCTTTGAAAAATGATAGAAAGTAAATTAGCAATGCAGACAACACTAATTTTATTAGCACCACTTGCCTTGCCAATGAGAGGAATTTATGTTCCCATGATTGAAGTCTTTTGCTAACACTATCCACGACCAACTGCTACATATCTCTAGAGGTTAGGTTATCTCCAATTGGCTAGCTCAAATATCTAAAATGGAAAGCACCTGCCTTACATTTTAACAACATAAACTTTTGCAAATATAACCAGTAGTCAAACACATTAATTCCCAAGAGCAAGCTTTTATAGAAGTTCACCTTCAACTCCGAAATTAGCTAAAAAATTTGCAAACAAACTTGATCCCTTCCATGAACTACCAATTCATTTGAGCTAAAAGAAGAGTATCACCTGCAAATTGTAAATGAGACACACATACTCCTTCTTGCCCAACTTTGTACCCTTTCCGTAGGTTCTTGTCCACCGCCTCTCGAATTAATTGACTTAACACCTCTGTTGCAATAAGGAACAGGAATTGTGACAGTGAGTCTCCTTGGCGAAGGCCCCTCTTAATTCCAAACTCTTTTGTTGGGATCTCATTCAACAACACCGACATTTTTTATTGAGCCCACACATTCCTTCATCTACTCCACTCATCTGCTATCAAAATCCATCCTTTCCATCACATTCCACAAATAATGCCAATTTATCGAATCATAGGCTTTTTTGAAATCAACTTTGAAGCAAAAAAAATCTTTCCACGTTCTCGTTGCATCCTACAACAGCTCATTAATTAAAAGAACACCATCAAGAATTTGTCTGTCTGCCACGAAAGCGGATTGCATATCAAAGATTAAAAAATGCATGACATCTTTTATCCATTTTGCCAGCACCTTACCTAATACCTTATACACATAACCAATTAGTGAAATCGAGCGGTAATCACCTATAGTACGAGGATTATTGTTTTTGGGAATCAAAGATATTAAAGAACTCATGGACCCTTTACTAATTTACCATTCTCATGAAATTCTTCGAAAAAGCCATAAAATCCTCTTTCACCAAGTGCCAAATGTAACATCCAAAAATTTAAAATACAAGTATTCAAATAATAATTCAGTTAAGAGAAGATAAATTAAGTTGTTAAAAAAAATTAATTAAAAGATTAAACTGTCAGAAATTTTGAATAAACAAAGTTTAAGATAATACTTCCTTTAAAATAGAAATAAGATAAAACAAATAAAAGATTTGATATCACTTTGAATAAGAAGATTCAGATAATATTTTCTTTAAAATAGAAATAAGATAAAACAAATATACTATTTTGGATTTAATATGGAAAAATCAATCTTTTATAGAAAAATACAGAAAGGTTAAAACCAACCCTAAACTAATATATATAGGGTTAACTAGTTCCCTCAGAATATCATAGATTAGTTGATTCTTCTAGGGGTTCAGAAAGAGGGACATAGGAGCAGAAGAATTAAAGTGGTGGGATCTCGCTTCAAGAGGTGAGTAAAACGTTTGTTTTTAACCCTCCATGGTATGGTTTTAAAAATTTTTGTTAATGCGTTTAATATTTGGAAATTACTTTAATGATTTTTTTGAGATATCTCCATTTGGAATGAGGTTAAATTTTGAGATACATCCATCTGGGATGGATGGATGAGATACCTCCATCTTATACAGGGAAAAGGTTTTAGATACCTCCATCCGGGATGAAGAAGAGATTCTGGATACCTCCATAATAGTGTGGGGAAGGCAATGAGACGTCATTGTATGGAATATGAGTTCATAGACCTTTTTGAAGAATCTACTAAAAACCTTGGTTCTGGGAACCGTTGAGTGAAAGCGAGTGATCATGAGTATCACTATAATATGTAGATTGTGTGTTTGTATCAAAAACTATTTTATCGTGTTTTTATTATTGCTAGAAATTATTTGGGTTAACTCATAATTATATATAAAGAAAAATACTTTTTATTACTGCGGGTACATGGTTGTTTTCCCGGATTCCACACGGGCTGAGAACAACACTATTTGCGAACCTCTTTTAAAAAACTTTTTATTCATTGTGATTATTATCTAATCAAAAGTGTTGTTTTCAGAGCTCTATGGAGAAGTTTTGAAAATTGAAGGAGGCTTGAAGACCTAGTTTGCCATTAATGAAAAGATTTTCTTATAGTATTTGTTTGTAATGATTTTAGAACATAATATACTTGTAATTATTTTCGTTTTCTAGAGCCCAAATTTGAGGATTATATTTTGTTTATTAGGTAAGAATTCATGTATTCAAATACACAATTTATTATTTGCTTTAAATTTTTTATTATTTTATTATGGGTTATTACTGTAACAACAAACGTTATACCAAAATTCTTTCAGAAAATTAAACTCATCCAAACTTGGACTTTTATTACTTGAGATCCTCAGACTGCCTCATTTATCTCCTCTTCAATGAATTGTTTTCAAGCTTCTCCTGTGCCTCATCAGGAAGCTTCTTAAATTGCAACTCTAAATTTAGGCAACACCGAACCTGTTCTTGAAAGTGATGCTCAAAACGTTCTTTCACCTTCTCCTTTAACTTACCCACCTCAACAACCTCCTTCTTGTCAAAATTAAGAATAATGATTTCATTTTGTTTCCGTCTCTTTATCAAAGACCTATAAAAAAGACTTCGTATTATCATTACCCTCTCGAAGTCACTACACCATAGACTTTTGACACATCAAAGAGTACTTCCTCCACCCATTTTTTTAAATTTCCTTTTTTTTTGTTTTTTGCAACTCACCTTGTTGTAAACCTTCCCTCCTGGTTCAAGTTCAACTCAAGTCTACCATGATTAATTGTTCTAAGTATGCATAAGAGAGATTCAAAATAAGGTTTGTAGCAAAAATTACGTAGAAATATTCGATCAATGTTTTGAATTATGTGACAAGTCACTAAAATATTAACAAAATTTAAAAAATCCACTTTCACTTATTTTCAAAATTTTAAGGGACAATTTCACTTTTTTTAGAAAAAAAAATTGAGAATCAAAATGAATAAAATAAATTTGAAATACTAAAATCTAATCGAGTGTATTTTTTAAGTAAAAAATATTTTTAACCTTAATTTATCAATATAATCCTTTTAAGTCCCGACTCCTGATTATTGAATGAAAAAAGTATTAAACGGTTCTTATGTTTGCTAAATGCATCAAATATCAATGTCTTACATTTTTTATTTTTTGCAATATTTTGAAGAAAAAGAATATTTTTGTTTGGACATGCGTGATTGAAGTATTGTTTCTTATTAACTTTTATCTAACTATTATCTAAATAACGTTTTTATCTCTAAAAAATATTATCTAAACTATTCTAAAAATAAAAATAGTGAATTTTAAAACTAAAGAACAACAATCAACAATTTTTTTAAAATAAATTAAATAATTTAAAAATTAAAGAGAATAAAAATATATTTATTCCATTTTTAATGCGAGACTTCTAAATCCTGGTGAACATAAATTGCACAGACAATATTGATGTTAACAAGTAAATCATGGAGTTTGAAAAATAAGAAAGATAGGCAATTGCAGCTTAGAAAGCAAACATAATTTTAATATTGAAAAAAGAAAAAAGAGAAAAAGAGAGGTACTTTGGAGTACCTCATTTTAGAATATTGATGCTGTTGTTGTGAATTATGGAGTGTGAGAAAGGGAGTGTCGAATCCGTGACCTCTCATAATTTGCATAAAATCATGCATACCATTATACAAGGACACAGACAGACATCAATTTATACCTATTTAATATATAAAATGCTTTTACCTTAGCCGTCCAGTGCTTCCTCTTATACAAGATTAAATAATGCACCTTTTGAATGTTATTTTCGCTTTCAATAAGTATTATATTCAGCTAATTAATGTTCACTTTTTTCTTTCTTATTTAAAACAAAATGATGAAAAAGAAAATAATTAATCATAATAAATATATTTGATAAGAATGGCCATATTTTTATATACTTATATACTATAATGAAAAAGAAAATATAACCTAAACATGCAAATTATTCAATAATTAGTCACTTGTTTAAGGTTTCAGATCACTGTGTTATCTGTGTTTTTGACAATAATTATGAGACATATAATTTATTACCAATTTAATTAAATTAAAAAGTTAATTAATTTTATCAAAGATTGTATAAATTATCTCTAATCAAATTATAAATGACAGACTATTATTAGTCAGACTATAAATATTCTAGATTTGTTATTGTTAGAGATTAAACCTTAGGATAAAATTATTTTATGTATACTATTTTTTTCACCTAATAATAACCTAACAAATGATTTAGTTATTCTAAGCATTCCACGAGTTACCTTTAAAATTGAAGACAAAGACTCAAGTCTAAACAATATTGTTTTGTTTTGAAATGGGAGAAATTAAACAAAAGAAATGTAGAGAAATGGTAACAAAAAATAGATTAAAGTGTTGTTTTCGCTCATTATCCCAATGTAAAGGATGGATGGAAAAAAAAAATACACCAGCTGTTTGCAATCACTGCCATTTTTCTATACATCTAAGAGTTTCATTCATTGGCTCTACAATGATAAAAATAAAACAGGAAAAAGAGGTATTTTATGTGGTGTTTGTTTTGAGTGTTTTTTATTTTTATTTTCAGAACAAATAGAGAATAGTAGTAAAAATATATTTAGTCATAATTTAGAAAATATTTTTGCTGAAAATATTTTCAAAAAATAATTCAAAATAGAAAAAATTGTTTTCAGTATTTTCAAAAGTTAACATATGTGAAAACTTAATAACAATATTGTAATTATATAAAAAAATAATGTATAAATATATTTTAAACTATATATATAATTTATAAATTTTTTGCTAAAATTGATTAAATTTAACGATATTATTTTTTAAAATAAAAAATATAAGTGAAAATAAACATATTTTCTTAATATTGAAAATTTGAAAATAAAAACAATTTTTAGAGAATGAAAACAAAAAACATTTTCTGAAACCAAACACAAACTTAGAATACCTCATTTGTTATTAGTAGGAGTATTTATCGGGTTGAGTTACCCTAACACCTAATCTAACCAAAATAGATTGGGTTTGATTTTTCTTATGATTGGGTGACCCGATCCAATCTAATCAAACTCAATTCATTAAGGGTTGGGTGATGAGTTTCGTAAGTTGAACTCAAAACTCAATCTAATTTGACCATAATATTAAATTATTATATATGTATTTTGTTATTATGTATTGCTTTTGATATTATATTTTTGTTAGTTTGGATAAATTATGTAATTTGTATTTATTTATATGGTTTGACTAACTTAGATAAATTGTGTTTACTTTTATTTTTTTAGTTGCTATGGCTTAAAAGTTTAGTTGTATGATAATTTTAATTTGTTTTAATTTTTTTATATATAATTTGTAACTATAATTTATTATTTATTTTTATGTTATAACAATTATATAGTCTATTTTTTAAAAAATATTCTAAAAAAATAACAAAATAATATTCTAATTTTTTTAAAAAAAATAAAAAATATTTTTTAAAACTGTGACCCAATCAACTTAACTTATCTGGAATAGAAGATTGGGTTAAGTTTAATGAAGAAAAAAAAAAGTGAAAATGAATGGATAGTTACAAGAAGAATTAGATTTGGAAGTTGTCTTATCCGGAACCTTAGATTCAATGGTTATATTCAGACAATAAACCTTTCAACTGGGCTAGACTACAAGTTGTTAGATGAAAATATATAGTATCAAACAACACAATCGTAAATAATTACGCAGCATAATTAATAACTCTTTACTATGACAGATGTTGATATATGAGGAATAATTATATATATTCTTCATTGTGTTTTCTTAGTTTAACTACAACTATCCTGGGGTATATCAAAACTCAAAATTGAAATGTTTGCTTAAGTATGAACAATTATGTATTAATTGATCTACGCACTAAGTGAGTACGAATATTCTTCATTAAGTGCTAAATAATAATATATTGTTTAGTTTCTATAAATAAAAGTAAAAAATTATTAGATATTTTTAATTTTAAAAACATTATTATATTTAATTAAATGATATTTTATTTAATAATTGTTTTTTTTCCATTTAGATGAACAAAACTATTGAGAGAATAATGAAATTTAAAAAGAAAATTTGGCATGAGAATACATGTATTTTTTATAGAAAATATTAATTTTTTTTAAAAAAGGCAAAATTTTATTTTGTATATACAAAACATCTTTCAATTATAAGACATGGTCTGCAGAAACCTACATATTGTCCCACTTACTCAGTAATATGAGAAATTATAAATTCATATGAACTACTAACAAAAATTATTAAGTCTATTTGTTTCCTAGACTTTTAATGAAGTACTTGGGTTGTTTTGATCACTTGTAGAAGGTGAATGATCCATTCCTTAAATATCAAAACATTTCTTACTTCTCCATTTCCAACCATCAATCTTGTCCAAGCTCATTTATACACTTTCTAGTATCGTCATAAAATCTTTCACTCATTTCTTTCCCTAGCTAAGAAACGATCTTCTCCATTTTAGATGTCATTCCAATTATTATTACATCATGTTCCAACCTCCAAGATAAATGTCTCTTTTTTGTCAGAGAGAGCAAAAAGTCTAGGAACATAAATTTGAGGTTGTTTAGAGTATAAAATTTGTGTTCTATCAAGTTTTTGGCGTTGTTGTTGGGGACTGGCGTTTAATACTTTAGAATTTTAGTAATTTTTTCTTGTCTATATTCCTTTATTCTTTTAACTATTTATTTAGTATTTTTCAGATATATTCTTTTGTCATGTTTTGACTTGTGGTTTTAGCTTCATTGTTTCTCATTTATGCGTGACAATCTCCAGGCTAACCAGTTGTTATTTGATCCTGAGATTGAGAGGACAACCATGTGAAACAACAACTTAACAAGAAGAAGGAAGCTTCTTGAGAAGTTAAATAGCATAGAGACACGCATTGATCAATCATCTTTGCTTGAATCCATAAAAGAATCAATTATGGCAGAGGAAGAAGAAGTACATCAGCATGCCCGCACTATAGGGGATTACACTTTATAGTAAAGTAAAGAACGAACCTGTAAGTTCTTGCCCTAATTCTAGTTCCTCGATGTTAAAATAGAGTTCTAAGTTATTTCATTCCCTGATGTTTCTCATTGGCTAGATACCTTCCCAATGCTTGACTTGAATGTGAAAAGATAAAAAGTACGTACTAGCTACCTGAGACCTTTCCCACTTTTAACTTACTCTGGAACAAGGAAGTTTAACAGTATTGTCAGGCCTCCCACTACGGCAAGGAATCTTGAAGTGAAGCTTGCATTCATCAACTTGGTCCAGAATAACTAATTCTCTGGATTATCTCATGAAAGTGTTTAGCTCATGGTTTTGATGAAGGGACTCAGCTTACCATCTTTATATCTGGATTAGCCCTTCAAACCAAGCTTCTATTGAGCGCCTCAACTGAAGGAACTATTTTTTAGAAGACTCCTAAGCAAGCCAGAAGGATAATACAGAATATGGCAGCCATAGAGGTAGAAGCTCAATATGAAAAGGCACTATGTCATAGAAAAGGTGTTTTTGTGTTAAATCAACATGATTATCTTCTGGCGCAAAACCACAAATTGGCTCAACAACTAAAACACCTCACAAAGCACATAGCTCTCATCCTTCAACAGCTTCGAAATCTTCAACTCAAACCTCCTTAAGGGAATAAACCTGTATTTCAAGTTCAAAATGATGAATGTTGTGAACTTTGTGGAAGAGGCCAACTCACTGGTCAATGCTTGTTGCAAAGTACCTCTCATGAGGACGAAAATTATATGGGTAATCAAGGTTGGCCAATTTCTATGGAAACAATCCTCCACCAAACTCTTTCAACCCAAATTGGAGGAATAACAATAATTTTGTCGACCCATCACATAAACATCTATTTCAGCAACAACAATGTTTTCAATCAAGACTCCAAAGGCACAATCAATATTAATCCCTCCACCAACCAATTAATTAAGCACACCCAGTCTTCCAGTCTTGAAGCAATGTTCAAAGCATACTTGAAAGATTCTCAGTCTAGGCAGAAGCAAAATTATGCAAAATTTAAGAAGTTACAGACACAAATTAGGCAACTAGCATTCAGCTATCTGAGTTAAATAGTGGATCTTTATCTGCTCAAGAACAAACCATCCCAAGGAGCACTACAATGCCATAATTACTAGAAGTAGGAGAGCATTGGATGAAAGGAAAAGTTTGGAGGAAGGGGAGAAAAAGAAGTCTGGGAGTGAAATTTAAGTGAGTTGGGTTTGAGTGAAGATAAGAGTGAAAAAGAAAAGGATAAGGAGGAGAAGGAAAAAGATAAATAAGGAGAGAAAAAAGGGGAAATTGAGGGAAGGAGAAAATGAGGAAGTGAAAGACAAAAAGGGTAGGTTTAGACACTAGGTAGTTAAGGAGGAAAGGAAGAAGAAGTTTGAATCTGTCACACTCAAGGAGCTGTCATACCCGTCTACTCCATCCAGGAAAGATACTGAAAGACAATTAGCTAGGTTCCTGGATATCTTCAAGTAATTTGAGATTAATTTCCCCCTCTCCGAAGCTTTACAACATATGCCCTTCTTCTCAAAATTTATGAGAGAATTGTTGAAAAAGAAGTGGAAGCACACCTAGGAAAAAGTGATTGAAGTTGGTGACAAATGCAATGCCATCATGTAAAAGTGGCTTGCACCTAAAGGTGAAGATCCAAAAAGCTTCAACATCCCTTACACAATGGAAAATTTTCATGTTGAGAAGGCATCAATAGACTTGGGATTTAGCATAAATCTCATGCCTCTCTCAATGCTTAGAAGAATTAGGGATGTTGAAGTGAGGCCTACCAAAATGGCTCTCCAACTAGCAGACTGCATCATCAAGAAGCCCTTTAGAATTGTTGAAGATGTGCTAGTGAAGGTGGATTGATTTGTTTTTCCAATGGTCTTTTCATTATAATAGAAATTAGTGATGATTTTGAAGTCTCACTTATTCTTTGTAAACCCTTCATAAAGGTCACAAGGGTTTGATTGACATAGATGCTGACACATTAAAGCTGAGCGTGAAAAATGAAGGAATTATTTTTAAGATGTTTGATCATCTAGCCAATAAAGAAGTGTGTTTCCTAATGTACTCCTCTAGTGGTGAACACATCATTAAAGGTGGCCCAGCTCAGATGCCAACGCTTGTGAAGTATGGTGATGATGGAGAAGAGAAACAAAGAAGAATCACAGCATGCTAGAGCAAGCGAGAAGCAACCAAATGAAGCATGGTGGGAAGAGAAGAAAGAAGAAAAGAAAGTTTGATCCTCAACCATCAAGAGGAAGGAGAGATGGAGACTTCATGAAGACAAAGGAATTCAGCTCAATATAACTCCCCAACTCTGCAAACATTTATTGAGGGCATATCATTGAAATCTTTCATTTTGAGCTTACTTTCTTCTTCTATTTTTGCTCTCTTGTTGGCTTCTCTTGCGACATCCATCCATCGTGCACTTTCTTTTTGTGCCATTTGGTGCTTTTGACAAGCTCCTTCCAATTCTATTTTCAATTTCTTTCTCTCTTCATGGGATTATTCAAATTCCTTCTCAAGTCTTTCTATCTCATTTGGGCTCTTAGAAAGACCCGCAGGCTTTGGGTGACCGGAGCTGAACCACGAAAAGGTAGTTTGATTTCTTGCACTCTTTCTTCAAGTCATCGATTATAATTTTTGTCTGTCATCAATACTATGCTTCAAAGCCAACAAATATTTATACATTAACAAATATTTACAATGAAAATAACTTGTAGGCATGGGTACTAGTGGGTTAAAAAATCATACCTTTAGGAACAAAAGTTTGTTAAATAGAATTTTTCTTATATGACCATTTCAATTACAAATAATTACAATGTTCATTATGTTTTTTTTTAAAAAAAATTGAAGATTAATACAATTTTTTTTAATTTATTTTTACTTAAAGTTTTAAACTTTATTTAAATAAAAATAAAATGATTTCATATTATCAAAATTATTCAATTAAAAGGATAACAAAATATCCAATGAAAATACGCTCTTCCCTTCCTTTTCTTTTGTATAGTCATAAGGAATAAAGGATAACAAAATGATCTAAATACCTTCAGAATAGGAGGGCAAAGGGGACTTTGGATTTCATCACAGCCGAAATACAAAATAAACACTAAAGCACTTTCAAGACATCAAAAGGAATTCCGGATTTCGGCCTCGCCAAACACCTTGTGTTCATAATAAACTAATTAATCAAATTAATCACAAACTGACTTGTATAATTATTGATTAACATTACTCTCAATAAAACTAGATCAAGTAAACAAGATACTGCTTAATAAAAATAGAGCACAACGAATAAAGATAAGAATCTATATTTTGGATATAAATAGTTAATTATGAGATATGTGTCCAGGATCCATTTTGATTGAGTTATTTTTATTCTCTAGTTTTTCATCATCTTTATACTTTCTCACTTGAACGAAGTCGTCTTTCCTAAATTATAATAGCAAAATATATCTTTTACCATTAGTTGTGAATACTACTATAATACATTTCGTCACGATAACCTTTCATTAAAATTTAACTCCTGTGATGAAACCGGGCAAACGTACCTTATTACATGGATTCGGATTGCAATAGATTTTAGCGGTTGTCTTGTCGCAAACCAAAGGCTCCCATTATATATATAAGAATGTACGGTATCATAATGGTTTAGTTTTTTTTTTTCATATAAAAATATACTACACGTTATTAATTTTAAAGATATATATTAACATAAATTTAATTGGTATACGTGTAAAGATTTTTTCATTAATATTTAATTATAATTTTTTATTTATAATAAATTTTATTAAATTTATTTATTAATTAATATTTTAAAAATCATATAAATAAAAAAATTATAATTGAACATCGTATACGATTAAACTCCAGTAATATTTAACTAGATAGATTTTTCACTCGATTATTGTTCTTTCTTATTTCAGTAAACAAAATTTTAAAAACATTTTCTTGACTTTATAAAATGACAAAGACATTAATATAAAAAATCCATGATATGTGTACTGCCAAGCGCTTGAATTAAATGGCAGAGTTCTTAATCAACGGTGTATGTTTAAATCTTAAATATATATTTTATTACGTTAAATATTTATTAAAAAAAATTATCATTCATAATAACCATATTCAATTGAAATTTTAATAAGAATGTCTTCTATATAAAATACATATGACTTTGTATAAAATAAAAGTCGTACATCTTTATAAATAATCATAATAAAAATGTTTTATAGAAATTATAATATTAAAAAAAGTAATTAATACTTTATTTGTATTGTATGGTGTATCAATTTCATATATGAAACTGATTTTTAAAGATTTTATGGGCATAGTAAAAATTTTACTGTCAACTATTTACAAATAATTTAGAATATGACTTTTTAAGAGATAACAACAAAAGTCAAAAATCTTATTTTACATTATATGATAATTTATTATTAAATGATAATGTAAAACATTAATATATTGCTAGCAATTTAAATTAAGTTTTTATTGTTATATTGAATTGTGTGTTTTTAAAACTTTTAATTTTTACTAAAATTTGTTTCAATGACATTAATGATATTAATATCTTTATAATTGTTTGCCTACGGTTGCTACGTTTGCATATGTAATTTTATTTTTTTTTTGGGGTTGAAGTGGATATATGTCAAATAACATTGAAATTTGAATTTACATTATAAATTTCATTGTTTGAAAAAATGTACACTATATTTTTTATACTAGCCTTATTAGTCAATCAAATGTATTGATGTACCCCCAAAATAAAGTTAAATATTAATTTTAAATTTTATTTTATTTTGTATACCCTATCTTATTCATCCAATTTCATTCTCATTTAACTAAACTAAACAATAAAATAATTGTTTCACTTATCCATCTCATCATCTACCACCAATCCAATCTCATCATCTACCACCAATCCAAACAAGACCTAAAAATTATCCACAGATATAAATAAAATAAAAAAAATCTCAATTGCTACAATTTTGGGCCTCATAAGCCCTTTTCATATCAATTCACCGTAAATAAGGGAAATTTGGACAATTTCTTTTAGCACCCACTCATTTGCTATCTACACCCCCTCAATGTTCATAATTTTTGACAAAACCCCAAAACACACTCACCCTCTTTTATCTTAAGATTTTTTATAAAACATTACCTAGCTTCGTGACTTCACAGATACCTCTACCCACGTCTTTGAAAAAACACTCTCACCCTCTTCGCACATGCATGACAGAGGAAGTTCCTAAACATAGATGTGAAAAAATATATATGTTCGAAGAGGGTGATGATGCGAAATGAAGAAACCAATATAATTTTTTAAAAAGGTGGGTAAAGGTGCATGTGTACCCATGAAGCTAAGTGTTGCTCTATCAAGAAACTTAGGGTAAAAAGATAGTGAATGTGTTTTGAAATTTTGCAAAAATTATAAACATTGAGGGGTGTGAATAGGAAATGAAGGGGTACTAAAAGAAACTGTCGAAATTTGAATTAACACTTACCCTAATGTGAAGTAACACCTTTTTTATTAATTTTTTAAAATTCTCATTTTATTCCTGATTATCTCTCTCCTTCCTTCCTTACATAATTTTCTCCACTCTTACTCCCTCTCATCTCTCCTCACCTTATTTTTTTCCCTCGTCATCTCTCATCACCTCTTAGTTAATGTATATATGTAGTATAATTATTTAATTTCTTATCTTTTATAGTATAGTAATTTAATTTCTTATTTTTTTAGTATAGTGACAATTAATTTCAAGTGTACTTAGTTTATTCTTTTCGGTATAGTTGTTTAAGTTATTATTTTTTATTATAATACATGTTTATTATATTAATTTACTTAATAAATTATATTTTTATTATAGTTATTATTGAATAATTAATTACCTATAATGATATTTAAGCTGGTAAATTTCAAATACAGTATTCAAAGACAAAATAAAGTCAATATTAAAAAAAAAAGAAAATAAAAATATCATAAGTAAATATTTCAAACATGTTTATTTGAACTGAGTAAAAAAAAAAAACAAATTATAACTTGCTTTTGTACTTCTTTTCCCTTTTTTGACTGCGCCTTCCATTTTAAAAAAAATGTTAGAACATATCTCAATTTATTTTTTAAATAATAAATTAAAATAATTAAAATTTAAAAAAATATTTATTTCAAATTTCATTTAGTTATTTAAAACAATATTTATTTCAAATTTCAAATTTAAAACAATAATTAAAATAATATTTATTTTAAATTTTAAAATAAATTTCACACATAAAAAAGGAAATATAAATATTAATTTTTTTAAGGAAATATTAAATATATTTGTATATAATAAATTATAAAGATAAAAAATTCGTTAACTACTAATTAATTTTTTTAAACTATATTTTTTAAGAGTTATAATAGCATTTATTTGAAACAATCATGTATTTAGAATACAATCTCAAAATTATTAATCAAATTGAGATAAATTCACACTAACAGATCCACACTATCTTATTTTTGTACGTCTTTTCCCTTTTTTAGCTGCACTTTTTAAAAAAAATATGTTAGAACATATTTTAGTTTATTTTTCAAATTATAAATTAAAATTTTAAATAAATTTAACTATAAAATTTAAAAAAATATTTATTTCAAATTTAAAACAATATTTATTTTGATTAAAAAATAAATATTGTTTTAATTATTCCAATAAAATGAAATAGGAATAATAAAAAAATTCATGCTAATAATTATTTTGAAAAAAATATATAATCTAAAAATGTGTTTATAAAAATAATTAATTATAATAAATATGTTCGATAGGAATTGGAATATTTTATATGTAGAATAATGATAAACGAAATATAACCTTAAAAAAATACAAATTATTCAATACTTTATTGCTAGTCTCTCTTCCACTGTGTTTTAAGAATTGAAATATTTATATAAAAGTGTAATTAATTTTATAGAAAAATTTTAGCAATACACTCATTATAACACCTAGGTTGATTAAAATTATTAAAAATATAAAAATAAGAAGGAGGAGCATTAATTGGTATACACAGTTACTGTAAAATATATTTAATCATATTTATGTGATTTTTAAAATAGTAATGAATAAAGTCAATAAATGGAGGGTTGTGATTGAATATCAGTCAAAATTTTATTAATAACAAATGAGAATTACAAAAAATTTATGATTTTGATTCATTTGAATTAGTAGTAAAAGATATGTTAAAAAAATTTTATGTAAGAAAATGTATTAATAATATTTAATTTATTTATTAAATAAATGCATTACATGATGAATCAGTTTTTATACATGAAAAAAAAATAGAATATATTTTATATATTGAATTTTAAATAAGTTAATTTGTCAAAAAATTATCAAGTGACATTAAGAAGATGCTTGTTTAGGGTTTATGACAATATAGAAGTAGAATATTTTTTTTTATAGAAGGTTATAAAAAAGAAGTTTAATTGGTATATACCGTCAGTGTAAAAGATTTTTATACTATATTTAATCATAATTTTTTATGTGACTTTTAAAGTAGTAATGAGTAAAGTTAACAAATTTATCATGAATTAAGAGTTGTGATTGAAAATATTTACACTAACAGTGTATACCAATTAAACTAAAAAAAAAGTTTCTGATTAAAGGATAACAAATTTTAATACTCTAATAGATTATTTTTATTAATCTATCTATTATGAAATTAATAGTTTATAAACCTTTGAAATTATCAGGAAATTTTCAAATTAAAAAATTTATTATATTTTATCTATAATTTTTAATTCACAATTTTTGTCTCCTAATTTTAAAAATTAAATAATTTTAACCAATCCATTAGCTAAAGTATCATATGGTTTACAAAATAATACAAATGACATAGGTAAAATTTAATGTCATAACTTCTTACTCCTTTAGCAGTATTAAATTATTTAACTTATTTAGTTTATAATATAGATTACGCATTTAGTTATATTGAAGTCGAGTATTAAGTAATTAA
This sequence comes from Psophocarpus tetragonolobus, assembly GCA_037954015.1. NCBI lineage: Eukaryota > Viridiplantae > Streptophyta > Magnoliopsida > Fabales > Fabaceae > Psophocarpus > Psophocarpus tetragonolobus. The sequence goes on from CM075692.1 coordinate 18,065,256, forward strand.
TTTTACACAAATAACAGATAATATGTGAAAAGAAAATGTTAAAAGGGGTGTTAGCAATTTTTAAGATTGGAAACAACAAATTGAAAAATTACAACAATAAAACGGTAATTAAATGTTTGCTTCATTGAGAATAAATTTAAGGAAATAATGAGCTTGGTTAATTAAAAAAACACTTAGAGGGTAAAGTTTTTTTAAATTAAAAAGGAAAGTTAGGTGAAAAGGGAGGTTACTTTGAAGTACCTCATGATTTTGAGGAACAAGAGGTCGCTGAGTTCAATTCACGCCAGTCTCGTACCTGTATCTCTAATGTTGTTAGATACAGAGATTAAACATACCACCGGAACGGTTCGAGATCAGCTAAACTACTGCATGAACAAACAATATAATGATTGAGGATTGGAAACCATAATTTTAGTATAAAAATCTGGATCAACTTGGATGGTCTCACCAATTGATTTAGTCACCCAATATGATTGAACCATCATTCAATATGAGTTATTTAATTTTTTAACTAATTAAAAACTTATTTTATTTTCATTAATTATAGTGTTTTTTAATTAATATATTATCAATTATGTTTTTTTATTATTTTTTTTTTATAGATTGCAAACTTTGTTTCATTGTTTGTATGTGATTATTGATTTTGGTTAGATAATAATAATACATGTATATTCTTGTGTAGAAGTGTATGTCCTTAATTACTTTAAATATTTAAGATTTTATTTATATGCAGTGATTTTTTTGTTTATTTTAATATAAATATAAACTATATATATTTTAATATATGTTGAGTCATGCATACTGTCGGGCTTCTTCAATAAGAGCAACTTCCATGAATTGTTTATTGCATGAAAAGAAGTGTTTAGTAATCCCTACAGTGTCACGTTATTGCTAAGCATTCAACTATATTTTAGTCTAATGAAAGAAATTATAAGCAACTCCATGAAAATCATAGTTTTATAATTTTTTAATATTTTTTTCAGTTGTATATTATTATTACTTTGTATGGATTTGGTGAAAAATTACTTCTTTTAATCATAAATAACAATTGTTTGGTGAAACAACTCATATACTTTTTAAATAACTTGAATTGTCATGTAAAAGTGCTCTAGTAGAAGAGTTGTTTCAAACAAATCATTAATTTTTTAAACAATTTTAAAAATACTTCTGGTCGAAAATGCTCATAATAACTTAATAGTGTGACCCAATATTTTTACCGAATTGATAATTGGATCGATTTTTAAAGCTATGCTACAAGATAATAAAGATGTTTTATTTAATAGTGCTTCATTCAAACAAACCTGCATTGTTTGGTACAAAGACAAAGAAAATGACACAATTTTTTTATTCTTTTTAATATCATCTATCTTGCTTGGATATTCTAATATTCAATAGCATTCTCTTTTACAGTTGTCCTCTTTTATTACCAAGAACATAGAGTGATGGTATTTATCAAAGACACTCTAATGTTTAAATTAGACTATAATTCGGTCCAGAACAATAAATGGATAATAAACAAGTGTGAATGAACTATGCTTAGCTCAATGTTTGATTTCATACTTACACATGTAGATTGGATCTTGAACTTTTCAGCCTTATCCATTTTATTAGAAATTAAGGTAGTGTTTGTTATAACTGTTTTCATTTTCAGAGAAAATAGTAAAAATATGTTTAGTTACAATTTAGAAAACATTTTCAAAAAAAAATTGAAAATAAAAAATAAAAAATTTTAGTGTTTTTAAAAGTTAACATTGTACGAAAATTTAATAACAACATTATAATTATATAATAAATAATATATAAATGTATTTTAAATTATATATATATATATATCAATAACTTATAATATTTTTCTTAAAATTGATTAATTTAACAAAATTATTTTTTGAAAATAGAAAATATCAAGTGAAAAACAAACATATTTTTTAAATATTGAAAACTTGAAAATAAAAACAATTTTAAAAAAAATAGAAAATGAAAACAGAAAATTTTTCCAAAGGTAATTTGTTTTAATAGGAGATTTTCATTTGGAGTGTGTTTGGTTTGTCATTTAAGTTAGTTGAAAGCTGAAAAACTAGCTGAAATGGTAACTGAAATGATTTCACATAGAAAAAATCTAAAAGCTTTTTTACGAGTTACTATCTTTTTCAAAAAAGCTACTACAAACAACTTTTCCTAAAAGATCTCCTATTTTTAACTACTAGTTTTATTTTTACATGTTTACCTTAGTTAATACATTGTCCTTTATTAATTCTCTTTCATCAGATTATACAATATCTTTCCTTCATTTTTCTCTCCTTCATTAATGTAAGTGTAGTAATTTATAATATAAATATATAATTATAGAAAAATATAATTTGAATATGTAATTTAAAATTTATACATTTAATTATAAAAATTTAAATATTAATTATAGTAATTTATTATTTAAATATATAATTATATAAATTTATAATATAAATATGTAATTATAAAAATTTATAATTTAAATAATATAATTATGATAATTTATAATTTAAATATATAATTAATTTATCTTATTAGAATATATTATAATTATTTTAAATACCTCATTATTGATCTAATGATATGATTAATGATGCTCTTATTTATCATTTTACAATTTTCAGCTAGTTTTACCAAACACTTGCAACTAGTTTATTAACTTTCAATTTTTAGTTAATTTTTCAACTTTTAGCTACATTTTCAGTTATTTTTACCAAACACACCATTAAACAAAATGGATCTTGAATAAGAATGTCAAAGAAACAAAAAAATAAAATACATATATTTCTAGAAAATTATATCTTTTTTATAAAAAAAAATGTATATTTATTAAAATGGAAGAAAAAATTTAAAATAACAAAAAATGACACTACCGAACACTCTTATAAACTTCTGATGGAGTTATAGTTTTTCTTTTAAGCATTCGGCATATGCTAAAGCCGGATACTCTGTTTGGATCTTTGCCGAAGCGGAAATATGCTTTGATTTTATCATTCTTAAATCGTTGGTGGTACTGTATACATGATGGCTTATACTTTGTAATTGGAGGATAATAACCTGTTTTCTCTTTAATATTTCACATTCAATAAAAAAAATTATCAATTTAACAAGTAATATTAAATTTGTTAATATTTTTATTATTTTTCATAATTATCTTAAAAATCATTTACTGTCATCACTTTACTATTTTCACTTAATTGCTTTCTGTTTGTTAGTTGTATTATTTATAAGAAAAAGTAAAGGTATTTTTTTTTATAAGACAAATGTTAGTTGTTGATGTATTAGTTTTTGTTAGCAGATACGTTCAAATCAATAATTGCTTCCTCTCATCTCTCCACTTTACTAAGACCAACCTTATTACTCTAAAATAAATTAATCTTACAAATTTTATTTATTGTAAATTAATTAAGAATATTAATACAAAATAACTAATTAAAATCATAAAAAAATAAGTAAATTTTAAAAAAAATCATACAGAGGGGAGAGAAGTGATCATTTTAAAAATATTTTTAAAGCACACGTGTTCTTAAATATTAATTTAACTATAATTAATGTGCTGACTATAAATTTAATTGATTTTTAATTTTAAGTTTAAAGTAAATACTAATTGATATAATATAAATTTTATTGTGCGAATTTAACACCCAGATACTAATCAATAAAACATAAATTTTATAACCAATTCAAATTTTAACCATGCTTATTTATAGTTTAGAATACTATAAAATTATTTAAATTTTTTTATGAAAAATAATTTTCCTTAAAAAATAAAATATTTTTATATATTCATTAATTTTTAAATAATATTGAATTATATTATTGTAAATTTTATACTTAAATTATATTTCAAATCTAATTAAATAATACATTTATTATAAAATGTATTTTTACTTTATATTTTTAAAATTATATGAAAATTTTTAATTAATATTATATAATATTGTTAACTCTTTATATAAAATAAATTGAAAAATATATCATAAAGTAAACTAGTTTTAATTTAATGGGAGATAGTCCTATTTGATACTATTATGAATAATGTTTTATATACGAGTATTTAATATAATTATATTTGAAAAACTAAAAAATTAATGTATAAATTATTATTACTAAATAATATATTTGTTATAAGCATTACTAAATAATATATTAAATTTACATTTAATAATTTCATAATGAAAGTTCAAATTTTTATATATACTACAAAATTATTTTAAATCTAATTAGATAATATATTTATTAAAAAATATTTTTATTTTATATTTAAAAAATATACTAATATTTTCATGCTTATTCATAAATAAATTCAAATTATAAATCACATTCTTAGAAAACATTATATTATTCACACATTAGCAAAAGCGCACACTTATCTATTGCATGTGTCTGCATGAGAATTATAAAAAAAAAAATTATGATTTAGGGTTTATCAGATTAAAAAAAAAACTATTGCATGTGTATGCATAACTACTATAAAAAATTTATAATTTAGGATTTAAATTTTTTTTGGTTATCTTAAATATAGTATATAAATTTATTTATTGGAAAATATGTTTTTAATAAATCTAAAATGTTTATAAATATGATTTTAATGCATTAAATGTTTCTAATTTTCCTTTTTAATTTTAAAAGATACTTCATCAACTTTTGCTATTTTCAGCCATTTGCTTTCTCTGGTATACAACTCCCTTTTTTAAAAGGTAAAAATATTCAATTAATCATTTTAATTTAAATATTGTTTTCCTTGTGAACTATTCTTAATCCAATTCGATTTTACAATTATACACTCTCTTTCTCCTATTTTTTTTATGATTTTTCTAATGTATGCCATAGTATGGTATACAATTTCATTTCCAATATAACTTTGGATAGAACTCTTTTGTAATATTAATTTGCTTCCAATTTTAAATTTATCTTTTTACTTCAATCTTTTTTAATTTATACTTTTATATTTTTTTATATTGTTACTTCGTTATTTTTTATATTATTTAAAAAAAACTCAAGCAAAGCATATCCATTATATTAAAAACAGTGTTTTTCTTATTTTATGTTTTTATATTAGTAATTATTTGTTTTTTTATAATATTTTTATTAACTTCAATAAGAAATAAAATGTAAAATATAATTATACGCAAGAGATAAAATAGTAGAGACACTATTATATTTCACCTTTTATTTATTATTGTAGTTAATCATAATATTATAAAAAAATAAATAATAATATAAAAATTAAAATGAGGAAGATATTATTATTAATATAATAGATATGCATTGCAATGAGTTTATTCTTTTTTAAACATAATATAAAAAATACAAAAATAATAATATAAAAAAGTATAGAAGTAAAAATTAAGAGAAGATTGAAATAAAAACAAAGTTAAAATTAAAAGTAAATTATTAATAAAAAACATATTTAATACTCTTTAACTATATTCACTCTCACATAATATATGCATAAAAAATTACATACATTCTAATAATTTTTAAATGCGGCCTAAGAGACACATTAGAAAAAATCGTTTTTCTATTACTTACTTCCTCTCTTCCATAGTATCCATCATCTTCCCTCAATCACCTCAATTTGTTCTCCCTAGCTAGAGTTTTGTCTTATTCCAACATTTGTGATTTGTTGCAATATTGTAGCGCCTCTAAGTGTCATCCTAATTTAAGAGCGAGTTTCAATTTTATGCATTCTTCACTGCTTCCTATTCTTATTATGGCTTTTGCTATTCTTGTCTATACCAATTTCTTTAATATTTGAGTTATTTAGTTAGGGAAAAAGATACAACTCTAGAAAAAAAATTATTTTGGATGGCACACTTTCTGAAACACTTGCTGAATTTGTGGAGAGACCTTAGTTCGATCAAAATACACTTTCGAAGAGAGATAAACAACATTAAATATAACTAAATTCAAATGAGTAATTATAATATTATTAATAAAAAAATATATTTTAAAAAGTATTTTAGGAAGACAAAATCTTAAAGACGTGTTCCAAACATACTTTTCAGAAATATTTTTGTATTTTAAAAAGTACTTTTTAATATACACTTAAGAGATACTGTGTTTTAGAAAATAGTTTCTTAGAACATTAAAATTGAAAAGATGAGCTCCTTATCTATTATTTGTGAAGGATAGTTTGGTATAAAAAATATATAAAAAGTTAAAAATTAAAAGGAGAGTGTAATAGAAAAAAAAGAAAAAGAAAAATAACAAATTTCTTTTGATCTTCCAAATAGTTAGTTATAATCCATCAATTAAAGTAACTCATTTATAATACACAGGGATTCTATTATAGAAATATATTAAAAGCTTAAAAATGTTGTTTTTCAGGTTTCACATATATTTTCTTTAAAAGCAATATTATTTGAAGTACATGCAGATATAAAATATGAATATCTCGTGTGAGAATTCAAACCATAACTACTTATTATCTGGTTAATTAATGTTAATTATAATTAATACGTTTTAGTTATCTTCTACTATATGCGATAATTAATTTATTAGATTAATTTATATGATTTATTGTAAAGATATTTAGTTAAAAAAATTATTACTAAAATATAAGGGACAAACAATGTTTTAAAAAAGAAAAGGTCACGCACAGAAGGGTGGACCCACAAACATTTTCGCTTCTTTTCGTTTATTTATTTGCTATATGTTCCAAAATATAGTTATGGATAAAAAAAAAAAAATCATGAAATAACCAGCAGGGATTTTAATTGAGTCCAAATCATCGTATATTTAAAAATTATTTGCATCGATTTCCAATTTGTGTTTTGGCTAGGCAAAGAATTAAAAACACAAACGCAACTAATAATAGAAAAACAGCTAATAGAACTTGGGAAGCACATCCTTTGAGACATGGAGGACACGTTCATGAAATCAATGTATACAACAAAATGATGGTGCTTTGTCATTTAATTTAAGGCTACTGATAATTAAATAATCCTAAAAAATATAGCCAGGACTAGGTGGACTTTTATTCCTCAAACTACATTCACTCAATTAATTAAAAGAGGAAGAGGGATTTCGGTAAAACTTAGAAACTAGACATCTGAACATAACAGACATCCACATTAAAAAATAACTGGACATATATATATATATATATATATATATATACGAGATGTATTCTAATCCTTTTTAAAGCCTGCTATTGGTATCTGGCTCAATACCTTAGCATCAAACACCGCATACTGCTTTTTTATCTCAATCATTGCCTTCTCACCTATTGCATCAACCTGGTCTTCATATTTCTCATACAGCAGTGGCAGTGTGAACAGTGACACGAAGACTGCATCTCACCAAATGGGTTCAGTGTTAGGAGAATTAATACCATTCACATTAATTGTCTTTTAAGCATGGAACATAAAGACACGTAACAATGAGAAGATTGGAAGTAATGCACGAAGTCTTACATAGGTAAAACAAGGTCAAGAAATTGAACCAACCCCCAATAACTGAGATAATCCATAATACACCAATGACCTGGTGACAACACAAAACACCCCTTAGTCCTGCTACAGCTGCTACTGTCAACTCAAAGACTATGTGAAGTATGATGCTTAATTAAAAACAGAATATGATGTGAATTCTAGTTGAGCCTTAATTTCTCAATAAATCCAAAGAAATCATTTGGAATTCGACAGATTTCATCATAATTAAAATTAGAGCTTTACATAAGCACCAAGGGAGAGGAATCAACTTACGCTAAGGAATTTCTTTAAATCTCTTCCAGTTCCAATTTCCCGCAAAAGAACTAAGCCTCGATTAATTTCAATCCTTAAAGCAGAAGCAGCCTCAACAATGCATTTCTCAGGAATTGCTATATGCGGAATTTGCAGAGGAGACCTAGTTGAGAAAATATCAAGACAAAATGGAAGTGCACAAGTTGAGATAGAAGATATAACAGGTAATGATGACTTTTAAAGGTAAGAAGCATATTCCTGATTTTTTTTCAATCTTATTTTTCATTAAGTGGGACACTAAACTAATTAACTCGACGAAAAAAGTATAAACATTATGTAAAGGCTTACTTATGGATAAAGACAGATGCATTGGACCACAAGAAAAGTGCAGCCAGAGACAAAATCAATGAATGACAAATAAATGTTATGAGGTGGTAGTCCATCAACTCAAAGAAAATCCAGAAGGCAGTGCAGGCGCCAAGTACAATTGCAGTGCTTCTTCTGTTCCTCCAAAGTAAAATATCAGCAGCTGCAAGGGACACATGTAAATTGTAACGCAGCACAATGAGTAGAAAATTGGGTTTATTACAAAAAATAAATAGATTCTATTTACGAGGAGGAAATTGTTCTACGCAAAGTCGATGGATAAATTCCGAATTACTTTCTAATTTCACCTGTGTCCAGCTTCAAACAGTAATACAGTAAGCTATCATTAAAAACCAACTCCACAGTGCAGCAATAACGGATGATGAAGCAAAATGTCAAAAGGTTTCACAAACAAACTTCTACAAAAGAGTGGAATGGAATATCAGAAGTCCACCCTGTCAAGCAAAATCTTGTCTCTTTGTAATATACCAAAGTCACCCGGCAATACTCCTTCCTTTCATCGTTATTTTAATTGTTCCATCTACTTTCAATTTAAAATTTATGCCACCAGCTTTTTTTCAACAATAAAAACTGTCCTAGCTCTCCATCGAAATCCAATGAATACCACATACATATTATTGCATAACTTTCTGCAAAATGTGAGTTTAATATTTTATATGAAATAAAAAAAATGTTTAATGTTAACACTAATTAATCAATTAAAAATAATTATTGTCACAATGATTTAAGAATCTATATATAGTTGGATGACAATATATTTTGATTAAATTAAAAATGAGTTGATTAATTAAATTGATGATTTCTTTAAAATCGATTAAATTCAGTTGATTTTATTTTAATTAAATTGATTTTATTATAATCTCTACAATGGCATACAAGTTCAATATAAAGCAAATTCGTAAATATATCTAATCTAATCCCTAAAGCAATAATGATGAAATTAATAATTTCTTATTCAGATGGGAATTGAACACATTATGAGGAGGTTTACAGGAAGAGACTCTAATGTTGATCCAACTGAGCTATATCCTTGACAATGATAAAATTATTATGAAACGTGATTGACAGACATGGCCATGCATCAGATCATAAAGCATGAAGCATGACAACATGAAAATATTGTAACGCCAGGCTCAGATCATAAAACGATGGTGGTAATAAAAGAGTTTTGTAAGGTAAAAGGAATGCAGATACGTTACGTTTTCCACCGCCGAGGACCTTGTGGATAGGCTGATCGCGGCCGAAGAGGCGGTAAACGTTGGATCCGGCGATGGGGGGCGGCAGCCTCTTCTTGTGGTGGTCGTCGTCGGAGTCGGAATAGGAATCAGAATCGGAGTTGTTGTCGTCGAACTTCTCTTCTATCTTATCGACGAAGGAATCTATGTCCCCTGGCGCCATGGATATGAGAATGGAAGTAACAAAGGAACGAGGGATTCGCAGAGAGAAGAAGCGAGTTTCACTCAAGCCTCTCTATTTATATTTTGCGAGTTCTTGTGTCCGAGCCTCAAGCTCGGAATGGTGGTTAGGAATGAATAACGGAAATCTTTCACTTCACTTCAAGCTCTTCATCATTCCAGACCTCTGAATAACTCAGGCACTAATATTTCTTTCCTTTTTTTTTCCTAAACCTAATATTATTTTATTTTTCTATCTCACTTTTTCTTATATTTACTTCAGTTTAAATAATCTGTCAAAAAATTAAAATACAAATTTCTAACACATGCCAGTCACGTTGTCAACCAATTCTGCTAGACTTTAAAAAAAAAATCCAACGAATATGTTTGAATAAATATAAAAAGTTAGTTGTAAGTGTTTGATTAAATTAGTTTAAGTAAAAGTCATAAAATAATTATATAAGAGCATAACTAATTGCTAAATCAATAATGAGATATTTAAAATAAATATAATATATTTTAATAATATAAAATTTTGGATACTAACACTTCCACACACACACATCTTTGACATTTTTAATAAGGTGTTCAATTAAAAAAATTATTATTTTTTGCTTAAAAATTTAAACTCACATTTATATACTACTTAGTTAGATATTTAAACTGACACATCAACGTAGATGGATATAGACGGATGCTGTTAAAAAATAATGTTGACTTATTTTTTAGTCTTGTTATCATAGAAAATTTGCTTAAATAGGTGAGTATACCACAATTTTAGCTAATTTGTTATGTTACTTATATTATATTTTATTAGAATTTCATTATTTATATGTATGTAAATCGTGTTTACATATTCTATTTTAAACATTATCTCCACATATTTGTATCTATGTCGTATCCATACTTGTATTTATGTCTATGCTACTTAGGGTGATAGTTGTGACAACAGAGGTGATAGTAGTTATAGTTGTGACAACAGAGGTGGTAGTAGTTATGGAAGTGACAACAACAGTAATGATGATGATGAAGGTTTAGGATATACATTTGATTCTTGTTAAATATAGTGATAATCTCACATAATAAATACATTCATATTTGCATTAGAATTATGTTTTAATAATTGTTAAAATGTGCACATAAGAAAAACCAATATTTTTAAGTGCATTTAAGCATTTAACATTCAATTATATAAAAATAAATAAGTTTTAATAAAAAATGTGTCATGACGAGCTCATGATGTGCTTTTCTTTCCTCTCTCTTTCATTGTAATTTAAATATATAATTATAATAATTTATAATTTAAATATGTAATTATAAAAAAATTTATAATTTAAATATTTAATTATATAAAATTATAATTTACATATATAATTATAATAATTTATAATTTGAATATGCAATTATAGAAATTTATAATTTAAATATGTAATTATAATAATTTACAATTTAAATATGTAATTATAGTAATTTACAATTTAAATATGTAATTATAGTAATTTATAATTTAAATATATAATTTATTTACATTATTAAAATATGTTGTATTATTAGTTAATAATTAATTTTATCAAATATTTACTACTAATATTTAATGTTTAACCAATTTTTCAACTTTAAACTAATTTTTCTGCTGACACGAATGTGGCACGTTGAAATCTATAGTAAAAGATTTGAAATTTAGAAAACGTTCAATGATGAAAATAACAGATAAAAAAGCCCAACTCTTAATACATAAATATGCCCTAAAACTGATCTAAGAATCTGATTAGCCCAAAGCGGTTTACCAACCCAAAGCACAAAATCCTCAATTAATTAAATTAGATATTTAAGAGAAAATGTTTAAAAAAATTAAAACTAAGTAGTTAGTAATTAAATTTAGTGGAAAAAAAATTCGTCATTAATTCTAGAACCACAAATTTTAGTGAAAAAATTTCTTAAAAAAAGTATGATTTATTTCCCATTAATTTTAATTTTCTTGTAATGATGGTAAATAATAAAGGAAGAAAAGATGGTGGTAAAAGTGCAAAGAAAGAGGGGGGGTCATAAAAAAGAAAAATTCAGGCATGGTGATGCTACTTGTGCATGCATGCAAGTGCAAGAGCCAAGAGACATTAAACCAAAAGTGGTCAACTTACACAGAAGAGGATTTACCCAATATCCTTTTTCGTGTTTTTATCTTGCTTTTTGACTGCTATGCTATATTCAATGCCTGTACTGTTGCTATATCCATGCCAATGCCATGCTGCCTCATCAGCATCAGTTTTTTCACCTTATATTATCAGAGGTAATTTTTGTTTTACCACATCTAATCCATAATTTATATATATATATATATATAAGAAAATATTACTTTTTTATCTTTCTTCAATTTCAACAAGTGTATTTTTTTAATATTTTGTACGCTTTTTTGTTTTTTTATTTTTTGTGTATTTTTTTATCATTCTTAATTTTTTTCTTTTTATATTTTAATCTATTTTTTATTGATCAGGATAACTACATTAACATTAGCTACCTTATTCTTAAAAATCACAGCATTTCCAACCTTCTAGGTGTGTCAAATACTTGCTAACTGCATAAATAGTCAAACAGTATCAGTGTCCCAAGATCTTTACACCACATGAAAGATAAATTTCCATTTTTATGTTATTTTATTTTTTATTTCTCTAAGCATATAAAATTAGTTATGTGCCCCTTTTGTATTTTTGACATTTGTTTTTATTATCTTTCTCATATTTTTTTCCATTCTTAATTTATTCGTTTTCTTTTATTTTTAAGAAACATAGTATCATTCACAAGAGAATATGGTATAAACATAGTATCAATTACAAGAGAATATTAAGCATAGTAAAAACACAGGTTTAAATTTATATTAGTTTTATCATTTTAACTTTTTTTAATTTTAATTGAAGTTTATTAATCAAATAAATATATATCTACTATAGCTAAAATTATTATGTGTAGATATGTGTTTATCTATTATTATTCAGTACCGACCTATGTTAAACAACTTGCCAGTATAATTTTTTCAATAAAAATTTGTTTCAAATTTATAATCTATCCTATTAGGAATTATTCTTTGTTGTAAAATGAGAAAATTGAATAAAAGTTATATATTACGAAGCTGTTTAAGAAAATAAAAATTCAAATTATGTATGTTGGAATTCTTACAGAAGAAAAAAGTAGCAACATGTAAACAAAATTATATATTAGGTGAAATAATTTTCAAATTTCATTAATCTTGTAACAAATAATTTTGTCTTAAATATCAATAACAATTATTCTCATATTCATGTTAAATGCTAGTTAATAAAATTTTATTTTATTTTTACTTATTTATGATTTTGGTATAGACTAATGAATTTTGGTTTTATTTTCTAATAAATATTTCATTACTTTTTTTTCCTAATAAATTTTTATTTAATTTTTATCCCTAAAATACAACCTATTTTAATTTTTTGACAAGTATTTCTTTTTATCCTTTGTTGCCTTTTTAGGTTTGCTATGGAAATTACTCCATTGCCCATTTTAATCTTTTGATAGGTATTTCTTTTTATCTTTGTTGTCTTTTTAGGTTTTATTTTCTCTTTAATTTATTTCTATGTTATTTTTTTAACTATTTTTCTATTTTTATTTTTTTAGATTTTAAATATATCTTAGGAGGTGTTTGGTTTGAGAAAATGTTTTTCTTTTCATTTTTTGAAAACTGTTTTCATTTTCAAATTTCAACATTAAGAAAATATGTTTGTTTTTATTTGATATTTTCTATTTTAAAAATAATATTTTTCAATTTGATCAATTTTAAAAAAAATATTATAAATTATTTATATATATAGTTTAAAATACATTTATACATTATTTTTTATATAATTATAATGTTGTTATTAAATTTTCACATAGTGTTAACCTTTGAAAATACTGAAAACAATTTTTTTTGTTTTCTGTTTTCAGTTGTTTTTTTAAAATGTTTTCAGTGAAAATGTTTTCTAAATTGTAACCAAACATATTTTTGCTATTGTTTTTGTTTTCTCTGAAAATGAAAATAGAAAAAGACCAAAATAAATGCTAGCTTAATTTTTCTTTTGCTATTGTTTTTTTTATCTATTATCTTATTTTGTTATTTTAAAGAATTTTTTTATATTAATTTTAAGTTTATTTTGTTTATTTTAAATTTTTTATATTATTTTTTAATACTTTTTTATAATTTTTATTTATATTATTAATTTTTAATTATTGTTTTCTTTTTATTGTTTTTATATTATTATTTTATATATCTTAATTTTTCTTTTATTATTGTATTTTTATTATCTTCTTTTATTTTTATATTATTCTCTTCACTAACAAAATTAATATATTAATTACTAATATTTGTCTATAAAAAATTATGTTTATTGGGTTCTTTTTTTAGTGTCAACATGGGACTATAGGAAGAATAAGACATAAATTTTTTGATGAAAAGTTTCTTTGAAAAGAAAAGAATAGGTTGTAAAACTACAAATTTACCCTTTCTTAAAAATTGATACATGACCTCTTTGTTATATCTTTTTGTTTTTTCATCTTTGTAAATTTCTTTTTTTATATGTTATTTGCGCAAATTTACTCTTTTTTAAAATTGACATATTTCTTTTATATCTTTGTGACTTTTCAACTTTTTTATCTTTCTCAATTTATTTTTTCATTTTCATGTTATTTTAAATATTATATTTTTTCTCTTTTTATATCTATATTTCATATTTTTACATTTTTTATTTTCTTTGTTATCTTTTTTTGTCTTTTTTAATTATTTTTATCTTTCTTAATTTATTTCTTCTTTATTTTCTTCATATATTATTTTATTTTTATATTTCCATTTTTGAGTTATTTTATTTATTATAGTTTATTCTTTTATTTCTCTAGGAGATATAAAATTACTTCTATGTCATTTCTCTGTTTTTGACATGTCTATTTTTTTGTCGTTCTAATATTTCTTTCCATTCTTAATTTATTATTTTTCTTTTTTTTAAGAAATATAGTATCATCAATAAGACAATATGGTATAAACATGATATCATTCTCAAGAGAATATTAAGCATAGTAAAAATACATATTTACGTTTATATTAGTTTTGTCATTTGATGTCCTTTTAATTTTGATTCAAGTTTGTTATTCAAATAAATATATATCTGTTATGATAGATATAACATGTAATAAATAATATTCAAGTTTGTTATTCAAGTTTGTTATGACTAAAATTGGTATGTACAAACATATGATAGGTATAATAATATTCAAATTTCATTAATCATGTAATAAATAATTTTGCCTTAAATACCAATAACAACTACTAATCCTAAAGCCTAAATTACATATTAGGTAAAATAATCTTCAAATTTCATTAATCATATAACAAATAATTTTTCCTTAAATACCAATAACTAATAATTTTACCTTCAAATTAACTATTAGATAAAATAATCTTCAAATTTCATCATTAAGAACCAAAAACAAAATTTGATAATTTATCATACCAAAAGTACATTTAAGTCATTTATTTTTATATAAAAACAAATTTTACATTTTAAATTATTAAAAAAATCCTAATAAAAAATTATAAATTATAATATTATAAAATAATCAAATTATTTTATCGTTTCATATTTTATATACAAGTATCTAATAAATATATCTTCTTAAGAAAATCTAATAAATATATTACAATGATAAAATAATTTTAAAATTTAAATTTCATTAGTTAATATTATTTTTTACCACTATTTACTCATTATTTGAGATAATTCTACTTGATAATATTATGAATATATATATATATATATATATATATATATATATATTATTTGATAGAATTTCATATCAAAGACTGAATAATATTTATCTTTAATTTAAAATCTTATAAATTAATGGTTGAATGACTTATTGAAGAATCATAAAACATTTTTAATTATATAAAGTTATTATATGTTTTTCACATAAGTGTGGCTATTAACACATATTTATGGGAGACATGTTAGAAGAAAAAATGTTTCAAGGGTTCAACCATGGAGGTGTGATATATTCCATAGTATTGTGAGAAGTGTGTTAATGCACCTTCTCTTTCACATAAGGATGAGAAATGAACTCGTACGTATGGATAATTTCCGAACACACTCTAAAGTTGAGGAAGAATCCCCATTTTGACCAAACAAGGTATAGGAATGGGAATACTCAACAAGGATGAAAATGGGGACATAAATCTCATGGGTATAACGAAAGGGATGGAGATGAGTTTCAAAAACAAAGATATGGATGAAAATGTCATATCTGTCGCCGCCGTGCTCTGTTGTCATACTTACTTTCAGAGCCTCTCACACACCTTTATGAGAATAGTCATATTGATGTGATGTGACATGCGTCAAAATATTTTTATTTAAATAAAGTACATCAAGGGTTTAACCACAATAGGGTGTCATAGTGAACATAGAGATATGTGTTTGAAGAGAAATCAACATAGGTTGACCCACAATGGTGTGGCACATACCACAAAAGTGTGGCATATACCACAAAAGTGTGGGAGATGCGTTAACTCACTTTCTCTTCTAAACCAACTCTCACATCTATGTTGTGATAATCACATTGTTGTGGCATATCATATTATTTTTATTTAAAAAATTCACTAATTTTCAAATTGATGAAATTAAATAATTTTTATTTTAAAATACAGAAAGTTATAAATAAAATACAAAAAACTATATTATATTTTAAGATTTTTGAGAAGGAAATAAAAAAATAAAACATAGAGAAAATAAAATCTAGATTCTATTTTTTGTTATAAATTATTTTGATAAAGATTAGTGAATTTTTTTTAGTTTCTAGTAAAATTTTCTTTGTTTTTTCTCACCAATAAATTCTTTAGAAAAAAATTGTTAGAAACCAAATATAAATAAAAAAATTATTAACAAAAAAAATTTTCAAAATTGAAGAAACTAAATAGTTTAATTTTAAAATATAGAAAACTTATAAATAAAACTAAAAAAATATAATTGCATTTTAAGACTTTTTAAAAGGAGATGAAAAAAATAACAATAGAAAAAATAAAATCTAAATTTTATTTTTTATTATAGATGATTTTTGTATAGATTAATGAATTTTGTTTTTAGTTTTTAATAAATTTTTCTTTGCTTTTCATCCCTAATAAAGTTTTTTAGAAAAATCTGTTAGAAAATAAATATAAAAAAATTATTAAGAACAAAAAACTTTTCAAAATTGAAGAAACTAAATAGTTTAATTTTAAAATATATAAATTTATAAATAAAACATAATTGAATTTTAATATTTTTTAAAAGGAGATGAAAAAAAATAAAAAATAGAGAAAATAAAATCTAAATTTTATTTTTGACTTATAGATGATTTTTGTGTAGATTAATGAATTTTATTTTTAGTTTCTAATTAATTTTTCTTTGCTTTTCATTCCTAAAATATCTATTAAGAATCAGAAACAAAATTCAATAATATGATGATTTACTTTTTTTTCTAGACCATCTCTTACATCTTTGTGATCACAGCTATACTGTTGTGACCCATCATATTATTTTTATTTAAAAATTCACTAATTTTCAAAATTCGAGAAACTAAATGGTTTTTATTTTAAAATATAGAATTTTATAAATAAAACATAAAAAAGTATAATTTGATTTTAAGATTTTTTTAAAAAGAGATGATAATAAAAGAAAGAAAAAATAAACAAAATAAAATCTAAATTTTATCTTTGGCTATAGATGATTCGGTGGTATAGATTCATCAATTTTGTTTTAGTTTCTAATAAATTTTTCTTTTCTTTTTATCTCTAAGAAAAAAATTTCTTAAGAACAAAAAAAAAATTCAATAATGCCTCGACTTGCTTTCTTTCAAACCATTTCCCATCTCTCTGTGGTCATAGTCACACTACTGTAGCAAGCATCGTATTATTTTTATTTAAAAAATTCACTAATTTCAAAATTGAAGAAACTAAATAGTTTTTATTTTAAAATATAGAAAGTTATAAATAAAACATAAAAAACTATAATTGTATTTCAAGATTTTTTAAAAGGAGATGAAAAAATAAAAATAGAGAAAGTAAAATCTAAATTTTATTTAGTTATAGATGATTTTGGTATAGATTAATGAATTTTGATTTTAGTTTATAATAAATTTTTCTTTGCTTGTTATCCCTAATAAATTTTTTTAGAAGAATGTTGTTTTTGTTTAAAGAAAGAAGAATGTTGTTACAAACTAATTAAATACAAATAAAAATTTATTAAGAACAAAACACAAAATTCAATAATTTATCACGAACCAGAAATATATTTAAGTATTTTTTATATTAAAATAACATAAAAAATGTTATATTTTAAAATTTTAAAAAATACTGATAAGAAAGTATGAATATAATATTATAAAATAATAAAATTATTTTTTCATTTTATATTTTATATATAAGTATCTCATAAATATATTTTCTTAAAAAAATATAATAAATATATTACAATTATAAAATAATATTCAAAAACTCAAAAGTTTGTATTAGTTTGAAGGTTTATGTAATAGCACTAGATTAATTGTTATAACACTAGCAAATTATTTTATTGAAGTTAGAATGATGTCTTCAAACAAAAATGGGTACGTTTCGAAAATATTAATGTCTTCATCATAATCTCCATGATCTTTCAAACTCAATAGAAAGAAATTTGTAAGTATATACCACATGTCATGACAATTAACAAGTCACAAGATTAATCATTAGCCGATGTTTGATTGTATTTATCTAAATTTGTCTTTAGCCATAGTCAGTTATATGTACAAATTTCAAAAGTACGAAGCAAATATGGTTTAAACTTGATCCAAACCAACTTGTGTTCACCCCTAGGGTCTTATGGATGTCATACATCAGTCGGAAGTACCAATAAGTATTGTCTGGACTTTAGCTGGTGGAGTGTCAGGTCAAATAGATGTTAGACAACAATTGAAAAAGGAAGTCGATGAGCCACCTTGGTATTCGAATTCAATGCATGTTTTTCCAAAAAAAATGTTGATTCTTATGGTCTTATTGATATGTGTACTTATGTTCAAGGGAATATGAGCATGTATGACATGATTGTTGGTAAATTTTGTTATGTTTAATGGTTGAACTATAGAATGTTAAATTGATTGTTTTGTTATGTTTCATTGAATTGACTTATTATGTTTGAGTTTACCTTGTTTTGTGTGTGTTTATATTTGACTACGATGATTGTGCTTTGCAGGGAGTAGATAATAGTGGTAGATCTCAGAAGTAGTAGAATTGAGAATGAGAAGGATGATGGTTCAATAGGGACTCAAGGGTCCATTTTCATTGTATAGTTTATGTATATAGGTTATGTTGAATCTGTAATGAAAATTTATAGAATTGTATTTAAGTATGAGCTCTGAACCACTTAAATGGTGTTGAGCATGAGTATATATTATGTTTGTATCATGAAACTATGTAACTAGTACACTAGATGTATGTGAAAAATGTCAAGAGTGTATGTATGGTTTGAATGTGAGTATGTGTGATGTAAGGTTACATGTAAAAGAGTCTTGAATGTATTAGAGAAAGGTGGAAATTATGTAGCTGAGATTTTACATTCTGCAGAGTTTTGTTGAGTGGCATATCTCGCCCAACGAATTCTAGCCTTTATTAGGTCTAATTGCAGCTTTGTGCCCAACAAGGTATTGCACTTAGCGAGGTGTCTTATCTAGCACAAAGTTGTCTCAGGTTAATTATAATTGGATTTGTGCCCAGTAAGAGGTCTCGCTCAATGCAAATTACTTTTTGTTTGGAATTAAATAGGGTTTTCGTTAGTGACGTGTCTCATTGAGCGAAGTCCCTCCATTAGGACAATTTAATACTGGGTCATTGTTGGGCGACATTGGTCACTGGACGAACTACCTTGAGTTTCGCTAGATGAGATGATGCAGTGTACACCATGACTTAACTATTTAAAGTTTTAAAAATATTGAGTTTTGAATTTTACTAAATTGATGAATGTGTGCATAATTGTTTCTCTTATGCATTTTGGGTGATAAATTATGTGGAAATAAAAGATTTGTTTGTAAGTAACATCGTAGAATATGCTAGTATTTTTTTAATGTTACAATTATCTTGCATTTGCTCTTCAAAGCTTTACCGTGTCATATAATTATGAGCCTTTGCATGTGCACGGGTCAAAACTTTCATGTGTCTTTATAACATTAGTTCTGCTTATGTCTTCATATGCTCATCTTAAATACAAGTTATTTTTATTTTTGAAACATCAAAATTTAAGAGTCCTGATTCTTCTAGTGACTTAAGAAATTATTTTTTAATAATTTATTTTTGCATTTTTACTTTATAAAAACTTATATTTTGTTGCATCTAAACAAAATTAATTATCTTTAAATTATTTTTCAACAAAAATTATAAAAAAAAGTTAATTTTAGTTATAATTTAGTATAAACTAATAAATTATATATGTTATTAATTATACAAAAATTATTTATTAATTATATTATTAGTTTTTCCAAACAATTTTTTTAAATGGACGGAAGCTAATAATCTCCATTAATTCCAACTCTTGTTGGCGGATTATCCATCCTACACTGAATTTCATAAATTAGTTAGGAGCGTTCGGTTTGATTTTTTTTTTTTGGTTTTATTTTTTATTTTAATTTTTTGAAAACAATTTTCTTTTTAAATTTTCAATATTTAAAAAATATGTTTGTTTTCACATGATTTTTTTATTTTTAAAATAAGATTATTTAATTTAATCAATTTTAATAAAATATTTATATATAATTTAAAATAAATTTATTTATATATATATATATTATAATTACAATATTATTATCCAGTTTTTATATGATTAAAAATTTTAAAAACACTAAAAAAAACTTTTTTATTATTTTCAGTTAATTTTTAAAAATATTTCCAATTTTTTTTCTAAATTATAACTAAATATATTTTTTCTATCATTTTATATAAAAGTAAAAACAAAGACACTCAGAAAAACCATTCCTTAAATTTAATAAGCAAATTTGTTTTCCTACTTTGACGAACAAGTACAACGTACTCCACTGTACTGGTCGCAGTTGACATGCGTTGGAGCGTTACCTTACCTTACCCACATCACATGGGGTGCCATGCCCTAAGTTCCTAACCTGCCGTGTTCACACCATATTCTAAATTTCTAACCATCCTTTCATTTATTCGTAATCTCCCTTCATTTATCCATCACATATTAAAGATAACAATTCTTGGATTTGATTCTTCTATCACATATATATCTTCCATTATTCAAATTTTATTTTATTTGCAAGTCACTTTGTAACAGTTATCATGCATCACAGCATGACTTGTCCATGTTGATAAGAAATCACAAACCAAAATTCAGTTCTCACAGTACCCAGTCAAAGGAGCTTACCTATTGGAACCTACACACAAAATATTGCCTATAATCTCCTTTCTATATATGAACATGCAAAGATATGAATTTCTTTACAATAATAGTAGGCACCTTCTATTTTCTTATTTTAGTTTGGTGCTGAAAACCACACTAAACTTTATGGTTATAAATCCTGTTCTTGCCCCCACTAGTATGAAGCATGAAGGCCCCACTTGGAAATTTCTGCAAGGAAGAACCATTTGACCAATTGATTCATTTGTTATTGTCCTAGTAGCGACAGAAAGTGCCACCCCCAACCACCAGAGCAGAACCAACACAAAGTGTCACACTATCGCGACCATCAATGTGAAACAAGAAATTAAGAATTTGGAACAACGTTAAATTTCGCAAAATTCAATTTGAAACTTCGTATTCAAATTTAACCCATTTTAACTTAACTTCTACGATCATCCGTCTAGAAAAATGCCAATTACAATTTTGTTCCCATGTGTTTCCCAGATAAGGTGCAGATTGTATGGTTGCTAATTCATTATAGGTAGAGAAAGTGACCTAGAATTAACAACGGGTTAAGAAAATAATAATTTTGTGACAGAGGTCACGATGGCTTTTGAAAGAGTCTTCTCATAATTAAGACCCTAACAAGAAAGTATCAGTATACCAAATTTTCGTCGAATGAAGTTACTCTCACAAATTACTGCAGTATAATTAAAAGAAAGCAACTTCATTTACATATACGTATACAGAGAAAGAGAAGCATCAACTACTTTACTTTAAAGCCTTGAGTTAATTATGTTCAAAATATGCGGAGTAAGATTTAAAAAAAGTGATAGACTGTCTCGTTTTCTGCGTAATGAATAAACATAATAATAAATAAATAAATCACGGAACAAACCAGAATGCCCTTATCCTTATGATCTTATATCATAATATAGTATATGGTGAAAAAATATATTTAATCTTCGTAGACTAAGCAATAAATTCTGCCGAAGTAAGAGGAATCAATCTCATGTCGTGCAAGCCATAAACGAGACAGGTTTCCTTTTGAAATTGGCAAGAGGTAAGGGGATAAGGAAAAATAAAACTTTTATGTAACATCACACACCCTTACCCTGTGGCCTGTGGGTACAATTCCTTGTTCTTATCCAATTCTAATACGACCATATGCAACTATACTATACTTTTTAAACTATTACCAGTCAAACGAATATCAGAACATCTCCATGGACGTATTAGAATCTTATGAATGTTTTACGTTCTTTTCCTCTTTATCAGTCTGAACATTTGTACCCAAAAACATAGATTTATTTATGATAGATGGATATATATCTTTCCGAGTTAGATGTCACTATAAATCAATATTCTGGCTCAGAACCCTTTGAAACTTGAAAGGTACCTGTCAGACGTAAATTTGAGCTTGGTTATGGTTTTAGCTTGTTCGTTGACTGTTGTGAAGGCCGTGTGACTGTGTAAAAGATTGATAAGCAGTTAAGGTAGTGATTTTCCGTTGTCACTGATCAGAGAGAATCTTAAGGACAAAAACTCAAGCAATGCTACATGAGGACCACAAAATATTCCAGACTATGCAAGATCAATATTCTCCCCAAATATACACACACAATTCTGTTTTTCGAGTTATGATCTGTAGGACATTAGGTGATGCAGTTCAGGTCCATACAATGCATTAAAATTTGTTTTACCTTTTTTCTTTTCTTTTGTTACACCAAAAACATTATTTCTTGGTCATATATGATTCCGTCATTTTCATCTTTCACTTTCTGGGAAATTTTTTCCCTTTTCTTATTTAATGATTGATGTTGAGAACTATGTTGTATAATTAAATAAGAGATTTTCTAGATGCTTTCAATGTTTATATTTCATTAAATTTTGTCTTTGATGGAATTAAACAGTGACCCAACAGCTAATAACCCCTACTAGATACGGGACCAACCCTATGAAATCCCTTAGAATTTCCCAAGCACTAGAAAATATATTATTAACAATTTCAAGTTGCAATAATTTCAGGCAGGTATGGAGGATATATATAAAGTAGGCATTGATGCTTGAAACATTGTTTTCGTTAGCTGCGGTGTACAAATTGATTTGGAAATGTGCTCAAAATAGTCCTGCATAACATAAGGGGACTTAGCGGGGGTTGGTTTAGTATTCTAACTTAAGGCCCACTAATTATGTTGCCGCTAATTAAATAAAGAATGATGTTCTACCTAGTTAGAGACAATTCGTTTGAATTGACATTTCTATGTGCATAATTCATGGGCACGAAATTCATTTAAGTCCAAACATTCATATTTTTTTTCTGCCAAAATCCAAATTGTAGTTGATTATTTTATAAGTCGTCTTTTAGACCATGCATTTTTCCCTCAATTTTTCTGACCTTTTGCAAGCATTTTACGACCCAATAAAAAAAAGAAGAGTGCAAGACTAGCCAAACGGAGTTAACAAGTCAAACCTTTTGTAGTAAAGGACTTGGACCCTTGCACATTCAATAACACAGATTTGGACCTCTTCAAACATAGGTGTGTGTAGTCACATAGGATGGGGTCCTTAAAGCAGCAGAACATGCGTGCTCTAGCTTTGCACCTAATGACTTTGCCTTGTAAAAGAACCCAATTTTCTGACTTACACCAGCTCTTTTTAATTGGTCTCTCTGTAAAGAAAGAAAGGTAAAGCAGTTGATAGCCCTTACGTTTCCTTTGTCCTGCATTTCTCTCTTTTTTATGACCCTTTCTTTTTTAACCCTTTTCTCTTTCGTTTTCTTTCCCTCTTTCTATCCTCCTTCTTTTCCTTTTCTTCCCCCTCTACCTTTTTGGAAGTTTCCTATCACCACCTTCCACCCTCTTCATCCGAAATAGCATATGCTGCATGCAGTATAAGACCTACACTATTATCCCCTACTTCCAATCTCATGTCCAATTCCTTGCTCAATTAAGAAGAGAAAAATAATCAACAATAATAAGAAGTTCCATCTTGTTTTTAATGATTTCTCTATAATTAGAAGTTGCCTATCACATAGAGTTACCTATAATGTACCCTTATAAATTAAACAAACAAATGGTTCAACCACAAATGTTAAATGTCATTATAGTCATTCAAAATCTCATGGAATAGGAAAACTTATTAACTGAAGTGCTTGGTTTAGTTTGATAATTGTATTACATACCTTAATACAAAATAACTCTGTTTAAAATCTTACCCCAAAAAATGACATTATAATAACACTGAAGCAGAAATATACTTACTAGGCAGGAGTAGAATATAATAGCATAGATTAGTATTTGATGGTGGGATCAGAAGTGGGCCAAACAAATCTCAGTTTTCAAATTTACCTGTGGAACTCTGATGAAAAAATGAAAGGCTTCGTTCATGAGTCGGTATGCGTCCAAGGACTGAGGTCAGAGCCATTGTACATTACTCAGTACCTTTTTTAATTTTTAATTTTTTTTTTCTACTCTCTCTCTACCACATGGTCACAAACAAAACAATTAAACTTAAAAATAAAATAGAAAAAAAGGATGAAAATGCAAACAAAAAGCAAAAGATAAACCCTCTGATTCCCGAAGAAAGCACCGTATTCAATGCTTACACAAGCGCCATCAAACGAAGTGAAAAGCTAAACCCTCTTCACTCTCTCACTATCTTATTTTGTTCATTCACCTTACTGTCCCTATAAAACCCAAAACTCAACCCCACTCCAAAAACAGAAGACTCTTCAACGCCCCTCTCCTCTCTCTCAATCTATCTATATATATATATATATATATATATATCTCTAGTCTCTAGATTCTTATGGATGCTCTGAACTTTCTCAAGTTCTGGAGACACGCCACCATGAGCCCAACCTCGGAGCCCCACCTTGTGGTGGAAACCGACTCCGAATCCGACGAGGACGACTCATTCTTCGACTTGGAGCTCACGCTACACGATTTCGACAACACCAACAAAAACGACGACGACCCAAAACAAACGACGTCAACAGCCCAACTCAAAAGTCTTTGCTCCAAAGACGACGAACTCAGCAAAGCAGACAATGACGTTAAGCGTAAAACACAACTTCCCCTTTCTCCTCCCGAACCTATCTCCAAGCGTAAGGTCCTCCCAATCGAGCCTATCTCCAAGCCTCAATCACCCATTGCGCTTCTCAGGTCCGCTCCCAGCTTCCGAATCTTCATGTTCAGAAAGCGAAACAGAACTCCTCCCCAGAAAACAGAGCACTCTGTTAACGAAACCAAGGTCTACGCGGTAAAGCTCAGCGTCGATGATTTTCGCTCCTCTCCCGCGCTTAGCAGGGACAACAGCACGAGAAGCTTCGCGAGCAAGCTTCGGAGTTACAGCTACGAAGAACCCAAACCGGAGCGGTTTTCCAAGGAGGTGCTGCGTAAATACCTCAAGCTGATTAAGCCTCTTTATGTTAAGGTTTCGAAGAGGTATAGCGATAAGGTGAGATTCTCCAGCGAGGGTTTTGCGGTGTCGCCGTCGTCTTCCCCGTCGGTGGCCTCTGTATCTTCGAGGAAGGAGAAACAGGGGAAGGGCATCAGAGTGGTTTCAAAGCATCTAGGGAAGAGTAGGTCGGCGTCGGCGACTGTGGCCGGAGTATGTTCTCCGGCGAAGAGTGACGATACGCTACAGCAGCAACATGATGGGATTCAAAGCGCCATTCTTCACTGTAAAAGGTCCTTTAACTCTAGAGGTATTTTTCTTTCACTACTTTTAAATTTTAATTTAATCTTTAGTGATAAGTTTGGGTTTGAAGTAATTTTTATTTTATTTTTGCAGAAGGATCAATGTACTCGGTGAGGAAGTCGTTTGAATGTGAAGGCGGAGCAAAAGTGTAATTTAAAATATATTGCGAAGGTGACACAGCAGAGAAGAGAAAATGTTAATTTTATATATATTGTTTTTCAAGGGTAATTTTGTTTGTAAAGAAAAGGGGAAATAGAGGGAGGGGTGTGATGATTAGTTAGTGTTGGAGGGCGAGGCTCCCCTGGTGGTCAGTGTATATTAATGGGATATTATGAAAAGAATCAAAGGGATCTTCTTCTGTATCTCTGTCTGTGTCCGTTTACCACTTTGCTCCCTGCTTCAGGTTTATATTCATATTCATATTCATATTCATATTCATTTCATACCCATCAAATAATTCAAGCCTACTACATTTTCCGATTATTCACCTCACT
Organism: Psophocarpus tetragonolobus; assembly: GCA_037954015.1. Classification (NCBI taxonomy): domain Eukaryota; kingdom Viridiplantae; phylum Streptophyta; class Magnoliopsida; order Fabales; family Fabaceae; genus Psophocarpus; species Psophocarpus tetragonolobus. The sequence goes on from CM075692.1 coordinate 18,091,340, forward strand.
CCCATCTCAATTTTAATTCCCTTATTTAATTTCTTTTTCCTTCCTTTTAGAAAATGATGATGGTGAAAGGGAGAAAAAAAGGTGCTGGTAGCCAAGAATTTTGTATTTAGATGTAAAATAAGAATTAATTAGATGCGAAAATCCCTCATAATAATTTGATAAAGTTTTATTAGTTTATAATCATTCACCTGGTTTTCTATTTCCTTTTTAATATGATTGTTTTCTAATTCCACTAAATAATTGATTCGCCAAAGTGATATTTTACCAAATGATGTAGTATGTTGAACAAGTGTCAGACTGGGATGATGAATACCCATACACACATTGAAACCAGGAGCCATCAATGGCAAACGCCATAAAAACTAGTGCTAGGATCAGATTTCTTTGACGCAAGTTCGGACCTGTTATCATTTGTTTTTTCTTTATCATTTTGTACAATACAATAACTCTGCAACCTTTTGTTTATAGGAGTTATTGGCAACTTTTAACTTAACAAAGTTTTTGATATGAAAGTGTGTTTTTTTAATCAAAAGATCCTGAAATTAGTAGGGAAATTTGCAATGAATTAAAAGATAAAATAAACTATCATTGTCAATAACAAGAAGGATTGAATATATAGAATAAGTTGATACAAGAAACCTATTGATATATATGTCTGGATCTTATTTTAAAAAATTTTTATGTCAATAAATTTCATATATGCTTTTAGAAACAACAGGTATTCTTCATTAAATTCAAATTAGAATAATTTAATGTCAATTGTTTGACGATCTTGATGATTTTTTTTCATATATAAAACAACCGTTATATTACTTCTAACAAGTTTGTCTATGAATCTTACTAATATTTTATAAAGAAATTGTTGAAAAAAATTATTTTTTATTAGTAAAAATTGAACACGTTATTTGCAAGAATTTTCACACTTTATCGAAGTAACTGACTTAAATTGATGGACTTTTATCTATACATTTTATGAACATTATTTTTTTTTTCTTATCACATTATATAATCTCAAGTAGAAAAATTAATATGATGCTAACGTAGAGAAAAAAAAATTTTAAAATCACTCCCAACAAAGTCCAAAGTTATTCTCCTGCCTGTAGAATAATGATGTCTGTTTTGGGGCCAGCTAGCGTCCAGGAATGTTGGCCTTTTATCTGAAATTAAATACAAGATAAATACGCATATATTTTAATTGGTGCATAATGTTTTTGATAGATTTGATGAAAAAGTAAATTTTTTTTTGGGGTGGTATATATATATATATATAAATAAATATAAAAAATTTCAACAAATTTGAATGTATTTATTATATAAAAAAATTATTATATTTAAAAAGTATTAAAAGTAATTTTTAATATTAATTTATTTTATTTTTAATTTTGTTTTTTAATTTCTATTTTTTTTTATATTCACTATCTTTGTTACCATAATTATCATTATCATTATCCTTACCGTCGCGATATTACTACTATCATGTGTTACTATTATCATCGTTATTGACAATTATGATAATGAAAATAATAAAAAGAAAAATTAAGATTAAAAATAAAAATAAATTAATATTAAAAATCACATCTAATATTTTTTTAATATAAACACTATCCATCATAATAATTACATTTGAATTTATATTAAAATTCATGTTCTAATATAAGCAAAATATGCATTGGACACAGATTAGAGAACCATTATTAATCAAATATTGCTGGTTTAGTAGCTTGATAGTAATCCATTTACCGAGACAGTTGTTAATGCAAAAGATAATATTTTATTATAAAATGAGTATTTAAAAAATTATTTGAAAATAAATATTATATTTGTTTTTAATGTAAATTTTTTTATTAATTATTTTAATACTGTTAGTTTAATTTTAATATAATTATTTATTAATTTTTTAAATCACCGGTTTCTACGATAGTGGTTCTAAAATAAAGATATAGTAAAAAAAGCGATATCTGAAACATTACGGAGGTTGGATTGTGGTTGTAGGTGAGAAAAAGAGTGTTTTGTAAGTGCATGGAGGTCAAACTGTGTACTGAGGAGTAGAGGTTTTGCGGTGTGAATGGTTCCCAAATTTCCAAGGCATCATTAATGCGAGGAGAACCATTCCAAAAATAACCAAAAGTGGCCATCCACGATAGAACAAGATTTGGTTTACCCAACTGCACTCTGCAATCCAATCTTCACCCTTACAGCACTAGGCGCATAACACAAGCCCTTGCAGTCTTGGTCTCTTTTTTTTTTTCTTTAGACGACTTAATTAATAAAAGTCAAAATTACAAGAGATATCTTCACGCGTATTACTATAAAGTGATAAAAAATTGTCACACGAAAATAAAAAGAAAATAAAAATAAAAAATAAAAGTACTCACATTTTATATATACAAAATCAAAGATTCATAGGAAATTTAGGAAAAGACGGCATTGTAAGCTTAACTATGTAACACCATTCCCATATAACTAGTTGAGTAGCTTGAACGATTTGTTGAAGTACGAAATCTTAGAGTTAAAAATCAATGTATTCCTGGTCTTCTACATATGCCAAAGTCCCACGAACCATAAAAATATTCAGGTTTTTTGCTGATTTCGATTTCCAGATACCATTTCCAAGAATTAGTAGTACTGAGATTTAATATCACTTGATAACACTATGGGGAAGCCCCACCAGCAACATAACAACAACCAAACCTTGTAGGACATTTCACAAGTAAGGAATACATGAACATCTGTCTCCTCAAATTGACCACAAAGGCCACACAACTCGTTTCCTTATTTTATTTTAGCAAGTTCTTTCTTGTTGGTAGCCTATCCGCTCCAATCTGCCACACTAGTAGCTGAACCTTTGTGACTACAATAAAAGAAACTTATGCGTCGATGATATAGAGTACTAACCTGATTTCTCCAAAGGCCACACCCACCCATCGGTTACCTCTTGTGACAAAGTCACATTACCCACCCTCATTCTCTAGCCGCCCCTCACACTCAATGGAATTCAAATCAATCTACTACAATGAACACAATTTTCTCCTCACCACCTACATCCCAACTGTATGTTTGTACGTTGATTGAAGAACCCTTGCCCACAGACTCTCATGATCCACCTTCAAAAGCCACTTTCATTTCTCCAGTAAGACTAAATTAAAATGACCCATATCTCTTAGTCTCAAACCCCACTTCTCCTGATCCTTTTATTATACTCCATCTTATTAGATCATGTTACTGGTACTTTCATTTTTCACTATCCCCAACAAACTCAACCATGCAAACACATACTACCCTCATTAATTAATACTTTCTCATTTTAATTTTTCAATTACATTTTCCTATTAATCCTCCTTTTCAATTCAATTATAAAAGCAACAAAAATTCTATCAAACTCAAATATAATTAACATCTCTTCTATTTAATCACACTATTAAAAAAGAAGAAACATTAATTGAATTTTCAAATTCTAAAATATCAATTGTTATAAAAAACTAAAAAATAAAACATCAAATGATATGGAAATTTTTTATTGATAAATGTTCCAAATTTTATCAATTTTTAAAATTAAAAACATTAATAATTCCATTGATGATCCCAATTTAACCTTAAACAAAATTTAATTAAAAAGTAGAGAGTTGTTTTTTGAAAACAAGTGTATGATTTTTTATAAGGAAATTCTTTTATTTAGGTTTTTACTTTTTAATTATAATTTTTTTTCCTATTTTCAAATATTTTTTAGGAGAAAGTAAAACAATTTTTTCATTATCTTCACTATTTCTTATGTACGTATTTAAAATAAGAAAATAAAAATATAAAGTAGTTTCTCAGAATAAAGAATTTCTTGCGTATTCACCATCTATTGCAACATCTCATAAAATTTAAGGAGTTAATAATAATAATAATAATAATAATAATAATAATAATAATAATAATAATAATAATAATAAAAAAAAAAAAAAAAAAAAAATAATAATAATAATAATAATAATAATAATAATAATAATAATAATAATAATAATAATAATAATAATAATAATAATAATAATAATAATAATAATAATAATAATAATAATAATAATAATAATAATAATAATAATAATAATAATAATAATAATAATAATAACAATAACAATAGTAGACACTAATAAAGAATAACTCCATCCATTTTATATATATATATATATATATATATATATATATATATATATATTATCTTTGTCTTGACAATTTATTTTTTAAAATTTAATAATTAAGATTATTACTTATTATAACTATTAAATTTTTTTAAAAAAAATATAAACAATAATAAAGAATAACTCCATTAAATTTATTTTTCGAGTAACTGACTCTTTATATATATATTCACTTTTCTTGAGAGATTAAATTATACCAAATTGTTTTATTTTAAATGTTTCACCTGTTTTAGTTTTAAAAGAAAAAAATATATTATATATTGATAATATAAAATAATTTAATATCATTAACTAATTACATATTAGTTTATTATAATAGATGTATTTATTTAAACATTATTTTTTAATTACTGTATATCAATAATTATCTCCGCTGACACTATAACAATTTTTATGCCAACAAAGTAAACTTAATAAACTCTTTTAAAAGTGGAGCATATATATATATAATAAAATAAAAGATTATCGATATTGATATATTATTTAAACGTGTGAAAGTCCTGTAAACTCGTAAGAATTTATTTTAGATAAAAATTTAATAATTAAATACCTATAAATAAAATATATAAATAATATAATCACAAATTTAACATTTTAATAATGTGTAGTATATAAATAACTTCTCAAATAAATTTAAAAACAATTTGTGAATTGAGTATATTTAAAAGAACAATTGTAAAATAAGCAATTATTAAAATTAATAAGTATATTTATTAGAGTTTAATTGGTATACACTGTCAGTGTAAAGATTTTTACACTGACATTTAATTATGTCTTTTCATTTATATGACTTTTAAAATAGTAATGAGTAAAGTTTACAAATCTACCATGAATGAAGCGTTATGACTAAATGTCGATGTAAAAATCGTTACACTGACAGTGTATACCAATTAAACTCTATTTATTAAGCATGTAGGATTTGTTTATTAAAATAAGCAAAAAGATGACTATTTTAATAATTTTCCGATACATGAGAGATAATTTTCTACCCCTTACATTAAATGATGATCTTGGATGCAAAAAATGTGTCTTCAAGTTCCCCTAATATCATGCTCCTCAATCTTCGTCGACAAGATTTTCTTTGCAGTTTTCTCTCTAACCTTTAGAGTTAGATGGAACTGAAGTGCAATCACGGAACCCTATGAATTAATCTAGGTTAATTGAACTTTTTAACACTAGATCTAAACTTAACCGTTAGACTATTTTACTATTTACACCTACATTTATTTTATAAAAGTAATTCTTAATTTATTTTAATAAACATAAATATTAAATTAATTTAAATCTATTAATATAAATTATATATTTTTATTAATACTTTATTTTATTTTTTTAAAAAGAGGATGTTAAGTAACGAGTTGGAGCTATTTTAACATCTGGTATTCTTGTTTGTTGGCTTTAACACAATATGTTTGATGGGAATGACTTGAAAATTAATTATATTTTGGTGGTATTTTATTTTTATCAATTATACAATTTTGGTATAAATAATCTCTGATCTTGGATTCTGACTGTTACACCTAAGCCATGTTATTTTTTAATATCATATACTCACTTTATAAAGAAAGTTGAATTTTGTTTTAGACTAAAATATAAGTAAATTCAACCACTTTTATTTTATTTAATGTAATTATTTTTAAAATATTTTAATTTTATTACAATCATGATTTTTTTATTCTTAATATCAAATTAGAAGTTTTAAAAATAGACTTATTTTATATTTTAAATTAATAAAATTAAATTATGATAATTAATTTTATTAATATATATAAATTTAGGTATTTTTATTTATATATAAGCTAAGAGCTTATAACAAATAAACTTATCAAGTGAGGATAACACTATTTTTATACATTATTTTGACTATATTGTTAGTGAACATGTACAACATCACTGAATTAATTATATACATGTATTTCATAATAATTGTAATTTCATTTTTTTTTGTATGCATCCTCAGGTGATTTCATAACAATTGTAATTTCATTTAACAAGAGTTATAATTTTAACAGGAAAAACAAAGGCAAAAAACACAATATATATAAGTTAATTTCTCCCATTTGATATTAGAGAAGTCTTAGCAGCATGCAAAAGGTAATTTTGAAAACAAAAAAGGTAGCTCAAAAGAAAATTAAGTATAGTTATGACTAATTCTGGTCTATGGTTGAACAAGAAAGGGAAAATCCCTACATGTTATGCGGGGGAGCATGCGATGGTTGATGGTCTGCTTCAAACTCTCATAGCTAGAAAACGCGAGACAAATACCAAAGCTAGGTTCTAAGAACCATTTTAAGAAGCCTGATGCTGGTACGAAAGTTATAAACATAAGGTTTAGGCTCTCTTAAATTTGTTATGATGAGAATGTGCAATGCACCCGGAAGAAACAGTGCATAAACAGCGACAGGACACTATTTTTGTCCTCCGAGGATGGTAGATTTGTTGTGCTTCCTCAGCAGATTATTGTTCCTGAATTTAGTAAGGTAGTAATATAAATATTGTCATTTACATAAAGATATTATGGATGGGAGAATCCATTTTCCAGTAATATGTTTCCTGTTTTGGATAATCACCTTGTTAGGAGACATTATGATTGGGAATTGAATTGCATGCTTTTTAGTTCATTGCATCTTCCAGTTAATTAGAGAAGGTTTTTCAAACCGTATAATAGTAAACAAGAAAGACTATTCCACATGTCACAAAATGCATGAGTCTCGTTTAATTCCAGGCTAAGAAACATAATGGATTTAGTACTTTGTCGTTCTTGTATCGGTTGGTGAGACATTTCGTATTATTAGGGTTGTTGATCTTTCTCTACATCTCGATATAAAACTAACCATGTGCACGATTCAAGTGGAAAAAATATATGAACTTTGAGATAATTAATAAAATGTCAAAGACTCATTGATATTTAGAGTCTTGTAGATGAGGACTACAAATATGATTTTAAACATTAATCACATATATTTAAAAGTACGCTTTTTATTTTCTTGCCTTCTTCAGGTGTGAGATATGGAAGTAATTTGCCAATATTTATTTTTGGTGTATATAAATATGTACCGCGTCTAAAATGCTGTGTCATGTATCATTATGCTTCTTTCAATCTTCTTACCTTTTCTTTTCATGTCTTTTCAATTATTTATATTTGTTTTTATTTTTAATTTTATTTTTTATTATCTAAAATAAAAAAATTACTATCCATGTTAAATTTATAATCATTTTGCTAAAATAAAAAATAATTATTATATTTGGAATAATATTTAAAATATTAAATAAACTAAACATATTTAATTTTATTTCTTATCATCATTTTTAAAGAAAAATTAAAAGAGATAATTATTTATTACTTCTTCTTATATATATATATTATCCTATTTTCTTCTTCCTCTTCATTACACCAATCTTCTCCTTTAAACTATTAACACAATTTTGTGTGTGTTTGGGGTGTATTTAAAATTTATTTTGTATAGATTATTTTAGTTTATAAATAGAAACTATTTCAGTTAGAAAACTATTTTGCAGTTAAAATCTTATTTTTTCTTGAAAAATAAGTTATTTTTATAATCTTAAGATTTGTAATTATAGTTATTTTTAATAAACTTTGAAACTGTTTTTATATTATTTTACTATCTAAAAACAATTTTTTAATATTCAAACTGGATTAATTATTTTAATCTCATTTTGCAATATATTTAATCAGACAAAAATTGATGCAGTTCACAATTGATTATATATAATTAACTATATATTAAAAATTAATATCTTTTTTGGGTATTCACAACATGGCTTAGTTTACTTTTAGGGAAAAAAATCAATTACATTTAGTTGGTTTGGATGGTTGAAATTGTTTCTCTTATCTGAACTAACCAATAATAATCGAGTTGATTTATTTTTTAATCAACAAAATTTGATAAAAAATTAAAAAATAAAATTTATTTTCATAAATAAAAATTAGTTTTATACTTTAAACTTACCAAATTCATTAATCTACTAAATTCATAATTTTGTATCAAAATATCATATACTTCACGTATATTAAATTAATCACATAAACTATTAAAACGACCCAACAAAAACAACAAATTATTTTCATATATTTAAAGTTATAAACTCCTAATTAAAGCTTTCATTTTTTGTGCATTTTCCTTGTTCTCCTCCACCTACAATTAGATATCAACCTAAACCAACTATTATAAGTTGTTTTCTAAAACATAAATAAAATCGTTTATGAGTTAAGAATTAAGTTGATCACCAGTTCGAACTGAAACATTACTATAGCTCTAGTACCACCACTATTTGGTGCAGACAACTCTATAAAAATCAAATAAAATTCTGAAAGAAATAGTGGTTTATTGTAATTTCTTCTGTATATTCAATTCTTCATGGACAAAACACTTATAGCACAAATGTTAATTTGACTTAATCAAAACACAAAACACTTATACCTAAGATGCATATTGTCTTCTAATCGATAACAAATTTATTTTTCATTTATATTATTTACGTGTAAAATAATAATTTTTATAAAATAATAAATTTTCATTTAAATTTCGTAACGGGCACGAGTATTCGAAAGAAAAACTAGATGCCCGAAGAAACCCCTATAATGTAGCACACGAACCATCAACCATAGTTTGAGCTTGTTTTCATTTTACTAATTTTAAGAGAGTGGCTTGTAGCATCATATAATATCACTTCAAATTCCATCCTTTTTCAGCAGACTAGTTCTATTACTATTGTAGATGTTGAAACTGGAATTTCATTCTTATAACTAAGATGCATATTGTCTTCTAATTGATAACAAATTTATTTTTCATTTATATTATTTACGAGTAAAATAATAATTTTTATAAAATAATATGATAATTTTTATAAAAATTATATTCTGTTATAATTGCAATATAAAACGCCTTTACAGCAGTTCATCTGTTCATATGTTATGCATTCATTTTTATTTTTCTATATTAAATTTATACTACCTTTATCTTTCAACTTGCAACTTATAATGAGTTTTCAATTCATATCTATTAAAATTTGAAATCTCAATTCTTTCGATAAAAACTATTAATATATGTAATAATTTTAAATATATATACAATTATATTTAATATATATTTAAGTAAATCAAATTAAATTTAAATATTATCTAATTATAAAATAATTAGGTTACTTTAAATTTCCAGAAAATATTTATAAATAATAATAATAAATTTTATTAAACTTTTAGTACAATAATTTATTATTAAATGTAAATATTTAATAAAAATATATGGTATAAGTAAATATATATATATATATAACAAATTTATAATTTATTTTAAAACTTAAAAACATATATTATTAAATAATATATTTCTTAGATTGTCAAGTTCTTTTTTATACATGTATATATATAGTAATAAGAAGAAAAAAAAAAAGTAACATAACATAAAATAAAATAAAAGAAACAGAAACAGAAAATAAAATAAAAGAAACAGAAACAGTAAAAAAAAACACACACACACACACGTGAAGCATAAGGATAAGTCTGAAAGAATAAAAAGAAAAAGAAAAACCTTATAAAAAACTAACTAAAAAGAAAACTAAGGAGTAGTAACTACTAGTTAAAAAAAAAAAAATCATAAAATGAAAGATATCATTAAGTGGTTGCTATAAATAGAGGAGTGTCAAATGGTGATGGAGTGAGGGAAGGTAAAGAAAAAATAAAAATAAAAAAACGAATAAGAGAGAATAACTTGTGAAGTTGATTCTTGTGAAGTTGATAGTGACAGTGAGTATCGAGGAAAAATAAATTTAACTCTTGTGTTATTCCGATTATTAACTTAAGAGAGATAAGACATTTATCACTTTTAAATATTATATTTATTTATTTTTTATATTACTTTGTTAGTTTTAGTTATAATTATCTATTGAGATGTCCCTAATCTCACTTTATTTATTATTTTATGTCATTTTTAGTTCTAATTATCTAGTGAGATGTTTCTAATCTTACTTTATTATTTTATGTTATATTTAGTTATAATTATTTAGGAAGATATTCTTAATCTCGCTTTATTTATTATTTTGTATTACTTTTAGTTATAAATAATTAGTGATGTGTCACTAAACTCTCTTTATTTATTATTCTATGCTACTTTTAGTAATATTTATGTAGTAAGTGTCTTCAACTTTGACTTATTTAGTATTTTGTATTACTTTTAATTATAATTATTTGATTTGATGTACGTAATCTTATTTGGTTTATTAAATTGGTTATTTTTAAACTATCAATTAACCATATTATTTTAAACGTAAATTTTTTTTACATAAATATAAAAAAATATAATTAAAAAGTTTAATAAAAGTTTTTTTTTAAAAAAAACTTAAATACACATTTGAATTAATTTGTAGTTTGAGGTTTGACATCGGGGATTTAAATGAGTATATATTTAAGGTGAAATATTTTGTATTCTTTAAAATCATAGTAAAGAAACTCATTTATCCTGACTAGTCACTATAAAAAGTAATTCAAATTTCTCTATAATATATATATATATATATATATATATGAATAAATTATTATATATGTATACAATTTTTTTTGTGTGTTTAAAATTTAAATTGTTATCTTTTAAATCATTTTCACGATATTTGTACTCACTCCTTTATTTTCTTGTCTAAAAAAATGGAAACACAAAAATTAAAAGATGGACGTGACAAATTATCTGAACTCTTTCTCTGCGGTAATTACAACAATGTTTCCAAGAACGGAATGCATTACAAATGTGATTGAGAACTCAGTCTCGTTTAGAGGGATTGGAATTTTCACTTTAGTATTTGTGAATGATCATGGGGAACCTGTAGTGATTGAAGGACCTATAGTAGTTTCATTTTATTTATCACCGACTAACTATACAAATTCCTTGTTAAATATTTTTCCACTAGCTATGTAACTATACAAATTCCTTGTTAAATTTATTTATCACAATGATAAATTGAATTTAGAATGAAAAAACCTTCACAATTTTGTAGAGGTTATAGTCTGGACAAAGCTGAAATATGGATTAAGGAAATAGAAAAAATCTTTCAAGCAACGAATTGTCCTGATAATCAAAACGTAAATTATGTTATGTTTATGCTAGTAAGAGAGGCTGAATATTGATGGGATAATACTAGAAGGTTTTCAGAAGGAGGAGGAATAGATATTACATGAGAAGTATTTACCGCTAAATTTTAGAAAAGTATTTTCCTAATGATGTGAGAAGAGCAAAAGAGATAGAATTTACGCAATTAAAACAAGAAACACGACAGTACGAGAATATGCTTCTAAATTTGAAGAATTAGGTAAATACTCTACTTTTTTCTATCACTCAAATGAGAGAACGAAATGTATGAAGTTTGACGATAGCCTTAGACCTAAACTAAGGAAGGCTGTAGGGATACTAGAAATTTATCATTTTGTTACACTTGTTCACAAGTGTCGTTTTTTGGAAGATTTTGAAAATAATCAAAATAATAGACCAAGGTATTTCGGGCTTATAACCGTTCGCTAGGGAAACTTTAAACTTCCCACTTTTTTCTCAGGAAATTTTAGTAGACCTATGACTAATCAGGTTAGGTGTCTTAAGTGTGGACAAGGGCATTATGTTAAAGATTGTCATCTCAAAAGGCCGGTTTGTTTCAAGTGTGGAAAACTTGGTCATGTGTTTTTTAAATGTGGAGAACAAAAAATTCATTCTAACTCTTCTGCACCCAAGTCAAAGTCTACTACAACTGACATAGTTTACACCATGATGGGAGTCGAAGCTGCCCAAAACAATGATCTAATTCAAGGTAGAGCCATAGCTTGTATATGAGTCTGAATTTCATATTTCCATATGTGAAAAGAAGTATAAATATTCCATTAAAGGTAAAATTTTAAATGTACTGTATGATTCAGGGACCACTCATTCTTTTATCTCCAATGATTGTGTTCAAAATCTTGAATTGTTAGTTTCTTCTTTATATACTAGTTTAATTGTTTCAACACATACAAATAAATCTGTGATTACCAATGAAGTTTGTTTAGATTGTCCTATTTTCCTTAAAAATAGAAAATTTCTTGTAAATTTGATTTGTTTACCCTTATTACGATTAGATGTGATTTTAGGGATGGACTGGTTATCTTGCAATCACGTTCTCCTTAATTGTGCACAAAAGTCTGTAATATTTTCTAACTTAGAGGATCTGTTGGTTTCATCTATCAAACCAATAAAAAAGTATTCAAGGAATGAAGTTCAGGTATATTTGTTATTACCTTTCAAAGGAGAAAAAGAAAAAGAAAAGAACAAGTAGACCTGGAAAATGTAGTTGTTGTTCAAAATTTTCCTGAATTAATTTGTAGGAATATGTAATATTGTAAATATGACTTGTGAATATATACAAATATGGTTTTTTTTTTATGATTTCATTTTACTTTATCTTATTTTGTTAAATAAATAATTGAAGAAAAGAAATTATTTGTAAAAAAATTAAGATAGATAAAATACCGTTACAATTAGATGTAGATAAAATACCGTTACAATATACACTCAATTTTTTTACTCTCTGACGAACTATTAGAGTAAAAAAATTTGCAAATTTTTTTATTCTCTAGCAAACCATTGGCAAAGAATAAAAAAAATTGCAAAATTTTTCTCCGACAAGCCACTGTCAGATAGTAAAAAAATTGAGTTATAAATTCATGGAGTCAAATTAGTAATTATAATAATAAAGTTGTTGCATATAATTAATGAGTTTTCACATATAATTTTTCAATAACAAGTCATATATGGTTTTGAAAATTCTACCTTTACCTTGCAACTTATAATGGGTTTTCAATCCACATCTACTAAAATTTGAAATTTCACATACTTCGATAAAAAAGATACTAATATACTCTCAATTTTTTTACCCTCCACAACGGTTCGCCGGAGAACAAAAAAACAGTTTTTTTACTCTCTGACAATAGTTTGCTAGAGAGTAAAAAAATTGACTTATATATTCATGTAATACATTTGGTTCATGTAACTAATGAGTTTTCACTGTTACTATTATTTTTTATTAACAAGTCTCGTTATGGTTTTCAAAATGCATATTCATAGTTTATTGTTAATTATTTAAAACAATAATTAAAAAAATATTTATTTTAAATTTCAAATTTAAAACAATAATTGAAAATATTTATTTTAAATTTTTTAGTTATTTAAAATAATATTTATTTCAAATTTCAAAATTAAAATAATAATTAAAAAAATATTTATTTCAAATTTCAAATTTAAAACAATATTTATAATTCAAATTTAAAAATATTTTTATTTATTTAAAATAATATTTATTTCAAATTTAAAACAATATTTATTTTAAATGTAAATTTTTTTAGTAATTTTAAATAATATTTATTTCAAATTTTACATTTAAAATAATTATTAAAATTATATTTATTTCAAATTTTTTTGTATCATTTAAAAAAATATTTCTTTCAAATTTCAAAATAAATTTTAGACTTAAACAAGGAAGTATTAAATATTGGAATGAGAGGTGAGGAGAGAGAAGAGAGAGGGCACAACAAAAAGTAAGGTGAAGAGAGAGAGAGTGAGGCTCGAGAAAATTATGTAAGGGAGGGGAAAGAGAATTAAGGATAAAATGAAAATTTAGAAAATTATTTTAAAAGAGTAATATTACTTCAAATTAAGATTTTACAAGTTTGGACACTCTTATCCATACTTGTAAAAAAAAAAAATTTACAAGTCTAGACATCCTTGTCTAGACTTGTAAAAGATTTGTAAATTTTTTATTAAAATTAAAATTATTTATTTACTTAAAATATTTGAGACTTTTCCTTCTTTTATAGAGGTGTAGGGTGAAATTATAGAGGTGCAGGGAGAAATTCTCCCCAAACAACCCAACACAATTATTGCAACCCAAAAATTGTAGGCCCTAGCTATTTCTACTCTCCCATTTTTTCTACTTCAGTATCCTTTTTATTTTTAAGTTTTGTATTATAAATATTTTAAGTTTTTATACCAAAACTATCCATTATAAAAATAAACAGGGAGTTCACCTTTTCTCGGTATTTGTTTGGAGAGAGTTTTATAAAAATGTTTTAGTAGTTTAATATTTAAAAATTAAAAAATTTGTTTTTTAATATTTTTTAAAATAATCATTAAAAATAGTTTTGATTTTTTAATTTTAAAAACTTAAAAAAAGAAGTGTAAAGTAATTTTATTTTCAAAAATCAAAACACACAAAAAATAAATAGTTTTTATTTTTTATTAGATGCTTCCATAAATATTGATTTTTATATTTATTTTCACATCTCTAAAATAGTGGTAAGAGTGAGAAGGAATATTGATTGGAAATTCTAAACTGGGAGTGAACCTGGCATTGTTGGAAGCCAGATTAGCCGGAGGGGTAGTCAATCAGCACAAAATTGCAGAAGCCAGAGCAAGGTGAAGGGCCTCATCCAAAGTTAGTGGTAGGTATTAAATTGGTGTCCCTTTATTAAATGTTGACCATGGCACATTCAATGGGATTGCATGAATTCCAATTGTTGCTCAAGGATTAAAAGCAAAAGGAATATTGGTGATGGAAATTCTCAAAAGGATATTATTGTCCAATTGGGAAGTTTGGAGGCGCAATTTGGGAGAACTTCAGAGGGGGTGCATTAAGTAAATATAGGGCGTACGGGTAGCAGCAAAATCAAAGTGATTGACCCATTTGGCGTGTAATGAAGGAATGCATGAGTCCAGTATGGGAAACTAAGAGGCCCAACTTGAACCGACGCATTGCTGGTGCAGGAGAGGAGATTAGGAGTGGTGGATGCAAATTGAAAGACATGGTTATTGTCGGGAACCTCAGAATGTCTTATCTTATGATAGAAGGGAAATTAGGAGGACGGAAAAATAGAGGACACGGACACAATTGGTTGCAAAATATGAAATTAATTTTATGTGTATCCAACAAACAAAAGTTGCAGAAATAGATAAGAATTTATGTTCTGGTGACTTTACAGTCGGTTGCGTTTAGTGTCTACAAACTTGTCAGGTGAGCTTCTAAGTGTTTGGAATGCAGTAGATTTCAGTGTGTGAAACTTTCTAAGGCAAGACATTTTTTTTGTGAAAGAAAAGTTTAAATATGAGATAATTGATCATATAATTGTTAATGGTCTATGTGCCATGCCATAGGTAAGAGAAAAAGGAAATGTGGCATACTCCATGGGAATACAGACAATGGTATCATGGGTGTATTTGGTGAAAACAGAATAATTGGATTGTTACTAAGTAAAGCTAATAAATTCTCGGATTTTATCTCTACAATATAGAATTAATAGAGGTATCAATTGTTGGATATTATGAATCTTAAAAGTAAAGGATGCAGTGTTACACAAAACTGATAAGGTTAATAAGGATTAATTTAATAAAATTATTTCAAGTATTTAATCAATTAATATAACTTTTAATCAATTATGAAGCTAATTTAATATATTAAAACAACAGTTATGCATTTCAATCAACTAAATTACTTCACTAACCAATTTAATGCTACATAAATGAAATAAAAAAATTTTCCAAAACCTTTTTTAAATGAACATCTCATTCATGATTCACATAGTTAATTCAAGTTAAGAATTCAAAGGATTTCAAGAAGCTTGATCGATGTTCATCTACTTAGATCATAATGAATCAAAATATCTTACTTGACTCTATAAATGCATAAGTCAGAAGCATTCAAGCATATAAAGCATGTAACATCATTTGAGGCTTTTGCTAGAAATCATAATCAGTGCATATTAATCAACATAATACCTTTGTTCTTATCATCTCCATTCTTGAGGTTAATAGTGAGTTCTAACACTTTTTGGCCCTTTGGCTACTATAGCACTAAGATGGACTCAAAAAATTAATTAAACTAGTTAAATTGGGTAAGAATTCATGGATTAGTATGACTTATCACGAATTACTACTAGGTTGAGTTAGGAAAATATGAAAAATTTAAATAATGTCAAGCCGTGAGGACATTCAAATTTTTAAAATAAAAATTATAAAAATAAAAATTTTAATTTATCTATGAGAAAAGTTATCAAGTGATTAAGATATAAGAGAAGCACCAGAGAAAATAAAAGAGAAAAGCGAACAAATATTTTGTTGGAGATGAAATAACAAAATTAATACAATATTAAGCTCAAAGTAAAAAAGATTAGTAAAAAATTATCTAACGAATTTTAAAATATTAACTAATGTACATCAAAATAAAATATTAACTTATATTTTAATTAATTATTTTTAAATAAAAATTGCAACTACAGAAATAAATAAAATGTTAACTTATCTCTATAATTGATATTAAATAAAAATTTTAAATAAAAATTAGAAGAAAATATTAAATTATTTTTCAATTTATAACTAAATATCTTTGTAATTACTAAAAAATATTTTTAATTATTATTGTTTAAGAAGTTAAATTTACCTCTCAATCAATTCAAATATATATATCTTATGAATATTTAAATTAATTATTTTAACAATTTTGGCAACAAAATAAATATATTTATTAAGACTTCCATAAGTTTTTTATCCTTAACTTTCATCAAAAATCACTCTTAGTCCTTCAAATTTAAAAATATTTATTTTAGTCTTTGATTCATTTTTAGTCCTTCTTCTCTAGTTAATGCCGAAATTGTTGATAGAAAACACGTTCTTGTACTCATGAATCACTTTTCTCCTCAACCCTAATCCTCTCAATCCTCAAGTTCACATTTGACAAGTCAAATATACTGAAATTTATAAACAAACAACATTAATACAAAAAAAAAATTAATTTCAGGTCTAAAAATATATTTTTGAATTTCAAGGATCAAAACTTATTTTTGGTGAAACTTTAAGGATAAAAAACTTATTTAAACTTTTTATTAATAACTACTTGAGAAAAAGTTTGTTCTTAAATAAAAATTATAACAGTTAAAAAATGTTGTTTTTAAAAATTATAACTACCAAATCATAAGTATCAAAATTTACTTTGTTAATTTTTAAAAATAATAAATATGTAACAATGGAACTATCACTACTAAATGTAACTAACTTATGCCGTTTGTTTAAGAAATTATCTATAACATATTAAGAGCTGAGACAGTAAAGCATATGGAAGGTGGATACAAAATTTAAAATTTATTACAAAAAATTAAAGAATTACAATAACAACATTTTATTACAAAACAAGTTGTTAGTGGGAGCAATTAGACCCAAATATGTATGTTTTTATATGAGTTTAAGTTTCTCAAGTGTAACTTGATCCTATGAGCTTAGGCATGATTTCATATTAACCTAAATTTTGTCAAGTTTAATCTTATTTATTTTAAATGTTTCTATTAAAAAAAATTAACATATTAACAGGTAAGATTCGCATGAATTTTGTAGGCAAGTTATCATTGATTATGTTCACATAACTTTTGAAAAATCCCGTCATTTTGGAAAGCATGCAGGTGGTGTGGGAAGAAACAAAAGGAAAGAAACTGAAACTCTGAAACTAAAACATGAATGGCAACCTTGGCTTCTCCTATTCTTTTCCACCCATATATGTAGGGATTAAGTTGTGTTTGCAGTGATAGAGTTGTCAATATGTGTCAGGCACTACTCCGGGGACAAGCCGACCCTATTGATAAACTTGAATATGTGCCATTTCTATAAAAAAAAAGAAAAAAGAAAGAAAACCCTATTATACAATCCAATCAATTGGATTTGAATTTGCTAAAAAAATTAATGATCCAATAAAATCAAAATAAGAACGATTCACAAATTATAAAAGAAAATAATTTGGATATATTATTTTATAAAACAAAAGAAATAAAACATATAAATTTTTAAATAAAAATAATTTAACATATTTTTCAAAATAACAAATAAGAGTAGATTAAATAGTTTATAAAAGATAAAAAATATATCCTAAAAAGTTAAAACTAAATAACTAATAGTGTTTATATCTTATTTTCAACTTGTAAATATTATATGAAATAAAATTAAAATTTATAAATTATTTATGAATTAGTTTAAAATTGAAATTATTAAATTAAAAATAAAATCATAATTCATAACTTTTAAAGATATTAATTATGTGTTGAATTTAAGTTCAATAGCAGACTTACACCTTTACATATATCAAATGCAAAAATTTATATAATAATTTAATACAAAGTTAAACAGATGTACATATTTTTTATTTTGTTATATTGGTTGCAATTTATATCCTATTAATTATATATAAAAAATAAAATAATAAGTATCAGTTCATAGATGATCCATAAGTCAAATTTATGAACCGATAAAATTTGATCGGATTTAATTCTATTATATTTAATTGAATTAGTTTTAAAAAAAATTAAATTCACTTCAGATCAATAAACAGCCTACTATTAGCTACTAGGTAAGCACGGATTGAATCATAAATGCTTGTGCATTGAAAACATAAAGAGTATTTTCCCACTTATAAGCACGGAAATGTAATGTATATGCATTGTCACGGGCGAGGCTCCTGATTTGATTATGAAGTTCCAATGTAAAATAAAATATTAATTTCTTCAGGTTTCATGAAAAGCTCACGACATAATAAAGCAAATAAACAGAGAAATTAAAAAGATGTGGAAAGATTCATGGAGTGTGACTTGTGACTGGGATGGAACAGTGTATGCGCGTGAACAACTAGATAAACCCTGTAGCTTCATCAAATTATTGTCGTAACTATAAAATATATTGATCAGAATTCAGTTCTAATTAATTTTTTCAGAGATGTTAAAATAAACTGAGTCTCATATATGAGTTGTCAGCTCGTACACCGAATACTGATATTTCATTGATGATGAGATTCATGTGGCCAATCCTTGCCATAAGATATATTAATAAGGAAGACATCTCCATGTCACAAGGAAAACAGTTCCTTTGGATTTGATTATTTTGCACCAAATATTTTCTTTCTTTTATTTTTGTCAAAATTTTTAATTTCTAAGAAGATGCCTTCCTATCTAGTCGGGTTGTGTTAGGCCACACATATATGGTTTAGAATAAGTAGTATTATTTAAGTAGATTTAAATTCACAAAAAAAATAATAATAATTAAGTAGATGCTTTGTTCTTAGAATTGGTTGGTGTTTAAAATCAACAGAACTGCCTTCTCCCATTGTGAGAAGAATTAGTTAGAGGCATATGCTTGGTGACTAGGATATACACACAGTAAACTTTTTTTTTTTAAACAAGTGAGATATATTAATGCCTACAAAAAAGTGTAAAAAGAAATACAAAAATTAAAAGAAATAAACATAAAGACAGAGAAATGACCATATACAGTTAAAAGCTATTAAGATACAAAATAAGGATCTTAATATCCAATAACCTCACCAAAAGTAAAAAAAGTAGTCAACTTAAATGATCCTATCTAAATTCTGAGAGTACATTTATCTAACTTAGAAAGAAGGACTTACAATACACATGAGATAAATTAAGATGACATGGATAAGTATGTCTAGACTACCTGAACCAATAGAACCACATTAATTATCCATCCACTCAACATAAGAATAACCCCACTGCGGGTAAAAACCTCTAAACTAATTCCAAGTACAAGCTAACATTTGATGAGATAATACAGATAGATCAAATGTTATATTCCAAAAAATGCAGTTGTTTCTCATGATCTAGATGTTCCAAGCAATCACTAACCATGTAACCTCCCATAGAGGGTATGTGTTATATGGACTATGCCAGTAAAGGTGTTGTCAGTAGTGTACATCAATGCTCTCAAAAAGAGCAGTAAGGATACCACATTGTCTATAGCAAGATAAACATACCTGATATGAGAAAGTGCATGTGAACAGAACATGGGAAACAGTTTCCGTGTGACTGTGGCAAAAAGGGCAAGACACTTCTTCATCTTGTAGAATTCCCTTAGTTTGCAAGTTTCTTCTTGTTGGTAGTTTGTCCCGAAGCAATCTCCAACCAAAGAACATGATCTTTAGAGGTGTCTTCATCTTCCAGAAGTGATTAAACAAACCAGAAAGAGTAGAATTTAATCTTTGTACCTGTAAAACTGCAAAAGTAGATGAAACTGAATAAAATCCTAAGTGGTTCGGGATCCAAGACCATGTATCTGGAGTCCCTATCTGTATTGTGATACTCTCTAGATTCCTTTCTAATTACCTCAACAACGTCTCTTTCCTCACAAACAGTTCTCTCCTTCGTTCTAACCCCTAAATCCACCTACCCTACATCCAATTACCTACTTCACCAACTTTTACTTCCTTCTATATGGAGTTTAGGAACAACCTATTGTATCTTGTCTTCATACATGATTCAAACTTATTGAAAAATTTTGTCATAGTCATCTAATTGTTTTTTGGATTTATGTCTCCCATTATATCTTTTTTTTGGAAATTTGTTTATAATATATTGTATTTGATTTTAGCCTTAAATGTAAAAATAACTTTCTGTAAAACTGAAAGATAACAATAAATAAATAAACAAGCTGCATTCGGCAGATGTGATTGTTGAAATAGGAAACAAAATAGAAAATGCCATTCCAAAAAATTTGGGCTTACTTTCACGTGCCATTTGTTACATCAAAACCAAGTTGATGTATTACTCTTCTCGTAACGATCACTTTTAATAAGATGATATAAATGAAAGCAGAATCAAGTAATCTACCTTCATATGATTTTTTTAGAAAAAATAAATTATCCACATATCATGCCTATAGTTGCAACTCATGTATACCTTTCAAATTTGTGTTTTCATCACAAAGCCAGAAATTTAGAGAACTCTAAATAATTCATTTACGTCGGATTTTTAGTAATAAAATTTCTTTCAAGTATACAAATTTTGTTGCAATATGAAAAATCGTCGGGACTCGGGACACCTCTTTCTATATTTGTTTAATTTTTTTTTTATCAGTAAAGGCAATAAATATATATGTATATATTCATAATAGGTATAGGTAGCTAAAATTTATCCATATACACATAATCAAACGTAAAAGCCAAAATTTTTATGATGATAAGTCTCATTATGGGTAAAATAAAAACGTAGAAATATATAAAGTTACATGTGTGTCTCTTACGCTCGCATTCTTTTGACTAGTATAGTACTAAATTTTTTGATAGGGTAACTATATCGGTTGACCACCTTGAATAATGAGTACATCTTGGAAGAAACCCCACAACAATTCTTTGACGCTAAATTTATTCGAAAGGTGCACTACACCACTTGGTTATTAAATGTGAGCATGGTTTTGAAGGGAAATGAGAAGTGGCGCATGCGTACTGACCATACTTATTTGAACAAGACTTACTTAAAGGATGTTTATCCATTACCGAGCGTAGATTGACTAGTTGATGGAGCTGCAAGACATAAAGTGATGAGTTTCCTTATATGTATATTCAAGGTATAACTAGACCTGAATGTTTCCAACTGATGAGGATAACACAACCGGACAATGCTAATTACTGTTATAAGGTAAGGCCATTTGGTATGAAGATTGTAGAGGCGACATATCAACGGTTAAAAGATAAGGTCTTCTAGGACCAAATTGGAAGAAATGTTGAGGTATGCGTCAACAATATAGTGATTAAATTAGATAGCTATGAAAAACACGTAGATGACCTAATGGAGACATTTTCCTCTCTTAGGAAGTACCACATGAGATTAAACCCTACTAAGTGTGTTTTCAGAGTTACGGGTGGGAAATTCCTCAGGTTCATGCTTTCCCATAGAGGCATCGAGGCTAATCCTGATAAATGTCGAGCTATAATTGAAATGAGGAGCCCCCAAAACCAAAAAGAACTTCAAAAGCTTACAGGTAGACTAGCCTCCCTTTAATGATTCTTGTCGAGGTTAGTAGAGAAGACCAAGCATATGGAAAAATTGCTGTGAAAAAAATTCAAGATTTGAGTGGACAGATGAATGTGAAACAACTTTCCTTGAACTTGAAACTTTTTTAGCCACACCGTCCACACTTCGGAAACCGATCATAGGCAAAGGTCTCCTACTTTACCTTTCGGTGACCAGCGAAGCTGTCAACGCTGTTATCGTACAAGAATTGGATCAAAGGTAAGAGCTCATGTACTACATTAGCCAAACTCTCCATGATCTTGAGCTGAGATATCAAACTATTGAGAAGCTAGCATTAGCTATGATCACGTTGTCCAGGTGACTCCAACCCTACTTTAGGGGACATTAGGTAGTGGTAAGAATGAACTATCTCATTTCCAAAGTTCTCCACAAACTAGAATTGGAAAGGAGGATGGTATCCTGGTCAATGGAGCTGTCCAAGTTTGCCCTCAAGTATGAGCTACGAGGACCTATTAAGGTATAATGTTTGGCCGACTTTATATGCAACCTACTTCCACCTGACCATGACAACACATCCTAGACCCCTTATGTTGATGGTTCCTCAAATAAACAAGGTAATGGAGTGTGGATAGTGTTGGAAAGACCAAATGATTTGATATTGGAACAATCACTAAAGTTCAACTTTAAAGCCTCCAACAACCAGGTCGAGTACGAAACACTGATTGTTGGGTTGCACTTGGCAAAGGAGACAGGGACAATAAAGTTAATATGCCGAAGTGACTCCCAACTTGCTGTATCTCAACTCAACGAGGAATACCAGGTCAAGGGCCCCCTTTTCTTGTAGTACTATCATGTAGTCAACAACTTCAAGCATCACTTTGATC
Source organism: Psophocarpus tetragonolobus (assembly GCA_037954015.1). Classification (NCBI taxonomy): domain Eukaryota; kingdom Viridiplantae; phylum Streptophyta; class Magnoliopsida; order Fabales; family Fabaceae; genus Psophocarpus; species Psophocarpus tetragonolobus. The sequence continues at coordinate 18,114,229 of CM075692.1, forward strand.
ACACCTTGATTGAATATGTTAGAAGTGATGATAACAGCCGAGCTGAAATCCTGGCCAAATTAGCCAGCACCAAAAAGTCGAGTTAGCACAAGACTATGATCCAGCACATCCTGGAAAAGCCCACCATTAGCAAGTTGCAAGTGGCTGCTATCGACCAAGAGCCCAACTGGATGTCATATGTAAAGGAATTCCTGGAAAGGGGAAAACAACTAGCCAAAGAAAAGTCAGCAAGGGCACTACGTATTAGAGCAACGAGGTTTTTGCTAATTGTAGACGAGTTATTCAAAAGAAGATATTCAACATCACTTCTTAAATGTCTCACCCCAGCCTAAGGAAGCTACATCCTAGAAGAACTTCACTAAGGAGCGTGCAGATTCCATTTAGGGGCCTGTACAATGGCAGCCAGAGTTATGAGAGTAGGATATTACTAACCTACTATTAAACAAGACATTAAGATGTACATACAAAAATGCAAGGATTGTCAGCAACATGGCAACTTGATGCACACATCATTGGAAGAGTTGCGAACGAAATCACCTTACCATAACCCTTTGCAGTTTGGGGAATGGATATCTTTGGCCTTTTCCCTCTCGGGAAGGGGCAATGCAAATTCCTCATCGTTGCCATTGATTACTTCACTAAATGGGTCGAGGCTGAACCACTGACCCATATTATAGCAAAGAAGGTCCAGAAATTTACATGACAAAATCACATATGCCAATTTGGCATCCCCCATACTATTATAACCGATAATGGTTGACAATTCATAGATAAGAGATTTATGGAGTTTTGAAGGAATTGCAGATAGTACATGTTACCACCTCTATAGAGCATCCATTGAAGAAGAAATCCTCACCGGCGTCACCTTGATTGTGACAAACCCTCTCAGACCTCTTACACACATTGATAGTGAAAATGTCTTCCTTTGCGTCATCTAGGGTGAGGTTAAAATTATCTACGACAGGGTCTACCCAGTCATATCTTACACTAACAGGATCATTACTGCGACCCTCAATCACTGGACTCGTAGTCGTGATTAGGTATCCTACTTGTATTGACATAACTTCCATGGAACCAGAGATTTCACCTCTAATATCCTGACTACCACCCACCCTAGAACCCTTAGATCCCATACTCCCGGACGATGGAGACCCAATATCAAACGAGTTGTTGGAACTCGTAGGCATAATACCAACCTATTATTCGATGTCTTGTTGATGTCAGAGTTAAGAAGCCGAATGTATCTTTTGGAGCAGAAGAGGAAATCACTACAGAATGTGGCAGAGAGCATCGCCACACGCCCTATTTATAAACAATAAGCCTACAGGTCTAAAGTGATGATTGATCGTGGTCGTTCAACGACTATCGATCAACGAATTTCATAATGCCACACGTTGATGCTTGAGGCTACCTAGGAGCCTAGGCTACGCTAGGGTTGCAACAGTGTGATACCAACACCAGTAGAAACACCTCATCTTCCTGAGTACCGCACGCACATTCCAATTGCATTTATTAACGACAATTTCCCTTCTCATCTCAAGACTCATCATGGTGACGCTTCACTCCAATGTGAGCCTGGCGGCATGTGTACTAGGGACACCTCGGATAACGAATACACATCGGGAGAAACCTTACAACACTTAATAGGAAAAACCTCATATAATGACTAGGGACACTTTGGGAATTCAGTAAGGATGGTTAAGCTAAAATAAACATGTTGTTAGTAGCAAAGTAAGATTACATCGTACTTAGCCTTGATTAGCAAGATCCATGGATGAAGGCAATCCACAAAACCAATAAATATGGGGTAAGTAGTATAGGTAAAGTCACTTGTTCACATTTATTACGTATACTTATCTGAGATAACCTCTAACTTAAATGTGAAAATGGTTGCTAATACACTTATTCCGGTAACAAAAATGATATCTCGGTTAAAATCAAATACTATAATAAAGACAAGGAGAGAGGATCAACAGGACCCAAAAAAATAATTATATATTACTAATATCGTTGTTGAAATAGGAATAGTTTACTAAAGGTAATTTTTTACAATAATGTCTTTGTTTATCCATATCCTTAAGATTACAAAATGAAGAATGAAATAATCCAAGTCCTACTTGTTGATAAGATAATAGATACATAAAAGTAGACTCATTCACTTTAGGTATAAATGTATGAAAAAGTTTCAACGCATGCATACAATCAAACGTATAAGCTGTAAATCAATTTTGACACGTTGTTGGAACTTTATTTAATTTTTTTTTGTATTTCTCTCCTTTTATATCATATGATGATATATGGTATTATATTTAAACATTAAATATGAAATAGCATATGGATATACTTTTGTTTGTTGTGGTTGCATGGGAGAATAAAATATAATAAATGGAAGGAGGAAGGAGGAAGGGGGAAAGCAAAAGAGGTGTCTGTAAATATAATTTGTGTGAGTGAGGGTGCATAGGTGAAGGCTGTTTATAGAGAGAGTGGAAGGAATTGAGTTGGTGGAGAGTGTGAGAAATGGAAGAGGGCAGAAGCTACAAAGTGACGGCGAGGGAAATCTGTTACAGGAAATCAGCGTCATCATTGGTGTGGTTCTTGAAAACATCGAGTCCGACGTACATTCTGAAAGACGTGTCCCTGACAGCCCATCCGTCGCAGATACTGGCCATTGTGGGGCCGAGCGGTGCGGGCAAGTCGACTCTGCTTGACATCCTGGCCGCCCGCACCCTACCATCCGATGGGTCCCTCCTCCTGAACTCCTCCCCTCTGATCCCTTCCTCGTTCCGCAAGCTATCCTCCTACGTCCCACAGCACGACCACTCCCTCCCCCTCCTCACAGTCTCCGAGACCTTCCTCTTCTCCGCCTCCCTCCTCCACCCCGCCTCCCCCGACCTCCCCTCCCTCGTCTCCTCCCTCCTCTCCCAGCTCTCCCTCTCCCACCTCGCCCACACCCCCCTCTCCCCTGGCCTCTCCGGTGGCGAACGCCGCCGTGTCTCCATTGGACTCTCTCTCCTCCACGACCCCTCCGTCCTCCTCCTCGACGAACCCACTTCCGGCCTCGACAGCACCTCCGCCTTCAACCTCATCCAGATCCTCAAGCACACTTCCCTCTCTCGCAACAGAACCGTCATCCTCTCCATCCACCAGCCCAGCTTCAAGATCCTCTCCTGCATTGATTCCATCCTTTTGCTCTCCAAAGGTACCGTCGTTCATCATGGATCCCTTTCCTCCTTGCAGACCTTCTTGCACTCCCACGGCTTCACCGTCCCTCATCAACTCAACCCCTTGGAGTATGCCATGGAGATACTTCACCACCTCAACCCTCCCCCCTCCACTTGCACCACTTCTCCTGTTTCTCACACCCCTACTCCTACTCCTACTCACACTCACACTCACACCCACACCATCAGGTATAAAAGCTCTCGCCTCCATGAGATTTTCACTCTTTATACCAGGTTTTGGAAGATTATATACAGAACCAGGCAACTTCTTTTCACCAACACCGCCGAAGCACTTGTGGTGGGCCTTGTCTTGGGAACTATTTATATCAACATTGGCTTTGGTAAACAAGGCATTGAGAAAAGGTTCGGTCTCTTTGCCTTCACTCTCACCTTCCTCCTCTCCTCCACCACCGAAACCCTTCCCATCTTCATCAACGAGAGGCCAATCTTGCTCAGAGAAACCTCCAGTGGCCTTTACAGGCTCTCCTCCTATCTCATTGCAAACACGCTTGTTTTCTTCCCCTACTTGTTCGTCGTTGCTCTCCTTTACTCCATTCCTGTCTACTTCTTGGTCGGTCTCTGCGCTTCCTGGCTCTCTTTTGCTTACTTTGTTTTAGTCATTTGGGTCATTGTTCTCATGGCCAACTCCTTCGTTCTCTTCTTGAGCTCCATTGCACCCAACTACATTGCCGGCACTTCGCTCCTCGCGCTGCTTCTTGCCGCCTTTTTTCTCTTCTCCGGATACTTCATCTCCAGGGACAGCCTGCCCAAGTACTGGCTCTTCATGCACTTCTTCTCCATGTACAAATATGCTCTTGATGCTCTTCTCATCAACGAGTACTCCTGCTTGATGACCAAGTGTTTCATATGGTACCAAGAGAATCAACACTGCATGCTAACCGCTGCTGACGTCCTACACAACAAGGGCCTCAATCACACTCACAGGTGGACCAATGTCTACTTCTTGATCGCCTTCTTTCTGCTCTATCGTCTGCTTTGCTTCCTCGTTTTGCTTAGGAGGGTTTCCAGATCCAAAACTTGAATCATCACAACTTTCTACTATTTTCTTTCATATTTATCTTTTTATCTATCAACTGCCTTTTCTTTTTTATTTGCTTTCTATAAACTATATATATATCCGAAATACAGCCACAGAAAAAAGTTTGTTTTATAGTTATCAATCTTGTGGACTCTTCGTTATGGTCTATGCTACTGTTTTGTGCTATTCATTTCCCACTTCTTCATTAGATATAGTTATACACTTGTTCGGTTTCCTTAGAGAGAACCCCGTACGTTATTTATGTGATATTTCGTTTCCCTTAGACACAGTACGACAAGTTGTAACTCAAGAATGCCACGTTTCGTCATACTTACTTCAGGCACGCTGATGGGCATGCATTGATGATGCAAATTGTATATATACCACGTACTGTATATATGTTCTCTTACATTTTAATGTTGTCCATTTTGAAAAACATACAATCTTGTGATATGATTTTCTCACATGCAATTCAAAGGAGTTTGATTGACAAAATGAGAGGTCAGGAAGGAAGATCAATATTCTGTAAATCAATGGTTGGAAATGAAATATAACCAGGGCTCCACATGAGTATTTCTTGGAGAGCTGACATGGAGGCTTTAACGGTGAAACTTAAAACATATATAAAAGCAAAACCACGTATATATATATATATATATATCTTGACCTATTCAATTGTTCGATTTGTTTAACTTTGTTGAAGTCACGGGTCTCTCTTATGCCTATGGTTGCAATAAGAGGGAAGAATCCAAAGCTGTCCTCATCATCATGGAAGAGCTTTTGTCGTCTGGCTAAATTGCTTGCTTGCTGCGATTCTTTTGTCTGCTGTGACTGTGAGCGATAGTGTTTTGTTCACGGGTTCTTCATCCCGTGAATTTGTTCAGTGTTGGGTTGGGGGTTGCATACGGATATGATATTGCCGTTTTTGGCCTTAGATCATACAATATACAATGTGAGACAATAATAAAGAATCCAAACCATCGTACATTAATTAATATTTAGTTTACGGCTGCATTTATAGCTGTATGATTGGCTAGTTTCAAGTGTTAATTTAAAAGGTCACGTTATCGGATTAGCAGGCTAATCACGAATAATTAACTGATGAGCAAAAAAAAAATTATATCTCATGCAAAACAATATATACTATAAGATACTATGTAAATAATTAAGCTGCCAATCTAAGCACAAACCTTAAGCATTATATATGTTCAAAAATCATATTGGCAAAGAATTACTAATATATATAAATTAACAAACTCAACATAATATAATAATGTATGTATAATCTAATGGTATGACGTCCACGTACGTACTTGGAGTTCAAGTCCCGCGAGCAGGATTTATTTGGACCGTCAAACCCAAAATTACCAAAATGACCTCAATGAATGATTGCTTTAAGTTCAAGAGTTTATGATAATTTGTAGGAGGAAAGGATCTTGACTTGATTTTTCCTATTTAGCTGAGACACTGTTAGCGCTGAAAGTTGATGTAATCCTGCATAGGTTGTCATACCAAGATCCTCTACATGAGGTCTCTAAGGTCAAAACGCTTAATGAAGAGAAGAAGATGAGCGTCACGTTACTTAAGATATAAGCAACAAAGAAAGTGAAATTTATCATAAAGGAATAAATTCTTGATAAGAGTGATAAGAATTCTCTAAATTAAAAGAAGATTCACACTCAGAGTAAATTCTCTTAAAGAAATTTTGGTCATTTAAGTGTGAGGAATTACATGAAGCATGAGGTGTTTATTTATAGAAGAGGAGTTCTAAGCTATAGGGCTTAAGTTGGACGTACAACTCAAGGGGGGTTAGGAGGAGATTAGTTGGTTTAATTAAGTGTTAATTGAGCTTATAGTCAATTAACACCTAATTAAATCAACTAGATCCAGACATGATCTAAAAAAATAGATTTATGTTCTCTCTTGATTTGAATTTAAAAGTTTTATGTAGAATTTTTCCAAAATTCAAATTTAAATTTAAGAGTCATGTAAGCGCTACATGAGATGGAAAGAGAAGAATAATGCCTAATAGAAGAAATAATGGTCACATATGTCTCTCAATGCTTCATGTGTGAGTTAGAAGAATGTGAAAAAGATTTAGGGGATGTAGTTATCAAACCCACATAACCATGACTCTCCAAAAAGGCTCATCTACTTAACACACTTCATATTAAGCCACAAGACATGGCCAAAGAAAAAAATAAAGACACCAATACAAAAGTAAAAATAAAGACACTTCCTTGCTAGTTTGCTCATAAAGTCTGCAAGGTATTTTGGGTTAATTATCTCTATTTGAATTCTTTATTATATTAAAAAGATATAACTATCACTTAATTATATCTTCCATTATAAAATTTCCGCTAGAAGGAGGGCTTGAACCTCCGACCTTGTGGTTAACAGCCACACGCTCTAACCAACTGAGCTATTCCAGCTTACATTCTTACTGTATATATTTTACAATTTACCACATTATGTTATTTGAGTCAACTACTCATTTGCTTCTTTTTCATATGGAATATTTGCGTTACGTTTTTCACCCTTTAATCGCTTCTTTAGTAATATTTTTACTTAATGCGTTTTAGTAAATAAATTTCATTTAAACAAGCCTTGTTTAATTTTTACTTTTTAAAAGGGACAGGTTTATTCAGCTCCGGATTTTAAAAATTTCTTTACCTTATGAATTTACAGTTTAGTTTATCCGGCTATTAATAACTCGAATAATGAAGAATAAAAAAATCGAATCATGAATAAATCCAACTTCTCTTTATACTCTCTTGTAACTTCTAAATCCACCTTTCAATTTTTATTTTTTTTCACATTAAAGACATCTCTTTAAGCATTTCATTTAACATTCATCCTATTTCATTTAATATCTATTCACTTAAATAATTTTAAAAAATTCTCAAAGTACTCTTTAATTTATTTCCCTCTCCCTCAGCACCTCCTCCTTCTCATCTCTCTCTCACCCTCGCGCCCTCTTCTTTCTCTACTTTCCTCAACCTTACCTCTCCTCCTCTCCCTCACGGTGTCCATGTTCCTCTCTCTCACATTTTTGTACTTTTGATGGGTCTCCCCCTCTATTCCTGATCTCCTTTAATATATCAAGTATGCTGGTGATGACTTGGATTATGATGAATTGATAATTTTTTGCCTTCTACATGAGGTCTTTGTAGAAGCAAAATAATGAAAAAACCTCCATAAAAGGAAAATTTTCTTACAGAAAATAGTACACAAGGAGTATAATTGTCTTTTTACAACAGTAGGAAATACACAAAAAATGGTCGGTGTCAAGTTGATATTCTCTTGATCAATATTTAGAAATTAATGGAATTGATAGCCTAGCTACTTATCACTACCTCGTGGGGCTTAAAGAACTATATAGATCAAAATTGAAATGAAGCAAAAGTTCTTAAAATCATACAGAAAGCTAAATTGAAGGCCCAGCTGTAATAATCAATATAAAGAATTATAGGTATAGCCAGTTGCAATTATGGAAACTACGCAAATGAAGAAGGACGGAATGAGGGTGGCATTAAGGAGCCTACTCACACCCCCGTAGCCAGCAAGGGTAATGGTTGCATCTGCAATTACTCGTGCTAGTGTCCCAGCCTCTGTAGACAAGAGCCCTCCGTTGTAGGTTCCACGAGAAAGCCTTGATGACATCACTCGTGAAAGAAGTGACAAGTTGACACCTATAATGCAAGAATATTATTGTCAAACATTATGAGAATCAACCCCACTATGTCTTAATCATGTTCCTTGCCTCTAATTTTTAATTATTAAAATTAAAACAACAAGTCCTAAAGCAAACACAAGCAGATACAGGATCATGTCTAATGTATAAAACATTTAATGAAAAAAAAGTTTAATTTTAATGTATACAGATTTTTACACTGTCAAACAAATAATGCTAAAATAATTATTATAAAAACTAACAAACTTATTTATATAACATCATCTATTGGGTTAACAGTGTATTTAGCAGTGTAAAAAACCTTGAATTTTAATCAAACTGAGAAAAAAAACTATGATGAATAAATATAACATTTGACTGATACTAAACTGCATGCAGCATGCTCTTTTTGCTGGCTGGTTCCTGATGGTAATGTTTGAGTTACATAGTGTCATTATCATATTTCTTAATTCTGCTTAGTGAGACATAATAGCATGATTCCTGTGCACCTCCCCCAATCATAAATAGAAAAGTAGATCAAATGAGATTACTAACAAAATCTTACCTTCAAGTACTTCAGCAGAAACAAACATAAGGAGCCCTGAACAGATGTACTGTGGCTCAGAGTATGGAATAATCACATGGAAGCTAAAGAGTATGCCTAAGAAAACCATAATTTCTGATGCCAACAGAATTTGCCTACAAAAATACCAAATAGAAAGGACATCTCTTAGTTTCGTATATGGAGAGTATGAACAATTTTAAGGTTATGAATAGATAAATGAAAAGATCAATCTCTTGGATCTTTATTATTGCGTTATCTTTTTTATCAAGCATTAAAATTCAAAATGTATTACTATGCATATCATTCTTCAAAATCAGCATAAATTAGCTTTATGATAAACAAATGAAGAAAGGGTTTCTCTAAACGTTACCTGTCCTCAAACATATTGCTTATATAACTTCCCACAATAATGTTGACAGGAAGAACTGTCAAACCAAGACAAGCAAGAAAAATTGAAACCGAGCCTGTTGTCCAATTGAAGTAGTATGTTGTGATGACACTAGATTCTGATAGTAAAATTTCCATTGCGTATTTGAGCATGAAATATATCAACAACTGAACCTGAATGTTACATAAATTTTGTCGGGTGTATAGCCTTTTATATACGGAAACTGTGAATTGTGATGTCAAACAAAAAAGTACATCTGTACGTCAAAGATTTCACAAAAGAAATTATAAATGATCTAAAATAACAACAAAATGAATGAGGAAATTCATTGTGTGTTAAGTCACAAGCAATCCTGGTACAAGTAGTTGTTTTAATTTATGCTATAGCTATAAATATCTTCTTCTAACTTTCATATTATCGTACACTCAGATCTACATTTAGTTCCAGATCCCTTAGACAGATGATTTAATATTTTGATAAGCTTGCTTCTGCTTCATTATTAATTAATAATTCATATAAATTAGATGCTCGAATAAAAAAAATAAAAAAGATTCTGACACCAAAATAGAAACCAATTAAGTGCTCGGGGCCTCAGGCCACTCAAGGGAATCTGGTCAGTCCCGTGATGTTCACTATATCATGCATGGTCTGACTTAAATACCAAGATTTTTGCAAACTTCAAAGAGGACAAGATCATGTTGAATTTTTTCCAATAAATGAAAAGGGATTCATACACGTGCCAAGTTTAGCATAAGTTCAAAGGCAATTTGCAGTTCAATTATTTTTAGTTTTTAACCTCTCATTATAACTTACCATAATTACCCTTTCTATCATTCAGGAGTACTGTACGGTGTCTTACATAAAAAATTAGTGTCCCATTCAGCACTTAAAACACATACTTCTAATAAACTAATGGTTAACGGAGATCCAAGATTAGTACTGTAACATTTAGAGTTGCTCTCAAACCTTTACAGAAGGTGTAAGCAGTCTATATGCTGCTCCGATTGAATTGACTGGCTGACGAGATTCCTCTGGGGCTTCTTCACTATCATCATTATCCTGATCTTCATCTTCATCTGCCTTATCTTTGGAACTAATCAGTAATGGTTGTTTTATGCCTTTTTCAAGTGAACTGTTTTCTGTTAGTACAAGCAAAAATTACGTCATTTTCTATAATCTTGTAGTTTAACAAAATGAAAAAAAAAAAAAACTCCTCACATAAGGATAACACCTGAATTATGATATAATGTAAGAATAATGTGGTTTTACATGCTTTTATATAAATATACTCAAGGCAAGGACAGATAGACAAGCTCTGATTTAAAGAAAGCTCATTAGTCATTAATGCCATAAGTGTTATCTATGTTTCTCCATTATTTCTAAATATTACATTTCGTCAGCAAATTTAGCAATTAACTAGAGATAGCATTCCAGATAAATATTGCCAAAGGGTTTTTCAGTTTTTACGGATAATTTCCTTACATGTCCTCATTGGACCTGATCAGTAGGTCATTTGTACTTTGGTAGTGTTTTGAAGGTCCTACAAACAAAATACTTGACAAGGAAGCATTACAAGCAGCAGGAAGGCGGTTGAACTACAAAGTTTCATAAAGCTCCTGAGAGGCTATGTACTGACAATATATGTGCTTCTTAAGTATGAAACAAAAAGCAAAGCATATATGAAAGCAAATTTCAGGCTAAATAACTCACTATACATCAATCAGTGATGAGAAAGAATCAGATATTTTATTGTTTTATATTTATTTTGAGAATGGTCAAATGTATAGACGATGATCAATGTCATTCATGGACTATTTTTGAAATACTGAATGTTATAGCTAACTGCAAGGGAAAATTAAATCCAGTGAATATCAGAAATATTAGGAATTAGCAGTGATATTAAAAGGATCAGGCCAAACAATCTTACAAGGATACAACAAAAGAAGTAGAAATAATCAGTAAAGAGGTGATGCAATATGGGTTTCGTACCAGTATTGGATTGATGTTGTATATGATTCTCTTCGATTTCACGAGAGGGTTCCTTAAAAGTGATCCACAACCATACTAGATATATCATCCAAGCAATTGCCATAACCCACCCTGGTAAAGTATCTTGATTAAATGTAATGTTGAAAATCTTAAAATTGGTTTGTAGTAAGCCAGCTAATGCAGGACCACAGGCCATTCCAAGAGCGCTGGCACTAACAAAACCTGCTGATGCTTGCATGCGGATTTTTGAAGGTACACAATCACTAATGTAACGACGGTTAACAGCTCTAGCAGAACCAAATCTGCAATTAAAATCGGATGTCGTCGTCAATGGAACTGAACTATGTCTTAACGTGACTAAACAGATCCTCCCTACCTCAATATTAAGAAGAATTAAAAATGGCCCCAGTATACAATTCAACTCAAGAACAAGTTGTACAAGCAACATGAAAATCACAGTATACAATGTTACCTATTTATCAAGAAAGAATCAAAATTAGTCTTTCCCTTGAGTCTTATTCTGGTTATGGAGAATGGTTATAACTTTGCAATAGGATGTGAAACCGAAGAATGTAGTAATAGTGTAATACTTATTGAAAGTAAAATGATGATGCAATATCAAAACACGTGGTAGTCAGGAAATGAAAGCAATTAAAGGATACAAGACTCTATTTTTTCTCTCTTGATAAGCAGGATACAAGACTACTTACCCACATAAAAGACGACCGGTTATGAGAATCCATATCGAATGAAAATCATATGCCATGGCATACATGGCATTGCCGAGAAAAAGAACTATGCTACTGAAGATAAGAGGTCTGAAGTATGATTTATTTGACCAGGCACTAAAATACACCGAAGAAAACACTTGTGCAACTGCCATTGCCCCGATCACAATACCACAAACCGTTGGTGCAGCCCCAAGGCTCATAGAGTAATCATCTGCTGTAGGGACTATTATATATGTATTGACCATGTACAAAAATGTGTTTGCCAAGTTCAGAGTAAGAGACATAAAATGGTATCTTCGATCATCAACTTGCTCATCAGCAGGTGCAGGCAGCTCCTCATGCATAATAAGTGCATGCTTCCCCAAAAAGTTTAGGAAGTTAGTTGAGTTAGTTAACCTATCAACAGCTGCTCTTATAGATTCAATTACAGGATCCTGCACACAAATAAGACCAAGTAATTAAGATAGAAAATAATCAAACTTAAGCAACTAAGAGAAAATAAACCTGAAGGGGAAGAGTAGGTTGATCATAAATTGATAAGAAGCTTCCTTGACTCTCCTGATTCTCCTGAAGTTCGTGAAGGTTGCGAGATAAAGCTCCCACAACAGCTCCAACTCCCTACAAGTTACAACGTCTATTAGTCAATGTTCATTTGTAAGAAGAAAATAAAAAATGAAGTGGAGTAGTTTGATTATGATGTATTTTATTCTGCAAAGGTCCAGATGAACTTTTTTCAACTAAACATCCTAATTACCACTTGCTTGAACACTTGTTGCAGCTGGGAGTATGGATGATTTGCACGGGTTTTGACATAGTAATCAGTAAATTTATAACCAAAGCGTTTGTCAAACTTCTTCAATATCTTGCGCAAACCAACAGCATTGACTTCTACAAAGAAGAGAAGCTTCAATAGCTCTTGTCCCACTGCTCTATAAGCTTCTCGTAGTTCTGATATTCTGCTTATACGAGGCTCCTGCTGAATAACTTCATGCTCCTCTCCGAGCTTTGCTATTCTACTTGCCAAAAGCCCTTGTTGTTCCAACAGGAAAAGGACAATCTTCTCAATCTGAATTGAAACAAGGAAGCGAGTGCAACGAATGTAAAACCCAAATAATGAATGTCATTTATTTACCCGTATAACCAAAACCGGAACCTAATTTCAGTAGTCAGAACTTAGACGTAATGAAAAGACTCAAGATTCATAATAGTAAGTGACTAACTAACTCATAAATCACAATGATACAGTCACCAATGAGAACTGACCTGATTATCCAGCATTCTTGAGAAATCCTTAAGTACATGGCGGCGATCTAGTGTTCCAAGTTGAATTTGTTGAGCGTACTGCTTTACTCGTTTCTTCATTAGTTTGTAGTTTATGTAGTATCTAAATAAAAAAGTCATGAGCATTCATAAAAATGAAACCATCAAAGGAAAACACAGGCAAAAGACATACCCTTGCCATTCTTCAATTTGTCTCTCTTTCAACTTTTTCCCAAAGGCAACCATCTCTCTGCAATTGTAAGGTTGTGTGCATGCAAAGAAAATTAGAACAGCTAATAACGAATTAACGATAGTAAGGCGAATATTTAAGGGTGTAACTTTGTTGTATTAGTAACAATGTATTTCACATCATAATCAGCTCAATTAATTATGAAATATTCCATCATATACACCCATGGCACAATCGAACTTCCACCAACATAAAACTCTGCATACCGAATGAATATAGCGTTACTCGATGAAGATATAACACGGTTGCTTTCTTTTAGCTTAGCGTGTTTGTTGATAGTACAGATATGCTGAAGCCTCCATAATAATGCAAGCAAAGTTGTGATGTCCTCTCATGAATGAATAAGAACCCACGAACATATACCATGTATCAAACATCTGCATCAAAGTCTGAACACACAAGGTTCAATTAATATAGTACGAACAAATTTTTATATAGACAAATGCTAACCAATATGTAAACTGCAGCTGCTCGAAAGAACGACGTAAAAAAGATTAAAAAAAAAAAAAAGAGAAAGAAGCATATATTATATGAAAATTATTATAATTATTTAATATTTATTTAAGCAAAATCGTCGTGTGTGTTTTTCTCCCACTTTCGAAAAAGTAACTAGATTGATTGACAAGTATATTCTATGGACTATGGTACTCAGAAGTAGTAAGCTACTTCCTATTTCTAGTTTACGGGTACCTCATCCAGTGATGATGTTATAAGCTGAGAATATTTATCATACTAACATTTATGTACCTTAAGATAGTTAATTTTTTCTAAAAGAGTTTTAGTTAATCACAACAACTCATGATATTTAAAGTTTTTTAAGCTAACAATACATAAATGTTTTCCTCTAAAAATATTCATTAAATATATATCAGATTTAAACTCAAACTACACTAATCTCCTACTTAAACATGCTTTTCTTAACTAAATATTTTTACTTTGTTTTGACTCAATTTTATTTTTTTCCCAATTTCCTTACAGGGATTTGACTTAAGTGAGAGATATATTTTAAGGAATAAAATGTAAATTTTAAATAAATATATAATAATAATAAATATATTATGGATGCATAAATTATTTCATTGTTTCTAATTAATATTTTTTATTATATTTTACGTTATAAATTATATTCTCTTCATTTTACATGAGTCACATCCTTTGAATAAGCAACAAGGATAAATCAAGAGTGGAGCCTGAGATTGGGACTGGGACGCATGAATTAAAATAAAAAATCTAAAAAAATTAAAAGCAAGTGAGAGACATTATTATTATTATTATTATGCCGCCATGAATAAAATCTTCTAGTTTATATAAGTCTTTTATTATCTGTACCAATTAATTAATAAGGTTATGTTATTTAATAATTTTTTTTATAAATAATTATTAAATGACATAACATTATTAGTTAAGATAAAAAATGAAATACTAATTTGAGACAAAAATTTTAGTATTTGTACTGAAACGGGTGTTTTTATTTTTATTTATGTAGAATAATTTTTTAATTTAATGTATTTTATAATAAATTTTTAATATTTTGAATTACATCTTATTATATTTATAAGAAGATCTAATTTAGTTATTTGAAATGATTTTCTGAGAACGTTAGCCTGTGTCTCTACTATACTGGGTAAGAAAAGAAAAAGTTTTGAATAAGATAAAAAGAAGCGGTTTAAATATGAAAAGATGATCTGAAATAAGAGAATGAGAGTAATTATTAAAGGTAAAGAAATTTGAAAATAATAAATATGTGGGGGTGTATATATTGATATAGTTTAAGATCCAAACCAAAGTAAAAAAGCTTGGGAGGGATGAAGGAAACGCATTGGTTAGCCGAAAAAGGAAGCGTAAGAAGAAAGTGACGTAGGCAAACCTTTAAAGTGAGGAGCGGGGGGATCCTTTTTGCATGGAGTTGATAAATTGCATGTGAGTTGAAAGAAGAAAAGAAGAAGAAGAAGAAGAAGAAATAATGATTGGTTAAGAAAGAGAATAAAAGTGGAAGGAGGGAATGAAGGAAGAACAGGTAAAAGGGAGAGTGAAAGAAAGGGCAAGAAGCATGATAGATGATACACCGGAAGCGGGTCCTGCTCCTGTTCCTGTTCCTGTTCCTGTGAATGCTCATCTCTCTATTACTATATCTAGAAACACCCACTTCCACTCAATAATAACCAACATCACCAATCAATTTCCTAATCTCTTTTCTTTTTAATTTTACACAACCCTCTTCCAAAATTAATTTAAACTCTTTACCCACACTATACTTTCTCACACTTTTTTTTTCTTCAAATTTACATATATTCTCATATTATAAATTTGAGTATAAAACTTTGACAGTCCATTTTTTATTTTCTTAAGTAATACTCTCATCACCAATAAAAAAATCCATCATTTCCGACTACATTTTTTAATAATAAAAAATACATATAATAAAAGAAGTGATTTTGTATACTAACCATTAACTCATTTTACTATATTCTCCTTCTCCTTTATTCATGTATTAAAATTAAATTTTAACAAATAATATATATGTGTTATGTATATTTTTTTTGTCTTGATAAACATTAAAAACGGTGTCATATAGTTTACAATAATTTACGCTTTCTAATTAATTAACCGACTTAAACCCTCTAAATATATATTTATGTACCATTAATATTGCATTCAATATTATTAGTACAGTGCCTATATAAATATTAAATAAATATATTTTTATTTTACAATATTATTATATAATCTTTATCATCTTATATAATTGTATAGTTTAAATTAGAAGTGGACGTGAGTTGAATTAGGTTGGATTTATGAAATTCAAGATCTAGAGTTTTTTTCTTACACCTATATAACCTTTGAAAATATAAAAAATATCCTTACGTAAAAAAAGGTCAAAATTTTCCTTTCTCTTGTGCATCTTGTTCATTCATCCTTCTCCTCACTTCTTCAAAATCCGAACACACCTCTATTGTGCTCCTTGCCGACCTTCATCGTTGTTTGCTGTCACGACCTCCATTGGTGCTCTCTGTGACCTTCATTGCGCATCCATTGTCTTACACACCTCCATTTGTCATGTCACACCTTTATCCACCACCTGCATCCACAAATTTTTTTTACAAGTATCGATTGATCAATCTGAACTCAGAAAAACAATTCTTTTTGCAAGTCCGGATTGGTCAATCTAAACTTGTAAAAAATTTACTTTTACAAGTTTGAATTGATCAATTCAGACTCACAAAAGAAAATGTTCTTGCAAGTCTAGATTGGCTAATCCAGAAGTGGACGAAGGTGCGGCGCAAGAAATGGAAGTGTGCGAGACAATGATGTGTAATGGAGGTCATAGGGAGTATTAATGGAGGTCGTGACAGTAAACAACGATGAAGGTCGATAGGAAGCAACAATGGAGGTGTGTTTAAATTTGAAGAAGTGAGGAGAAGGATGGATAAATGAGACATGCGAGAGATGAAGATTTTAAATTTTTTTACCTAAAAGTATTTTTGACATTTCCAAAGGCTATAGAGTGTAGGAAGAAAAACTTCAAGATCTAACCTAATCATAAAACATCAACTTGGATTGGATTTTTGTTTTTTGTGTTTTTCATTAAATTCAATCCAACTCATTATGCTCTTGAACAGATTGGATTGAGTTACATTAAAATCCAACCCAATTAATTTTTTTTTAAAAAAAATTAAATGATTAGAAATTTTTTGTTAGCTTGTTAGGGGTATTTTAAGAAAAACTATATAACATAAAAGTAAAAAATAAATTATAGTTACAAATTATATATAAAAACTAAAACAAATTAAAATTAATATATAACTAAATTGTCAAATAGAAAAATTTGTTCAAAATAAAAATAAATATAATTTGTTCAAGTTAACTAAACTATAAAAATAAACTACATAACTTATCTAAGCTAACAAAATATATAATATAAAAAAATACATAATTTTAAATAATAATTTTAATATCATGTACGTGTCAACCAATCTAAATTGGATTTAATCTTATTAGACTTCACTAAATTAAAAAAAAAATCAATATATTTATGTTAGATTGAATCTTCTGTCATCTAATTCAATAAATACTTGTAACAAATAACGGATTATTCTTCCAATGACCCCTAATGTATATAAAAACAAAAGATCACAGTAACAATAAATTTAATTATAAAATTTCATTTAATATTTAATATTTTTAATTTAAAAACCATTATAACAATGCCTTACAAATTTAAAACCTATATTAGAATTGTTTTTTAGAAAAAAAGCCTAGATTAAAAATTTAATTATCACATAGTATATTTATATTTATATCTCTATCTCTTTCTTTTGTTTTCTTCCCTAATGTCAAAGAAATTAAATTAAATACAGTTATCCATCCATAATTTTTCTTATATAAATTGGCACACGACAAACTCTTAGTTTACATGTCACATGATCCTGACTTATATATATGCCTTTACCAAAAATAAGTTGGTTCGGAATGTCGTCATTACTATCAGTAGTAATGGCATTTCTATGGCCCAAACGAATTTTAATTAGAAATTAGAAAAATAGACGGGATTTTTTACCTTTTCAAATTATTTCAAAAAATAACGATATTATTGAAAAATAAATTTAAAAGTTTAATATATTATGAATAAAACTAATGAAGTAATAAACATATATTTAAAAATATAACACTCTACTCAAATACTATTAATTAAAAATTGTTAATCTTTCTCTGAATTAAAAACTTATCACTGTAATTTCTTTTCTTTTTGTAACTCATTTCACATTATGTTCATAATTAACAAAAAATATGGCTATTAAAAATTTTACTACTCAATTATTTCAAATTACTTTTTTATCTTTATGATTTTCTGAATTTTTTTATTCATTTTTTATTTAAAAAAAATTTAATGAATACTTTAATTAGTTATTATAAATTTTAAATTATTTAATTATCTTTATGATTTTCTTAATTGTTTATTCATTTTTTATTTAAAAAAAAATTAATGACTACTTTAATTAGTTATTATAAATTATAAATTATTTTATATATTTATTTTTTTTATTATATAAATTTTAATTATATTTTTAATTATAATATAATTTATTGATTTAAAATATTTATTTATTACAAATTGTAGATATAATTACATATAAGCAAATATTTATCATCTATAATGCATAAATTAAAGCATTAGTTTCTCTTTTCCTTTTTATCAAGTGTTTCTCTTATTTTTAATTCATTTTTTATCATTTTTATCCAGATAATTAATCTGATTCACCTGGATAAAATCGAAGCTGCCGCTAAAAGCCTAAAATCCAGATAATTACATTATTAACACTAGAAAATTAATAAAATAATAGAAAGTTGTATTAACCATTTAATTTTAGTACAATAAATTAGTTTATCAGCAATTTAGTTTTTAAAAACTGACCTAAAAATAGTTTAAATTTAATTATTTTATAAAATAGTTTAATTTTAGAATATATTAGTTCAAAATAGTTTTTTAAATCATCTTATTTTTAAATTTATTCAGTACTCAAAAGATAATATATGTAAATAATCCCTTGCATTTTGTGTTTTATTTCCTGATATATGATGCTTACATATATTCAGATTATCATATATAATTTTTTGGTTAAATTATATTTGGTGTACAATTTTAGTATTTGTTAATTTTTATTTTCAGTTTTGTCCTACAAGTTTAAAAAATATTAAAAAATTGTCAAAATGAGACGTTATCGTTCTTGATTTCGTAATTAATGATGTGACATAGATTTTGAAATTAAGAGTTAATTAATTTGATGACGTGACAATTTTAAGGAGAAAAATATAGAAAAGAAAATGTTTTAGTAAATTTCAAAATTAATAGATTACACTTCAAACCATTAGACCAATATAATTTTATTTTATAATTCGAATCTACTTAAACTTTAATTCAAGACGTGACAATCTTAATTTGAAAAATACAGAAAAGTATACCACTTAACTAAATGTCTCATTTGATTTTATTTTGCTATTCAAATTTTATTAAGTTTTAATTAATGTTACTTTCAAAATTGCTTAAAACATAAATGTAAATATACAACAGTAGGTATTAAAACTAAAAGTTAAAATTAAAAACGAAAAATTTAATTTATATATTTATTAATAATAAATTCCTAGGGATTATAAATTAAAAATTAAAAATAATTAAAAATATAAATTAAAATTATTAAAAAATAAAACTAAGAACTAAAATTAAAATAATTTTAATTTTAATTTTAATTCTTAATTTTAATTTCTTTTTTTTTTTAATTTTAGTTCTTATTTTTATTTAAATTAACAGTTAAATTAAATACATTATTTAAATTCTTAAGTTAAATTAAATTTTTAATTCAAATTAACTTAAGAAATAAAATTAAAAATAAAATAGAAATTAAAATTAAGAATTAAAATTTAAATTAAAATTTAAATAGAAGTTAAATTAAAATTAAAATTATAATTTAAATTAAGAATTAAAATTATTAAAAATTTAATTTAAATTTTAATTCATAATTTTAATTTCTATTTTATTTTTAATTTTAGTTCTTATTTTTATTTAAATTAACAGTTAAATTAAATACATTATTTAAATTCTTAAGTTAAATTAAATTTTTAATTTAAATTAATTTAAGAAATAAAATTAAAAATAAAATAGAAATTAAAATTAAGAATTAAAATTTAAATTAAAATGTAAATAGAAGTTAAATTAAAATTAAAATTATAATTTAAATTAAGAATTAATATTATTAAAAAATTTAATTTAAATTTTAATTCATAATTTTAATTTCTATTTTATTTTTTATTTTAGTTCTTAGTTTTATTTTTCATAATTTTAATTTATATTTTTAATTAGTTTTAATTTTTAATTTATAATCCCTAGGAATTTATTATATTAATAATTAATAAATATATGAATTAAATTTTTAGTTTTTAATTTTAAATTTTAGTTTTAATCCCTACTGTTGTATATTTACATTTATGTTTTAAGTAATTTTGAAATTAACGTTAATTAAAGCTCAATTAAATTTGAATAGCAAAATAAAATCAAATGAGACATTTAGTCAAGTGGTATGATGCATGACCCATCATTTGGAAGTCTCAAGCTTGAATCTTGAGTTGTCTTTACTTTTTTATATTTTTCAAATTAAGATTGTCATGAATTAAAGTTTAAGTAGATTTGAATTGTAAAATAAAATTATATTATACATCTGGTTTAATAGTTTGAAGTGTAATCCATAACCTTTGGGATGCTGGTTTTGATCATTTTGGATATTTTTCAAATTAAGATTGTCATGTTGTCAGTTAAAGTTTAAGTAGATTTGAATTGCAACATAAAACCAAACTAAACACTTGGTTTAGTGGTATGAGTTGTGGTGTGTTATTATGAGGTCTTAAGTTTGAAACTTGGGAGATTTTTTTTTTCTATATTTTTCTAATTGAAATTGTCACGTCGTCATATTAATTAACTCTTAATTTCAAAACCTAACAATGTCACGTCACTAATTATGAAGTGAACATTCTAATCCTAATGGCCAACGATCTCGAAAGGGCAATTTGTTAACATATTTTAAACTTGGGGGACAAAACTGGAGCAAAAATTTAAATGAGGGCAAAAAGTTAACAAACACTAAAATCGGAGGGCACCAAATATAATTTAGCCTAATTTATTTTAATTTACAAAATATCCTTGCTTAACTTAATAATTTAAACATATCTTATCATGTAAAGGATTACTACAAAATGCAATATGAAACATCCAAAAATATTTGTACTATTTACACCATTATTTTCATTCACACCATTATTTTCATTCGCTATTCTATTTACATACAATTTATATTCCAAAATACTGAGATATAAATTTTCATTATATCACACTTAATATTACAACAAACATCACAATAATTTCAAGTTCAAAGCAATATATGATACATACAATTTCAACTTGTCCAGCAAACCTCGTCCATTGGCAAGACCTAGGGTAGCTCGCCCAACAAGGACCCTGTATCAAATTGTCCTAGTAATAGGGACTTTGCTCATCGTGTCTCTGGACGCAAATCCTCAATAATCCAACATGAGACAACTTTGTATTGGGCGAGACCTTTCGTGGGGCGCAAAACTGCAATTTAATTATAACATAGGCTAAAGCTCGCTGAGCAAGACCTGCCACCCAGTAAAACCCTACAGATAGTAGAACCTCTATTGCATAATAATCAAACATTAATTAAATATCACAATCAATCAAATCAATTGCACTTATATTCCTTTGAATACAAGTTTTTTACACAACAATCTGTTTAGATGCAACATATTCTAAAATATCTACATTGAGTTCAAACACCGAGACAACTTAAGACCCTTTTCAATTGGCGACAGTGTCCAAGCTGCACTGCGTTACCACCAATTTAAGTGTAAGCAATACTTTTCTAACAACCACAAATTGATGTCTAGTGTCTACCTGACACCCTGTGATATAGTTGTTGTCTGAGTATGTCCTTTAGGTAACCCCTTGTATATGTGGTACCAGGACCACAATGTAATCACATAAATATATCATTGCATATTTGATACTCTGGATTACATTGACCCCAATTGTGTCCCTAACATCAATGTACCCCACCAAACATATCATTGAAGGCTGTAACTGCTCGCAACAACAACATCAATAAATATATTTTTCATCATGCATTTCAATAATATGCATTATTCACAAATCCAAATATATCATCATCATTTCAACAAATTCAATTTCAGGCATAGAAAGTCAATTCAATCAAAGTTAAGTTATTCTACTGTAACCGCCACATCCAAACTATCTAGTAAATCATCAAATTCAATATCAAATATCACTTTCATAATAATTATCAATTATATAACAGATCATATATCTCAAAATATTTCATATTACAAATCATTCAATTCAATCACAACTCATTTTAAGAACAAAATTCAAATCTTCAATCACACAAAAACACCCAATTTTGCATAACACTCAAATCATAATCAAAAGTTCAATTGCTCAAAATCAATTAACTTCTCAGCTATTAACTCATAATTTCTCAAATTAAAATCTAAGATTGAGCTTCCATTACCTATTTCTCCTTTCCAAAGCTAACTCAAAAGAAAAAGAGGAAATCTACCCGAAGAAATTTGACATGAACTTGACAAAAATCTCAAATTAAACAAAAACCTTAAAAATCAATATTTTCAAAGAAATTTCCTTTTTAACAGGAACGACAAGATTGAAAATAATCAGAAAAAAGGTTCGTTGATTCAAGATCAGACTTACCTATAATAGAGATCACTTAGCAACAAGAGCTATGAAAGATATCACGTCGAAATTTGTCAACTGGAAGGCCACCACGCAAGCTTCCCAAGAGAGACAGTAAGAGAGATAATCGACAAAGTGAAGAAGAAGAAATTTTGCAAGAAGAAGAAAAGGGAGAAAGAAGAAGAAAAAGGAAGTCGAGGTGTATTTAGTAAGTTTTACTTGCTATTTGCACCCTTATTTTCCTTATTAAATAAATTTTTGAAATCCTTCTAAAATTAGCTAAAACTTTTTCAAACAATAGAGTAATAATTATTCTCACCTTCCCATCATTCTACCATCAACCAAATATAATCATATGATATTAACAAACTAATAAATCTATTACACCTTAATTTAATTAATAATTGAAATAAAAACTTAAATTTAATTCCCTTCACTACATTGAATTAAATATAATAAATATTTAATTATATATAATATTCATTTTCCTTCCATGAATAACCTATTAATTAAACTAGTCCTTACGCAATGATTATCAATGAGGTTATTGATGAGGCAAAGAGGAAGAGGAGAAAATGTATGCATTCAAAGTTGACTATGCAAGAGCCTATGATTCTGTTAGTTGGAACTTATTCATCTATATGCATGGGAGACTTGGGTTTGTAGAAAATGGATAAGGTGGATAATAGAGTGCCTAAAGCCAGCCAAGGTGTTTGTATTAATCAATGGCAATCCAACCAACAAATTCAATGTGAAAAGAGGTCTACGTCAGGGTGACTTATTAGCCCTATTCTTATTTATCATCATTGTTGAAGGATTAACTAGAATTGTGAGAGAAGTTGTAAATAAAGGAATATACCAAAGCTACAGATATGGAAATGACAATATACATGCAAATATATTGCAATTTGCTGATGATATAGTATTTTTGGCGGAAGCAACTTTGAAGAATGTAATGACCATTAAAGGAATTATAAGGAACTTTGGGATGATCTCTGGGTTAAGAGTCAATTTTAGTAAAAGTTGTTTTGGGGGTTACTGTTCTTCATCCACTACTAATATGTAGATTTGTTGATTTATTAAACTGTAAGATGCTCTAACTGCCTTTCACTTACTTAGGTATACCCATGACAGCCAACCCGAGAAGGGTATATAAATGGAAACAATAATAAAAAAATTTGAGAAGAAATTAGCAGCTTGGAAAAATAAAACCTTATCTTTTGGTGGTAGAGTAACCCCGATTAACTATGTTTTGTCTTCCCTACCTTTATTTTTCTTCTCCTTCTATTTCACTCTGGCTACAGTGATTGATAAATTGATTAGTATTCAGGCTAAGTTTCTTCAGAGTGGGAGAGTAGAGGAAGCTAGGAGGAGAATACATTTGGTCAGCTAGAATAGAGTGTCTTTACATAAAAATATGGAAGGCTTAGGTATTAAGCATTTAGAGTTCTTCAACGAAGCGTTGTTAGGAAAGTAAAGATGGAGTTTGTTCCAAGGATGTAATGAGTTATGGGTTCAAATCCTTATGGGAATTGGGAATGGTTTGAGTGGGGGGTCAGAGAAATAATGCATTTGTATGATGAAGGGATGTTAAGAGAGCATCTAGTGAACAACATGAATGGTGGTTTCAGGGGATGAAAGAGTGGAAGTTGGGTTATGGAAACAAAACTAGATTATGAGGCCAAGATTGGGAGAGAGTGGGGTCCCTATAAACTAGATTCCTAGGAATATACAATAATTCTGAGCAACAATTTGAAACAATTGGAGAAATGGGTGAGTGGGTGAAAAGGGCATGAGTGTGGAAGTTTAGATGGAAGAGACAATGGTTTGAGTAAGATTGGACACTGTTTAGAGGTTTCAGCATACAATTGTGAATGTTATGTAGAAGCACTTGAAGAAGATAGATGACTTTGGATAAATGATACTACTGGGATGTATAACACCAAATCAACATATTCAGCTCTAAGACAAAGGAAGCTAGGGACTTAAACACCTAGGAAGGAAATAAAGTTATTATGGTTTGCAAAGGCCCCACAAAAAGTTCTCATATTCACATGGAGGTTACTGCTTCAAAGGTTACTAACCAAAGATAATCTGTTGAAGAGAAAAGTCTTTCTAAATGGAAATAATAGCCTCTGCTCATTTTGTGAACTTCATGAGGAAAATATTCCTCATTTGTTTTTCCACTACAAGTTGATCTCTCAAATTTGATAGGTATGCTACTCATGGATAGGAGTGACTCACATCATGCACCAAGAGATTGTAGCAAACTTCATTCAACATAATGGTTGGGATGTACCGAGAAATGGCACGCAAAGATGGAACATAGTTTGAATTGCTATTGTTTGGTGTATCTAGAACTAAAGGAATTCATGCAAATTCAGAGGGGAGACTTTTGAGTTACAGAAACTACATCAAATGAATTATCACAGTTGGTTGTGGCTATCTATATTTGATCCTTCTTTTTCATATTTTTTCTCGATGTGGTGTCTCAATCTAATTGTATGAATGTAAACTTGAATTAGAAGGTTGTATTAAATGGTTATAGGTAGATTGAGGGAATGCCCAATATGGATTTGTATCTAGTTAACACTTGAATCATCTAGTTAGGTTGTAACTATGTTACTTTGTTTTGGGTCCTAGGTGATGGTCACGTAATTCTTGGACCCCCTCCAAGTATTAATCGACCATTCTCTTTGTATGTAATTTTATTGGATATTTCTGATACCCATTTTAATGAATTATTTGCCTATAAAAAAACATCTTATCATGTAAAGTGGAATAAATAGTGAGAGAGAAAAGTGAGATTGATAATTTAAATTCCAACGACAAGGCTTGATAGTGGTGACATGTTTGATGTTATCATATATAATTTTTTTAATTTACAAAATATCCTTACTTATCCTAATAATTTAAACACATTTTTCATGTAAATTGAAATAAATAGTGAGAGAGAAAAGTGAGATTGATAATTTAAATTCTAACGCTGACAAGGCTTGATAGTGGTGGCATATTTGATGTAACAGTAACATAAGAGTATGTCAACAACTTTCATATCTCATTAATGGTAAACCTATATGCCTCTTTCCCCACATCACTTGAAACTTTTTAAATGATGGTATCCTAGTCATTCATGATTAAGTTTCGAAGAAAACCACATTAATTAAAAAGTTTAATTAAGTATGTACTTTTAGTATAAAATATTTTACATTCATATTCAATCACAACTCTTTATTTAGGATAAGTTTATTGATTTTATTACTTAATACTTTAAAATTTATATAAATAAAGAGTTGTGATTGAATCTAGTATAAAACTCTTACATTCTCATTGATATTAATTAAATTATTCATCTAAGTATGTCCTTTAAGAACCCCTTACATATCTGGTACTAGGACCACCATGTAAATCACAAGAATATTCCTTTACATATTTGATACTCTGAATTTCATTGATCTGGTTGTGTCTTAATACCGATGCACCCCACCATTCCAACAAATTCAATTTTAATCACAGAGAGTCAATTCAACCAAAGCTAAGTTACCTTCATGTAATCGTTACATCCAGACTATCCCGTAAATCGCCCAATTCAAGATCAAATATCACTTCCATAATAATCATCAACTACGCAACACATCATATATCTCAATCCATTATCATTAATTTCCAAGAATCATAATTCATTTCAATCACGATCAAGGCATTACCTTTCATTCTATCCAGTAAATTGTTACACTATTGTAACCAAAGCTAAGTGACCCTACTGTAACCGTTAGATCCAAAATATCCAGTAAAGCGCCCAATTCAAGATCAAACATCACTTCCATAATAATCATCAACTACGCAACACATCATATATCTCAATCCATTATCATTAATTTCCAAGAACCATAATCCATTTCAATCACGATCCAGACATTACCTTTCATTCTACACCTTCAATTAAATTTCAACAACAATTATTTGTTTTCAATCACATATTTATATTAAATATCATTAATAATAACAAAGTATATCAAACAATACCATTAATCACATTTTAATCTAATATCAAAGTATTTCCTTTTCACACCTATAATCAAATCCCAACAATAACAATTAACCATTTCCAATCACATACTTATTTTAAATATCAAGAATAACTATGAAACATAAACACATATACTTCTCACTCATCACCATAAACAATTCATTATACTTATTCACTTCTCATCATTCGTAAATATCAAACCTCAATATTTATTTTCCAACTACAATCATTAATCAAATAATAATATTTATCCATTTCATAGTCACAATAAGCTCTAAGCAATTCTCCTATATGACAATTAACAAAAATTCAACTCAAAACACCAAAATTTGTTCTCTAGTGCGTCAGACATAGCTTTGTGGAATTTTCCACAGTGCTTTGGGTGAAGTCCTAAAGCATAATTCTTCCCAGCGAGTTGGTTACACCACTATGGGGTTTACCACAACAATGTGGTGCGAACCTGCATAACCATTTACAATTTTCTAGCCAGATGCAATCCATCCTCACTTCATCAAATCACTAGCAAGAAATTACAAACTCCCTTAATCAACAATACAATCTCAAATACTCATCATCCAACATCAATTTTATAATTATGTTATTAAATCAAAATATCCCAAATCAACATCAAAATTAATCTTCCCTTACCTATTTCTCCTTTACAGAGCTAACATAAGAAAAAGAGGAAATCCATTCGAAGAAATTTCATAAGAACCTGACAAAAATTTAAAATTAAACAAGAAACTTAGAAATTAGGATTTTCAAAGAAATTTCCTTTAATTGAGTCAATCAAATAAAAAACAATCGGAAAAATGTTCGTTGATTCAAAATCAGACTTACCTATAATAGCGATCATCTAGCAATAGAAACAATGGAAAAGGCCACGTTCGGTGGAGAAAGAAAATGAAAATAGAAGAATAAGAGGGAAATAAGAAATTGAAGAAGAAGTATTTATTGCACCAAAGGTGTATTTAGTAAATTCAATTTGCTAATGCAACCCCTCTTTCGAGAACGATTATTCAAAAACTTTTCAAAACTCAACTAAATCCTTCTGAAACAAAAAAATAATAATTATTTTCATCTTCTCTACCCTTCTAGTCATCCCCAAAATCACAAAGACATATTACTAACACATCTAAAAACTCACCGCATCTCAAATCAACTAATATTTTATCCTTCATAATATTTACTTTAATAATTTATAACCTATTATTTAAAACAAGTCCTTACACATAAACTATTTAGAAGAATAAAATAGTAGTAAAATATGGACACAAAAAAGTTCCATTCCCATTATATAACATAATATAATATTATTGATTATACCTATAGATTACAGATAGTAGGACAATTATGTATGTTAGATATAAATGTTTTAAAGTAGTTTTTTTCTTAAGGTTATATGTTTTATCTAGTGGCAAAGTTCATATATGAAAAAAGAAGAGGTCATAGCTTTGAATCTCACTTTTAAAACAAAGTATTTTTTTTAAGAAAAATGATAGAATATGTATTTTGAAAAGTAAACGTCAAAAAGGGTATTCTCTTTATTAATAGTATAAATAAAATAATATTATAGATTATTGATTATACATATAGATTATAAATAGTGAGACAATTATGTATGTTGGATATAAATGTTTTAAATTTTTTTTGTTAAGGTTATAAGATTGATTTGATGACAAAGTCGATATATGAAAAAGGAAGAGGTTGTGGATTCGAATATCATTTTTAAAATAAAATAATTTTTTCTTTTTATTTTTAAAAAAAAGTAAAATAAATATTTTAAAAAATGACATAAAAAAAGTGTTTCCTTTATTAATAATATACATATCAGCATGCTAGAGCATTTTGAAAGAGAAGTGTGGGTCATTAACATATTTTCTAAGACCTTCATTTTAAATATTTTTTAATCGACTAATATATGTTTATAGCTAAGTTGGAACCACATGTATAAGCTGATTTACCTGTTCAATAATTTTACAAAAGAAGAATAACTATTAATGTAAAATATTATACCGTCATTTTTTTTAATTACTTGATAATTAATATTTTTTTGTTTCCAATGTTAATTATTTTCATTAAATATTGTTTGCTTTTATCACCTTTAACATTTTGTAAGATGAATAATTCATTTCTAGGCGGGAAGCATTTTCTTACTATTAATTGTTACAAATTGTAATATAAAAATTATAAAAAAATAATTGTGGCTTTATAGTCACTACAGATCATTTTTTAAAAAGTTACCATTTGTCTCACCGTATATATATAACAACAAAATTTTAATTTTCTTGTTAATAAAATGTGGAGAATATCTTCACAGTATTCAATTTTCTCATATTCCTAACTGTGGTATTAGAGGTAATAGTTTGACTAGATGATCAACTTAGGTAAATATGATGCAAAGTGAGTCTTTTTTAAATGGACGCCAGACATGTATCTCATGACTGTGAAATGATGGATCGTGGCGGTCTAAAAGGTGTTGGAGTAAGGGTGTATGTGGTGCAGTTTGGTGTAATTTTAAGTTTAAAACTAGTTTGAATCAAACTAAAAAAATAAGTACCTTGCAATTTGGTTCAATTTAGATTAATTATAAAATTTAAATCAAATCAAATCAAGTCAATCTTTTACGATTTAAAATTTCTATTATTAAGTATTAAAAATATATTAAAAAAATTTATTTCTAAAATTGTAGAAAACTTTATACACTCCCAACAAAATTATATAAAGATAGCAACCATTAAAGTTAAAGTATAAACAATTAATTTATTTAAACATTATATTTTACTAATTTTTATTAAATTGTATTCAATAAAATTAAATCAAATAATTTTGTTAAAATATTTATTAATCAATAAAAAATATTAATTAAAAATCTTAATTAAAAATTAAATCAAAATCATAAAAAACTTAAAAAATAATGAATAACTATAAGGTACTAGTAAAAAAGAATTCCACGGAGGGAGATACATGTGGATAAGTGAGGAGAGTTACAAATCTTGAGTCAAAGGTTATCCAAGACTCAACTATGTGGTGTGTGCTAAACCCCTTAGGTTCCCAACAATAATTAAATTTTAATTATTTATTTTTATCTTAGTAAAAGTTTCGATGTAAGGTTTGGTCCATCTAGGAGCGTTTCTGACGTCTTTAGTTGACTACTTTCTCATTACATTATGTTGATATTATGATAAGTTGTTATCGCATGATTCATATGACATATCTATCTCTTTCCCTTTCTTTTTTCTTCTAGATTTTTTCAAAAGTACCCTTAAAGCTTGTACCCATCCTTGAGTCTTTCACCAAGAAGACCTCTTTTTTTCCTTCTTCACTTCTGACAAAGAGTCTTTGTTTCACTAACGGTAAGCTTGAAGACCTTGGAGAGTACACAAGCCTTTTTAGTTTGGAGCAAAAATATGTGGTGAGGCTAAACTTCAAGCTCTCGCTTTAATAAAGGTTATTGTGAAGGCCTTTGAGTCAGAGAGTATAAAATACACCTAAATATTGCCCAAATTTTATGCATATTTTGACCATTTCAATTCCAACAAATTAAGTGAAGAAAAATATTAGTGTCTAATGAAAACAAGGTAAGAGAAGGAAAAGTAGAGAACCTGACAATTCTAATGCCAATCAATGAAACCACTAAATTTAATCAAAGAGCATGAAATGAGTTACCACATGAAGCTACAAGTCTACAACTTCCTCCTCCTTTTTAATTTGTGAAGACCAAACTCTACGTCTCCCCCAACTGGTGCCTCCAACTGATTCTAGCCACACTCGCGAAGGATCACCTCTATCATATTTGTGCACACCCTAAACTCATCCATCGAGTAACAAGAAGGTACAACTTTGCAAAGAAAAAAAGTTAGAAAAACTTATTTTAGATATGGGATTAATTTCCTAAATACTAGAGCATGCATCAGTTAAGATTATGAGAAATAAGTTTCTTTTTCTTCTCTTCATTCTTTGATATGGAGCATTTAGATGAGGAAATAATTTATTCAAAGGCAATAAATTTGGAAAAATAAATAAATTATAAATAATTGTCACTTTTTGTCTCTTTTGTTAAAAACAAATCATCAACACTTCCTTTCATCTATAAAAACAAATAGTTTAAATATTAAGAAAAAGACAAGTATATATTGTTAAATAAAAAATAGCAGTCAAAGGAAATTTTAGTTGAACAATACGCGTAAGTTATTGTAAACTATTTAACACAATCTATAATTTTTATTAAAATAAAAAAAAATAAAATAAATGGTAAAATCACTAACTATATAATAATAATAATAATAATAATAATAATAATAATAATAATAATAATAATAATAATAATAATAATAATAATAATAATAATTATTGTAAACTACTTAACAAAATCTAGAATTTCTATTAAGATAAAAAAAATGGTAAAACCACTAACTATAAAATAATAATAATAATAATAATAATAATAATAATAATAATAATAATAATAATAATAATAATAATAATAATAATAAAACATATGTTATTACCATTTGATGATGATAAAAATATTTATAATCAATTTTATTAAAAGGTTAAATACATTTTTAGTTCTTCGAAAAAGTACTCTATTTGATTTTAGTAACTAAAAAAATTTTCTGTTACTAACTATTAAAATATGATGATAACAAAATAAAGCTGAATTCATGTTTTATACTTATCTTTTTGTATGAGTCTTTTATTATATATAAAGTTGGTTATACCAATAATATCACTATTTCTTGGTTGAGGAATATAAAGGAGCATTGTTTATTGGAAGTATATCACATCATATGGAAGAGCTCAAATGAATACATGAAATTCTTCTTCAAGTTCTTCAAATTGGCTTGGACAACTCCCATATCACAACATATCTAGCAGAAGTGTAGTTGGTTTAGCCACCTGACGTCTAGGTAATAGTTGATTGTAAAATAGCTATTGTACTTTTTAAACCAATTTAAGTGTTTATGATACTCATAATTCTAAGTTGTAGTTACTATTGGTTTACCATTAAGACATATGTACTAAAAGATTATATTTGCAATGAGGATAACAAATTTCTTTTTCATTTGCAATCTACATGTTTGATTATCCTTTACAACTTTGTTCTAATTTTGATAATAAATTATTCAGCTGCTAATCAAATATACAATTGTAAGAATCAAAATATACAATTATCCAATTAAAACATACAACTACTAAAATCAAACTATACAGCTACCTAAATCAAACTATTCAGCTACTAAAACAAAAATATACAACTGTTAATCAAAACATATAGTTTCTAAAATCAAACTATATGGTTGCTAAATTCAAAATATATAAAATTAAACTATACAACTGCCTAATCAAAATATATAACAACTGACTGTTTCTAATCAAAGATTAATAGAGTGCATGCCTTCTCCATCATCCAAGGATGCCTACATAATAACAAGGTAAAATACCAACATTAAAAAATGAAAAAAGAAAAGGAAAAAAACATAGTTGGGTAAATGATTTTTACCGTCAACAATGTAATGAAACTAAATTGATTATCGAATGTCTCAAGGGTACGAAGACATGGTGGTGCAAAAGAATGAATTTTACATGGTTCACTATTTCTTGATTCGTAATTCTAACATGATCAAATAGAAATCATAATATGATTTATAACAAGGTGAAAATTATTTCAATTGTTATATGCAATAACACACACACATTCACCTGAGATGTTTAATTTTGTATTTGACATTTAATAGGAACTTTTCTCCTTTTCTTAGATTGCAACTCAACCCAACTTTTGAATTGGGTTTGTTTGTGCCTCTTTAAGTTAAGGCGTTGCTTGAATCTCTTAGGTTGTGTATTATCCTTAACCACCAATGTAGAAGAATCAATGTTGTGTTGGTTAGTGCTTTGTGCTTGTAAGCGAAGCTCTTTTATTCTCTTACACACAACATCTATACTTGCATTTACTAGTTGAACCTCTTTCTTCACATGGAAATACATAAGATGCTACTCTGATAATTTTAGATGCCAAATATTGATATCGTCGTATGATAGAGAGTTTAGGATCATCTTCAACTTCTTTTTCTTTAATATCATGTATAATACCACTACGACCTTCTCTTGTCCACCTCTTAAGAATGTATTTTTTAGGAACAACCTTTACATATTTGATTCAAACACTTTTAATGCATGACATCAAAGTATACCAATTGTCTCAAATTTTCTACAACTGCAAGATATAGAGGTCGAACATTGATCAAATGATACTTTCCAACATCTTTCATGATGGATCCTTTTGAGGATATATTCAAGTACAAGGGGAGACTCATTTCTTTCTAATATGCTACATGCTAATAATGATGAAAACTCTTGTTGGAATAAGTTAAACACAGTATGCGTGTAAACTTTTCCCATTTGTAACAATATTGGAGACATCTCATAACGCAACATTAGTAGCTTATGATGAGAGTCATACTCATAAATTAGCTCATTGTAATGCTTCTCTTCAACAACGCATTCAAAGTGTTTAAACAATTGCTTCAAATCAACATTTGGCTTCATACAAGCTTTGAAATAAGAATTTAAGCTTTCGCTTAGTTGGGTACTTCGCATTCCAAGCGTGAAAGCTTGCTTCATATGGCACGAGACCCATTTATCTTTTATGGCATCGATCTAATCCAATTGTTTTAATGAAAATTGTAGTTTGTCATCAAGTTGGTCCAAGCCTTCTCAAATTCAACTTCAGTGTCAAATTCATACATGCATTTCTTGAAATCTCTTAAAAAATTACTTCCTCCCTTCATCAAATATGCAAAGTGCTTAATTCCATTTTGCATCAAGTGTCAAGTACATAAACTATGATGTGTCTCAAGCATCACTTGGACAAGAGCCTTAGCAATTGCTTGATCTTGGTCAATGAAAATAGTGAGAGGTCGTTTTTGGCCATGTGCTTTCAAGAATGTCTCAAACAACCATTTAAAAGATTTAGATGTTTAATCATACAACAAAGTTGCACAAAAATGCACCCCTAAATTGGTTAAAACCTGAAAACAATGCAAATGATCTATTTGCTCGATTAGTACAATATTAATGTCCAAAGAGACAACATCACAAAAATACGCATAGTCCAAGACCATTTTTGCATCAGCCCAAAATATATTTGTCATTTGTTCATCAACATCCATCTGGTATGCATGGAAAAATGAAGGATTCACTAATAATTGTTGCTCAAAATATTCTATTAGACAACCTACTTTCCCGTACACCATACTTCTTCGTCTTTTTGCCTTGAGGTAATTCTTTGCATTCCACCTAGTATATCCAACATTAACTCTATGCCTTGCATATGTGCTCATTAGTTGCAAAGATGACTTTTGTTGCAATCCTGAATCTTCAACCAAATCAATCTCATAAGATTGGACTTTAGTTATCTTACGATGTGAAGAAAACATGCGAGTACTCGAGTACTCTTTGAAAGTTGTAATGGATGGTTATGTTCTTCTACAAACTCATGTATTACAAATTTTTCAGTCATTGTCAAAGATACTCCAATTCTTGCTAAGTACTCAGTTCTAGTCTTTGCTCTATATTTAGTCATTTGTCCATTTCTTTTATCTACTTTTCTACACCCTTCCTTACAACAAACATATCTACATGAAGTAATAACACCATATCTCTTTCTGTTGTTAAAGTAATGTCTTCTAACTCTACAACCTACTTTATCACTATATTTGCTCCAAAATTGTCATGCTTCTTCTGTACTTTCAAACTGCATACCAATCTTTGACTTTCAATTATAATTTCCAGATGTCATGTCCAATACTTTAACAAAAAATTGAATTTCATTAATTCCTTCATCATTTTCCATGAAATTGAATAAAAACAATTATAACAATAAGAAAGGAACCATACCTTTTCAATTTAGCTTCCTTTTTGTGATGTTTAAATGGAAAAACAAAACCTTCTTCTTTTATCCTTTTTGTCAAATATTGAACATGATAAAAAAGAAACCTAAAAATCATGAAACACAAATAATAATAGGTATTAAAACATTTGCATTTGAATGATGATAAAATAGTAACTACAAATAATGCAATAGATACATGCTTTCAAGTATTTTTACCGACAATAAAAATTATTCCAAATAAGAAAAAATTTAACCAGTATAAAACAAATTGAAAAATGTCAGCGACCCATCCATCTATGAGTTGAGAAGAAAATTATATAATATCAATAAATCTAATGCTAGCACACATACAGTGAAGTTGTGATTATCAAATCCAAAAACACTCATATTGAATAAATTACATGTTCGGTCTCTGCTATAAAATATAAAAAACTTAAAATGACGTATAATTTTATAAAAGTTGTAAAGATATTATTGTAATTTAAACTAATAAGAAGCATGAAACTACACAACATTTAATTTTATTTATTTTTATTGGGGAGGGGCTGAACCCTAAAGAAAATTTAAAAGCATTGACAAGTGTCATAGTTCCTATCATAGAAACACCAAAACCGCCGCACCACGACCTTTACAAACAAATTAAAGAAAAGGAACCCACCATGCAAGATGTAGAAGTTGAAGAGACAAAAGCTGAAATTAATAATTTATGTGAAAAAATAAGCAAGCCATGGACCAAAAACACTTACATATAAATGCTTGATGAGATTATTACTGGGTACTTTGGAATGCAAGAGTTGTAATGTACATGTATTTGAGTTTGTCTTGTTTAACTTAAACAATAACAGAACCCCAATGGAGCTGAAATAGAATCACCAAGAAAATGCAGAAACCAAGTTGGGATAACCTCTCCTCTTGACCCTTTCTATTTTCTCTTTTCTCCATTTAATTTTGGTTCGAAACTAAGGTTCTGTCCCATGAATAATTAAACACCAATAACCATTGATTTAAGATTATTATATTAAACGGTTCCGATTTATTTAACTTGAAACTCTCCCGTTTTAGGTAATGGGAGAGGATTCGCTTCCTAATATTATAGCTAGAGCTTCACATAACATAAAAAGAACTAGAATATCTTAAGGATGGTAAAGCCAAAGTCTGAAGGCAAGTGGTTATAAAGTGGTTTATATTAACAAATTAATGAAATTTATAACAACATTTGATAAATAAAAAACCAGATGGGCAAAGGCAATTGGGAAAAGCACACAACATAAAATTAACTAACATTGATCAATATTAGAAGTTTTTACCTTAAAATTCTTTCACCCCCATATAAATGAAAAATACACCAATTTTTTAGGGTCACCAAATTGTAAGGATGGCAAACAAGAGCAGAATACTCTGAGTCTCAAGTTACCTGGCAAAACATTAACCCTCTGTGGAAGTGGAAATGTGCTACTCTTGTTGAATTCTAGATTTGTCCATTGGATATGTTCTATTTTTGCAGGGCAAATTTCAATTTTGGTGGGCATAACTTCACACCGGCATTTGGTGGGTACGATCTGACAGAGGAAAACCAATGGTCTTTAGTTTCTAAATTATAACCAGAACTAAAATTATGGCAGAATAAAGAAGGAAGCTCTCATTCACACCTTTCGAAATAAGCGAGGTTGGAAGGCATATACATCTTCACTGGGGGATATTAGTTTTAACACTAAGTTACAACACAAAAAAGAAAGAAAGGAGCAATCTTAGAATATTATTCATCATGATGTAAGGGATTGTAATTGATGGGTCAGTAAGATGAATTGACTGAATATTTTGATAATTAATGAGAGCCATACTATTTGTTCACCAAAGTCCATAGTAATGCTGTCTCGAGGAATTCCTTTTGTAAATATGGTAAGAACCACCTCATCTGGTTTCTGGTAGAATTCATGCCTGTATCAATATAATTACAAAATTTAACCATGAATGAATGAA
This sequence comes from Psophocarpus tetragonolobus, assembly GCA_037954015.1. Lineage (NCBI taxonomy): Eukaryota > Viridiplantae > Streptophyta > Magnoliopsida > Fabales > Fabaceae > Psophocarpus > Psophocarpus tetragonolobus. Next base: position 18,150,523 of record CM075692.1, read on the forward strand.
GTCTTTCCCTTCAATTGGAATTTACGAAGTGCACTTGTTGTATTAAAATCATTACAAGAGAAGGCTAACCAATTATAGTAGTTAACAAATATGATCAACAAGAAATTGCATGACACTCTCCACATGTAATTCAATAAGTAATTAGCAAAAAAAAATGAAGGCTATACTAACCTGTATTTAGGTTTAGTCACTGTTACTGTAGGTGGCTTTGGAAGATCATTCTCTGGCTCAACAGCTTTTTTAGCAGCTAGTGTTGTGCTACTTTCTTGTATGGGTATGACATATTCACATTTTCCCTTCCAAAGATCAAGACATAAATAACGTAAGGTTTCATATGATGAAATCTAAAACACCAAAAATGTAAACACCAACAGGCGATGAAAAAAGCCTTTTCTGCGTCTGAGGTGGGGTCAACTGCCACCAAAATAGAAAAGTTTCACCATATATAATTTTTTTACCTTGAATCAAATTATCGCACTGTTTGTTCAAATCAGAAAATTTAAAGTCTGTTGGTGCTAATGAAGCACCCATCTCTAGAGTTGCCTTAGCAGTCTGATATTCCTCAAGCTTTATGCATACAGTACTACAACAAAATATCAAATAAAGTCAGATTATGAAGCTTAGTAAATATAACTACAGTCTAGCAGTGGTGGACCTTTGTTTGTACAGAAGGAGTTATGGCCGTTCCAATTTTTTTTATAACTGTATATATATATATTGAGCTATTAAATAATAAAATATAATTAATAAAATATTATATTTTAGGAGTGTATACTTACACTTGTTTTTTTACAAATAAGTTAGTAATATATGTTTCGAGTGTATTTAAATAAATTTATAAATATAATGTTGGAAATAATAGTGGATTGGTATTAATCAATTATATTTTATCATTATCTGGCAATTTAAGATTTGGTGATAATCATATCTTATAATATCTTTATGATTATTTGAATGGGATTATAGTAAGATTGACTCTGTGATGGGTTGAGTCAATCATAAAAAGCCCATTTGAGGGGTCTCTGCCTACCCTGGGGGATTATAAATTTGTCATCCCATTAAGCAAATTATAACAACAACAACAATACACATTCTCTAAAATAATCCCCTAGAAAGTAGGTAGTAAAACCCTCGAGTTCTTATTGAACTCATATCTCTACAATAATCATTCCTAGAGTTTTTTTTGTTCTTGAAGATCAAGAACTTCAATTCAATATATATGAGGTACACAGATTCTCTTTCCTTTATCTTTTTATATTTAATTCTCTATACATACTATAATCTTGTATAAGGTTTCTTTTATTTCCATCAATTGGTATCAGAGCCAAATTAGATACATATTATAGTTGTTTTCTATTAGAGAATTATGGTTGTTTTCTATTAGAAAATTAAATTTGAATTGAAGATTTTTTGTGTTATTAGTGAAATTTTATAATATAGTTCACTATTATCTTTTTCACAAAAAACAAAATGAGGGTTTACGCTACTTGTTATTGTTAAAATAACATGTTAAAGTTTCATTCCCTTACTCTTACATGGGTAAATTAATATTGAAACTTTTTTTTAAGTGCTACCCCTTTTAAAACCTAGTTTTCTTTTTTAAATAATTATGGGGTAAATTGTTTTTAAAATTACTTAATAGTTTTCCTTTTTTTTATGTTTGACCAATATGAGTCATTTGTGTGGGCAACATAATATATTTGTGTTAACTTTTACTTTGGAAAGTATTAATGGGGTTGCATGGACTCATTTTTATACCCATATTTTTGTGATTTGGTCAAGGGAGAACTTTGTGGTTTTGAAACGATCATGTATGATGATTCGTGTGTTAAATTCATTCTCAAAAGCATTGAATATTGTTGCTAATTTTTTATATTCTTATTTTTTCACAAATACCATATTTATTTAATATTTTTATATTATTGGTATTTTTGAGTATAAAAAAAATTAATTAATTCAAGATTAAATTAAATTTTTTTTTACTATTATAATCTTGAATTTTTAACCTATTTTCATTGTGATAATTCTTTACAGTATTTGTATTCTCCAATTATACTGTACTCTCTTTACTATTGAATTATCATTTATAAATTGATTTTAGGTTATTTTATTAATTATGCACAATCTTAATTGTCCTTCTATTATGAGCATAATTTTCTTTATTAATTTGCATTATTATTACTTGTCTATCATGGGTATAATAATGTGAATTTTGTATGTTGGTCATATAATATATATGATTAAAATTATGCAAATTGGACAATATGCATAATTTCTTTTTTCATTTACATAATTATAATTTCACTATTTTGGATGCATTTATGTGAATTTTGTGATATAATTATTTTTTTTATTACATTGATGATAATTATACTCTATCGGTGTATTGTTATTAATGTAATTTGGTGTTATACAATGTATTTTTCTTGGCTTATGTTAATGATTTTTTAATACCCTATCGGTATTAGGATTTTATTGATATAAGTTATAGTACATTGTAATTTCTTTAGGGATTCTCTTTTAACTGAACTTTTAGAATTACATAATGTTTCCCTATTTTTGTAATGTTCAGTTTATTTCCCTCATTTGATCATGTTTAGTTATATTTATATGGAACCAAAATTTACACTCTCATTTCCTTTTGTTCCATATTGACTTATAACTTTTAATTGGACATTTTTCCTTCAAAAAAAAAATGTTGCATTTTTTGTGGTGCAAATTTTCTCTCTCTCTCTCTCTATATATATATATATATTGATAAAGAAATAGTTGAATTTTATTTAGCCCTCTGGGTATTTTTTTTTGTTATGTCAACTTATTTTTTCTTTATCAAGTGGAAGGATTTTGTATATTAGAATTTTAATTAATATCTTATAAAATAAATTGTTGTGATATAAGGTTTTTTACTTTAAATGTCCAATTAATCATACATGTGCAAAAACAAATGTTCTTGATAAAATTATTTTTTTTCTTATCACATTATTTGTGATCACATTGTTGGGATCTATATTAAGGATTTTATATTGGTCTCTTGTAAAATATTTTCTTGTATAACAAACTCTCTATTGATTTGCAATATTAGTATGCAATTCTTATAAGGACAATATATGAATCCCAAATTTTAAGAGATTAATTTCTCCATACCATATTTTATAATATTGTTAATGGTATTCTTGTAAAAGCTAAAGGCTTTATTTTGGGATATATATAAATAAACCTATGTCCATTATAAATTGGGATGAGAGTTAGAGACTATTTATTATTATATCCTTAATATATGCAAGAATATGTCCTATTCTTCTGCTGCGTGTAATCATGTTTTATTCTCAAGTGTGTGTAAATATTGTTTATTGTAGCACTTGATTTTTGTTTATGATTACTTGAGAACTTGCTTATGATCTCATATTCTACATAAAATTATCAAGTGATCTATTTTCTCACTCATGTAATTATTTTTTCAAGATCCTCATAGGGGTCAATATTTTTGTAAAGATTGATTAATATGTGGTTAATTATGAAACCATTTGTGAGAATTATTTATTCTTATGGATGAATTTGTAGGTTTCATATTCTTGTTATTTTAACCACTTATCTCATTAATCATTCGTTATTCTACTACTTTCTAATTCCTTAAGTAGAATAATAGTGAATTTTAATTCACTTTTATTATTATCTTATAAAGCCATCATCCCACTATCACTAGAACTTTTAATACTAGTGTGCCCTAATTATAATCCTAATATTTTTTTGGTATATTGAGGATTAGTGGGAGTATATATAATATTGTATTATCTCTCGAAACTTATATATTTTTTATTGTCATATAATTTGTGTGCACATTTAATTATGATATGACATATTCTATAGGGCTTCTCTATTTATTTTTGTCCTATTTTTATTGAGATACATAAAATCCATTGTATCTTTGTAGACATCTTTAACCGATGTTAAGGTCATTCTGTTGGGTACTGCACATTAATCCTTTTGGCATACAATTATGCATTGTGCATCTCTTTTACCCAATTTTCATATTTTAATTGATCAAAATTTTAGAAGTATATAATTTTGTATCATGTCTCGAGACTTATCTATCTGTATTGTCATATATTCTTGTGCACATTTAATTATGATATGACATACTTTATAGGACTTGACTATTTATTTTTGTCCTATTTTAATTGAGATACATAATTCATTGTATCTTAATAGACATCTTTAATGGATGTTAAGAGCATTTTGTTGGGCATTGCACATTAATTCTTTTGGTATGCAATTAAGTATTGTGCATTTCTTTACCCAAAATTTCACATTTTGTTTGGTCAAAATTCTATAAGTATATTGTAGATGCAATACTCCTATCGAGTATTATTTTCTACTTTGTAAAAAAGTGCTTATTATGATAGTACTCCTATTGAGTACAATTTTGCACTATTGAAGTACTTATGAATTTTTTTTGTTTGGACCAATTATCTAAGTGTTTGCTCAATTGACATTTTGTGGCCACAATAATCTGAGTATCATTTTATATAAACTAGGTGTCTATGTGGTTTTAGTAGGGAATTTATGGATTTCCTACTTATCTTTGGATTCTTACATAGTCACTCTTTTTTGAAACTCAGATTAGTTAAATGTCAAATATTATAGAGCATTTATGTAGCCTATATGTAATTACATATGTTATTAGGCTATGATGAATAATTAGATGCATGTAAATTATGCTTTCTCACCTATATAATTTTTCGGACTCAAGTAAAAAAAAATTATATTAATTAAAAATTTTTTTATTCACTGATCAAATACTTAACTTTGGAGTTTTATAACTCATATGATTTGGTTAAGTTTTGATGTCTTAGATCAGTGGGAGTCTGAAAACTTTCTTATGAGATATGTGTGAAGTAATATCATTTTAGTAACATATCTCTTAGCATTTTTGGATGCTTGAGACCATGTACTATCATTTTATTGAACTACATTATTCTATATACTTTATGAGAAATATTTATGATATATATCCCTATCGGATATTATTTTGTAGCTCAAATTTCTCATTGTCTAATATAAGATTTGTCTATAATTGCCATTCTAGCTTAATGATTTATCTTTGTATTATTGATTAATACCATCCAAGTGGGAGAATGTTGGAAATAATAGTGGATTGGTATTAATCAATTATATTTTATCATTATCTGGCAATTTAAGATTTGGTAATAATCATATCTTATAATATCTTTATGATTATTTGAATGGGATTATAGTAAGATTGACTCTGTGATGGGTTGAGTCAATCATAAAAGAAAGCCCATTTGAGGGGTCTCTGCCTACCCTGGGGGATTATAAATTTGTCATCCCATTAAGCAAATTATAACAACAGTAACAATACACATTCTCTAAAATAATCCCCTAGAAAGTAGGTAGTAAAACCCTCAAGAGTTCTTATTGAACTCATATCTCTACAATAATCATTCCTAGAGTTTTTTTTGTTCTTGAAGATCAAGAACTTCAATTCAATATATATGAGGTACACAAATTCTCTTTCCTTTATCTTTTTATATTTAATTCTCTATACATACTATAATCTTGTATCTATTGATTTAAGGTTTCTTTTATTTCCATCATATAATTTACTACCTTACTCTTTCTAAAGTATAAATATCTAAATTTGCAAATTCTATAATTACAAAAATTTGTTAATTTACACTCAATTAAACTTTACAAAAAGTAAATTAGCAAGTTACAGAACATGGTATGTATTTTAAAAATTTTATAGTTATTTGTTAAAAATAATATTAGACTTTTCTGCAATATTTATACTGCGTTTAATATTATTTTTATAACTTCAAATTTAGGTTACTTTAAGACCAAAATTTTGATCTTTTTATTTTTTTCAAAATTTTAAAATGCTTTATCTCCTATTATCAAAATTTACATAATTTTTAATTTTATAAATTTCACAATTTTCATATTTCTATCAAATGTTAATTATTAATAAATTTACATTGATTATCAAATGAAATAAACAAACAAACTAATGTCAGATTAGTGTGTTCCTGAGTTTAAACTATATTAAATTAATTTCTAAATGTTAGATACTTTTAACTTTTAAAAAATCAAGATAATAGATTTTAAAATAAAAAATAAAATAATAAATTTTGAAAAAAAAAGGAATAAAATCTTTATTTAAATAAAAAAATTAAAATTATATTTAAATTTATATAATAGATATATAAATTAAATTTATTTTATTTTTTCACCTCAAAATTGTGTAAATAATCAAACGACATAATGAATATAAAACAGAATGCAAAATCACGAGAGGAAAAACAATGTAGGAAAATTATACATCGAAAAAACTCAAAATTTGTGATGATAAGAGAAACACAAAGTTGAAGAAAAGAAAAGAACAAGTGGCATTAGACTCACCCTTTCCACAAATATGCTTTTGAATGAGAAGGATTAAACTCAATTACCTTGTTTCCTTCAGCAACAGCCTCTGGGGAGAAAAAGGAAAGAAACATTAGTCGTCAAACCAATGATCGACGTGAACTATCAAACAACAAAATTTCCATCTTGGTTAAGAACATAAAAGTTATTAACCTTGCCAAAATTCAATTTTCGGAAGACACAACCCAATTGAACACAGTTTTAGTTTCAAGGTGAAAATGGATTATACAGACATACCCAGCTAAAAGGTATAAAAAAAACACAAGCTTTCCTTCAGGGTAAAAATGCATACCCATGAGGTTGTTGACTTTGATGTTGACCTGGGCACGATCAGCATAAAGGTCAGCGTTGTTGGGGCTAAGACCAATGGCCTAAGTGAAGAGGTCTTAGGCGAGCTCATAGTTATCATCTTCGAAAGCCTCTTTGGCCTTCAACTCAATATCGGTAGCCATTGAAGAGCAACGTAAAAGAAGAAAGCGAAGTGTGTGAGAGGTCAAAAATTGAAGTGTAGAGTAGAAACGAGGTAATGGAAACAAGGGAAGTCATGCTTATAATATATATATATATATATATAAAACAAGGAAAGTCCTGTATATTTTTATTTTAATTTGATTAGGAAACTACCTAGGACTAGCATTATCTAGCAGAATATATTAAATGAAATAAAATTATAACTCTTATTAGGAAAAGACCAAGAACCTGGATTCAGTGACAAAATTTGCCCCTATGATTAGGATGAAGTTTCTTGTTTTACATTGTTTGACTATATGTATGTACCTTGCTACCAATTTGAGCATCAATAAAAAAAAATTCAATCAGAATCTTTTATTAACATGATTTTTAAAGTATTAATCGATAAAATCAATAAATTCATCATAAACAAAATGTTATGATTGAATTACATTATAATTGGTAGTGTGATTTTTTCTTATAAAAAACAGTGCATTTTCTATATTATGTAAGATATCTGATACCTTACTTCCATTAACAACATTTTGTTTTTTGTCATACAGAGTTATTTAGCTTTTGCATTCATATGAATAGGGCATGGAATTGAATGGGTCAATATGTATATAATATGGGAAAATAAAATAGAATATATTTGTCTTTCTATTTTTCTTAAATTAATAAAAGACAAAATTAAATAAGTTTGATTAATTTTGACTTTATCAATTTAATAATAAAACATAATATTTTTATAAATCAAATGTAAATGGAAATCAAAATATAATATATACATATATATATATATATATACACACGTGTGTGTATGCGTACGCAAACTCATTGTTTATTTGCTTTAAGCACATGCAAAAAGGTTTTTTGTACATGTTAAAGGGAATGACATCATGACAAATAAATATTAGATAAAAGATATTCTAAATGACAAAGTGTTTCGTTCTATTTATTCATGTTTGTTGTCTTATATGACGGTTGGTAATTACTTGGTAGTTACCCGGTAGTTACTTGATGGTTACTTAGTAGTTACTTGGAGATTGTAGTTATCATGAGATCATATGTGAGTAGTTGTTCATGACATCCTAGTCCTAAAATCGTCAACCGTTACTGCTTAGTCTACAAGCTTTTAACCTTGAACCCATGAGGAGTTATAAGACTAGGAAAAATGAGTTTTGATGAGGCAAAATTAGGAATGTTAACTATGAACTTCTGAGTTTGTCTGGTGAGATGTGTTTTGTCAACAATCTCGTTGTTATGAGTTGTATGATATCATTTTAGTTCGTATGTTAGTGGTCTAGGAACCCTTCAACTATGATGAGACTGGTCGCATTGACAAGTATGCAAGCATATAATTGATCAAAATATTGATTATTTTGTCAATCTTAACTTGAAAATACAATACTTATTGGTATTGAGGCTAAAATTTATATATTGTTTGTCGACTATTAACTTGAAAATGCAACTTTTGTTTGCGTTAAAGTTAAAATGTAGATATTTTTATACTTGTGCATGCATGTTTCAGAGTGGAACCTAAGTTGGACCATTGAGTACTACACATATTAGAGTACTGTTAAGAAAATTTTCTATTATACTTCTGACAAGTATACTAGTCGTATATAGTACTAATAAATATCATGTCGATTCCACAAGGACTAGATTGATAACTGATAAACCAGATTTTTACTCGTATTTTTATCATGATTGACATCTGCTTGTAAGGAAAGAATTGCATATTTATCGGCAAAACTCACTTTTTAGAGTTTATTCTTACTTTACGCATGTACCTAAAAAATAGGAAGAAAAAGGGACAAAATTGGGTCTTTTCAGAGCAATTATTGAAGTGTAAAAAAACGTAAAAAAAAGTCCAAACCCTTTTATAAATATAGAAAAGAAGACACAAAAGGGAACTCACTTTGATTCAGAAAACGAGATAGATCTGTGACCTAAGAGGTGAAAAAACAATGAGGAAACTTTGGGATTGAGACAAGTCAAAGTGTCCTTATAGTAATTATTTATTTATTTTTGTGTACTTTGTTATTGGAAGAATGTTTGACATTGCATTAACCATGTTTGGCTAAATCCCTTTTTCTAGGGTTATGATGTAACTCTTTGTAATTCCTTCTTCACTTTGCATGATTATTTGATGTTGTTAAATGATTAATTTACTTCTCTATTTTATCAGTTACGTCTTGATTGTTTAAATACTCATGACCATTGATATTTGAACCATCAATCTGGGAAGTAAAAGTAGGCTATTGTCCAGTAGAATTGACCAAATTCATCGGGCAAGCCTCCGATTTGGTAAAAAGAATCTGGTCTTAATTTGGAATCTTGCATAGCCAAACTAGATGACAAATTAGGATTATTGTGTGGTGCGAATAATCAAACGCACAACAACAACATAGTAATTTATTGGCAATCATTGAATGATAATAAAGAATTGCCTAGCAAATAGGGGGCAAAAGCATTATTGTGAAATCACAACCCTAGGTCTTAACCCATTGCATTACAAAACCAAATTTCTCTTTTATTTTACTTATCACTCAAATTCAGGATTATTATGACTAAAATTGTTCTGACTTACTCATTAAAATATTGATTCATTAATTGTTCTTTCACCTTTAAATTGAATTAATTGAGAACAAGATCAAGTCCCTTAGGTACGATATCTGAACTTAGGTTCATTGTTACTACTGCATAGGATACGTTCGACCTAAACCCTTAAGCAGTAATATTTTACGCATCAATACCCTATGAACTTGAATACTAGTTGCTTACAAATAATAAAGAAATTGCTTTTAAAACAACTCTAAGTTTAAAGGAAGTAAAACGCATCAAGAATAGACTAAGATTTTTTATGAGAGAACTTGATAGAGTTTCGTACTCATTATATCATCCTCAAATGCATAAATGAATCACTTATTGTTGTTTTATCACTCACATTCACATCACCCATAAAAAACTTGTTTGGTTATTGTATTCTTAAAACAATTTCTGAAAATATTTCTGGTTTTTTAGTTTTTAAAAACTAAAAAACAGGAACAACTATAAGTGTTTGTTTGCAACAATTTTATAAAACTGTTTTCAGTATTTTAGTATTTAAAAACTAAAAAACTCGTTTGGGTAGTGTTTTTTGAAAACAATTTTCGAAAATAGTTTTGGTTCTTTAGTTTTTAAAAACTAAAAAACAAAAAACAATTAAAAGTAGTTTTGCTTTTTAGTTTTCTATTTTTGTTTTGAAAACTCAAAATATGTTATTTTTTTATTTTCATTAATGAAATTTTAATAAATATAAACAATTTTTTCCATTTTTACATCTTCAAAACAGTTTTCAAATAACACTTACCAAATAAGTTTTTTTTTTCTTTTCTTCCCAAAAATAGTTTTTGAAAATTATTCTTGAAAACTCTTTTCAAAAACTAAAAAACAAAACCAAACTAATTAAGCCCATAAGTAGTTTTACTTTTTAGTTTTCTATTTTTGAAAATTCAAAATACAATAAAAAATATGTTGTGTTATACTTTTCATTAATGGAAATTTTAGTAAATATGAATCAAATCAATTTTCAAAATATTTTTTTTTTCAAAACAATTTTCAAATAACACTTACCAAACAAGTTTTTTTTTTCTCTTCTAGAAAACAGTTTTTTAAAACTATTTATGATAACTATTTTCAAAAACTAAAAAACCAAATCTCTTACTCTCTCTCAAGCAATAAACCCTATTGATAACTCTTCTCATTTACAAGTCAAAACTCTCTCTTAAGCTGATTCAACAAATAAAATACACAAAATATATAAAACCAAAGCATAAGGTAAAGAAGAACTCTAACAACGAGCAATAAATATTAGATTAATAACATCAAAATATACAATAGAGTTCAAACATAGTTACAAACAAAGCTGTAACCAAAGAAAATCCTTGTCAACCATGGTGAGCATGATCAATTAAGGGGATACAAAAGAATATAATGTGAATAGGGTGGATGAAGGAAAGGAAATGAGCTTGAAGGTGCCCTGGGTCTGCTTGGGAACCCTACAAAAGACACAACTTTGTTTTAAAAGAAACTTTTCTATTCGTGACATGGGCATTGGGCAACCATGCAGTGGCGTTGGGATAGCGAAAAATACCCCTCTTAGGTTCCGAGCTAGGGGAATGAATGGTCCAGATGGTAAATTTTAAAACAAGTGTATTTAGCAAGCCAGATGGGTGTACCCAGAAGAGCCATTAAAGCAAAAAGAGAGTGTACTTAGTGTGAATGAATGGTCTAAATGGTAAATTAAAAAAAAAAACTTATAATTCTCAAACCTAATGCCAATTTAGTTGATTGCAAGTAAGTGGTACAAATGTTTATTGATGCTAAAAAAATTGAATTTTATATGAAATTGTGTGCATGAATTACTTTATTACAAAGATTTACATATAGAAGATAACTTTATCAATGTTAATACCTAATTTTATCTATCTTTACTTTATTTATTTACTTTTTATTTATTTTTTGTTTTTTTATTTATGTAAACTATTTCTTGTGCTTGATTTTTAAGTTTTCATTAAAAAAAATATAATGCATTTAGCAAAATAAAAAAATACAAAAAATAAAATAAAAATAAAAAAGAGATGAAGAAATGTGAGTAACTCAACCGTTACAAGCAAAGAAATATTAGAGTTAGACTATTTTGAACAAAAAATAGTTACAAGTCAAAGTCGTACCTAAAGGACCAAATCTATTTCTCAAATAATAATTCAATTCAAAAGATAAAATAGTAAAGATAAGAGACAAATGTAAGTTGATGGCTCTTACTCATAGTAGATTTTGAAAGTAATAAGTTTAGAAGTCAATACATTAAAACCTAAGATTGTGATTTCTACTATAATGTTCTTTACCACTTATTTACTGAGCAATCTCATTCTTTGTTATTCATTGATCACCAATACCAAGATTGTTGCAATGCGTTTGATTATTTACACCAAGTATGGTAGTAATATTTAATTAAGACTTTTAAAATTTTGTAAAGAGAACAACCAAATTCTATTTGTTTACCACTTATAATAAGTTTTTATTGGACTTTTTAATAATAGAAAATAATTACTATCAAACAATCTCACATAAAACTTTAAGATTTTGTTAGACTTTTTTTCTTTTATTTTTCTTATAGAAAATAATTACTATCAAACAATCTCACATAAAACTTTAAGATTTTGTTAGACTTTTTTTCTTTTATTTTTCTTATATTTATTTTGATAGACCACCACTACTACAACAAACATTACTAATAGACTTTCACATTTAACACCTTATACTTTTATCAAACTATCATTAGACCATTATCATTAATCTACTATCATTAACAGACCACCACCATCATTGTTATCACCATTATCATTAACATGGTCATGACCTCTACTATATTATACATCCTTACTACAAAAAATTAAAAACAAAAATAAGTTGTAGCCTTTTAAAATTTCAAAACATAATTAGAAATCACCTCAAATGTACTTAAAATATTGAAATATATTATTTTTATCTGTTTTTATTAAAAATCATCAATTATCTATTATTTTTTATTCACTATTGTAAGTTTAAATATCTTCTTAAAAATATATGAAATACATTAAAAATTGTTTTAAAAGTAAAACAACAAACTCATATTTATGAACAAAATTAATTAAAATCATTTAATGATAATAAAAAATTATTTTGTTTCCTAAAATATCCTTTAACATTTAGTTACATAATACAAAAACATACAAGCTTGTTAAAAATAAAACTTTATTAAATATTAAAATTAAAATATTTTAGAGATTGTATCATTAAATTATAAAAATACTTAAAATTAATTGATATTATATTATATTGTATTATATTATATTATATTATTCTACCTATATTTCGTGCCGAAAGAATAAACCTTTTAGGATCACTAAACAGAAGAAGCATTTTACATAACTGTTACTAAACATTTATTTTAATTTGGAAAGGTTTGACAAAAACTCAAAGAGCCACATCTCTGGACTATCCCCAAAATACTTATTTTATTATATTTTACGATCGAACTATTTCATTTGGTCAATCAATGGATGAAGCATAAACAGTTCTTTTTAACATCAGATAGAAAAGGCCCAGTATCCCGAAACTCAGCTTGCACCTTCCTAAGTTACTACATGCACATCCTGACGTATTAAAGTAGAAAAGTATTTTCAACTGACTCTCTTAAATAGGTAATTCAAATTTAGTTTTTACTAAATTTGGATCATTTAATTCAAATTCATTTTTTTAAAGTTTAGATTAAACAATTCAAAATTTTCTTCTTTTTTTTTCACAAATTTAGATTTTTAAAACCTAATCTTTTATTAGTTTACATTAGATAATCTAAGCTTGTAAAATATTATATTTTTATAAATCTAGATTTATTAAAGAAAGAAAAAACAACATTCAGATTACTTAAAAAAAGCATATTTAATAAGTCTTGACGTTATATAATAAAAAATTGACAAAAACCAAATTTGAATTAATAATTTTGGAGAATCATTCTATGTTTAAAATATAAATTTAATTAATATATACTTACAATATAAAAATAATATTTAATCATGATTTTTAAAATATGAATAGTAAAATGATTAGGGTTTAGGTTTAAAATATGAATCGGTAAAATCAGGATTTTTAAAATATTTAATCATGATTTTTAAAATCATTACGCTTACTGATTAAAGTTTATGGAGGTGTAAAGAAAAGCTCAGACATTGTGTCAGTTCGGATGTGATTTCTGTCATCTTCGTGATTCCCATGGCATTATTGTCACAATCTAACGCTGATATTTTTATTTCTCTGTTTTGGTCACCACTATTAGTGGTTTTGTGATCTCTAGAATCATGGTTTTGTGATTTTGAGTAAGTTGTTGCTAACAACGAAAGTGTGAGGCATGATGTTATGTAGTAAAACAGTTCCCAATAGTTTATCTGTATGTCGCTTCCGAGAAACTTGCTTGCAGCTTCTCTCTCTCTGCAATTCACAATCCCTGAAGGAGGGAACATGTGTTCATAGCCCAATGATCAAAGCGGGTCTTCAACATGACTTGTATTTGAGCAACAATTTGCTCTCTTTGTATGCCAAATGCTTTGGAGTTGGACCAGCTCGCCATTTATTTGATGAAATGCCTCAAAAGGATGTTGTGTCATGGACTACGCTTCTGTCTGTTCACACCAGGAATAAGCACCATTTTGAGGCCCTTGAATTGTTTGACATTATGCTAGGCTCTGGTCAATACCCCAATGAGTTCACCTTGTCCAGTGCCTTAAGATCATGTTCTGCCTTGGGACAGTTTGATTTTGGGACTCAAATTCATGCTTCTGCAGTAAAGCTTGGGTTGGAGCAGAATCCGGTTCTGGGTACCACTTTGGTTGACTTGTACACCAAGTGTGATTGCACCGTGGAATTATACAAACTGCTTGCGTTTGTGAAGGATGGTGATGTTGTGTCTTGGACAACAATGATCTCTTCATTAGTGGAAACTGATAAATGGACTGACGCTCTACAACTCTATTTCAAAATGATTGAAGTGGGTGTTTACCCGAATGAGTTCACATTTGTTAAACTCTTAGGCATGTCTTCTTTTCTTGGTTTGGGAATGAGTTGTGGGAAAGTATTGCATGCACAGTTGATCAGATTTGGTGTTGAAATGAATTTGGTTTTGAAGACAGCCATTGTTGATATGTACACAAAATGCAGACAGATGGAACATGCCATTAAGGTCTCAAATCAGACACCTGAACTCGATGTGTGCTTATGGACTACCATTATCTTTGGCTTTGTTCAAAATTTGCAAGTTAGAGAGGCTGTCAATGCATTAGTTGATATGAAATTGTCTGGAATTCTACCTAACAATTTTACATATGCTAGTTTATTGAATGCCAGCTCCTCAATTTTATCATTGGAGCTAGGGGAACAATTTCATTCACAAGCTATCGTGGTTGGATTGGAGAATGATACTTATGTAGGAAATGCACTGGTTGATATGTACATGAAATGCTCCCACAATACAACAGATGGTGTGAAAGCTTTTAGAGGGATAGCCTCACCAAATGTCATCTCTTGGACTTCTTTGATTGCTGGTTTTGCAGAACATGGTTTAGAAGAAGAATCTTTTCAGTTGTTTACCGAGATGCAAACAGCAGGAGTGCAACCAAATTCCTTTACGCTATCTACTGTCCTTGGAGCTTGCAGCAAAATGAAATCCATTATTCAAACAATGAAACTCCATGGACATATCATAAAAACAAAAGCAGACATAGACATAGCTGTTGGCAATGCTCTAGTAGATGCTTATGCTGGAGGGGGGATGGCTCATGAAGCATGGTCTGTTATTGGCATGATGAACCATAGAGATCTCGTTACATACACAAGTTTAGCAGCAAGATTAAACCAGAGGGGGGATCACGAAATGGCATTAAAAGTCATAACTCACATGTGCAATGACGAGATTAAGATGGACGAATTTAGCTTGGCAAGTTTATTATCAGCTGCGACTAACTTAGCCACTATGGAAACTGGAAAGCAACTACATTGTCATTCTGTCAAATCAGGTTTCGAGAGATGTAACTCGGTTTCAAATAGCCTAGTTCACTTGTACAGCAAGTGCGGTAGCATGGGCAATGCATACAAAGCTTTCAAAAATATAACTGAGCCTGATACAGTGTCATGGAATGGTTTGATATCTGGATTGGCATCAAATGGACATATATCCGATGCTCTTTCTGCCTTTGATGACATGAGGTTAGCAGGAGTTAAACCCGATTCTTTCACATTCTTATCACTGATCTCTGCTTGCAGCCAAGGTAGTTTAATGAATCTGGGTCTTGATTATTTCTATTCCATGGAAGAAACATATCATATAACACCAAAGTTGGACCACTATGTGTGTTTAGTTGATCTCCTGGGTAGAGGTGGTCGCCTAGAGGAAGCTATGGGAGTTGTTGAAACAATGCCTTTCAGGCCAGATTATGTAATTTATAAAACCTTATTAAATGCTTGTAACTTGCATGGAAATGTGCCACTGGGAGAAGATATGGCAAGGAGATGTCTTGAGCTTGATCCTTCTGATCCTGCAGTATATTTGCTGCTTGCAAGCTTGTATGACAATGCTGGGCTCTCAGATTTCAGTGACAAGACTCGCAAGCTGATGAGAGAAAGAGGCTTAAAAAGAAGCCCCAGGCAGTGCTGGATGGAGATAAGAAGTAAGATTTATCTCTTCGATGCAAGAGAGAAGATAGGTAAGGATGAGATTAATGAAAAGCTAGAGTACCTTATAACTGAAATAGAAAATAGAGGGTATCCATACCAAGAGAATGAAGATAAGTTATATCACTCAGAGCAATTAGCCCTTGCATTCGGGATTCTTAGTGTACCAACTATGGCCCCGATACGCATAAACAAGAATTCACTTATCTGCACTCACTGTCATTCTTTTATAATGCTTGTGACACAATATGTTGATAGAGAGATAATTGTGAGGGACAGGAAACGAGTCCATTTCATTAAGGGCGGCCAGTGTTCATGTAGAAGTCATTCATAATGTGTGGAAAGTATAGTTTTAAAATCCAGATCGATCTGGCCTGTTTGATCAGTTGGACCGAGTCAATGGCTTGATCAAATAAGTTTGATGATTTGATACATGTCATTATTCCCGCATAATCTAGTTTGAACTAGTGTTCCAACGTGATTGAACTGGGGGTAGTCGGGTTGAAATGGTGACCTAACTCGGATTATGTATTTTTTTTTTCCAAATTACTAAAAAAAATTATTATATATATTTTTTATTAATTATGATATTTTTTCTATTAATATGTTGTCAACCATTTTTTTCATTATATATTTCGCTTCATTTTTGCAATTTGATTATTAATATTATTTGGTTAATTTGTTGTATTTGAAAAGAGTATATATTTAATTGCTTTAGGTACTTTAAATTTTGTTTATGACTGGTGATTTTTTTTTTTGCTTATTTTAATAAAAATATAAAATTTTCATTTTTTTTTAAAAATATAAGTTGATCATACGGATCAAGTAGTGATTCAATAGTTCAATAATTGACTCAATGGTCTAGTATCAGTTCAAGTTCAATCACTAGTTCAATTTTTTAAATTATGGTAAAAAAAGTTTCATTTTTTTAATTATACTTGTTAAGCATGTTACGGGATGATCCTTATATATTAATTTTGTTTTTAGATTTTGCTAAAATATCTCATTTTATTTTTTTATTTGTGTAAATAGTTGAGTTTTTAGTCATTACTCAAGTAATGTCAATGAAATAAAATAGAGCCCCAAAGAAGTTGATGTTTGTTAGGGGCTTGAAGGCTGTTGTTGCAATGTGGTACCCACACTAACTATAAGGCAATTTCTTTTAACATCTTTTATTTGCTATTAGCATCACCAAAGGTTTATAATTTTTTTCAAATTCTCAATGTATCCTTATCTTTATTTGATTTTTTTTTTTTTTATCATCTTCTTGTGTATGATCTTGCTCAATTGTTCCTCTTGTGTGTCAAACATCAATTGTCATATTGTGTCCTATTGTATATTCCTAACCATTATTGTACATCTTTAGGTTATTGTTCGTTGATTTAATCATTTTTTGAAAAGAAAAAACACAATTTCATTAAGGTATGACTTTCTCAATTTAAAGTTTATCATTTACGGTTTAGGGTTTAAGATTTTTTTTGCATTTTTTATTGATTATAATTGCTTTTCCTTCAGTTTGTCCTATATATGTGGAATAAAAAAGCTTGGGAAGACGTTGCAGATGTCCGGGACGGACACGACTTCTTCTAACGCTAGAAGACCACTGGAAGACACCCGGGACCAGAGCATGTCGTGAAAGAAGCACACTGGCGAGCGTGCTTCGACCGTGTCTCCGGGGCACAGTTGAATGTAGATAACATGAATGCGAGGTGCAGGATACCAGGCCGAGAAACCCGGGCAACCACCCCCTATGTGTCGATCGCTAGCGCATCCAGGGCCCCGGCGCCCAGCTCCGTTGAAGAGGCCTAGCCTGATCTGAGAAGTGCTAATTCGGTTCGGATAGACTTCATTCAAGAACACCGCCCCTGGAATCAATAAGAAAACAAGTGCTAAGTTTCAGATCAGTGAATAAACCGAAACGAAAGAAGAAAGAGACCTTTCTCGCTCGGTGCCTAAAGCGCACTATGCTCCGCTTCAACAAATGAGAGTTTTCGGTGGAACCGGTGAACCACGCGAGCTGGTTAGATGCGTGGGACAGAGGGCTCATAGTACCTGCTAGCGCAGCTATGCAGTGGAAGGGAAGGAGCCTAAATCGACCCCCTTCTTTTGAATTTGAAAAAGAAAAAAGCAGTACAAAGAGATTAGACTCTCGGATGAGACTAAGCAACCACCGACCGTTCTGACGCGCCCCTGACCTATTTTTTTATTAAGACCGAAAACCTATCTAAAATGGAGCCTAGTTTAGGCTGTCACACAAATGAAAAAATGGAAAATTTTGAATATAACCACTTGTAGGGATATGGATGGAGTCTCGCTCAGTAAAGAGAGTTGTAGATTCGTAGAAAAGGAGAGGAGCCTTGACTTTCTATGATGTTATTAGTCAAGAAGCGCTAACACTGCAATCTTTCTAAAGCAAGAAGCGAGAAACTTGACTTTGAGAAAGAAGGTGCTTGTTGCCGCTTTCTTTTTTTAGTAAGTAAACTTGTTTTGTTTTATAAGGCGAAAGGTTGCTATTTTAATAATTATTATAGCGTTAGCGCTTTCGTTTTCAATAAGTTTAGGCTTGACTTATTCGAACCGAATGATAGTGGCTTAAAGCTAAGCCTATCATGAGCAGCGTCGCTGCTTGATCGGCGGGAGAAGCATCTCAAAGTATGGGGCAAAGGATCAAGCGCTTTGACTTTGTCTCCCGGGATTCACCACAGGTTGGGTTTGAGAGCCGTGTGATGGGTGACTATCGCGCACGGTTCGGAGAGCACTTTAAGTCTGTGTTGGTGAATGGAAGCCCCTCTTGAAAGCAAGGAAGAAGCGGGTATTCCCACGGCGGAGTCACCATTTATTATTATGGTAAATTAGTGTATCAAGATGTCAATCTGAGATCTTATTTCGGTTCGATACGTCCACCTGGGAGACTAACCTTTGGCTTCCGTCTCGGTAGGTGTATTCTTATACATTTTCCCAAAAGAACATTCATTAATTTCTTTCTTCCCCGTTGACCACGACGACTGAAACGACGCAAAAAATCCAGACCCGGAAAGGAGAAGGGCCGGTGGTGGGCATTTGGGAAAGTCGGGCCGATCGGGTGTCTTCATTCCAGCGACAATACAGAAGAAGAACGAAACGAAGTGAGAGGCCGGAGGGCAGGGAAAAGAGTCGGGAGAAGCAAAACGAAATTCGGATTTGGCCGAAAAAGAAGCAACGCTATGGATACCATGACCGATCACCATCGATAAAAAAGAATCTTTCTGAATCACTTCGGGTCAGCGGGGCCTTCAAGCATCCGAAATACACCGGGGTTGTAAATGACATAGCGTTCCTAATAGAAAATGACGACTCCTTCAGAAAAAGGAAGTTATTTAAGTTCTTTTTCCCCAAGAAGTCCCGCTCTGACGGCCCGACGAGTCATCTATTTAAAAGGACCCTCCCTGCAGTGCGCCCCTCCTTGAATTATTCGGTCATGCAATACTTATTGAATAGAAAGAACCAAATGCATTTCGACCCCGTCGTAGTTCTCAATCATTTCATGGCACCGGGCGTGGCTGAACCATCCACGATGGGGGGAGCGAAACAGGGAAGAGGCTTAGATAAGAGAATACGTTATCGCATCGCTTTTTTTGTAGATATTATCCTTTCAGGCCACTTCTTTTGGAATACAAATTTGATAACACTTCCGGACTTACTGATCCGAAATGTATATAATGTATTTCAGATCAACTGATCTGGAATATATTATGTACATCCCAGATCATCTTGTCCAGAATACATTTGCTAAATCTCGTTTGCCTTCCAGATCAATTGATCCTTAATGCAATTGTCAAGCCTATTATTTTCCTTTTGGATCAAGTGATCCAAATTGCTTTATGTGATTTAAAAAATTGCATTATGGATCGATTGATTTGAAATACATTATATGCATTTCGGATCCAGTGACCTGAAAGGCAAACGTGATTTAGCAAATGTATTCTGGACAGAATGATCCATAATATACATAATGTACTCTGGATCGGTTGATCCGAAACACTTCAAAACCTCTACTATCGTCACACAAAACCACTTTAAGCCAATTATAACAATAAAAAATACAAAAAAAATAAAATTAAACCATAAACTTTAAATTGAGAATTACAAAGAAATTTTTTAACTTTATTTTTTTTATAAATATAGGAAATAAAACAATAAACATAAAGTTTGTAAATAAAATATTCAATATACATTGAATTTTCAAAATAATATAAAAATGCATTAAGTAGTCTGTAAAAGATAAAAAATATTAAAAGGGGATCCTAAAAGGCTAGAAACAGTAAAACAAAATAATTAGGAATCTTTTCATAACTTCAATATATCATCGAAATTCTGGAGGTGACTGCTAGTGACGTGACATGATCACCAAAACTATGGAGATGAGTGTGAATACAAATGAAATTGTGTTTTTCATTTCCAAAAAATACTTAAATCAACTAACAATACCCTAAAGACTTGCAAGAATAATTAAGAATATACAATAGGGCACATCGTGACAATTGGTGTTTGACATACAAGAGAAACAATTGAGCAAGATCATGCATAGATGAAAGATAAATTCAAATGTTTAAAAATAAAATAAGGATAAGGGTACATTAGAAATTTGCAAAACATTATAAATCTTTAGAAGGTGTGAATAGAAAACTGGGGGTGTTAAAAGAAATTGCCTAACTATAACATAATGCTAATCAATATTATAAAAATTGAATTTGTCATGAAACCAATTTAGAGAGTGATTTGATTGTTTAGTGATTAATTTGATTGTTTAGTAATTGGACTAAATTATCATTAATTGAAACAATTTGCGTTAAAAAATTAAAGATATACACCTAACATAATTTTTTTTTATACTTTAAATAGTTTATTATATTTTTAATATATATTTTTAATCCTAATCAATTTCATAAGTTTATATTTCATTATTTTATCATATAGATACTTAGATTAAATAATAATATCCCTTAATTTTTAATAAATATTGGATCTTTATGTAATTAATAATATAAACTATAATTATTAAAAGTATATTTGTATCTATAAGAAAAATTAATAATAATAATAATAATAATAATAATTATAATTTGATCTTTATTAAATAGTAAATAATATAAACTATGATAGTAACATACACAAGTACAATAATCAATTAGAAGCAATAGCCACAAGGTGATTGGTCAAGACAATTAAGATACTGCATGTGTCATTCTCTTATGTGGGTAACTCTTGAGGAGGCTAATGTAAGAAAAGAAAAGAGAGAGTTTGAAGACTAGTGTTGAAAAAATATATGTCATAAATGTCATTATGAAAAAAAAATTATCTCTAGAGGGAGAATTTGTCTTATCAAATCATTTATCCCCTCTATTTGTCTACATTTTCTATCTTTTTATAGTATTCCAAATATGGTGACTCATGAAATTCAGTGCTTGAAAAAGAGATTCCTATGGGATGGGTGTGCAAATTTCAAGAAACTAGCATGGATTAAACAAGAGGTGGTCTGTAAGGAAAAAGACCAAGGAGGCCTAGGCTTAAAAAATGTGGAGAGCTTTAATAAAGCCCTGCTTGAGAAATAGAGATAGAGGATTCTTAATAGAGAAGATGCTTTATGGGTAAAAGTTCTTGAGGCCAAATATGGGGATGTCAGAAGCATACTAATTTTGGATAAGTGGAAATGAGGCTTTTAATGGTGGAAAGATCTTATATGGCTTACATCAGATGAAAAGATGTGAGATTGGTTTAGAGGGAGTGTGAAGGCGGAGATTGGAGATGGTTCATTGTTCAAATTTTAGGAAGGAGGTTGAGGAGGACTTGGAAAGTTTCAAATCAACTTTTCCTAGACTATATGCTCTTTCAAAAAAAAATGAGTCTTTGATTTTAAAGGTCAGAGATTCCATAATAATAAATAGAAATAGAGATTAAGTTAAAGAAAACCTTTACTCAACTGGGAGATTGGTTGGGTGAGAGAGTTGGAGAGGATTTTTGAAGGAATATAGATTACCACTGATAAAAGAGATGATTGGGTATGGGGTAACAATCATGGAACTGATGTTGGCTTTTCTGTAAAAAAGGCATATCGAATGATTCAGTACAACAACTTGATGCATGATGTGTAAAATATAACTCCTTAAGGGCAAACATACCCTACACAATAGTAACAATGAACCTAAGTCTGGATATCGTACCTAAAGGACCATATCTAGTTCTCAAATAATTTAATTCAAAAGATAAGACAGTAAAGATAAAAGAGTAATCTAAGTTGATGGTTCAAACTCATAGTAGATTTTTAAACTTGAGGAAAGTAATAAGTTTGGAAGTCAATGGATTAAGGCCTAGGGTTGCGATTTCTACCACAATGTTCTTACCCCCTCTATTTACTAAGCAATCTCATTCTTTTTAAACAACTTGATGCATAATGCATTTGTTAGTCAAACATGGGTAATGAAAAGAAAAACGTTCCGTAAATTACACAATGCATTAATGATAAAAAAAAAATACTGATACAAAGCACTGTGAATTAACTCAATTCAAAACCAAAGTGAGTTCCTTTTGTTTCTCATATTTTTGTATTTGTGCTTGTTTTAGCATTTTTCTTACAATCTTTATAAGCACGATTATGTTACTGGTAAGCACGACCGTGCTCGATAATTTGTAATCATAGCACGATTGTGCTGAATTAAGCATGATTGTGCTTCTTTTGACTGACTTTTTGGGTTCCATTGACCTACCACAGTCATAGTTAATTATGCATGACTGTGTTGTCTTGAATCTTCAATAATTGCTCTAAAGTAAGAATAAACATAGAAGTAAGTTTTGTAAACAAATAAGGTTAAAATTCAATTTGTCAATGCATCCTTGAATGCACTTCCCTTATCTTTCTCCATGAGGTTCAAAGCACCAAAAAGATGAGTGATGGAAGCAAGGAGGTTAGAGGTGGTTTATGTCACTCCTTCAAGGAGATGAACCAAAATTAACTTGAAACTTGCCACAAGGGAGAATACCTTCGTTAAAAGGCTTAGAAGAATTCTCTCTAGAGTGAGAAAATTAAAAAACAAGATGAACACAAGAAGAACATAAACAAAATTTAAGCAAGGAAAAGGAAAACGACCTCTTATGGAGTAGACTCTTAATACCAAATGATGCATCCTTGAATGCACTTCCCTTGACCTTCCTCCATGAGGTTTCGAAGCACCAAGAAGATCAATGATGGAAGCAAGGAGGATGGAGGGAGTTGATGCCACTCCTTCAAGGAGATAAGCCAAAATTAACTTGAAGCTTACCTTAAGGAAAAGGACCTTTGATAAAATTCTTAGGAAGAATTCTCTCTAGAGGGAGAAAATTCAAGACATTTAATAAGAACAATGACTCACTAAATGAGTCTTATCTCGTTCATTCAAGTGTGTTAAAATAATAAAACAAGAAAAGTATTTATAGGAAGAAAGGTGAGGTTGGATGTGTGGATCCAAGGAGAATGAGCCTTGGTTAATTAACTTGATTAAGCTAATTAATCAAAACTAAAATTCACTTAGATCTTAACAGCCCACTCAACAAGGAGATTAGCACATGTTGTCTCCTTCTCTCTCCTAAGTGGTGCTACTAACAGGGACAAAAGGGGTCCACATGTTGGTCATGTTTTGTTAGTGCAAAGAGAGGTGCAAAAATAATTCAAGGAATATAGGTATGAATCCACACATCCAAATGGGCCAAATCCTTTTCTACACATACTCCATATACTAACTAATGACACCTTATGTATTACTATGCTAAAAAGGTAGATGAAAATGCATGGCCCAAAAACACAAAACAATACTAAAAAAAAAATATTTAGAAGGAAAAATCAAATATTATGGTCTACGATATTCACTTCAAGTAGGAGTTGAGATCTCGCATACTTCCTTCTAACCAAGTATTTCTCTATCTTCCTAGCATGACCTTAGTGATAGAACCCTTGGTGTTTAATGGTGTTATCTTTGTATGGAAGGTAGTCTAACAAATCACCATTCTACGAAACAATTTGGAAAGCAAGTGTTCCATCCAAAGTGGCTTCCTTGGCATGGAAGATAGCTCATAACCGATCAAATTCCAACAAAGATGGAACTTGCAAAAATGGGTCCCACTTTTGTATTTTTAAATTCTTATTAAATTCTTATAATAATTATTCTAAAAATTCATCTCAATAATTTTTAATTGATTAATAGTATAAAACTTAGTGGAATATAGGAAAATTAAAATTTGTTTTTTAATACTAAACAACATAAATTTATTTAATTTTTTATCACTTATTTTTTTTTAAAACTTAATATTGTGCACATATTTTTTGTTTATTTATGTGTCTAGTTAGAACTGTAAAAATGAATAGAATATGGGTCAATCCATAGTTTTATAAATTGGGTCAAGTTGGATTGAGGCAAAAAAAAAAAAGGGTTAGTCCCATGAGTTTGGAAAAACAGGCTAGGTTTAAGAAATTTAGACTCACATAGAACTAAGTTTATTTAGACGTATATTATTCAAATTTTTTTATTTTCAATTTAAGGAGATTTAGAAAAGAAAAAAAAATTAAATGGACCAATTTGTCCTAAGTGTTATTATTTTTTCATTTATCATAATAATATTTTATTTTAAAAAATCATCCTTCATTATTATATTATTATTTTCAATAATATTACAAAATGTTAGTCACATCATTTCTTAACATTATATCTCTATGAGAAAAACTATTTTAAAACAAAAGCATATTCTAGAGACTAAAATAAAATAATAAAAAATTGTAAAGGACTAAGATAAAAAAAATTACGTATATTTTGAACTAAAATTGAAACATATTAAACATAATATTTATATTTTTAAAAAAATATGTATCATTATTATATTACTATTTTGAGTGACATAGAGTATATAATATGATTAAACGATAGTCACGTTGGTACTTAACGTTATAAACTAACAACAAAAACTATTTTCAAACAAAAACCTATTTTAGAAACTAAAATAAAAAAATGAAAGGACTAAAATAAAAAAAAAATAGTTATTTTACATGAACCAAAAAATTCAAATGATTGGTCAATTTTCTTTTTAAATAAATTCAATTATTCCTTAACCAATGGCATCTATAACGACAAACTCATTTAAAAGTTTTAAAGTTATTTTTGTAAGTTTCACACGTACACTTCCATGTAACTATTAAGAAATTCTTCCAATTTTTTACTTCCATTTCATCTCACAAGTTACCACAAGGGTGTTTTAGTAGTTCTCGGGTGAAGAATGAGCTTTTCAGCTTGAAGTTCTGTCTAGTTCTACGGTGAGACATCTTAAGAAAAACATATCTTAAAGCTTAATGACTATCCCACTAAAATTTGCTCCAAGATTTTAGGCATAAGAATTTCTCCATAATCGAAATTAGGTGTCTGTTAGTATTAAATATGCATTTAAATTTTTTTATACAGTTCATTTTCAATTGTTTAGATGGAAGATATATATACATGCGTGATAAGTGACAGCCATTGGATAACGAAGGGAGGTGAGCCTTTCAAGTCAAATTGCAAGTGTAACTAAGCATGAGCTTGCAAGTAATCGTTTGTTTCAACTAATATATCCCCTACAATCTAGTGTTTGAGGGAGAAAACACACTTGTATGTTCCACTTTGTTCAACACGCATGGAGAGGTGAGAAACACGTGTTTGAGGTGTTGAAAATATGAACTAATAAACACTAAACAAGATGCATGTGAGATCTGTAGTGAGACTAAGTCACAGCCATATATATATATATATATAGCCATGTAACATTTTGCATCATATAACAACCATTTGATGTATCATGCTCACCAGCTTTAATACTTATCGTAACTAGACCATATCTTGAGCGCATCCTTCTTTTTTCATTCCTCTCGAGTGTGGGCCTTCTCTAGCAAGCTTTTACATATAAATGCACACTCCTTTTCTTTTTCACCTATTATATTATCACGCTGTATACATATACAAGTCTTTGTATCAAACATTTTTTATTTAACAAAAGTTTAAACAACCATTTATACTTATAATTATCTTATCTTATTTACACAAACGGAATCAAAATGATTAAAAAAATATACTACAAATTCAGAGTAAACTTGGTATCTATTTTAGATTGCATGTGCTTTGGCGTTATGCTTGCCGTGTTGACAATGAGGCACAACCTTCAAACTTTGACTTAGTCACCTATTGCATTAAACAAAAATTCTAATTCTTTGTTTTCTGAATCATGTATTTTGGCTATGTCCTTTATTTTAAGGGGGAAAAAAAGATATTAAGTGGGTTACCCACGTGGCAGATTGTCGAGGAGAACCATTCTGCGCTCAAGATTCAAGTGTACGACTTCGATTTGGATTTTGGAGAATGAAATCAGACAGCTTCTCCGGATCCACGCACAATCATAATCCAACGGCGTCAACGGGAGCCGGTCTGGGAGATCTCAACCGGTTCAAAATAACTCAAAATTAAACCGGTTCGGTTCTTCGAGTCCGTGACGACGACGACGAAACCCTGGGAAACTTGCTGGACAAGATGGCTATCATGTGTCAGCGTCGTCGTCCACGTCAGTTTCCATTTCTGGGTCGGGTTCTATTTCTCCGGTTTCCGGTAGCTCCTCCGACGGCGTCCTCGGAGAGTGCGGTGGCGAAGAAGAAGAAGAAGTAAAGGCTGTGGCTTGGAAGGTGGAAAGCGACCCGGATGACGGCGGAGGATTTGTTGTCGGAGTCTTGCTCCGGGTACTTCCGGCTAGCGAGTTCCGGTGGGTTGGCCGGGGATGCGAGTGATCACCGGTGTACGTAACGATGAACATGTCGGGGTCAGTGTTACTCCGTTCAACTTGTTTTCGAGCCATACAACCTTTGGAACTGCTGCACCTATAATAGTTCCTAGGAATATTTGTTTGTAACTAGGTATTAGCATTTTCCCGAGAAACTAATAGAAAATGGACGGAAAATTAGGGTGAGAATTATAATTTTATGAGTATGCTTACCTCGGAAATGGAGAACCTTTAATTGGTTTTTGTCCGTATTTTCGCCATGCCCACAAATCTGCTGAGAGGTTATCTGCAGTTACATGACACACCATTTTCTTCTGTTGGCTTTTTCTGTAAAATAGGAAAAAGTAGCGTAGATGGAAATATATACTAGAGTAATTTTATGCTAGTTGCATGTGAAAGTTGAAATATTTGGGTTGGAGAATGAAATTGATTATTGATGGAAAAATAGATACCTTTTTCTTGATTTGGGTGTTTGAGGTTGTGTATTTAGTGAAAGTGTGGGAGAATTGTTGTGGGGTAGTTGAAATTCCTGTTGCTGAACTAGCTGTAGTGGATTCTCTAGCTGTTGTTGTTGGTGATGGAATCTGTTGAAACTGGGAGTGGAGGCAGGTGGTGGCACAAAATGAGGCGAAATAGGAAGGTGATCACTGAATTGTTTCCTTTCCTGTTGTTGTGGAAAATAAGGGGAATTGGGATTGATGCCTGGAGCACTAGGTGTAGTGGTGTTGGTGGTGGTGGGGTTAAAGGATGTGAAAAGTTGGTGTAGCTCTTGAAATTCATTGGTTATAGGTTGCACTATATTGGGAAAGGAAAATGCATCATAGTTTTGTTCCTGGACAGTGGAAGTGAGCAAAGAAGAGGAAGTATTATTTGTGGT
Source organism: Psophocarpus tetragonolobus (assembly GCA_037954015.1). Taxonomy (NCBI): domain Eukaryota; kingdom Viridiplantae; phylum Streptophyta; class Magnoliopsida; order Fabales; family Fabaceae; genus Psophocarpus; species Psophocarpus tetragonolobus. The sequence continues at coordinate 18,178,340 of CM075692.1, forward strand.
GATTTGTGGAATTGGTGTGGTGGCTGATTGGCAGCTTCGCACGATGGCAAAGAGATCCCAGTCTTCAGCCATTTACGCAAGCAGAGAGAATATGGAAGAAAGAGAGTTAGGGGTATGGCTATAAAGCAGATGAAAGTTGAGTGTGGTATTTCTTTTCCCAATAAAAAGCAAGAAAGTTTGGGAGCAGAGAGAGGAAATAGAGGCAGAAAAGAAGGCGCTGACTTTTTGGGTGAATGCAAAAAATTAGAGAGGAAGAAGGAAGAAGGAAGAAAGAAGAAAGAAGAAGAGGGGTTGGTGGAGCACTGACAGAGTTGGGCAATTAATTATTTATACTTGAAAAATGAAAAGAGAAATATGAAAGTGGAATTTTGTAGGGGTTGGAGGAGTTAGAGAGATATGTATGGGCTTTATCTCTAGAATTGCCAAATTCACATTGGCTTTTTCATTGACATTGTGAAAATGTCAAAGGGGGGGCCTAAACAAAGGGTGATCATGATTATGATGCCCTCAGTGGGAAAGTTCCTACTCACACAGTTGTTAGCAAACACCATTGGCTAGTGCATGAACCGGTGGATACGTACAACGCTCCCACGCTCTCTTCTGTCGCCTCAGATACACGCTTACTACATCTTCACTCTTCCCTCTTCACTCTTCACTCTTCACATTGTCATGCCGTCACTTATATTATAACTCAGCCACAACACTTCTCAACTTGTGATATTCCTCTCTGCTTTTACACTCACCAGGTGTATCCAAGTTTTTTTTAACCAAAAATTCGGGTTTGATTAAATTAGTCCAAATAAATTAAAAAATTCTTTAAAAGATGTAAAATAATAAATAATATCATTATTAATTATTAACTTAATATTAATATATTTAAAATAATTATAACACATTTTAATAATATAATTTTTTTAAAATAATTTAAACTATAAATTATTACAATTATATAATTTTTTATAATTTTATATTTAAATTATAAATTATTATAATTATATATTTAAATAATAAATTTTTGTAATTGCATATTTAAATTATATATTATTATAATTATATATTTAAATTATAATTTTTTATAATTACATATTTAAATTATAAATTACTATGATTATATATTTAAATTATAATGAAAGAGAGAGAAATGGAGAAGAAACTAATAAGTATAAGAGGTTGTAACATATGAGAAAATTGTTGGAAATAATAGTGGATTGGTATTAATTAATGAAAATTTAAGATATGGTGATAATCATATCTTATAATATCTTTATGATTATTTGAATGAAATTATAGTAAGATTGACTCTGTGATGGGTTGATTCAATCCTAAAAAGTCCATTTTGAGGGGTCTTTGCTGCCTACCCTGGGGGATTATAAATTTGTCATCCCATTAAGCAAATTATAACAACAATACACATTCTCTAAAATAATCCCCTAGAAAGTAGGTAGTAAAATCCTCAAGAGTTCTTATTGAACTCATAAGTTTTTTTGTTTTTGAAAATAAAGAACTTCAATTCAATATATTTGAGGTACACAAATTCTCTTTCCTCTATCATCATTTTATATTTAATTCGCTATACATACTATAATTTTGTATCTATTGATTTAAGGTTTTCTTTTATTCCCATCAATTGGTATCAGAGCCAAATTAGATACATATTATGGTTGGTTGTTTTCTATTAGAGAATTATGGTTGTTTTCTATTAGAAAATTAAATTTGAATTGAAGATTTTTTGTGTTATTAATGAAATTTTATAATATAGTTCACTATTATCTTTTTCACAAAAGAAAAATGAGGGTTTACGCTACTTGTTATTGTTAAAATAACATGTTAAAGTTTCATTTCCTTACTCTTACATGGCTAAATTATATATTGAAACTTCTTTTTAAGTGCTACTCCTTTAAAACCTAGTTTTCTTTTAAATAATTATGGGGTAAATTGTTTTCAAAATTACTTAATGGTTTTCCTTTTTTATGTTTGACCAATGTGAGTTATTTGTGTGGGCAACATAATATATTTGTGTTAACTTTACTTTGGAAAGTGTTAATGGGGTTGCATAGACTCATTTTTTTTATACCAAATTTTTGTGATTTGGTCAAGGGAGAACTTTGTCGTTTTGATACGATCATGTATGATGGTTCGTATGTTAAATTCATTCTCAGAAGCATTGAATGTGGTTGCTAATTTTTTATATTCTTATTTTTTCACAAATACCATATTTATTTAATATTTTTATATTATTGGTATTTTTGAGTATAAAAAAAATTGATTAATTCAAGATTAAATTAAAATTTTTTTTTACTATTATAATCTTGAATTTTTGACCTATTTTCATTGTGATAATTCTTTACAGTATTTGTATTCTCCAATTATACTGTATTCTCTTTAATATTGAATTATCATTTATAAATTGATTTTAGGTTATTTTATTAATTATGCACAATCTTAATTGTCCTTCTATTATGAGCATAATTTTCTTTATTAATTTGCATTATTATTACTTGTCTATCATGGGTATAATAATGTGAATATATAATATATATGATTAATATTATGCAAATTTATTGGACAATATGCATAATTTCTTTTTTCATTTAATAATTATAATTTCACTATTTTGGATGCATTTATGTGAATTTTGTGATAAAATTATTTTTTTTATTGCATTGATGATAACTATACTCTATCGGTGTATTGTTATTAATGTAATTTGGTATTATACAATGTACTTTTCTTGGCTTATGTTAATGATTTTTTTATACCCTATCGGTATTAGGATTTTATTGATATAAGTTATAGTACATTGTAATTTCTTTAGGGATTCTCTTTTAACTGAACTTTTAGAATTACATAATGTTTCCCTATTTTTGTAATGTTCAGTTTATTTCCCTTATTTTATCATGTTTAGTTATATTTATATGGAACCAAAATTTACACTTTCATTTTAGAATTACACTTTTAATTGGACATTTTTCCTTAAAAAAAATGTTGCATTTTTTGTGGTGCAAATTTTCTATATATATTGATAAAGAAATAGTTGAATTTTATTTAGCACTCTGGGTATTTTTTTGTTATGTCAACTTATTTTTTATTTATCAAGTGGAAGGATTTTGTATATTAGAATTTTAATTAATATCTTATAAAATAAATTGATGTGATATAAGATTTTTACCTTAAATGTCCAATTAATCATACATGTGCAAAAACAAATGTTCTTGATAAAATTATTTTTTCTTATCACATTATTTGTGATCACATTGTTGGGATCTATATTAAGAATTTTATATTGGTCTCTTGTAAAATATTTTCTTGTATAACAAACTCTCTATTGATTTGCAATATTAGTATGCAATTCTTGTAAGGACAATATAGGAATCCCAAATTTTAAGAGATTAATTTCTCCATACCATATTTTATAATATTGTTAATGGTATTCTTGTAAAAGCTAGAGGCTTTATTTTGGGATATATAAATAAACTTATGTCCATTATAAATTGTGATGAGAGTTAGAGACTATTTATTATTATATCCTTAATATATGCAAGAATAGGTCTCATTCTTCCGCTGCATGTAATCATGTTTTATTCTCAAGTGTGTGTAAATATTGTTTATTGTAGCACTTGATTTTTGTTTATGATTACTTGAGAACTTGCTTATGATCTCATATTCTACGTAAAATTATAAAGTGATCCATTTTCTCACTCATGTAATTATTTTTTCAAGATCCTCATAGGGGTCAATATTTTTGTAAAGATTTATTAATATGTGGTTAATTATGAAACTATTTGTGAGAATTATTTATTCTTATGGATGAATTTGTAGGTTTCATATTCTTGTTATTTTAACCACTTCTCTCATTAATCATTTGTTATTCTATTACTTTCTAATTCCTTAAGTAGAATAATAGTGAATTTTAATTCACTTTTATTATTATCTTATAAAGTCATCATCCCACTATCACTAGAACTTTTAATACTAGTGTACCCTAATGATAATCCTAATATTTTTGGTATATTAAGGATTAGTGGGAGTATATATAATCTTCTATTATCTCTCGAAACTTATATATTTTTTATTGTCATATAATCGTGTGCATATTTAATTATAATATGACATATTCTATAGGGCTTCTCTATTTTTGTCCTATTTTTATTGAGATACATAAAATCCATTGTATCTTTGTAGACATCTTTAACTGATGTTAAGGTCATTCTGTTGGGTACTGCACATTAATCCTTTTGGCATACAATTATGCATTGTGCATCTCTTTTACCCAAATTTCATATTTTAATTGATCAAAATTTTAGAAGTATATAATTTTGTATCATGTCTCGAGACTTATCTATTTGTATTGTCATATATTCTTGTGCACATTTAATTATGATATGACATACTTTATAGGACTTGACTATTTATTTTTGTCCTATTTTAATTGAGATACATAATTCATTGTATCTTAATAGACATCTTTAATGGATGTTAAGAGCATTTTTTTGGGGATTGCACATTAATTCTTTTGGTATGCAATTAAGTATTGTGCATTTCTTTACCCAAAATTTCACATTTTGTTTGGTCAAAATTCTATAAGTATATTGTAGATGCAATACTCCTATTAGGTATGATTTTCTACTTTAGAAAAAAGTGCTTATTATGATACTACTCCTATTGAGTACAATTTTGCACTTTTGAAGTATTTATGAATTTTTTTTGTTTGGACCAATTATCTAAGTGTTTGCTCAATTGACATTTTGTGGCCACAATAATCTGAGTATCATTTTATATAAACTAGGTGTCTATGTGGTTTTAGTAGGGAATTTATGGATTTCCTACTTATCTTTGGATTCTTACATAGTCACTCTTTTTTGAAACTCAGATTAGTTAAATGTCAAATATTATAGAGCATTTATGTAGCCTATATGTAATTACATATGTTATTAGGCTATGATGAATAATTAGATGCATGTAAATTATGCTTTCTCACCTATATAATTTTTCGGACTCAAGTAAAAAAAATTATATTAATTAAATATTTTTTTATTCACTGATCAAATACTTAACTTTGGAGTTTTATAACTCATATGATTTGGTTAAGTTTTGATGTCTTAGTTCAGTGAGAGTCTGAAAACTCTCTTATGAGACATGTGTGAAGTAATATCATTTTAGTAACATATCTTTTATCATTTTTGGATGCTTGAGACCATGTAGTATCATTTTATTGAACTACATTATTCTATATACTTTATGAGAAATATTTATGATATATATCCCTATCGGATATTATTTTGGAGCTCAAATTTCTCATTGTCTAATATAAGATTTGTCTATAATTGTCATTCTAGCTTAATGATTTATCTTTGTATTATTGATTAATACCTTCCAAGTGGGAGAATGTTGGAAATAATAGTGGATTGGTATTAATCAATTATATTTTATCATTATCTGGCAATTTAAGATATGGTGATAATCATATCTTATAATATCTTTATGATTATTTGAATGGGATTATAGTAAGATTGACTCTGTAATGGGTTGATTCAATCATAAAAAGCCCATTTTGAGGGGTCTCTGCCTACCCTGGGGGATTATAAATTTGTCATCCCATTAAGCAAATTATAACAACAATACACATTCTCTAAAATAATCCCCTAGAAAGTAGGTAGTAAAATCCTCAAGAGTTCTTATTGAACTCATAAGTTTTTTTGTTCTTGAAAATCAAGAACTTCAGTTCAATATATTTGAGGTACACAAATTCTCTTTCCTCTATCATTTTATATTTAATTCTCTATACATACTATAATCTTGTATCTATTGATTTAGGCTTTAGGGTTTTGGCTTATAAAAAATCTTTAATAACATTTTTTTTACTAATAACTTGTCATGTCATTCAAAACTTTGACCAAATAGTTTTTTATAATTTTTTAGTTATATTATATTTTTAATCTATCATTTTTATTTATAACATTAATTACATTAGACAAATTAATAAATAATTAAAAATTTTAATAAAAATTACATAAATTATTCTGTTAGACTCCTATGACAGATCAATAAATTACTAATATCATTATTATATGTCATTAAATGTTAACATAGTTAACATAAAAACTATTTTTTATTATATTTAAAATTTAATTGAGTTAAGAATAAAGATATATTTAACCTCACATTTTAATAAACAAAATTTTTGCTGATAGACATTCCCGCTTGGTTTCTTTAAGAAACTACATAGTTTTAGTCATTAATGCGTAACTAGCTAATTATGAGTTTAATTATTATATATTGATAGTATAAAAGAATTTAATTATTCTGAGCTTAATTATTATATATTGATAAATTCAATAAATTTATTTTAAATAAAGAATTATAATTGAAAATTAATGTTTTTACGCTCACAGCAGGTAAATATTTTTCTCTTTATGAGTTTAATTATAACAAAAAATATGCAATAGGGTTTGGAGTTAATTTCTTTGGTACGTGTCTTCCATTTTGTAGCACATTGTGTTGAATTGTACAATGTACAATTTTTCATTAAAAATCTTAAATTCTTGTAAAAAACAATTAAAATTCCTAAAATTGGATTAAAGCTTGAATTCCAATTAAATAAATTTTAAATGTTGTATTATAAGAGCAATTTCATTGAGTTATTTTTAAAATTAATCTTGAAGTCAAGATATTGGCAAGATCAACTATCGAAGAAATAGACTTGATCTCTTAGTCGAGATTTTATTTTTGTACAATAACAAACAAGATTAACTCAGTATTCAAATAATAATGTTTTTTTATTGTTTTTTTTCTCAACCCAATGTTTAAGAATAAGGATTATGGGGTCCACAAAAAATTTCTAAGATTACAATATATGATCTTTTATTAGAGTAAAAAATAGAATAGATTTTAAAATTATGACATCAACAAAAAAATGAGTTAATATAAAAAAACTTAACCATCTACCGAAGATGCTCTAACAAGATATCAAACTAAACTAAAATAAGTAAATTTTTTTGTTTTCAATCCAAATATGAAAGTGTTTTTTTTTATATGGGAATCCAAATACAAAAGTGTTAATTTAAAAAATAAGTACGTTCTTTTATTATAAAGTTAAGAAAAAACAAACATAATTAAAATGTATATCTAAATTAATTTCAATCACACACTTTACATTGAAACTTGCAAGATATTTAATTTAGATATAATTATTATAAACTACAATAAATATCCAATAAAATTTAAGTTTAATTAGTATGCACTAATAGTATAAAATGTATATCTAAATTAATTTCAATCACACACTTTACATTGAAACTTGCAAGATATTTAATTTAGATATAATTATTATAAACTACAATAAATATCCAATAAAATTTAAGTTTAATTAGTATGCACTAATAGTATAAAATATTTTTATACTGACATTTAATTACAACTTTTCATTTATATGACTTTTAAAATATTAATTGATAAAATCAACAAATTTACATAAAATGAAGGGTTATAATTGGATTTCAATGTAAAGTTTTTTACACTAACAATACATACTAATTAAACTCATAAAATTTTACTTAGAAAATTTTTTAAAGTCAAAACCATATTATTATATGGTTACACACATGTTTGGATAAGTGTTAGGAATATTGGTTTTGAATATAATTGAGTTTTCATTAATTTAGTTAAAATTGAATATGATATTATGTGATTTATGTTTGGATTTTTTTACTATAAATGCAAGTTAAGAGTAAAATTTAATATAAATTTTTTTATCAAACGCATAAGCTACTCCAAGTTGCTTAAATGCATAATTAATTTTGACCAAACATATAAAGATTTGTTTGAAATTAATTATGATACAAAATCAATTTTATGAAATCAAACATGAACTTAAAGAAATGACTTTTGTATTAGAAGAAGTACTCCACATTACAACAAAATGGGTATAGATCTACAAACTAGTTTTACCCACAATCTACATGATATACATACTCAAATTTTTTTAGCCTATTTAAATTGTGAGTCTTTTAGCCGAGTGTATTTAGCCTGCGGGCTAAACAAGCCTGGTCTATGGGTCTCTACGAGCTCACATAGTTTAAAATATAATATACATTTAAATTTTTAGACATTTTTTTGAATATTAATTTAGATATTTAAAATATCAAAAGGAAAATATAATACATAATTTATGAATTTTGAAAAAGCTAATAATTTAAAATGATAAAAGCACTTTAATTATATTAAAAATTTATTAGAAAATTTTTTTAAAATATAATTCTTTTGCTAAATTGAAAACCTTAAAATTGTAGGTTTGCAGACTTTACAATTTGTAGGCTTAAATGACAGACTATTGTTCTTATTACAACATACATACATGATCATTGTGTGCGAAAAAATCTCCCTCTGACTATTTAATGCAACTGCATACCAAGGACTCAAACTTAAAGACCTTTGGTTATAAAACAACCTAGTCGATCTACATGCTTAGTGGTTCTAGATAAGCTATCTAATAATGTTAGATTACCTAATTATTAATTTTTAATATGTGTATAATTTTGGATACTTAATTTAATTAATAAAAATATAAATTAGGGTGAAAAAATGGGCTAACCGACTTTGCTTTTGGCTTGTTGAAAGGGATGGGGCAGACTTACTTACCATAATAAGGGCGAGCCAAACAATTTAGCCCACCTTGTCATTAGCTAAAATTTGGAAAACAAATTTCTTTTAAGAGTAATTAAAAAATTTCATTTAAAAATATTTTTTTTATTTTCTCAAGAGAGTGCTGATTTTACAAAAATATATGGAAAAATAAAAAGTAAACATAGAATAATTGATTTTGCTTTTTTATAATGTTATGACTTTACAAAAATAAATAACAAATTCATAACAAAGTTTATTTTATTTTCTTAACGAAGTCATTTTTAAAAATTCTAATTAGTAATTTATTGTATGTTTTAATTGTATAATTATTTTATTGATTTATCTAAATAATATAATGCTTTAAAAATATAATATAATATTAATGGATTGACAAGTTGTCCTGCTTTGACTCTTTAAATTGGCATGTTAGGCGAGACAGGTTAAAATGAACTAGGCAAGCTAAAATCCCTATATAGTGGAATTTGAATTAACACCTCCTAAAATTTGAATGCGCACCTACTAGGGTATAAAAAACCTATATGTCCTTCACTCATCTCTTATAAAGTTAAAATTTACAAAAATTTTTACTCTTCAGAAAAGTGTTTATAGAGAGTAAAAAATTTTCAAATTCTTTTTACTTTTCGTAAATATCTCTACAGGGAGTTAAGTTACAATAATACTAGTGTACTTGCACGTTTTTAGCTGTTATTATTTAATTTAGGACAATGTTTTTAGTTACTACTATTTTAACTTAACTATTTCAAAATTTTATTGTTAACTAAATTTAATGAAATACAAAAAATGTATTAAGATAAAACTATAAAAAAACATAAAGGATTATAATGAAATTTTTAAAACTTAATGCACCAAAACAAAAAAAAAAATAATAGATTAAAATTAACATTTATCTTTTTAAAAACTAAAAATAGTTTTTACCTTTTAGTTTTGTATTTTTGTTTTGAAAACATAAAATACATAGAGAATATGTTGTTTTTTTGTTTTCATTAATGAAACTTTTGTAAATCTTAAAAACACTACAATAAAAGTAACGTTTTGTTTTTTGTAAAATTTTTTTATTTTATGTCTTCAAAACAGTTTTTAAACAATACCTATCAAATAATTTTTTTCATCTTCTTCCAAAAAAAATTATTAAAAACTATATTTTAAAACTATTTTCAAAAACTAAAAAATAAACAAAACGAGTAACACATTTAATTTGGGTTATTAACTTTGAATGGATCTTTTATTGTTGTTGCATAGGATTTAAGCACACCTGTTAGATTTTACTTTAATAGTAGAATCCAGCTTGAAAAGGTTTTACTGGATAATCCTGATCAGGGTGCTTTAAGTCAAGTTCCACTGGTATGGGTCACTTTAATATCAATGTTGGTGTGAACTCAAGAGGCCACAAGTGGGTTCGATAGTTCGTTTATCAATTCTGAATTTTGGGTATCAGTGGTGTGATGTTCCGATAGTCCAAGCGTAGGTGGCGGCTTCAATCCCATTCAGGCATGCTCGGGTAGAACTGGGTATAAAGGAACAATCAAGTAATGTCATGACAGCTGTTGGAACTTTTAGTGAAGGGCAACACTTGTGGGCCCTTTGAAAAGCATAGGAGCTTCCTGTCAGGTTCTTGAACAGACTATAGTGAAGAAATTGGCTGAGTTTGAGAATCCGGATAGGAGGATGGTGGCTAATCCTGGGTCCGACTTTGGAGGTGGGATTCCAAACTCAAATTTTAATGTTTTATCATATAATATAAGGGCATAAAGAGAGGAAGAAATAGAGGTTAGTGAGGCATTTGGTATTAAAATATGAATTAAACATGATTTGTATTCAAGAAATAAAGGTAGCAGACATTGATAGAAGACTATGTAGTGTAATCTAGGGTGACTTTAATGTGGGATGTGTGCGATTCCCACTATTAATAGGTCAGGGGGTCTCTTGTGCATTTGGAATGCTGAGGATTTCATCATGTCTAAAAGTCTTCAATATGTGGGATTCCTTGGGGTAAAAGGTAGATTCAAGTATGAGATAAATGACAAGATAATTGTAAATGTATATGCGCCTTGTTCCTTATTTGGAAAGAAGGTAATGTGGCAATCTCTATTAGAACATAGACAATGGTTTCAAGGTGTCTCCCGTGTGTAGTTGGGGACTTTAATGCAGTAAGATCCCTAGAAGAGAGGATCGAAGGAAATGGATTAATCGAATTGTCACTAGGTGGAATAAATAATTTTTTGAATTTTATCCAGAATATGGAGCTTTTGGAGATATCAGTTGTTGGGCATCGGTATACATGATTCAATGTTAAAAGTAAAGGTTTTAGCATCCTGAACTGATTCTTAGTTTCCCAAGAGAGGCTAGATTTTGCCCCTAATAATTTCCAGTTGAATCTAAACAAATGATTTTTAGATCACTGTCCTATTATTCTAAAATATTCAAATGTCACTGGCTTGAGTGTGATGGTTTTGAGGAGTTTATTAAACAAAGTTACAACAAAATAGAAGTCCAAGGGTGGGGTGCATTTGTGCTCAAAGAAAAATTAAAAGATCTTAAAGTTGAGATCAAGAGCTAGAGTAGGAATAATATTGGTAAAGTGGAAGACATAATTAGAGATCTGAAGAATAAAATTGTGGAATATGATCAAAGTGTTGAGGAAGGAAGCCTTGGGGAAGAAGAGGTTAAGCTGAGAATCGAGGCTACTAGTGAATTGAAAAGATAAAGCTCCTTTCAAGAAACCTTACTAGGTTAGAAGGAAAAGATTAAGTGGTTGAAGGAAAGTGATGCGAATTCCCTCTTTTTCCATGCTTCCATTAATTGGAGGAGGAAAGTGAATGGTATACTTGGTTTGATGATAAATAGGGAATGGGTGGAAGACCTATTACAAGTCAAATAGGAGACCAATGAATTCTTTAATGAGAGATTCAAAACCCAGGGGGAGGTGGTAAGTTTGGTCGAGGTGGAATTTAATTGTCTCTCTGAAGCCCCACGAGATGAACTTGAAAAGGAGTTTATTGAGGATGAAATTAAAAGGGTTGTGTGGGAGTGTGACAATCCAAAAGCCCTAGTCCAGATGGTTATAATATGAAGTTTGTCAAACATTTCTAGAATATGTTGAAGGAGGATATAAAAAAGGTCTTGATAGAGTTTCATCAGGATGGGAAGCTCCCAAGGGGTGCAGATGCTTCATTTATATCCTTGATTCCCAAGAAGGATTGCCTAAGTGGCCTTGAGGATTATAGGCCCATATCCCTAATTAGAGTGATCTAAAAAATTATTTCAAAGGTGTTAGCTCATAGGATCCAAAAGATGCTGCGTAGAATTATTAAAGAATCCCAAACAACGTTCATAAAAGGGAGGCAATTGCTTGAAAGTGTGGTTATAGTCAATGAAGTAATTCAGGAGGCAAGTATTTAAAGCAGAATTTGAAAAGGCATATGATTCTATCAGTTGGCCATTTCTATTATATATGCTTAAGCGCTTTGGTTTTGGGGAGAAATGGATTGGATGAATTCAAAGTTGCCTTTACTCAGCATCTATTTCAGTTTTAGTAAACGAAAGAGCAACAAAGGAGTTTTGTATGAAAAGAGGTTTAAGGAAGAGAGATCCTATGACTCATTTCTTATTTTAAATCATAGATAAAGGGCTAGGAGGGCTAATTAAGAAGGCTTAATATGTTAAACTTCTTTCAAGCATTAAGTTAGACCATGAATTTCAAGTTGTGATCTAACAATATGCGGATGATACCATTTTTATGGTTTTGCCAAAACTTCGAAATGTTTATACCCTTAAGAGTGCTCTAAGATGCTATAAATTAGCATCTGGGCTAAAGATAATCTTTCATAAGATCAGTCTAGGGGAAGGTAGGGGTGAATAGCCAAGATCCTAAATTATGGTGTATTGTCGATGCCATTCTCTTATCTAGGGGTTCCTGTGGAGGCAAATGTGAGATGTAAGCATGTCTGGAAGCCATTTTTAGGCAAAATGCGAGCAAAATTAACTCCATGGAGGCAAAAAACTAGTCCCTAGAGGGAAGATTTACTTGATCAAATCCATCATTTCATCTATACCTCTTTATTTTCTCTTTTTTTACAACATTCCAAAGAAGGTGTCCAAAGCTATTCAGTCTATGTAGAAGAGTTTTTTGTAAGGTGGCACAGGAGAATGTAATAAAGTTGCATGGATTAAATGGGAGTAGGTTTGCAAAGAGAAAAGTCAAGGAAGCCTTGGAATTAAAGATATGGTGGTGTTCAACAAAGCTTTACTGGGTAAATGGCGTTGGAAGGTGCTTCAAGGGGGTAATTCCCTTTGGATCAAAGTATTGAAGGCTAGATATGGGGAGCAGATCAAGAGAGATTTGGAAGTGAGGCAAAGGAATGAAGGGTCTCAATGGTGGAATGATATTCTAAAAGTAACTGCTGAAGTAGGGTGGGATAGTGGTTCTTTGGGAAGGTAAAAACCTTTGTTAGGGATGATCGATGTTTAAATTTTGGGAGGGGGATGGAAGGTAACTGAAGGGCTAAAGTCTATTTTCCCTAGATTGTATGCTTTATCAAATTAGAGAGAGGCGATCATTTCTAATGTCGGGGTTGGTGTGATAATAAATGGTTTTGGAGGCTTAGTTGAAGAAGGAAGCTATTTAGTTGAGAGAAGGAGTGGGTGAGGGAGTTAGAGAAGATTCGAGAAGGGGTTCATATGAGGCGGGATGTGAGGATGGATGTGGTAGGGTGATAATCTGGGAAATTCTAATGAGTATTCTGTAAGGGAGGCATATCGCTTAGCTTGTGGCTCCTTTCAAGGAATGGATTCTCCATTTTTTAAAAGATTATGGAAATCAAAGGCACCTTCAAAGGTGGTGGTTTTTTCTTGGAAGGCAGCGTTGAACAAAATTCCTGCAAAGGTACAATTGGCACAAAGAAATATTATCCCATTTGGAGATGAAAGATGCTCTATTTGTTGTTTGGCACCAAAATCTGTAAATCATTTTCTATTTACGTGTAAGTTTAGTTATCTTGTCTAGATGAATTGCTATAGGTGGCTAGATTATGTATATGTGTTGCCTGCTAATTGTGAAACAAGTTATTAGCACTTACTAGGACAATAGTTCATGAAGGAAACCTTCAACTGAGGTTTTGAGTATTATATAGCTGACTACTATATGAGGTATTTGATTTGCTAGAAATGTGTTAATATTTAAGGGTGAGAACTTCATAGTTGAAAAAGTTTAGCAAAACTCTATCTAAAAAGAGCCTAACGATGGCTCAAGGGGCTTGATAACATATCATTTGTTTCTTATTTTGAATGGTATTCCCAACCCGAATTATATTTTACTAGGATAATGTCTAGGATCAAGTAGATTCTTTCCTAATGTTGTTTGGTACCTAGAAGGGTGTCATCCCTTTTGGTTTCAAGTTCTGTATGTGTGATTTTATGTAAGTTGATACTAGAGTGGGGTTCATTGCATAGTGCTTTGGGTTATGTTTACTTGTAATTTCAGCAACTCCTCACTGTCATTTCTTATGACGTGGGAAGGTTCTTTCTAATGCTGAGTAAAATTTATCTTTTATAAAAAAAAAACAAAATATCACATGAATTATCTTGCATTGTATGTTTTTATTTACATTTATTTTATTTTAAATTGAAAAGTAATTCATATATATTTTTATTTTGAAATAATAAAGTATAAATATTTAAAATATTACAAATTTAGTTTGTTTATTTCAAAAACTTAAATTCATGAGAAATGTATATCATTATATAAATAGAAAAATAATTTTCATAAACTTAAATTCATGAGAAATGTATATCATTATATAAATAGCAAAATAATTTTCATTAATTTTATATTAAAAAAATGATATTACAATAATTTTTATTGAAATTGTTGATGAAAATATCTTTCTATCAAGATGTGTTTTTTTTTTATAGATTTTTTTATGATATGTTACAAAATAATGATCATTAGATACTCACGAATGAAAATGTTATTGTCTGTTTGATCATTATCATCGCTATATAATGTGTGATTCATTTTCAACAATTATATTATGGAATATGATCCATGCATTTGAATTGAAGATGAAATGTTGAAGATGTTAAACAATTATTTCAAAAAGTACAAGGTAAGGCGTCGTATACAAGATTTTTTGTTTTGATAGCTCATGAACTATTTATTATGATATTTTCCGTCAAATTAATTAAGATTGGAAGATTATTCTTCTCACCACAACAATAAGAAAAAAGGGATCTAATTGTAACATTAAAAAAAATCCAATCTCACGCGCTAAATTGGACAGGGTGTCCCTTTCAAAGTTTACACAAAAATTCGCAGCTCTCCACAATACATGGGTTTTGGAAAGTGACATAATTTATAGCCATTAAATTTGGGAAAATGTTCAATCTCCACTACATTTGGGGCCAACAATAGATATATGGACACATTCATGTTACAAGGGAATAATTTCTCTTCCGTGGAAAAAAAGAATGACTGTATGATGTCATCATTTTTTTAAAATCCTAATTTTAAAATAAAATATTATATTAAGAATTATCAAAATACTAGAATTTTATATTATAAAGTTACTTTTGGCTAGTTTTTGAACGGAAAATTTTAAGAGAGGAATTTATTTTATTTAAGAATTTTCAATATTTTGTGAAGAAATATATTGTTTGAATGAAAAATTTTAAATTTTAATAATTTGAAAAAAACTTTTGATTATTTTAAATTTCTTAAAAAAATAAGAATTGTAAATTCTTTAAACTTACGTTTTTCTTTTAATAAAGTTGTCACAATGTTTTTTCTTGACTTGGGTTGAATTTTTTTTTTTTTTGAGATGACATAAGTCAAAAGGATAGTTTTTTAACTAAGTTATGACTATTGTTTAGCTAATTTTAGCCAACATTCTTTCATCATACATCAATCAAGTCTTTTTTGTTAACTTTGGCTGATATAATTTTTTTGTTTATGCACTTTGTATAAATAGATAAAAACTAAGTAACAATAATTAGAATAATTTTATCTCCATTTAAAAAAAAGTTAATTGAATTAGTCATGTTATTTTTGCTTATTATATGTGTTGTGCATGGTGTGTTGAAGACTATATTTATGTACACAATCAAGTAATCAAGTCCATCATGTTGTCATAATTTCACATGAAGTATATGAGCTCGAGTGCCCTAACACATCATTGTGGCCTATTCCACAATATATTAGGAGCTTTCCTAATGACCACATTTGGATCTACACTCTTATGGATGATCTCACCATGTTGTTAAGCTTATGTGTGAGGTATATGAAGCTCCATTGAGCCATACATAGTACTGTGGACTATTCCACATCTATGTAGGAGAGGCACTGAAATTCTAGTGTGCATGTATAGCTCGAGAGCATCAACCACAACATTGTGGCATATTCCATAGTACTATTGGAGGTGCATTGGTGACCTTATTTGAGTCCACAATCTAGTGGTCAATCCCCCCATGTTATCAAAGTTGTGTGTGAGGTATATAGTGTTTTAATGTGTTAGCCATAATACTTTGGCTTATTTCACACTATTAGGAGTGACAATAGGTAAGGGTGGGTACAGGTAGTACCTACTCGCTACCCAACCTGTCATAAATACCCATACCTGTCATAAATACCCATACCTGCTTAAAATCCGTCGGATACCTATTATAAAATATTTATGGGTATCCATGGATTTTTTTAAACAAGATATTATTTCTTTTACATGAAATTTTATCAAACAAATAATTTATGTGTTAAAAAATATAGAAATAAAATTATACTAGTTTCTACAAGATTAATTGGATTAAAAAATATATTAATATAATATATATACAAAATATTTAATATAAATAGAATATTTATTTTACATTAAGGAAATTTTTATAAAACTTAATTCTATGAATTATGCAATTTTCACAAAAAAAGTAATATTGATAACAATGAAATTTGACAAATAAGATTTTAAGTTGATTTATTTTAAAAAAAATATTATCTTCTTTAAATTAAATATGTATCTCATTTTAATTTAGCGGACAATGAATACTTATAGATACGGGTACTATGATACCACTACCCATGCTTGTTAAAGAGCAGATAGAAAAATCAAATATGTACTCACGAGTGATAAATATCCATTTAAAATTACTATATAGATATTTTTACGAGTTTTATTTATGACAGATTTTTTTGCCATCCCTACACACTCTTGTACGAGATGCATTAGAACCTAGTTTTACATGCAAAATTCTAATATATAATTAAGAATTTTTTTTTTTGTCCACAATGATCAAAATCACCATTTGCCAATGTCAGTTAAAAAATTATCGTAACTTATGCTAGCCTAAATAATTGTAATTGACGTCGATTGAAAACAATTCTAAATTCTAACTAATGTTAGTTTAAAATATGCTGAATACCGTTAATTTAAAAAACCTTGACTCACCTATATTTTGGAATTACTAAATACTATTTAATATTAAAAAATTATATCTAGTGAGAATTAAAATACTCTAAATATATAAAAGAATTAATAAATTTGAGTTACCTTATAAAAAAATAAAATTATTTAAATTGAAAGCATTTTAAATTAATATATTTCAATTTTCTTATTAGAAAAAATTTATGTTACAAATACCTATTAAACATACCTTTGACAAAAAAATGCCTATTAAACATTTTTCAGTTTTATTTTTCTTTTTTATCACGTTATTTATATTATAGTTGATAAAATAAATTAAGCTTAATTGACTAGCCCATGGTTGAATAGACTGGACTAAGTCAGAGTAATAAAATTTTAGGTTCATATGAAATTTTAGCAAAATGAGTTGACCTGATTGGTCCAACGTATACGTACCAAGCTAGATTAAAGCAACAAAAATCTAAATTTAATTAGGTCAAGGACTAATTCCTAGCAAGCCACCGAGCATAATTAGAAAAAAAAATGCAACCCTAAAATTTCTATTAGCATTTCTTTGGACACTGGACAAAGGTTAAGCTTAAGGTTGATGAACTAAATATAAAACTATAAGCTCTACATGGTTTCTCATGTGGTTAGTTGGTTGACCCAAAATTAAAAATTATAAATATAATTATATAATTTTAATCACTATATTATTGGTACAAAATATTTATCAATTTTGAAAATGACTAATATAATTATTGAAAAGCATATATAATTACTTTTACATTGTGTTTGCACAGAAAATTTTACAGATACAAAAATTTGAAATCTTTTCCATTAATTCATTTTTTAAATATTTTGTTTAAATAAGGTAATTCAAAATTATTGAATTTTAGTTTTTTTTGGTTGGATAGATATTTCAATTCCTACTAAAATAAAAAAATATTTTATTAAATAACAATAATTAAAAATATTGATTAAATTGTTGTAGCTAATAAAATGAATATTTTAACTTGACCAAAAGTGTAGATCTAAATTTGGTCATTAAAATACTTATAATAGTACCACAAAGTAAGACAAAAAGTATTGTAACTAATATTATCAAATTTTGAACACTAAGAAATTACTTCAATCAATGTTAGCAAAAGAAATCTAAATGAGATATCCTTAAAAAATTTTAAAAACTAGTAAAAACTAATTTTTGCTAACATCAACCAAAAAATAATTTTAATTAATATCAACAAAAAAAATTTAGCCGAAGTCAAGTAAAAAAACTAAGTTGATTTTAGTAAACGAAAAATAAGTTTAAAGAATTTCAAATTCTTACTTTTTTTTAATAAATTTTAAATTCTACAATTTTAAATAATCAAATTATGTTTTAAAATGCTCACAATTTTAAATTATTTTAAAATTTCTCATCCAAATAAAACATTTCATCACAAAGCATTTAAAATTAAAAAATGAAATGAATTACTCTCTTGAAATTTCCTATCAAATACACTAGCGAAATATCCTATTTTAACTACAAATTTCTTTCTCTATTTGGAAAGTTTGGACTCAAAGCTTTGGTTAAGAAATTGAAGTTTAATTTCCCTTGAAATTGGTACACTAATTATATATATCACACACACTTTACCCTAAATAAAATTTTGATGTGTAGGAAGCTTACTTGGATCTCCAAAATAGTAAGATTATATTTTTTAAGTTTTACATGATTTTTTAATTATTTTTATGTATCATTTTTTTTAATGTAAGAGAGAGTTGGGAATGTGATTTATGAAGCAAATTAATGAAAAGGAAATTTAAGTGTTTTTTTTTTTTGGCAAACAAAAGGAAACTTAACTTATATAGATAATAATCCCCTTAATTTTGCTTCAAGTAAAGAAGAATGAGAATGAAGATGATAAGCTTTAATATATGTTTTATGTGATGGGATCTGATGTTAATATACGATATGGTGTGAGTTTACATTTTTCTTTTGTTATACAATCCTATATTTTATATAATATGATATGAACTCTTGCGTAATTTTGTAATGATTTTTAGATTTTATTATCATCTTAAGATTTTTCTTGTAATAGATTTCATCGTGTTGTACGCTATATATGAATATATTAGATTAAAATATTTATATTCAATGTAGTAATTCAAAATATGAGAATATTATTATTAGTTGTTAGTGTGAAATTTAAATTAAATTAATGTTATATCATTTATATTATTGAGAAATAGGAAGTAAATACTATATATATATATGTTATAAAATTAATTAAAGAAAATTAAATAATGTAATTGTAAAATATCGCGTTTCAACAATAATACATGACTGATATTAAAAATCAGAGCCATTAATAATTATAATTAAACACAAACAATAAACAGTTAAGGTTTAGAATAGTTTGAGTTGAAGCAAGTAATCTTTCCAAAGTAAATATTCCTACCTCAGTAATACTATTGAACTATATAATGTGTTTCTTGAACTTTAAAATGTGTTTTTCTTTCAAAATTTGTTAACTCGATAAACATTTTGAGTTTAACAAAAAATCTCCAAACTAATGAATACCACTCCAAAAATTTAGAATTAAAAGATTTTAAAAAAAAAAATTATTTTTCGAGTTGTTTATCTTTTGCACATTCATTCATATATATATATATATATATATATATATATATATATATATATATATATATATATATATATAAAAAAGAGAAAAGGTGAACATTACTTTGTGCACAAAACTGCTCTTGAACGTTATGCAAAGGCAATGCAGGTTGCTAAAAATCCACACGGTTACATGTTAACGTTACTTTGAAAACTGAATTATGAAAAGTGCAACACGTTCTTCCAAAAGTCTCCCGCACATAATATTGCGCACAGTAACATTTGAACGTTGATTTTTTTAAACTTAATTATTAAGTACTATAATAAAGATATTATAGTTTATATATTTTAAATTTTAAAATTAATCAATAATTTCTAGCATTCCTACATTAATTTTAAATTTATAAGTAAAGAAAATAACAAAATATTATACAAGAACTTAACATATTATTTAACAAACAATTTCGTTTTATCATTGAACTAGATTTGTGAGACTGTCATTCATCTTGAGATGATGTCCATTATTGCAACTAATTATATTCAAACATGATAATGTCAACAGATATAACACCTTGAAATATCAAATTTCTAATAAGCAACTTGATTGTCAAAATGTGTAACGTTAGTCGTTACAATAATAACCCATAATAAAATAATGAAGAATTTAAAGAAAATAATAAATTTTGTTTTTGAATACATGAATTTTTACCAAATAAACAAACTATAATCTTCAAATTTGGGTCTCTAGAAAACAAAAACAATTACACGTACATTATGTTCTAAAATCGTTACAAACAAATACTATAAGAAAATTTTTTATTAATGACAAACTGGGTCTTCAAGCCTCTTCAATTTCCAAAACTTTTTCCTGGAGTTCTGAAAACAACACTTTTAATGAGATAATAATCTCAATGAATAAAACAAGTTTTTAAAAAAGATTCGTAAATAGTGTTGTTCTCAGCCGGTGCGGAATCCAGAAAAAATAACCATGGTACCCGTAGTAATAAAAAATATTTTTCTTTATATATAATTATGATTTAACCCAAATAATTTCTACCAATAATAAAAACACGATAAAATAGTTTTTTATACAAACACACAATCTACAAATTATAGTGATACTCATGATCACTCGCTCTCAGTCTACGGTTCCCAGAACCAAGATTTTCAATAGATTCTTCAAAACAGTCTATGAGCTCATATTCCATCCTAGATGGAGGTATCTAACTTTTCCCCATATTAAATGAAGATATCTTATACAACCATTCCAAATGGATGTATATCAAATTTCATCCCCATACCAAATGAAGATATCTCACTCAATTAGCGCAACATAAATAATATAAATTTATACTATTAAAGCGGTACGCTAATACTATTTCATGATTCAAAAACATATATATATACTTTTTAAAAGTCATACCAAGAAGGGTTTTAAAAGTCGTTTTACTCACTTCTTGAAACGAGATCTCACCACTTTAATTTGTTTTCTTCTCCTCCTATATCCCTCATTCTCAACCATAGAATAATCAACTAATTTATGATATTCTGAGAGAACTAGTTTACCCTATATATAATAGCTTGAGGTTGATTTTCCCCTCTCTATATTCTTTATGTCTTTTACAAAAGATTGTTTTTACAGATTCAATTTAAAATAATATCAAATCTTTAATTATTTTATCTTATTTCTATTTTAAAAGAAATATTATCTTAAATCAATTTATCTTTAATCTTTTAGTTATTTAATTGATTCTCATCTAATTATTATCTTCATTTTTTATTTTTTTTTTCTCTATATTATTTTATTTAAATTATAATAATTATTTATTTATTATGTGAGATAATTTTTATTTTAAAAATTTGAAGATGTTACATTTCTTCCCCCTTTCAAGAATTTCGTCCTCGAAATTAACCAACCTAATGTAAAAGAAATAAATTGTAACATTAAAAAGGGTTACTAACATGCTTCTAATTCTAAGGTTAAAATAAAACTATAAATTCTTTTAATATAACAACTAAAATATCAATATATAAATGTAAAAATGAGTCATCACATTATTATGTCACTTAACAACTAATTCAATATTTAAATAATAATATCATTATAGACCATTTCAAATTTTAAGATATGGAAGCAAGATTAGTCTCTAACATTATATAATCAAATTTCAAAATACCAAAACATGGATTTTTAATATATATTTTTCTGCACTACAAATAATCTAAAGTATGTTCAATCATAAACACAAATAGATACTTATAAACAACAATACCAAATATGTTCAATCACGCAATCACAAGTTATACCATCCATATACCAATTCACATTATTTAACAATTGTAAATAAAATATTTTATAGCAACTAAAACTGCCATTACAAAATTTTAATTATTACAACAGTAAACACTCACTAAAAACTCAAATAGTTCCACACACCAAGAATTTTAAGATATTATCGCTCTAGCGACACCTCTCCCTTTTGCTAGCCACTTTTTAGTTCCATGAATATGCAAACAAATCCCTAGATATTGGGTTGATCAAGTCTAATATCCAAAAAGATTAGTATACACACCATCCCTTAGATATTAGGTTGATCACTCCCAATATCTAAGAGATTAGCATGTCACACTAACGGTTCCAACAAGCAGTCCTACAAACCCAAATTTGATTTTTTTTTGAAAAAAAAAAAAAGACAAACCCACTTCCACAGTCCAAGTAAGATTGAACTGCTCTGATACCATAATGTAACGTCCGTCGTTATACTAATAACCCATAATAAAATAATGAAGAATTTAAAGCAAATAATAAATTTTGTATTTGAAAATACATGAATTCTTACATAATAAAAAAACTATAATCCTCAAATTTGGGTCTCTAGAAAACGAAAACAATTACAAGTACATTATATTCTAAAATCGTTACAAACAAATACTAGAAGAAAATTTTTTATTAATGACAAACTAGGTCTTCAAACCTCTTCAATTTCCAAAACTTTTCCCTGGAACTCTGAAAACAACACTTTTAATGAGATAATAATCTCAGTGAATAAAACAAGTTTTTAAAAGAGGTTCGCAAATAGTGTTGCTCTCAACTGGTACGAAATCCGGAAAAACAATCATGGTACCCCCAGTAATAAAAAGTATTTTTCTTTATATATAATTATGATTTAACCCAAATAATTTTTAGCAATAATAAAAACACGATAAAATAGTTTTTTATACAAACACATAATCTACAAATTATAGTGATACTCATGATCATTCGCTCTTAGTCTACGATTCCCAGAACCAAGGTTTTCAGTAGATTCTTCAAAACAGCCTATGAGCTCATATTCCATACAATAACGTCTCATTGCCTTCTCCACGCTATTATGGAGGTATCCAGAATCTCTTCTCTATCCTGGATGGAGGTATCTAAAACCTCTTCCCCATATTAAACGGAGGTATTTTATACAACCATTCCAAATGGATGTATATCAAATTTCATCCTCATTCCAAATAGAGATATCTCACTCAATTAGCGCAACATAAACAATATAAATTTATACTATTAAAGCAGTATGCTAATACTATTTCATGATTCAAATATATATACACACACACACACTTTTTAAAAGCCATACCATGGACGGTTTTAAAAGTCGTTTTACTCACCTCTTGAAGCGAGATCTTACCACTTTAATTTGTTTTCTTCTCCTCCTATGTTCCTCATTCTTAACCATAGAATAATCAACTAATCTATGATATTCTGAGAGAACTAGTTTACCCTATATATAATAGCTTGGAGTTGATTTTCCCCTCTTTGTATTTTTTATCTCTTTTACAAAAGATTGGTTTTACAGATTAAATTTAAAATAATATCAAATCTTTAATTATTTTATCTTATTTTTATTTTTTGAAAGAAATATTATCTTAAATCAATTTATCTTTAATCTTTTAGTTATTTAATTGATTCTCATATAATTATTATCTTCTTTTTTTATTTTTTTTCTCTATATTATTTTATTTAAATTATAATAATTATTTATTTATTATGTGAGATAATTTTTATTTTAAAATTTTGAGGATGTTACAAAATGCATCAAAATTGGAGGTATAGGTTTATTCAATAGAGGTAAATCACATAATAAATTTTTTAGAAATTTAGTCTCACTACTAGTAGTATCTAGGGCAATTATTTCAGCTTTTATAGTAGAAGGAGAAATAATAGTTTTAGCAAATTTTCAAGCTATAGCACCTTCAGCTAAAGTAAAGACATAACCACTAATTGATTTAGTTTTATTAGAATAAAAAATCCAATTTGCATCACAAAAACCTTCAATTACACCAGGATAACAAGTATATTGAGTGTCATGGTTAGTAGTTCCTTTAAAATATCTAAATATCCTTTCTAGAGCATCCAACGTGAATGATTAGGATTATGAGTATATCTTCCTAATCTACTCACCGCATATGCAATGTATGATCTAAAATAATTTGACAAATGTGATAAAGACTTGTCACGGTCAATGTCAAACAACTAATTTTTCCCAAATTTTGCAATATAGGGATTAACATAGGCCATCTCTCAAGGATAAATTCATATATGATTTAAATTTTATCAATAACAAAAAAAAAATGATTAGAGGTTTTTTTTCAGAATTGAAAAGAAACTTATAGAGTAAGAAATCAAATTGAAAACAAATTCAAAGAAAGAAACAACGATCCGAGGTTCCTAGCGAAGTGCTTGAGTAATAACAATTCTAATATATTCATGCGAAATTGCATCAACACACAATAATAATTCAATCAAACTGGATCGTGATCGCAATCTCAAGATTCTCATTAGTTTTCATAAATCTAATCAGTTGAATTAGGTTCTCAATTGAGTTTCTAACCTCTTGCAATTCAAATCGATCAATCTGAATTGATCTGTAACCAATTCGTATCAAAATCTAATTCAAATTCTATACAAATTGGAGAGGAAAGAGAGCATTAGAATGCAAGATTCGCAAGAAAAAAAGCACAAAATATCAAAATTCATACTTTTACCGCGCAATCGGATTAGAGACCTCAAATCGATTCAGAAATTAGTCTTCCATGGAGATCTCCATAGAAGCTTGCGTGAGAAGCTAGAGAGTGGAGGAGAGAAAACATGCAAGAGAAGAAAACTCAAATCTGAAACTCTAAATAAAAAAATGGCAAAAGTTGTTACAAGATGAGAGACTTTTATAATGTCTCCCTAAAACTTCTAAAGGAAGCTATCTAAAACTTCTAAAGGAAACTATAAAAAAATAAACTAAGGGTCCAAAAAAAAAATCTAAACTAAGGGTCCAAAATAAAACTAAAGATTACAATTAGAAAAAATTACAAAAATACAAAATATGAAAATACGAAAAAAAAATACAAAAATACAAAAGTCAAGTGTTTTTGTCATATCTTTTTGTGTAATTAACCAAATTTAGTTATGCTTATTGTTTTAGAAAGTAGACATTTGAAACTAAAATTTAGACTCAAGAATCATGTAAAGATGTTAAGAATATATTGAGTATTTGAGTTAGAAGTTGAGTTTCCCATCCAGTACTCGAAACATAATCCATATGTTGTGAGCCCTATAAGGTAACCTATATGACCTTATTAGGCTTTGTGTTCTTCATGAATATTGTAGTCCTCGATGTTATCTTTCCAATAGAGTTGGAATAATGTAAAATGAATGTATAAAACTCAAGTTATGAGTAAACTAGTGAGTAAAAGTCAAGTTGTCAGATTGGGGTTAACAACTGCTGATTTGTAATTTTTAAAAATAGTAAATGATAAAACTGACTTTGGAAATCAACATAAAAACTTTGGGTAATTGTATTGTATTTCTAAGAAAATATATACCACTCTCATATCATTAGTACAACTATAAATATTGTATTTAGACTATATGATGCAATAAAAGAGTAAGATAAGAAGAGATAATGTGAATTGTAATGATTTTCATTGTTATGGTGTGCAATATTAATATTGATTACAATTGAGCGTATAATGTGTTGATGATTGATGATAGTCTGCGTCTGCTGATAATGTGTCATCCCAGTTGCGGTTGGGGTTAGTTATGATGATGCTATTAGAATATTGTGATATATCTTATATTTGTGAGTGTGGTGAATTATCGAATGTTTGAAAGTTGATTGAGGTGTTTGAATTTAGGCTTTGTTCCACTGTGTGATATTGATGTTGAGTTGAACTACACGTATAGTGTGTTGATGATGATGGTCAAGGTATGTCTGATGATGTATCATCCCATCTACGGTTGGGGGTGGATTATGATGATGTTATTAGATTATTGTGATGTATCTTATAATTATGGGTGTGGTGAATGATTGAATGTTTGAAAGTTGATTGAGGTGTATGAATTGAGGCTTTGTTCCACTGTGTGATATTAATGTTGATTTGAATTAGACGTATAATGTGTTGATGATGATGGTCAAGGTATGCTTGATGAGGTGTCATCCCAGTTACAATTAGGGGTGGTATGCAATGACTCAATTAGATATTGATATTGTGATTTACGTTGATGATGATGGCCAGAATGTGCCTAACGATGTGCCATCCCAACTGTTGTTAGGGGTGGAGTGTGATGACATGATTAAATGTTGACATTATGATTTATATTGTGGATGGCATGATGTATGAATATGACAGTCAAAGAAATTTTGTAAGGATCGCCTATTATGTGCTGCTCTAGACAGGTCCTCTTGGGTTGTTTTGCATTATACGGTTGTACCTATGTGTTACTGACATAGAAGATGATTCACTTTAGGTGGACCTATAGTGAGATGGTTGTACATACGTGTTGTTAGTATAGAAGATGGTCGCTTCGGACATGTACCTGAGACAGCATGCATAAGTGTGAGAGTTGGAAAATTTTTGTAAAGACTGTCCATTGTGTAGTGCTCTGAACTAGATCTTCTTTGGTTGTTTTGCATTGTATGATTATACATGCGTGTTGTTGGCGTAAAAGATGATTCACTTTAGGTGGACCTATGGTGAGATGGTTGTACCTACGTGTTACTAATGTAAAAAATGACTGCTTCGGACGTGTACCTGAGAGAACATGTATAAGCATCATTAATATGAACAAATTTATGTGTAAGGATGTATAATCTGTCATTGGTGTTTTCATCATGTATACAAATTATTTAAAGTTTCATTATGAGTTTCATTAATTGGGAATCTAGTAAAGACAACTTTTAAAGCCTAACATATTTACTTATATGTCTATGTTTATTATATCATTGTTTTGGAAAATAAGTGTATATTGAGTGATTGAATTCTTTTACCTACATGTCAAATCTAGTATTTAAATGGATAAATTTCTATTATTTTATAATTAAAGAATAAATTGTTTGGGGGTAGAAGGGTGTCACAAAAAACACAAGCAAAATCAATTAAAACTCTAATAGTAGCGACTTTAGAAACAGGAGAATATGTATCAAAGAAATCCACACCTTCTACTTTTTTATAACCAATAACAACAAGTCTTGCTTTAAACTTTTCTATAGAACCGCCAGTTCTTAATTTTTTTATTAAAAACCCATTTACAAACTATACTTTTACAACTAGGAAGAAAGTCAGTTAAAAACCAAGCTTTATTTACTTTAAGAGAATTCAATTCATCATTAATGACTTCTTTCCAAAATAGTGCATCAACAGATCTCATGGTCTCACTATAAGTTTTAGTATCATCTTCAAGTAAGAAAGAACAAAATTCAAACAAAAAACTTTAACTTTCCTAGGCCTTTTACTTTTTATGGGTTCAACATTTTGTAAGTGTTACCATTAGAAGGTATAACAGTACTAGTAGTATCTTCAAGGGAATTTTTTTTTTAAAGAAAACAACATCACTAGATTCCATAATTATATTATTAGAAATACCAGAGACTTCAAAGTTAATAACTAAAATCTATAAGTAATATATCCAAGAAAAACACAATCGACAGTCTTAGGACCAATTTTCCTTTTTGTTTTTTTATTTTTCAAGAATTCATAAGGGTTTTATTTAAATTTTTATAAGGAATTCTATCTAAAATATGATATGTAGGAAAAAGAGTTTCCCCCACAAGTTATCAAGCAAACTAGAACTTATAAACATAACATTTATCATGTCTCACAGAGTATAATTTTTTCTTTCAGCAATATCATGTGATTGAAGAGCATAGGATTTAGTAACTCCATGACTAATACGGTGTGACTCAAAAAATTCACTCATTTCATTAGAGACATATTCTCCATCTCTATTAGAACAAAGAATTTTAATTTTCTTTTCTAATTGATTTTCAACCTCCGTTTTATAGACCTTTAATTTATCAAATAACTCACTTTTATGAATTATTAAAGACACAACAATATTTTGAAAAGTCATCAATAAAAGTAATAAAATATTTCTTTCCACCATGAGGTAACACACCATTACTATCACATATATCACTATGAATAAGTTCAAGCAAGCAAGTTTCCTTTTGAATAGAATTTTGAAATGATTTTCTAGGTTGTTTAACTTGAACACAAACTTCATATTTTTGTTTAAATTCACTAAAAGATTAAAATCAAGAGTCATCATCCTTCAAATAGAGTTTAAATTAATAGGCCCAAGTCTACCATGCCAAATATCACAACATTCAACATTTAAAATAGAAAATGAAGACATGCTAAAATATTTATTAGTAAAAGATGACAAGAGGTTAAGTTTAAACAAATCATCACAAATATAAACTTTGCCAATAAAAGAACCATGTCATGAAATTACAACTCTATTAGATACAAAAACAATTTTAAATCCTTGTTGAATGAGCAAAGATCAATTTTTTTCTAATACAAAACAAGACAATTTCCAGAAGATAATTCTAGTGTGTCTTGGCCTAGATCAATAACGTGTGGTAAGCTCCCATTCCTCATGCTCACAAATCATGTGACACATTTTTAATATGAAGAGAATAATTCTTTATTAGCATGAACATGAACACTAGAGTCAATCCACCAATCATTTGAGTTATGACATAATACTTGTTTAATGGGAAATCCGAGCTAGCATTAATAGTAACAACATTAGTCTGAGGTTGAAAAGATGATTTAAGTTCAAATCCTTTTTTTTACGTTGACGACGACGATGAACACAATCCATAGCAAAATGATTGTTCATCCCAGAAGCAAACAAAAACAACTCATTTCCTTGAATTTTACTCTTTGATTTATTGTTGTTATTAAAAGCCTTATTTTTATTTTTTGAGAAATGGGAGCTTTGACCAAATTTGTTTTTATTAAATCCAGATTTTTTAAAAAAGTTTGGTGTAGACTTATTAGAATTTTCCACTAAGTGAGCCTTAGCTTGAAAAACAAGCTTTTGAGAATCCTTTTGTGAAAGACAAATAATGCTTATATTCAATTTGCAAAGAAACCCACAAATAATCTAAATTAAAATAATTAGGTTTATGCTTTAGGCTTCTTGCAAATTCACACCAAGAAGGAGGTAATTTGGAAATTAAAAGACTAACAAGCATGATGTCAAGAAAAAAAATTTCTTTTATTTTCATATCATAAATAATGGTCCGAAAAAGGTTTTCCATATTCCATTTGAAAATAAATCATTCTTTCACAAGAGTATCATCTTAAACCTTTTTTGGCAGAACCATATTTTAGTTCAAGAACATCCCATAACTCTAGAGTAATTTTTGTATGACAAAAGATTTTGTAGATATTATTAGTAAGAGCATTAAGAATACGACCATAACATAAAATAACTTTGTCACTAGAAACACCATCAAAAGCACTAACTTTGGCCAAAACATCATTAGAAGAACTATCTTTACTCAAAAGACTATCAAAATATTTATTTTTTTTTCATTTGAAATGACAAAAAATAAACTCAACTTAGTAAGCCAAAATTTGATTTGTTGTGTCAGCCTAAAATGTTCTCACATTAGAATTTTCAAGTTTACTAGATAAGGATTTTAATATATCCATTTCAAACTTGTTGAAATAGACAAAAGACTTTGCTTAAGATTGTTATAAAATTAATTAAAAAAAATTAGATATGTAATTGTCAAATGTCACGTTTCAACAATAATACACAACATATATTAAAATAAGAGCAATCAATGATTATAATTAAAAACAAACAGTAAATGAACTCAGGTTTAGAGTAGTCTGGGTTGAAGTACACAAAACACTGTCCTTAAAGAGTAAATACCCACACTGCAATGATACATTTGAACTTTATATGGTATTCCTCTCTCAAGATACGCTAATCTAATAAATCTTTGAGTGCAACAAATAATCCAAAAGCCAATGAGAGGTTTTAAAGAGAGGAAATTGTTTTTCAAATTGTCTGTATTTTTTCTTATGGACCATACATACATATATAATAGAGAGAAAAATTGAACGTTACTCTGTGCACAAACGGCTCATGAACATTATGCAAAGGCAGTGCACGTTGCTAAAAATTCCGCACGATTACATGTTAACATTACTTTGAAAACTGAATTAAGAAAAAGGAATATTGCGCAACACACTTACATGCTAAAAACTAAATCAAGCAAAAGGAATTATTCACACAAAATATTGCGCACAATAACAGTTGAACATTAATTTTTTAAAATTTAATTATTGAGTACTATAATAAAGATATTATAGTTTACATATTTTAAAATTAATCAATAATTTTTAGCTTTTATATATATATATGGAGAAGATTTATTTACTCTAAGAGTAAGTATAAAAGACTTAGTTGTCTTCCTATTAATTTATTTTCTTAAAATCTAATAGTTATAATAAGTAACTAATCTTAACCATTAGATTTTACAAAAATGAAAGGCGAGGATGAATAGTAAATCTTTCATACTTACTCTTAGAGTAAGTGGATCTCCATCCATATCGAGAATTGTGGTGAGTTGAAAAATTAATTATTAGGTCACCATTAAATTGATTTTGATCCAACAGCCATCTTAAAAATACGATAATGTGTCATAGGTTGATAAAAAAAATGGTTGGATTGACTCACATTATAACTTTAACAATGATTAATAAAATTAACCTTTTTCGGTTGATGTTTGGTGGATTTTATTTTATTTTTTAGTTCTTAAAAAGAGTTTTGAAAAATAGTTTTCAAGAATTATTGTTTTGTGGAAGAAAAGAAAATAAATTATTTGATAGATGTTATTTTTTTATAGGGCAAATGTCAGCGGTTAATATGTTAGGTTTTGTTAGTAGAGGAATTAAGTTTGGTAAATCTCTCTTCTTTCCTACATGTGAATTTTGTCACTATACTATAATTATAACTCCTGTTTGGTAAGTTTTGTTTGAAAACTATTTTGTATATGTGAAAATGAAAAAACTTGTTCATATTTATGGAAACATCGTTAATAAAAAACAAAAAAACAACTTATTCTTCTTGTACTTTGAATTTTCAAAATAAAAATATAAAACTAAAAAGTAAAAATACTTATAGTTAGTGTTTTTTTTACAACAGTTTTATAAAACTATTTTTTATATTTTAGTATTTAAAAACTAAAAAAATCGTTTAGTTATTGTTTTCTTAAAACAATTTTCCAAAACTGATTTTTTAATTTTTAAAACTAAGAAACAAGAACAACTATAAGGGCTTGATTGATTTGGTTTTGTTTTTTAGTTTTTGAAAAGAGTTTTCAAAAATATTTTTTAAAAATTGTTTTCGGGAAGAAAAGAAAAAAAAAACTTGTTTGGCAAGTGATATTTGAAAATTGTTTTGAAGATGTAAAAATGGAAAAACTTGTTAATGTTTATTAGAATTTCATTAATGAAAAGTAAAAAACAACATATTCTGATTGTATTTTGAGTTTTCAAAACAAAAACTGAGAACTGAAAAACAAAACTACTTTCAGTTGTTCCAGTTTTTTAGTTCATAAAAAGTAAAAAATCAGAACTGTTTTCGAAAACTGTTTTCATAAAACACTACACAAACAAGTTTTTTAGTTTTTAAAAACTAAATTACTGATAATAGTTTTATAAAACTATTGCCAAACAAGCACTAAGTAATTTTGCTTTTCAATTTTCTATTTTTGTTTTGAAAACTCAAAATATAATAAGAAGATGTTGTTTTTTGTTTTTTATTAATGAAATTTTAATAAACATGAATAAGTTTTTTTTTTTATTTTCACATCTTTAAACCGATTTTCAAATAACACTTACCAAATAATTTTTCTTTTTCTTTTCTTCCAAAAATCAATTTTTCAAAAAAAAAAATTTAAAAACTCTTTTTAAAACTAAAAAACAAAACTAAATCAATTAAGTTATTATTCTCTTTTTTTAGTTTTTAAAAAAATTAAAAATTAAATTATTTTTAAAAACTATTTTAAAAAATACTAACTAAACAAAATTTTTAAATATTTAAACATAAAAATATTAAAAACAATTTTATAAAATTATTTTCAATGCACTAAATTTGTGGGACTACTTCGGAGGTTTTTTAAGGATAAAAAATCCTAAGTATATGACGGTTACAAAAATCATGTAGTTTGTAAAAAAAATGTAGTTACGTACATAATATGGACATATGATGTAAAAATATAATAATATTTTATTTTTTAAACTATTACTGATTTATTAATCCACAGTGAGGATATCATCCCCAACTCGATACTAATTATTTTTACTTCATATTTTTCAAACACTCAAGTTAATTAATTCTTAATAGTTTACAAGTCTTATTAGTCAATTTGTGTGTAAATTTTTTTTTTAATAAATTTTGAATAAATTTGATAGACTATATGTAAAATTCTGTAAACATTCGAGTCTACTAACAAATCATTAAATTAATTTTATTTTTTTACACATTTAGAAGTATTCAACATACTTTTATTTAATATATTTTTAAATCGAAAAATATTCACCTTTTAAAACAGTGGCGCATCTTGACAAAAACATTTGAGGATGTCAAAATAAATTTAATTTAATATAAATTTTATTTAAATATAAGCTTAAGTAAGTTTTTAGTCCTAAAGTTTGACCAAAAATAATTTTTGTCCTTGAAATTCAAAAATACTTTTTTTAGTCTCTGATTTACTTTTAGTCTTTCTTTTTCAGTTAATGCCTTTAAAAAATTGTTTACAGAGAACACATTTTTGTACTTGTGTATCAGTCTCTTTCTCAACCCTAACTCCCTCAATCTTCAATTTTACATCCAACACAGCAAATACATCAAAGCTTCTAAATGGATAACGTTAATACAAAAAAAAATTAAATACAAAAAAAAAAAATTAATGTTAGGGATTAAAAAAATATTTTTGAATTTCAAATACCAAAAGTGATTTTTGGTGAAACTTTAGAGTAAAAAAACTTATGTAAGCTTAAATATAATTTTTATTTTTTATTTAAAATAGAGATTTTATTTTTCTTATTTTTTAAAATTTAAGGTATCAAATATTTACAAATTAACTTAATATGATTTAAACTCAACAACACATTAACGTGACATGATTTTCATTTTATCATCAATGTCAACTTGTTAATAATCAACAATTTGGTGGAATGATCAAAATTGAGAAATATACAAATTGAAAATTTTGTAAATTTTTGATAATATGAGATAAGCAATGTAAAATTTTGAAAAATAAAAAGATCAAAATTGCATTGAAGCTAGCTAAATTTTTTTATCCTGGGTAATATTCAGTGTTTTCTACATTACTTCTGACAAGTACACCAGTCATGTATACTTGAAAGATCATTTAAAATTTCAATCATTCCTTTATAAAACAAAGAAAACTTAAATAAATAAGTTGAGTTGAAAAATAAATTATAATTTTGTGATTTTCAATAAATATTGATAATGGTGCAAGATGACCAAGAGTTTGATTTACTTCACAATGCTTGTCATTACTAATTCTTACCTAAATTCATTCATCTAATTCTGGAATTGTTAAAAGTTTCTTTATCATAATTCCTTAGCAATAGAGAAATAAATTATTGAAGTTTCTCTCTAATTCCTTAGCAAGAATTATTTCAATAATTTGATTAGCACAGAACAATTATTAAATCAAACATACAGATCTTACCCTTATTTCTAAGCATAGTTATTATATGATGCACTTCCTGGTTCTTTAATTTCATGAAAATCTTTCGATAATAGAAATTAAATAGATCACATTATAAGTTGATCAGACAAATAACAAGCATTAAACACAAGGAAGATTCAAAATAGGTAAATAAAACTCAAATAAAAGTGAAAGTAAATTACAAAGTATTAATCATGGTCTCAACCCTTGATAATCTTGCTTAGGTACCTTCCACCATGAAGTATTTACAAGGGTAAGAGAGGTGGGGAAATAAGAGAAGAGAAAAGGTGAGTATAAGAAATTTTGAGGGATTTTTGGGATGATTCTCTCTCCTTCCTCACACTCCTATTTATAGACTTCTCCCAAGCAAATTCTTTCAGCGAATTTCAATGATTTCCAGCTATTCTTGAGGATTTCACTTAATGAAAATTGATTCACTAAGTGGCCTCTAAAGTTTGATTCTCCTTGTGGTTTAGGGAATTTTAGTTTGAATCAATGACTTTTTTCGGTCCACTGACATTATTGGTTGATATTTGACATGCTACCCTACAATTCACATGAAACAGTGTTGAAATTCATTTGTTAGCATCATATCATTTCTTTCTGTTCCTTATTTCATGGTGATTCAGATTCAATCCATTAACATAGTGAATCAAAGGTTAAATGCACAATTTTCACATTCTTTTCAAAACAAACTTGTTATCAAATATTTTTTATTTTTATGATAAAGTTGGACTATACAAAGTATTTTTTTAATTTTGGTCAGATAAGTGTAATAAAGATATAAATTTTTAGATAAAACAAACACTTATCACATAGCCAAAATTTTAAGTCTAAAGATAACATTAAAATCATATAAAGAACATAGAAAAGTCTAATGTGACTTTTTGATAAATCACATCACAAGGTATTTTAAATATAATTAATTAAAAACTTTTGTTAGATTTATTATATAATAATAATAATATAACAAACTTAAAAAAACTTAGACTTGGAGAGGCTCAGATATTATGTATGGTATAAGTACAAACAAGTCCAAGCATTTTAAATATTAAAAATGTATAGATTTTCTAGTTTGAACTCATTTATTTTTTTAGAGAAAATAAATTAATAATTTGTAACTATAAAATTCTCAAAATACACCCTAACTTGTCAATTTACTCTTTCTAAAGTTTACGTGGATTTAAATTAGCAAATCCTTATAATTATAAAGTTTGCAAACTTACATCTACTTATGTTTTAAAAAAAGTAAGTTAGAAAACTATATCTATACATTTATTTAAATACAGTCGAGACATAAATTACTAACTTTTTACTGTAAAATAACACAGGTGTAAATAAATAAATATCTCTAAAATTAATATTTATTAATTATATTTATTATTTGATACCTCAATACATATAATTGTAAAAAAAATTTGGGGGACCATGACTCCCCTTATTCCTTAGAAGGTTCATAATTGCTTAGAAAATCAAATATTTGTTTGCCAACAACACCAAACATAGCTCAAAATGTTCTATCATTAATTACTATCATTTTTATAATTATTATCTAATAGTGATTCATTGTTAGACTTAATCATTAATGTATTGTGAAATTTATGATTTATTATTTTGATTTATTGTGTTATTGAAATGTTTAATTTATGTGTTTATAAATATTTTATTATTTTAATATAAATTAAACTCTTATAAATTTATGATCCAAGTTCATGAGTCAAATTTCTGGAACTATCATGAGTTTATGGAAATTCTCAAATTTAATAACTTTGTTACTTAAAATGACTAATCCGTACCAAATAAACCCTAAATCATAGATTGAGATAAAAATATGATATTATTTAAATGAGAAAATAAGTTATATATTACCGTATAATAATTTTTTATTGTAATTCAATAATAAACCATATTGATAAGTTTATTGATTTTATAATAATTATTTTAAAAATTATACAACAATATTTTTTATTTATTAGTAATATGTAATTGTTTTATATTATCATGATCCTTAAATTTTATTTAAATTATTATTAAAAATGTAACTAATTAATTTTAATATCTTTAAAAGAAAAAAGTTCTAATTCATTTTTATTTATTATCTCTAAAATTATTTTTAAACTTATATTAATTGTTTAGATTTCTTATATATTTACAAGTACACATCACTACATCAGAGAGCAACCGACAGAGAGAATAAAAAAATTATATATGTTTTGACGAAAAGAAAAGTAAATGGTTTGAGTGCAAAAAGTTTGGTTTTAACGTGTTATTAATTTACAGGGCACAGGTCCACGTCGAAGTTATTACTACCAGAAAGCACTATGAGAATATGAATTGACAATTATTTCTTAGGGCATCTTGGATGATATGTGAATATGTGATAGTGGAGTGGATGGATGAAACTGTATGTTGATGTGCAGAAAATTCTTGAGTGATAACAGTAAATATTAAAAATTGAAAAGGATTTGAAGCATAGATGGTACCTTGAGGAAGCTTTATTTTTTGGTG
This sequence comes from Psophocarpus tetragonolobus, assembly GCA_037954015.1. Classification (NCBI taxonomy): domain Eukaryota; kingdom Viridiplantae; phylum Streptophyta; class Magnoliopsida; order Fabales; family Fabaceae; genus Psophocarpus; species Psophocarpus tetragonolobus. The sequence goes on from CM075692.1 coordinate 18,214,534, forward strand.
TGAAACTTGAATGTAAAAGGAGTTTTGTATGGGACCACCACTATGATATGTAATGCAAACCATTAATTTCTGCCCTTGGTTGTGGGAGGGGTCCAAAGTTTTCATTCCATTATTAATGTTTGGTTGCCAAGTTCGGTCAATGGAATAGGAATACCCTATAACACTTCTCTTACTTTACATCACTGTGATCCTCATTCCTCAGCTGTGACTAAAGTCCATAAGGATTCAGTGTCCTCTACACTACTCTACTTTAAACTTTATACCTTATTAGCTCATTGACTGCAGTAAAAAATTAAGAAAAACGAGAGTGGGAGATGAAAACTTTTGTTATTGCTTATGCTAATCAAGCAGTGTTGAGGTTTTTCTCACATAATAAAATTAAGGATATGGGGTTCTGACTATTTTATATTTATAATATTTTAATATGTACAACCATACATCCTTGTACTTTTACACATGCATGATGCATGAACATGAACACCAACACGTTATGGATTAAACATAACGATATCACAATGTTGACCGATTAGTTTTTCAATCATTATCGGTACGTACGTACAGATGGGGGAATTTTTCTATGAATGTATATATCTACGTACATGTAGTTAACGAGGTCAGATCCATTGTACTGATGACATTTTCACTGGATAGAATCATAGCCATTAAAAATATTTATTTTATTTTGTAGAAAATGGTATAAGCTATAACATATTTGATTCACTTTTATTTTTTTAAAAAAGGTACGTTCTTTCAAGAATTCATGCATATTTTTCTTTGTAATGTTCAAAGGTGTGTATATATATCTTGAAAAAGAAATCAACACTTTGTGAGAACAGACTGCAATCAAAATCAGCTACGTATATTTGATTCACAGTTTCATGAAAAACTTTAAAAAATGAATGAACACTGGAGTATTCTTCTAGTTCTCCAATGTCCATATTTGTTTTTTCTTCTTTTGAGTGAGACGCAGCGCGCAGAGGCAGATAAACGAAGCAATAGTGAATATGTTGTAGCGGTTCCCTCTCTGGTTAGATAGAACCTCCAACAAAGACGATGAGAAGGTGAATGGATTTGCATCTTGTTGGGTTCCTGGCTGATTGACTCAAGTGGGTTTATATTTTTAAAAAATTACCCATACGAGTCTCTTTTATAAAATATTACTGGGTCTGGTTTTGTAGTTGACTCGGTCAAACCGCAACTCCGAATTGCGATTTCGTTGGCACGTCAGCAACGTGATTACGTGGAAGCCAGTGTGACAAAAATGAGTATGAAACCGCAAGTGGGAATTGCGGTTTGACTGGTCTTTGACCACACCGCCTTGTTGTCCAATGGGTAAAAAAACACAGAGAAAACGATGCCTGTAAAACCGCAAGTCAAAGTTGCGGTTTGACTGGGGTTTAACTGGCCCCTTTTACCCAATAGTTACAAAAAAAATACAAATTTCTACTCAAATAAAACCGCAAGTGACATTTGCTGTTTGTAGTAAATATTATTTTTTACAATTTTCGGAAGGAGGTTTGGGTTGATAGTTTGTATTGGCGATGGTGCATAATGATAATGTTCACACTTGCGCACTAATATCGAAGCGTGCCACTACTTCTTTTACCCCACCTCAACTTTCAACATCGAAATGGTGTCTCACGAAAGCTTCTACATTCTTCTTGACATTCATCTTTCTCATGCTAATCTCTACCTTAATTTTTTTAATCATGTCTATAATTTTTTTCTTCTATAGATCATATGTGTTTTGTTATTGTAGGTAATCATGTTCGAGTTTAGCGACAGGATTTAAATTTATAATTAAGTTGGAACAATATGTGATGAGTTCATCCACGGTAGCAATTTGTTTATAATGGATTGAAATGCACTAAAATTGTAGTTTTCATTATAAAAAAATTAATTTACACTTATTATAAATGATAATTAACGTAATTCCTTTTATTTAAAAAAAATTATTTTAATTACTCTCCATTTAACAGATGTTGAGTTAGTTATTAGACAATTTTCAATACTTTACCTAAAAATTTTTTGTATAACTCAACGGCTCCAAAAATTTTAATAAATGATAATGAACATATATTTACTACAAATCGTAGTTCGCACTTGCGTTTTATGGTAAAAATAATATTTAATTCAAACCGCAGATGCTACTTGTGGTTTTATGTGAGTAGAAATTCGTATTTTTTTTCCAACTGTTGGGTAAAGGGGGCCAGTTAAACCTCAGTCAAACCGCAACTCTGACTTGCTGTTTTACAGACATCATTTTCTGTGTTTTTTTACCCATTGGACAACAAGGCGAGGTGGTCAAAGAACAGTCAAAAACCGCAATTCCCACTTGCGGTTTTATACTCATTTTTGCCACGCTGGCTTCCACGTAATCACGTTGCTGACGTGGCAACGAAACTGCAATTCGGAATTGCGGTTTGACCGAGTCAACTACAAAAACAGACTCATGCTGGTAATATTTTATAAAAGAGACCCATATTGGTAATTTTTTTAAAAAATAAACCCACTTGAGTCAATCAGTCTTCCTTTCCTCAGGTTATCATATGACCCACTAAGTACAGAAAACATCAACTACTGTAATTAAGCAGACTCGTTTCCACTCAGAAGACACCTGTCATCATATGATTTCTGTTTCCAAAACCACCTGCACCATTTCAATGTCTACAGAAAAAAGGAAAGAAAAAAAAACTTTAAATAGTTCTGAAAATTAAAATGACTATAAATTGATATATTAAAAATGAAAAAATGGTAAAAGTTAATATATTAAAAACTTATTTCACTCTTTTATATATCTATACTATTAATAAAGAAAATTTCTCTTTTGATTTTCATTTTTTAAAATACCTATTTTACTTACATATTTAAAAATAAACTACTTTATCATAAAAGAAATTCAAACCTGCAATCTTTTTGTCACTAAAAGTAAACTGTCACTAGATAACCTTATAACCTTTAAAACATTTATATCCAACAGATTTAATTGTCTTGTTATTTATAATCAATAATTTATAATATTATATTATATATCCTGTATTATATTATATAATGGAATATTCACATTTTTAATTATTTTATCCTTCTAAACATTTTATGACTTTTTTCGCTCTTACAAATATAAGTTTTGTTAATAAATGTATACCTTTGATTATTAATATTTTAATGAAAATGTAAATACATAGGCAAAACAACATTTTAAATTTTATTCAAATTTTTTTCTCTTCGTAATTTTATCAAATTCATTACAAATGTCATAAACAAAGAAATATACAAATTAACAAAATATATTCTATCATGTTATATGCAAAATGACATGTGAATTATTCATATTTTATCATGTTATTACAACAAATATTAAATTAAAATCCTATATTTATTATAATATATTAAAATAGATATGTGAGTGTCTGTTCCTATGCTAGTATAAAAGGAAAGTTAACTTGTTTAAAATTAAAAAAAAAAGAAACTCGTGATTACTAACAAATTGACAGCAACTTATAAAAATACTAATAAGAAAGGTATACCACCTATTGCATGATGAATTAAAAACAAAAATTGCTAAAAATATTGTTGTATGAGAAAACAATTTTATCCTTTAAAATTTGAAATAATTTATATCATAGTAGAAAAAGAAATCTTAGCAAATAAGTAAACTAATTTATTTTAGATATAAATATTTTTATTTATTTTTATAATATTTTTAGAGTCTAATATAAGTAATTAAGAATGAAAAACAATTTTACATCATCAATCCATTACAAAATATTACTTATATGACTTTAATAATAGTTATTAGAAAAATCAACCTTATAAAAAAATAATGATTTATGCTTGGTTGAGAGAGTATTTTTTAATCTCCTATTTTCTTATTTGTATCTTTTTATTTAGAAATATTGTATTTTTTATTCTCTCGTCAAGAATTTTTTGAATATTAAAAAAAACTAAAAAAATATTTGACAAAAAATTCTATATATTTTTTTAAATTACACTGAAAAGATAATAGAAGAAATACATATGTTAAGAAAAAGCTTTTTATGATTATATATTCTTAACTTATAGTCAGGAAACAATTTTTTCTACTTAATAACACTAACAATCCAAGTATCACGATTCCACTTAATGACTTAATGCAACAACAACCAGATCAAGAAACATAAGAAGACTATTTAATCTATTCAGATAGATCTCAAATAGAATTTTGACAATTTTAATTTCAATTTTTTTAACAAATAAAAAGTAACAAGAGTAATTATTATAATATTATTCTATAAACCATATATGCATCAGCTTGGAAAATAACTAAATGTCTTTAAGTAACTAAATATCATAAAGCTTCATTTTGATTTAGTTGTTAAAACTAAAATTTCTTCAACTAAAATTTTACTTCTTCAACTAAAATTTCACCATCAGGATCATAAGAATGATCATGTTTAAATTTGTTTCGTAGTTTTAAATCCTAGTCGAAGAATGATTTAGGTCCTTCTATATTAAACAAAAAAATCCATTTTTTTTTTCATATGTATCAGATTGCTCAAATCTTCTTTTAAGTGAACAAATAGTTTGATCTACAATATATAAAAAACAATGAATCTTAAAACACTTCAACAAAATCAAGATTTATTGTGTGCATCCAAAGAGATTTTCAACATAATGTTGTTTAAACACTAAATTTAACTTTTTGAATCCCACAAACTCACATTCATTTCTTTTGCAACTTTTTTATCACTATTTTTTTTTTTGGGATAGGAATTGAAGCGAATATTAGTAGACTTATAACAACAACTCAATTCAAGTATTATGTTCAACCAATTAAGTTAGATTTCTTCACCGACTATTTGCAAAATAAGATTCTCTATATAACAACAACTCAATTCAAGTATTATGTTCAACCAATTAAGTTAGATTTCTTCCCCGACTATTTGCAAAATAAGATTCTCTATATTTTTCCAAGTACTTAAATAATCATTTTACTCTATTTTGCATGTTTTTTTTTTGCTAACTTTTGCTAATTTCATTTATAATGGCATAAAAATAAAACCAAATAATCACAGCTACTAGTTAAAAGTTAAAAATTTCCAATGATTATTTTATAGACAAATGTTAATTGTTAATATATTAGTTTTATTAGTGGAAAGTTTCGAACTCAACTTTTTCCTCCCTCTTCTTCTCTACATGTGAACTTTGCCACTACACAAACCTTATACCCCCTGTACCCCCCTCATACACATTAGACACCCTCCTCCTCGGCACCCCCTTAGCTCTACACAACTCAGCATGACCGACCTCCTCCCACACATCAATACTCGGTACACTTGAGGCGCTCGGCTCTCCACCATCTTGGCACTAGCCCATTGCCAAGAAGGCCCACTTCTCTAAGAAAAGGTAACTAGGAAATAAACTAGAGAAAACACAACATAAAAGGGCACCAAAGGTTCCACTCTCAGACACCTTATTCTAGACACAAAATCTCTCACCTCATTCTTATTTTGACTTGGGTCTTGGAGTCTCTTTTGTAAGTACCCACCTGTCATCCTGGAGCTCCCAACGTTCAAGACTTGAGAGATCATGAGTTCTACCGAATTTTGGTAAGAACATATGACATCGTCTATGGCAACGTCAAAATTCTTACGCCCCTACCATACATGGTACAAACTAGGAACGACCAATCCCCAAGCACCATGAATGACATGAATGCCTTGGAAACACTCAAGAAGTAGATGACCCAAAAACATAAGGCTGCCTTTCGCTCCTGAGGGAGGAAAATGCCGCCATGAAAACAACAATTCAAGACCTCTAAGATAAGTAGACCAAAAAGAAAAACAACACTGAAAAAGGAAAAACCAAAAAACACTCATGGTTGGGACACCAGTGACGCTCGCAACAAAGATGCTGACCACCACCATCAAAGGGATTCCCCTAGGGAAACCAACAATGACGAAACATTCGGGGACAATCTCACGAAAAGTCGGCACAACTCAGCAGGTGACAAGTCCTCTAAGATCAAAACTTCAGAGGGTGGTAGGAAGAAGGAGAAAGGCTCTAATAAAGACCTTACCCTCTTGAGCAAAAGAGATCGGTGACATCCATTCGTCAATTCATCCTTGACACCCCTTTTCCCTGATGTTGGAAACCCCTAATGATAAAGCTCTACGAAGGCACGACCAACCTTGACAACCACTTGGAAGCATTCCTCCACTCAGGTTAACCTATACTCCAACTATGATCGTGTTTTGTATAGGATGTTCCTCACTTCTCTTATAGGTAACATCCTCAATTAGTGGTCGCGGCTCCTACCCTATTCGATCGACTCATTCAACACTCTAACGAAAAAATCCACTACACATTATGTTGTCTACCGACCACAAAGGACAACGGCCAGCGACCTCATCGGACTCTAGTAAAGGGAGGATAAGCCACTGTATGCCTTCACCAACTGGTTCTCCAAGATGATCACTGAAATCATCGACCTACAGCCAGGAGTAACTCTCCACACAACCATCGATGCTTGAAGCCGTGGAGATTTGCCAACAGCATGGCCAAGTGACAGCCAAAGACCCTGGATGAGTTCTTGGAACGGTCCTACAAGTACATCAACATGGAGGAGGCATCCACCAAACATCGACAGCTCAGAGCTTTGCTCGGCATGAGAAGGCATCAACACAAGCAACCCCGATGGAACAAAGAATGAGATTGTCATTGATCCATGCACAATAAGGAATTCAAGATATCAGGTTGTCCCTAACCCAAGTATACCACATACACACCACTAACGGAGTCAAGGGTCCAAGTATTGGGAGAAGCATTTAGCATCGAGATCTTTCGACTCCCTCAGCCTACCCTATCCAATAATGAAGCAGATTGGAGCAAACATTGTAAGTACCATAGAAATTATGGGCACACCATAAAGGAATGCATCATCCTCAGTGATAGAATAGAAGAACTCATTCAACAGGGATGACTCAACCAGTTCGTCCACAAGCATAGCTCGGGCTTCCGAAGTTGACATTATCACAGATCATCCCGAAATCGAACTAATCGAGAGCGTGACCCAAATCATTGAGAACATGTTGAGAAGCCACACTCCAATCAACCCAAACTTGAGAACCCGAAACAAGCAACCATGCAGGTATAATGTATCATCAATGTAATTTCCAGAAGAGGAATATCTAACTTAGCTAGAAAGAAACATCTGTGACAACTGAAGGCTGTTAACTTGGTTGCCAACTGAAGGCTGTTAACTTGGTTGCCAACATTCTAAGAATATCCATGCCTCCCATAACCTTCTTCAATGCTGACTTCACAATAATCAACACCAAGTAAGATGATCTTATGGTCATTACAACAGTCATCGGGGACTGGGAGGTCCACAAGATCCTTTTTTACCAGGAAAGCTCAACACACATACTTTACTTGTCTACCTTCAAAAGGTTGGACATCCCAATAGACCTGGTAAAGCCATACCCCGAACCTCTAGTTAGATTCGTAGGTCAGCGAGTCCATAAAAAAGGCTACATAGAGCTCATGACCACCTTTGGAGAAGGAAGTCTATCATTGGCGTTGGAGGTAAGATACATCCTGATCGACGCGGACACGTCCTACAACCTACTCCTTGGGCGCCCCACCCTAAATGTCTTCGAAGCCATCATCTCCACACCTCACCTTGGTATGAAGTTCCCTTCCACCCACAAAGACATCATCACCATTAAAGATGACCAGGAAAAGGCTAAGTAATGCTACGTGAAAAGTCTCAAATTCACTCTGTGTCAGCTTCCAGAAATACCTACAAACATCAACCACATCGGTGGTATAGTGACAGTTCACAATCGTGGGTAAACTTCAATCCCCGCATCAAGGAAAACCGACAACCTCTCCCATTGATGACACTTTACCTTTCCAACTTAGCCTGTGGGAAGGATAATGCACCTAACTTGGTACCTGCATGAGTCCAAAGATCATCTCATCCATCAAAGAAGTGCTCAGGCAGAACACTTATTTGTTTGCATGGAAAGTCGCGGACATGCAAGAAATTAACCCCAATCTGGTCTACCACAAATTGTCAGTATTTCTCAAAGCCAAGCTCATAGCTCAAAGACGAAGGAAAATGAAAGCGAACTGGCAACAAACAACAATGGTAGAAACAAGAAAATTGTAGGAAGCAGGATTCATTAGAGAAATCCGCTACACCATATGGCTGTCAAATATGGTTATGGTAAAAAGGGTGTCAAGAAAATGGAGAATGTGTGTTGACTACTCGGATCTCAATCGGGCCTGCCGAAGGACTAGTACTGACTACTGAGCATTGATAAGTTAGTGGATGGTACATCGGGATACAAGTTCCTCAGCTTCCTGGGTGCCTATTGAGGATATACAACCAAATGTATCCTCCAACACTTTTACACACACAAGTTGAACTACTACTACTAGGTGATGCCTTTCAGACTTAAGAACAACATAGGCACCACTTACCAATGCTTAATAGATATGACTTTCGAAGACCTCATGGGAAATAACATAGAGGCATATGTACACGATATGGTCGTCAAGTCCTAAGCATTCAAAGACCATGTGTGAGATCTTGCAATGGTGTTTGACAGAGTCTGCTGTCATAACATAAGGCTCAACCCAGAGAAATGCACCTTTGGGGTCGAAGGTGGTAAGTTCCTTAGCTTCATGCTAACTCAACAAGGCATTGAAGCCAACCTAAACAAATGTTCCACGTTCATCAATATGAGGAGCTTTTTTCCTTCCTAAGCTAGCTGACAAAAGACGCCTTCTTTTCAAGCTAATAAAGAAAACAAAAAGTAAGTTCGCCTAGATCGATGAGGCTGAAGCTATGTTCATCGAGATCAAAATCCTCATATCATCCTTGCCCATCTTTACCAAGCTAACACTAGGGGAACAACTAGTCCTATACATGTTTGTCACTGAGCACATAATCAACTCAATCATAGCATAGGAAGACAACAACATCCAAATATTAGTATACTTCACCAGTAGGGTCCTCCAACCACCCAAAACACAGTATCAAACGGTAGAGAAGCTGAACATTTGTCTCGTCAAAACCGTTGTCAGCTCTAGCCGTACTTCCAAAGTCATCCTACAGTCGTCAAAACTAATCATCCTATCAAACAGATCTTGAAACGGCCTGACCTTGCAGGTCGGATGGTGGTATGGATAATCGAGTTATCAGAATTTGATTTATCATACGAGCCTTGCACTCCCATCAAAGCCCAGACTTTGGCCGATTTCCTAACATAATTATCGCTAGCGGCTGATGATCATCCTCAATGGTGGACCTTTCACATGGATGGTTCATCCAACAACAAGGATGCAGAATTGACATCACCCTCTTAGGACTCGACAGCGCTGACATCGAACAAGCACTTCAGTTCGATTTCCAAACCACCAATAACCAAGCTGAGTATGAGGGCATGTTGGCAAGCCTCATGCTGGCAAAGAGACATGATATCTAGAAAATAAAATGTAAAATAGATTCCAAGTTGGTGGAAGGGCAAGTGAACAGAACCATGCAGGCTAAAGAAAATAAGATACTGAAATGCCTTCTTCTTACAAAAGATTTATTAGGACAATTTGAAGAAACAAAGGTAACTTATGTCCACGAGAAAGCAACAACAGGGTTGACATTCTTTCCAAGCTGGCAACCTCCATCCAAGTAACGCGGCGACACATAATCATTCAGGAAAGACTGGCAACATAGAGCATCGAAACCCATCAAATCATAAGTATCAACACCGCACACAGTGACCAGAGAAGCCTTATCACCACCTTCCTCACTTCAGACGTCTTACTAAGTGATTCCATGAAAGCTCGCAAAGTTAGGTGTTGAGTAGCATCCTTGGTCATGATCGATGACAACCTCTACAAGAGGAGTCTTTCCCAACCTTTGCTAAAGTGTCTTGATAATGATCAGGAAGAATATGTAATGAACAAAATCTATAGGGGAATATATGGCTTGCACTTAAGAGCTCAGAGCATGGCTCAGCACATAACCCGAGCTGGTTACTTCTGACCCACCATGCGCCATAACTGCCTAGTTTACATAAGGAAATGCACTGAATGTCAGGAACACGACAACAAAGCCTGATCCTTCCCCGTACATTTGCATACCATCACAACACCCTAAGTGTTCTCCACCTAGGGGATGGACATCCTAGGGCCAATTCCCCCTTCAAGGGGGTAAGTCAAGTTCCTTATCGTGATCATTAACTACTTCACCAAATCGATCAAGGTGGTGTCAATTGCCAAGATCATAGTCCAATAGGTTCAACAATTCACTTGGAAGATAGTTTACCAATTCGTCCTTCTCCACTCCATAGTAACCCACAACGGTAAACAGTTTATGGCATCCTCCTTCGAGGAGTTTCTAAAGAACCTCGACATCCTACACTCAATATCTTTGGTAGAACATCCACAGACAAACAAGCAGGTCGAGGCTGCTAATAAAGTGATCCTCAGTGAGCTAAGAAACCAGTATAAATCATGGGTCGATGAGCTACCCAATGTTTTCTGGGGACACCATTGTCTCCCTTAGACAATGACGGTGAAACACCCTTCTAGCTGACCTACAAAGTGAAGGCCATGATCCTGGTCGAGCTTGACGAGCCCTCTTTGAGAAGAACCAACTACAATCCTTGTACCAATCGGAAGCCATAAGGGCTGAGCTGGACACATTTGATGAGATTTGCAAAGAGGCAGTCATTAGGGAAGCAGCATACAAACAGAGTAGTAATAGGGATCATTGCTACTTAGCACAAGACCTTTATTGCCTACTCAGCGCTAGACCTTTATCGCCTACTCAGTGCTTTGGTTTGACAAGACTCTTATTGCCTATTCGGTATTCTGGTCTGACACGATCCACGTTGCCCACTTAAAAACATAGGTCCCCCACCGACCTTTCAATGCCTTGGCCAATGGGGCCACTCACCTCTCCCAAGATGACCTAACTTTAACAAAGCTAAAAGCATACCCCACCAAACCCGCAAGACTTGAATAGAAACGACAAAAATACAATAATAAGGCCAAATACCATTCATTCTATTGCAAAAAATGTCATTACATATGATATTAGAAGAGCATCGTAGCATTACAAGAGCATCATAACATTACAAGAGAGTTATAATCATAAAATGATCAACGACACAACAAAGAAGCTCAAAACAAATGTATCTAGACACAAACACACCCATCCTCGGCCACTTCGTCAACATTTACAACCTTGATCGACTCCACAACCACATCGCCCTTCTCCCCCACCTCTGGTTGCAGGGTAGCCTCAACTCTGAAGTTAACAACGCTAACCTCTCCCTCCTTAGCAACAACCCTTCCCCATCCTCTAACTCTTCCTCCCTTTGTACTATGTGGACATCCTCAGCAGAAACCCCAATGTTGAACATCAACAGATCGGCATCAGGTACCAACACCTTCACATGCTTCAGTGCCCTCTAAAGCCCTCCTCTAAGCCACACATAACCAGCCCACGGGTTTGATCCTAGCACCTTCCTTCAATCAGGATACCTTGATGCAATCCCAACTAGCTAGATGTCTTCTTGGCTAGGAGGATTAGAGAGAAAACATGGCTAAGAAGGAGCTTCATGAAGACTTTCTGGCTATAATCTTAAAAATACTTGTAAATATTGTGTAGTATGTTGTGTAGGTGCTACTAGTAATTCTTGGGCCATTGCATTTTAGCCATTCCCCTTTATTTTCTTTTATTTCTAGGCATGGGGCGCCATTAGTCATTTATGTGGAGTGTATGGTAAAATGTGGGCCTTTTTGGAACAAGAGGATGTGTGAATTTTTAATTCCCACACCCCTTTATTTGTTTTCCACACCTCTTAACATATACATGTGTATGAGAGACAAGTGAGACCCCTTTGTTCCCCATTCTAGGTGTCATCTATTCTCTCTCTCTTAGGTGGCATTTTTTAATTCAAATTTGAATTTGGAGGGAGTCCATATGGCACTCTCAAATTTAAATTTGAATTTAGAGGAAACATAGATCTATATTATTAAGGGCTTATTTGGATCTTCTATTTTCCTCACCCCTAGCTAGCCTTAGATGTCCAAGACCCCTTCCTACTCTATAAATAGCTAGCCTTATACAAATTACTCTTCAAGTGACTCTCTGTGAGTGTTTTTTCTCTCTAATTTTGAGAGTGCTTCTATGACTTTTATCAAGGGTTCCTTCCTTTGTGACAAGCTTCTAAAACCAAGGCTTATGTCTACCTAGAGTGGCGCCTCTATACACCATCTCTACCTTCTCCAAACTTCATCTTCTTCATCTCATAGAACCACAAGAAGAAAGATCCTAGGAGGAGTAATCCAAGATTGCATCACACCTCATCTTTAAGATCTTCCTTCTCACACATTAACCTTGACAAATCCTACTCAACATTAATCTTTTTCTCCACCTCCCTCACTCGATCCAATTCCTTAGCATCCAGCGCAACCTACACCTTACACAAATCTTCTTTTAGCGTTTTATTCTCTTTCAACCTCTGATTTACCATCGCATCAAGCCCCACCACTTTCCTCTGTTTGACCTTCAACATCGACTTCTACTTTGTCACCACTTTTGCTGAGCTCTTTCTCTCCTCAGTCATCTTCTTCTTCTCCTCAAAGAAGGCTTTAATCTTCTCCTCAGCATCCAGTATCTTGTGCTTATAATGATGAATTGCAGTCGCAAACTGATACAAAAAGATCTTTGTCGAGTCCAAGGTTCCCTCGATTCCTGCATACTTCATCATTCCTTTGTCCTCTTTGGACAACAGCTTGTCGTCTCCAATTACCTAAGTAGAGGTCAGCTCAACATTCCAGAGCGAGGTTGCCTCAAGAGTCACGGTACAATGATTAAGACGAACCACCCCCTCTTTATGATAATGATAAACCATCTGGCCCCGACAAGGAGTGGAGGGAGCTGCGAACATCAAGATCATCGTTACCTACACAGAAAATTAAGTTAGCTAAAACACAGCAAGACAACACAATCTCACCTAAACCATAGGCATCATAGCAACTCCATCGGGGGTGCCTCGTTAAGTACCTTAGTCCTCCCCTAGCCTTGAAGACCTCGAGCCCTCTCTTGTGGAGGCTCCACCTGAGTCCTCTTCAGCCTTGACGGAGGTATGAGGGCATATTTCCTCTTGTCTCCCTTCTTCTTCATCATTTCCCCCAAGACCTTGGAGGACTTCTCCTTATTAGTAGCCCAAACATTGGCCCTCATAGCCTTATAGTTGAAACCCTTTATGATACCTACAACAATCATAACACCACAGTTAGACATCATAAAATGATGACTTGAAGAAACTAGAAACAAATAAAAGAACACACATTAGTCAATGATTTATCTACATCAACAAAATACTCTAAGTCCAACACTTCTTTTATACTCATCCGATGCGGAAATTGGGTAATTATATCAATGTCTCGCCTATCTTCTATTGACAACACATGCTCGACACAAGACTTGAAATGCTGAAGTTACTCTTGCCAATACAAAGGAAACTAGGTAGAATGCCCATCCTCCTTATAAAATAGACTCTATGATCGTTCGTAAGAATCATTCACTTAAACCTTAAAAAAGTTAGATTTAAAGCTCTTCTAAGAACGATTCAGTAAGGTAAAAAAGGTGTCATATTGACACTCTATAATGGATATCCACCCTGTATTAGACTCATTCCCACCTTTCACCAGTAGAAGTAAAAAAAGTGTTCACTGTAGGAACAATCCCAAGCAACCCACACAAGATTTTGAACCCTCGCACAAAGACCCAACTATTAGGATGCAATTGTGTTGGTGCTATGTTCAACTCGGTCAACACCCCACATTGAAAATCAGAGAAGGGCAGGGTCACCTCGGCGTGACGGAAGAGGTCGGTGTAGACATATGTGAATGACTCCTCTCCTTCAGAAGCCTCAAAATACACACACTCACCATCCCTACACGACTCCATGAGCACCCAGTCAAATCAGTCCAAGTCGGAGCAGATGTTAACCTCACTCTGCAACTTGCAAAGGTCGGCCTTCATCGAAAGCAAGCTCGGATACTTAAGACTTAGTGACAAAGTCCTAATTTACTTAAGACTGAGTTTCACTCCTAAATTTTTGGATTATTACATGGTATAACTAGTTGAATTAAAGATCCCCATTCATAATTGTTTTATTTCTTGTTGTAAAAGAATTATCTGATATCAATTGTAATTATAATTTTGAATTTTAATAATTATATACATTAAATAGGTTTTAAAGTTGTTCTAATGGCAAAGTTCACATGTGAAGAAAAAAAAAAAAAAAATTTGTAAGTTTGAATCCTTTTACTAACAAAAACTAATACATATTAACATTTGCCTAAAACAAATTATATGTACGAAATAATTTTTTTTCTAGTACTTGTCTAAAAATGAGATTCTAGATAATGGGTCTACCTTAATCCCGATTCTCAAAATTCATGTTACATATAATTCAATATACAATTATATTTTTTAGGTTTAAAAAAAGCCCTTTTTTTAAAAAAAACAATAAAGTTCTGACGTTGCATTTGGTTTGAGAAAATGTTTTCTATTTTCATTTTCTAAAAACTGTTTTCATTTTCAAATTTTTAATATTAAGAAAATATGTTTATTTTCACTTGATATTTCCATTTTTCTTAATCAATTTCAGCAAAAATATTATAAATTATTTACATATATAGTTTAAAATACATTTATATATTGTTTTTTTTATACAATTACAATGTTGTTATTAAATTTTTACACATTGTTAACTTTTGAAAATACTAAAAACAACTTTTTTCTGTTTTTTGTTTTCTATTTTAAGTTGTTTTTTTAAAATGTTTTCTAAATTGTAACCAAACATATTTTTATTATTTTTTTAAATAAAAATATAAAATAGACAAAATAAACGCCACCTAACATTCTTAATAATAATAGATTTGTAACAAGAATTACGAAAAAAATGAAATCCATGATAGAGAATTGTATCTATCTATCTATATACGAAATATTTTCACTTTTAATTATTCAAAATTATTACATTGAAGTGGTGCAGCAATTTTTTTTAAAAAAAGGAAATTTAAATAATTTTATCAAGTCAAAATAATCTGTACGCTGATTAAATAATTATTTTCTTGCTTTTCTACGTAGGAAATGATGCTGCATAAAGTCGAGCAAAAAGTGGGGGTTTGGATGGGAGGAATTCGGAAACCCTGATCTGATTGGATATACTCCAATTGATGCTCTCTTATTTGATTCCTTTTCTATTATTAATTAAGATTTTTAACATCTTTTTTAGCTGTCGGAATGTTAAAAGTTTCACACTTCTTTTCACCGTAGCCAACTAAAAAACAGCTTCATCAAAACTATCCGGTGCTCTTCAATTTGAAATATATCTATCCCAAGTCGTGTTTATGAAAATTCAAGGTTTTTTTTTTCTAAATAAAACTTAAATGAATAGTGTTGTAGATGAAAATGCATGGCTCTGGTTGATGGCCATATAAATAATGAGAATGCTCACTAGTATCTCTCTCAAACTATGTTAGGATTGATAACAGAAAACAAAATCATATACATTTATTATTTGGAATTAAAACAGCACAAAATAAATTATAATTTTATTTATTTTATTATTATTATTATTATTATTATTTTATCATTCTTAATCAAATATATTGATGTAAAACCTAAATAAAGTTAAAATAGTAATTTTTTAAAATTTGTAAAACTTTATTTCACTTTTTAAACTTGTGAAAGACATTAATTAATGAAAGCCACAATACAAGTTACAACAGATACTTGTTGCAAAAGTACAAAGAGACCTGATTTGTGGCAGTGGTAATGAGTTTGGCAAGTACAGTTTGTATGAAGTGAGATTGGCGAGAGAACTTGATCAAAGATTGAAAATAAAGAAAACGTGATTTGGCCAGGTTCGTATTATTTGACTGATGAACATAAAAGTAACTGAAGTAAGTTCATTATATCATTTATTATAAAAACAACTAATTTTCTCGAGACTGGGAAGTTATATCCACCCAATTAGATGCTGTGCATATAGCAGGGATACGGATTCTTCTTTTGTTTTTCTACTAATATTTTGTTTGTTATATATCAATGGTTTGAGATTAATTCATTTCAAAATTTTGAACTAATGATCTTGATCCGTATGGTAGATATATACTTTCAAATAATGACTAAAGAAGACAAGATAACATTTTCTTTTTATCGGCGATGGTTAATGTAGTAATAATCGAATCTTTGACCTTTTCTCACCTGTAACACCTTATATCCCCTAGACTATAGACAGCATGTTTGTCAACTTAATTCTAATCTTGCATTTGTATTTGATAACTTTTTGCATTCATATTTAAAGAGAGACTGAGTTTTGTCACCTACAGCATTCCTAGTCATTGTGTTCCTCCACCTTATGTAGACCATACTTGTGGTCTCTAAAAAAATAATGAATATTTACGTTTAGCATTCCCTGACTTCACGAATTGCAAAGTAACTTTGTGATATAGTCACGTTTAGATGATGCAAGCATTTCTAGAGGCCTTTTATAGAGTTAGGCTTTTTTGTCATCTGACATCAATAATTCTCATGCAAATCTTCGGAAATATGTATCTTTCGTAAAAATTGGATTCGTTATTTGTCTTCTATCATCTTTTTCTTTCTAATCTCACGTTTCTATTTGTGATTTGTAAAGCTAGCATATTTTATTTTGTTGAATAAAGCTTGCATCTATTCCCAAGTAATTCCATCTTGGTTATGGCTAGTCTGCTTTGTACCTTGTAGCACTTTATATTGTGGATAACATGACCGTGGCAAGAATGACATAATGGATAGAGATGAAGATAACTAGGATAAAGATAACAATGATAATTGTCATTTGTTCTGAAATGCATTTTTGTTCTCAACGTACTTTGAGTTAATTTCTCATTAACATATAACAGTATAGTTGGAAACTACATGCTGACAATTATTTTGCCAAAACGTTGGGTGAAGTATATTTGGTTGAAACTCAAGGAGTTTGATGGCACCTTTAAGATGAAAAAGTAATAAAAACTGTGCTCTGGCTTCTGGTTTGTTCATTTGTTGGTGCAAATGAACTAAATAACTTATTTGTTATTTATAATTTGATATCGAGATCCAAGACATTATAAGACCGGCTTCTATAGAAGAACATTCTATAATACAGAACGCTCATCTGTGAACCAATCCAGTAATTTAGACGCAAGCAAACCCACTCAGATTAAAGGAAAAAATGTTGGCTGACTAATGGTGATGTGTTTTGTTTAGGATCACATACAAATAATGCAGCACAAGGGGAGACGTGGAGAATATTGAAACAATGATTTTCTCTTGAATAAGAGTACAATTTACAAACTGGAGATGAATAAAAATTCAAGTGTTACCAGGACGTGGATATCTGGTATGTTTAATGCTGAATGTTGATAACATGTATACACAATGGATTACACTTTGTTCATATTCAATTATCCTGGTGTTTTACTTAGAAGTTAGAACTTTTCTCTTGGTTAGGTAAGCAATAACTTACAAATGAGTAATGACACATCGAATCTGCTTCCTCCCATCTATCATCACATCCAACATTTCATTCCATCAAACTGCTTATAATTTTATAATATTTCACAGTTGACAATAATAAACAAATAATTGAAAAAATTAATGGACTTTTATCTTTTAAGAGTCAACTGGAAATGTTTTATTATGTTCCTACCGCCAATCTCAAACACATCATTATGATCACTTATCTGAGGATTGTCAGCTTTGGAGATTGTTGTTTCATGTAGTTTTACTTTACTAAAAAAGTAACTCAAAAGAAGGTTAAGGAAAAAGTATTTATAAACGACTTTTATCTTCAATTCCTAACCGATATGGACTTTGGTTATATACCGGAACAATTTTTATTTCTTTCCTGTGCAAAACTTAGTATCAAGGGTAGGCTTGGGCGCAATAACGTACTGAGGTCACATGTTAAAATTCTGGAAAGGATCTTTTTTACTTATTTACGTTTGCTGGAACCATTATGTGGAAGCTTCATGCACTACGCGCATCTACCCCTTTTTAAAAGCTTCAGAACTGTAAGTACTTTTAGAGATGTTAATTTCATGCTTTGCATTCTAGTCACAAGAAAGTAGAACAACTATAATGGGTGGAGCACCTACAAAGGAATCTAGGTCCCTGTTTGATATATCTATCATAGAATTTGTTCCCCCATGTTCTATGGTGTAAACTTATTAGGCAGTAAGTTATGTAACTGATATGACTCAAACAAAACAGCCACTCGTAAGAGATTGAGAGCTCGTCTATGTTTATTGCCAAACTCCATCACCTTATCGCAAAAAATCTTGGGCAAAAAGTGTCTTGAAAATCACGTTTTTCCACAATGATGAATTTCTATATTTGACAGCAAATACAAGCAGGTCCTTGTTGAGTGGGAGAGTCTGCCCTCACGTGAATCATGACTTAATATTGCATTGAGATTGCATCTTTGTTCAATGTGAAACATAACGGTAACTTAGATTTTCAACTAGTGATACAGATATTGAAGATCTTACAATTTGCTGGTCTAGGGTAAGCAATGACAAATTATATGCTTAGCTGGGTTAAAAATCCTAACCTGGGACCATTTCAATTAAGCGTTTATTATTGTTAAGCAGTAAAAGAGGAGCTTATTCTGATTATGGCACTCTCCTTGAGATAGAAAACTACATGAAAGCTCAAAAGCTATTAAACACATCTTCCAAAACCATCTCTCGTTTGAAAGCTGGTGAAGAAAAGACTGCACAAGTTCGCCATCTCTCGGCAGGAAATGTAAGGATATTCAAGCTGAGGTATTACAAAGACAAAGGAAATAGTTTCTCTGTGACGTTCTTAAACCATAACAGAGCAAGCTATATGCTCATAATAGTATATATGTTGCACTTGATCATCACACTTGAAATGAATTTATTACGGGAATCACGATTTATCTGTGTTGACACCCTTGGGTTAGACCTAAGGATCTTTTCAGGAACTCAATCCCAAATGCTAAGGTTTACATATAAGAAAGGGGTACATGATTTTATTTTTTTTTCATATACAAAGTATAATTTCTTTACATTTCTCTACTTTGTGACATGTGTTAATGACATGCACTGTACCTTTGACAACCGAAAACGTTTAGCCAGAAATTATTTATCGGATGCTTGTCAGATTAATGATCTAATACAGGCTAATTCAAAATAGATTTTATTGAGCTATCATCCATTTCTTTTTCTTTTGAAATGGCTCCATTGCGTTTAGGTATTTGGCAATCTGTTTTTATTATTTTGAAAAACACCACCTTTAGATGCCAGACTATAGAAGTTAAAGTGCTGCTCGTAGATTTACAACTAAGTGCTTTTAATCTTATCTATTCGTATGTATGATTAAGGAATGGATCCTACGACCATATCAGGTAAAAAATTGAGTTTATCTCTCTCAGACTCTCCTTAAATACAAACAAATTTTATTATACACAAATCTTTCACTTTAAATGGTCATAGAAAATTCAACACTAGAGTATCCATTCCCACGTGATACATGAAGGATTGACAAGATGATCCAATGAAAATCTGCCTTCTGATCATTATAAAAGAAAAAGAAACAGAAACTACATTTAGCATTATATAAAAAACAAGGTGGTTTAATAACAAAACCTATTGAAAGATTCACTTTTAGATTAAGTTGTGACAAGTCGAATACTCTGAGAAGAATTTGGTCGTAAGGCAATTTTTTACCCATCATAGTCAAATTTTTACCATGTATAGTGAAGTAAGGCATACTTCTAACTGAATAATACAACATATTTGATAATTGATAGTGATAACTACCAAAGTAAGTCTTTAGGCACTTGTAAATGGGAAAGGAACTGCAATGCCATACTTGAGCATGTGCCTAATTTCTCCCGTGGTAAAGATATAAATTTCATTTTTAAGCATATTCATCTTATTATAGAAGCATATAGAAACAGTATTTATCTAGTTACATTAACTACATATAACCACTGCAAGATGAGATTTACGAACTAATCTTACTATTGAACTGTTTAGTATAAACTAAACCGAATATATTATACCTAGCTCCTCGTGTAAGTCTCATAAACCAACTGTGCTGCAAGCATATCTACAACAGCAGAACCAACAGACTTGAACACAGTTATTTGCTCAGAACTGCTTCTCCCAAGGATGTCACCTCTCACAAGCTCCACCAAACACCCTCCAATTTCATCTCTCTTGATGACCCCTCTATCAAAAGCCCCCACAAGCTCCCCTGCTTCAACCAGCGCAGCCTCATTGTCCACAAACACCTTTCCCCTCCTTATGGCCTCATCATCACACTCCATCATCGAATGCTTGAAGGAACCCACCAAATCCAAATGTGCCCCACTCTTCAACCACTCCCCCTTGACAAGGGGTGTCTCGGAATTCGTGGCACAACTCACAATGTCCCCTAGTGTGACAACCTCATCTAAAGACCCAGAACCCTCAAAACTAACCCCAGCAAATTCCTCACTTTGGCTAAGTTTCTGGGCCAAAGTTGTCGCCTTTTCCACTGTTCTATTCCAGATGATGACTTTTCTCAAAGTGGGTACCGCGGAAAGATGGGCTCTGATCAAGTGTGGTGCCAAGGCACCAGCACCAACCATTAGAAGAACCTCACAGTCAGGTCTGGCTAAAAATTTGGAAGCCAAGCCAGATACAGATGAGGTTCTGTAAAGGGTGAGTTGGGTGGAGTCCATGGAAGCGAGGGTTTGACCAGTGGTGGAATTGAAAAGTACATAGCTTCCTTGCACACCTGGTAAGTTGAGAGAAGAGTTTTGAGGAAAATGGGTGACGAGTTTGACGCCGATGTAAGGGAGAGAAGGGGAAGAGGACCAAGAGGGCATGAGGAGGAGGGAGGAGGAAGAAGAGAGAGAGTAGTGTTGGCGAATTGGGGTTTGGAGAATGGTTAAGGCTTTCGGGAGAGTGGATTGGAAGTGGTTCATCAGAGTCTCATGGGTAAGGATGGAGCATAGGCTCTCTCTGGATATGAAGACAGGAGAACAACATATATTGCTGCTAACGGTTTCGCCTTTCTTGGTCATAGCAGCCATTGATGTTTTTCTTACTCACTGAATTCCAGGTTACCAAGAAGCCGCAACCCTCAAGGGTTGGTATCATCCATTTTCCTTGTTTAGCCCAGGACACTTTCCAATTTCCATCAAACCTCAAGTTCAACTTTAAAAAAATGGATATTGAGAAAAATATAATCAAGTTTTAAATATTTAAATATTTTTAGTGCTTCCTTATTCAGTAATATTAAGTTAAAAATAATTTGTTTTCTATTTTATAATGATTAAAAAGTATTATTTATTTTTTTACTGATAAATATTTTTAATTACTTTATAGCATCTTTAAACAATTAAATTATGAGTTTAATTGCTATAAGTTGTTCTTGAAAAGAGTTTTCTAGACTGATATTCAATCATAATTTTTTATATTTTTAAATTAGTAATTAGTAAAATCAACAAACTTAGTGTTTTAATTGAATGTTAGTGTAAAATTCTTTACACATACCAATTAAACTCTTAAATTATTTTATAAGAGTTCAAATTTAGATAAAAAAAAATTCAACAAAAGGAGAATAATCTGAGACAAATGCTTAAGTTGTATAACAACTTTATTACAATTCTCTTAAACTAACACACCAGTGTGAGATCGGTCAGGTGAGGATAGCAATAATGAGGCGGAAAAAAACAATAGTAATGGTGAAAGTTATAATCATGATAATAATGGTAGTAAATAAATTGATGACAACAGTAAATAACAATAGAGACAATAATATTGTATTTTAAAGAAGTTTTTAAAAAATATTCTAAAAGACAAAGATATATATTGTTTAAAATAAATTTGTATAAAAAATTTATATACTATGTTGTACACAAATTCTATTTATAAAAAGACTAGTAAGATCTAATGTCTTCTCTGCATGAACCCGGTATATTTTTCGGTGTAAATTCAAATAATTGCTTCCCTGTGCATGCATGCAGTTAGGGTAATACATACATAATATCCATCCTAGTTTGCCCCGTGAACACCCCTTAATCCATTTCCGATACTGCCTTTTTTTCCCTCTTTATCGAGTATCCAATGAACGAAAGGCTTTGGTAGAAATAGAAAAGAAGTAAAGTGTTTTACAGAGAAAAAGTGAAGGAGAATGGAATTAAAGCACTTTCTTTTCCAATTCTTTGATGTTCTTTGTTCTTGACAAAAACTACTATTTAACATATTTTTTGTTAGGGTGCTCAAACTCATCTATACTTTTTTTTTATGATTATCAATTACTTTTAATTTAACTGTTTTAAATTTAAAGTTATGGAATGTTATTAGAATAAAAAAGTGAATTAAAATAAACCTTCCAAAAAATAATAATAAAATTTTTAAAATTTAATATATCAAAATAAAAAAAATATTTAAAACATAATGAACCAAAAATCAGTTAGTCAATTATTTATAATCTTAATGCCTATAATCAAAGGGTGATTTTTCCTTTGATTTGAAATTTTCCTAATTTGGTATAAGACACGGCTAAATTAAACGACACTTGTATACAAAAGGCTAATATAGTGCAGGTGCAACATATATTTTTTCTGATATAGTACATTAAGTGCTTCGTACATAATATGCCAAATTTTTATTTATAGTTTTTAGTCTTATGCAGCAAAATAAGGGCTTTCAGTCGAAACACGTTACATTTCTCAATCACATACGTTTAAGATCCCATTTATTAAATAAAAAACTTATTTTGAGGTCACGAAATGATTTGGAATTCTTCTAAACCAGAGTAAAAAATTAATTAAAGAAAGATACATATAAGCAAGTGGCTTGAATGTGCCAAGTAGCTCTGGTATGCAACAAAATGTTCAGAAATTCTATAATTTGATTTGATAAAGAGTGAATCTACATTGAGTTTTAAAGAAGAAAGAAAAGAAGGAGCATGCATACACAAAAATAGCATTAGAGGAAAGTAACCAAATGGAAGAGACAAAAAATGTGTAATGTAGCTACAAATTATTTGTTAGTAATAATTAAATGCCTACTAAGGCATCAATCTTGGAAGAAATGCTCCAACTGGTGCTGGAAAGGCTCCACTGATCAGAAATCATACCTGCAGCTGAAGATGAAATACTACCAGCAGCAATGCCACATTTTGCTACCATTCTTACACTTTCTATCAACTCCTTGGTGCGAGCCTCTTGTGCCAAAATGTCAAGCAACTGTTCTGGGGTAATCACAAGCTTCACCTTCCAAAACCTACTGCTACCACCACATATGTTGCTGCTACTATTACCACTGCTCCTACCAGAGAAGGCTTCAATGGAGGACCTCTTGAGCAACCCCATTCCCTGGTGGTGGTGTTGGTAGTCCAAAGACATTCTATACAATGAAGGGTAGGAGATTGTGGGAACACTGTGAGATCTAACATGCCCTTGTCTGACAACATTAACATTTTCACCACCTCCACAAGGGGTGTCTATGTTGTTGCTGAGTGGTAACAAATAGTAAGATTGACCTGCCTCCAACTCTTCGAATTGGCCCAGTGGTTTCCAAAAGAGGTCGTGGCTTCTGAATATGGCATACCCCGGGAACTCGTTGGTGATGAAACTCACTGTTACTGGAGCACTGAATTCCATGATGCCACCGTTTGATGTTATCACTTTGATTGTTGTTGCATCAGGTTCTGACATGGCCCCAAAGAAGCAGTTTCCCATGTTGGACTTCAAACCTATGTGATAATAAAGTAATATTGCTGGTCATGTTCTTTGTTTTTATACACGGTAGCTGGTGCCTAATGTGATTGGAGGGAATTGTAGACCGGGAAACTTGTGGAGGATAAAAGTAGACCTTGTTCTGTGGTCGGTTAGATTCTTCTTGTGAGCTTTGACAAAAAGCTAGGCTAGAAGAACATTAAAGAAAAAATGGGCAGTCTATGCTTCCATCACTATGCAATCTGGATAGCGTTCTGTATACAGCCTAATTATCAAGAGAAAAACAGTTTATATCTGCGTAACATATTGTTCATACTTGATTTATATATGAAAAAACTGGCACAAGTTTCTTAGGTACCTTCAATTTTCTTTTTGAATTAGAATTAAATAGATCGCAGAAATGAAATTTTAATTGAAAATTAATATTTAAAAAACATTTTATTTGAGTAAGTGTATCTAACTTTGTACATTCTTAATTTCTTATAATACAAGAGTATAATTTGATAGTTGATTCAAGAAACTCCATGGTAACGATAAAATGTTAAAAATGAAATAATTTAGTTGTCAAGTTTATTTAGCATAACTATTATTATAACGTAGTGCATTGTATATTAGACTTAGACATAGTAATTACTGGTGTTAGTACTGTGGTACAATAAATTATGCTACAGTCTTGTTACAGAAATAGGAATATTGATTTGTACAATTCTTACTTGTTAGGAAGAATTTCTTCCTACACAGTTTACTTAGTCTAAGTAATTATACATGGGCCACCATATGTTACTTTCATTAAGTCTTTTATTAAAAACACAAAAGAGAAAAAATGATGTTTCAAATAAATTTTGGTCTCACTAGACTCGGCCCAAGAGAAAGAAAGTAAAAGATCTGGTTCTCGTTCCTGTCATTTGGTCCACTTCATTAGCCTTTTTCTTTTTCTTTTTGGACATTTGTCGTGTGATATTGAAGGTGTCAAGACAGACACGGCTATAAATCCGTTAAGTTACGTAGATTATGGAATAAAATTTAATTGCTAACTCCAATAAAATGTCACAGAAATTTTATGTACTTTGTCCCCCGTCAAGTACTGCTTTAGATTTTGCTTAATTTCAAGCTAATATTGGTCTCACTATCTAACTTGAGTCAATGAGATAACTTTTCTGATTCAATTGAGTTTGTAAGTGGTGTAATGAAGTAAAATTAATTTTTCATTTGAAACTTGTGAATTTTAGTTTATGTCTGAAAGTTGTGGCTCTTAATTATTTCTTTATTTCTTATGTCACGCTTTGATGTGCTTGTGAACATGTATTAATTGATTTTGATAATATTGTTTTTTTATCGGAGAGAAAAATAAAGTTAATATCTTATATTAATATGCAATCACAACGTAAAAGATTGATTTTTATATTGAGGTTCGAATATATTTTTTATCTATATGACAAGTTAATAAATTTATCATAAAAGAATTGTGGTTGAATGTTGATGTAAAATTTTATACCGTAAGATTATACTTATTAACATTTTTTAATATATATTAAGAAAGGTCTAGGCTAGCAAAATGCCTATTTTAGTAGGTATTTACTTGACACGTTTATTTTTTTGTAGGTATTTTAGTTTTTTTAACTTTTCTCTATATTTTTTTCTTTGTCTTTGTTTTTATATTTTTTCCTTTTCTCTTTTTATATTATTTTATCATTTATTTTTCATATTTTATTTTAGATATATTGTTAAAATTTAATGTTATAATTTATAATATTAAAAAATATTATATTTTTAGGATATTAATAAATATTATATTTTAATAATATTAACATTATTAATTAAGGGTAATTTAAATTCAATTGTTTTATCTTCTTTTCTTTTTAAATTTTTTTATTTTATTTTTATTTTTCATTTCTTTTTTCTTTTAATTTTTAATTTTTATTTTATTTTTATCTTTCCTATTTATTTTATTTTTTATTAAAAATATTATTTAACATAATTTTTAATTCAAATAGAGATAATCTAATCTAATTTCCAGGTAAAAAAGAATTACAACCTTTTATTTTTACATCCATTTATTTTATGTTTATTTTTTATTTACTTTTATTTTAATTTTTAATTTTCTTTAATGTTGATGTCTTCCTATTTATTTTATTTTTATTAAAAATATAATATATATATATATATATAAAAGAAAGTAATAGGCTATTTTTCCATTTTATATTGTTTTATTTTTATTTATTATCTTCTTTTATTATATTTTAATCATTTTTATATTATTTTTTAAGTTTATTTATTTATTTTTAATTTTTTTTTAATATTTTTATATTATTTTCCTTTAAATATTATCTTCTTTTATTCCTTTTACATTATTATTTTATATATCTTATGTTTCTGTCCCTTATGAGTTTTTATCTTAATTTTTTAGTTTATTTATTTATTTTTAATTTCTTTTTATATTATTTGTTTTAATATTTGTATGTCATAATTTTTATTTTATATTATTTATTTTTAATTATTATCTTCTTTTATTCTTTTTATATTATTATTTTAATTTTATATATCATAATTTTTCTTTTCTTTATTTTATTTTTCATCATTTTTTTTAGTTTTTGGTATTATTTTTTTCATTAACAAAACTAACACATTAACAATTAATATTTACCTATAAAAAAATATTATCCCTTAATTAGAGATCGGATATTGAAAATTTAAACAATGATAGAGATTAACTAGACATAGATGCTAAATCCTAAACCAATATTATATTGTTGTGATTATATAAAAAATCTTTAGGCTTACAAAATTACTTTTTTGTCTTTTCTATTTTTTTAACGTGTCTATTTTAAAAATTTTGCAGTGTTTTCATTTTTTTTTCTTTTTCTTTCAATTTTTTTTTCATTTTGAATTTGTTTTCTGCTTCTTCTTCTTTCCCTTTTGTTTTTTAATTTTTATTAAAATAATCTTTAATTACTTATTGGACAATGTTAGAAATTAAATTAGTTTTAATCTAATATATATATATATATATATATATATATATATATTAATTACAAAATTACTTTTTTATCTTTCCTTTTTTTTTAAAACGTGTCCTTTTTTAAAAAAATGTTTTTTTCATTTTTTTTTCTTTCAATTTCCATTTCATTTTCATTTTCAATTATTTTCTTTCTTCTTCTTTATTTCCATTTCTTTTTTAATTAAAATAGTCTTTAGTTACTTACTGAATCAGATTTGAAATTAAATTAGTTTTAATCTAATTAATATATATATATATATATATATATATAAACTTTCTAGCATCATAAAATTATAAAATTAACCTTTCTATAAAATTGAAAAATATCTCTTTTTATAGTGTTTTGAGTCTTTTCAATATGTTAGTTTTCTATTTTTTTTATTCGCTTTATTCATTGTGTAAATGCTTATATATAAAAATAATTTTATGTTATTTTTAAAAATTAATTTATTAATATCTTTTTTTCTTTTTAAAATTTAGATTGACTTAAATTTTGTTCCGTGGAAATTACTTAATAATTTCTAAATTTGAGCAATTTTTTGTATCATCCAACTTTAATTGACTAACATTAATTCCTAAAAGTTTAATATTTAATTTTTATTAATACATTGAATATCTTTATTATTTTTAATGGATTATAAATAAACATAGAAACTTGATTGTTTAGAAAGTCAATTTTATTATGAGTTTAATTGGTATACATAAGTGATCTTTATACTGACATTCAAAAAATCTTTATACTAACAGTGTATACC
This sequence comes from Psophocarpus tetragonolobus, assembly GCA_037954015.1. NCBI lineage: Eukaryota > Viridiplantae > Streptophyta > Magnoliopsida > Fabales > Fabaceae > Psophocarpus > Psophocarpus tetragonolobus. Next base: position 18,242,094 of record CM075692.1, read on the forward strand.
AATTAAACTCTTTTATTATACACATAAGTATGTAATAAATGTGCTAGAATTATAAAATGATTTAAATTATTTATAAAAAATTAAGCTATCTAGAAAAGCTAGTTTTTTTCAAAAATGTTTCATTTATCTTTTTTAATTAATGTTTATGTGGCCATTTTAATCGGAAACATAGTGTTAGGTTTTCTCTATATGGAAAATTGTACTGACAGTATTTCGATTTGCCTCTCTCCTACGCAAAGTGTCCTTGTGTATCTCCTATGCAAAATTTTAGTTGTTTACTTTGCACATGAGATAAGTCAAATTGGTAGCACTTACCTGCTTTGAGTAAAATCAGTTTTTGACATAATGAATTTTATTATATATTTATTATACATAAATATGTAATAAATATTTTGAAATTATTAAACAAAATAGCATAAATTAATTTATATCCATCTAACAAGTTATATTCAAACAATATTGATTGATTATTGTTTATTTAACACTATTAGTAAGGGAAATAATGTTCAATTATCTCTAAATATAAATTTTTTTCAACCATTAGCACTTACTCATTACAAGTAAGATTAAACTTTTACCTAATAAATTTTTTATTATATATTTATTATACATATGTAATAATATAAAATAATTTAAATTACTTACTCAATAAAATATCATAGTTTAAGTTATATTTGTTAAAAAAGTCATGTTCAATCAATATTTTCATTAATGTTTATCTAACACTATTAGTGGTTAAAAAAATAGTGTTCAAGTTTCTCTAAATGTAAAATTTCTTGGACCAGTAAAATTTATGTATAAGTATGATTAATCATAGACTTAATAAGTTGGGAGACATCTATTGGATGTTTATGATCTAAGAAAATATAAATATATAATAATATATTAAAAATATTTTATTTAACATATTTTGTGATAAATTATTTTAAATTACTTATTTAATAGTGTAACAAATTAAAATAATTTTAAATTATTATAAAAAAACCACAAATATTATTCATGAGAGATGATTAGGCTCAAAACCCTTATGAATATCAAATATTTTCTAAGAATATTTATACAATCACATTTTAAATACTTAACAATGTATTGACTTTATATAATTATTTTTCATAAATTTATGATACATATTTCAAAATTAATTTGAAAAATTATTTTTATAAAAACTAATTTTAAATTAACTACTAAATAGTATCATAAATTAAATTTATTTTTATATGAAAAATACTACAAATATCTTTTGTAATAAAGTATCTTATTTTATACCATATGAACAAAATCGCTATGCCATCAAAACTTCTTTTATGATAAATCACAAATATCATCCACATAAGATAATTTTATTCAACATTGTTTTGGTAATTAAATATTATAGTGACAAAATTATTTGTTACATATTTAACACAATTGCATATGAAGATTCAACAATAACTAAAAAGTATAATAAATTAATATTTATATTTTTTAGTAAATACATCACTAATAAATATTTTTAAGTTTGTGTTATGTAGATCACAATCTAAATATAAAAATTGTAACTTTCAAAATATAAATAATTTAGATTAATAATAACATGAATTATATAATATTATTATGATAATTTAGAAATTAAGTATTATAAAAAAAATTGCTATAGATGTATTTGACCGTGTTTTGAATCTCATGTAGGTGTCAATGAATAAAATATAAATTTTATTTTGAGATTAAAATAATAATATATTTTAATTAATATTAATTTCAATATTTTTATTTAATTAAATTATTTTTATATGAATTTTAAATCATTCAAAATTTTCTATAAACTATAATATTATAAAATTATTAATTTTTATATAAAATAGTATAAAATAATCAAACAAATATATCATTTCATATTTTAAAATGACAATATAATTTAAAAAATTGAATTATTTTTAAATTTTTATACCTAGTAAAATTTTTATGAATATCATCTTAATAAACATATTTAATTTTATAATACATGTAGTTCAAACATGTTTCAAAAAAGGAATAATTCAACTAAATGCATATAAATCTATACATATGTTAAACAAGTATAAAATATTATTGTCAAATTAAGGAATAAGTTTAATATATTATATGAATTGAATTAAATTTTTTATCTACTAATAATTTTTTGCATAATAATTTTGATTTTTTTTTTGGAAAAGAAAAAATTTATTCATTCAGCATCAGCAAGATCCACCCCAATCACAATGTATGCAAGATCCACCCCAGTCACAATGTATGACTGGTGAATCAAAACATTATAAATTCAATATAGTCTCAGATATATAAAAAATATATAAAAAAAATCCTCATTCAAATACAATGTTGTTGCTAGGCGACAGTTAAGCAGAACTCTTTGAGTTACATTTTTATTATTATTATTATTATTATTATTATTATTATTATTATTATTATTATTATTATTATTATCTATTATTCAAGATTTTTATCTTCTAATATATTAAATTTGAATTTTGTCTATAACTAATTGTTTTTGTATGATATCAAGTTTTTTAATATACTTCACCAAAAAAAAAGTTTTTAATATTTAAAATTATATCATTTCTTTTCGAAAAATTTACATAATATTTATTTATATTCAAAAAATATTTTTATTACTATACTCTTAATTTATAAGATAATATAGTTTAGTAAAACTTTATACTAGAGATATAAGGTGACTCAATTAGTTAAAGGAGTAGCAATGTAGAAAAAGGTTGTGAGTTCAATGATGAAGATAAAAAGAACTCTTAAATTAATAGATACAAGATTATATTATATTATGTATAGAGAATAAATATAAAAGACAGAGGAAAGAGAATATGTGCACCTTATATATTTGAATTGAAGTTCTTGATCTTCATGAATAAAAACTCTATGAATGATTATTATAGAGACATGAGTTCAATAAGAACTCTTGAGGGTTTTATTACCTATTTTCTAGAGGATTATTTTAGAGAATGTGTGTGGTAATTTATTTAATGAGATAACAAATTTATAACCCCCAGGATAGGTAAAGACCCCTCAAATGAGGTTTTTATGGTTGACTCAACCTATCACAAAATTAATCTTACTATAATCTCATTCAAATAATCATAAAGATATTATAAGATATTATAAGATATGATAAGATATGATCATCACCATATCTTAAATTGTTAGATAATAATAAAAGATAATTGATTAATATCAATCCGCTATTATTTTCAATATTTTTCCACTTGGATGGTATTAATCAATAACATAAAGACAAATCATTAAGTTAGAATTACAATTATAGACAAATATTATATTAAACAACAATATGAGAAATTTGAGCTAGAAAATAATATCCGATAGGGATATATATATTATGCATGTTAACAAATATTTCTCATAAAGTATATAGAATAATGTAGTTAAATCAAATGATACCACATGGTCCCAAGCATCCAAAAAGGCTAACAGATATGTTACTAAAATGATATTACTTCACACCTATCTCATAAGAGTTTTCAGACTCTCACTAATCTAAAATATCAAAACTTAACCAAATCATATGAGTTATAAAAGTCCAAAGTTAAGTTTTTGACCAATGAATAAAAAAACGTTCTATTAATATCATTTTTACTTAAGTCCGAAAAATTATAAAGGTGAGGAAGCATAATTCACATGCATCTAAGTACTCATCATAGCCCAACAACAAATGTAATTATATATAGGCTACATAAATGCTTTATAATATTTGACATTTAACTAATTCGAGTTTCAGAAATGAGTGACTATGTAAGAATCGAAAACAAGTAGGAAATCCATAAATTCCTTACTAGGACCACATAGACACCTAGTTTATATAAAATGACACTTAAATTATTGTGACCACAAAATTTTAATTGAGCAAACACATAGATAATTTATCTAAACAAAAAAAATTCATAAGTACTTCAATAGTGCAAAATTGTACTCAATAGGAGTACTATCATAATAAGCACTTTTACAAAGTAGAAAATCATACTCGATAAGAGTATTGTATCTACAATATACTTATAGAATTTTAACCAAACAAAATGTGAAATTTTGGGTAAAAGAAATGTGCAATACTTAATTGCATACCAAAAGGATTAATGTGCAATGCCCAACAAAATGCTCATAACATCCATTTAAGATGTCTATTAAAATACAATGAATTTTATGTATCTCAATTAAAATAGGAAAAAAATAAATAGTCAAGTTCTATAGAGTATGTCATATGATAATTAAATGTGCACAAGAATATATGACAATACAGATAAATAAGTCTCGAGACATAATACAAAATTATATATTTGTAAAATTTTAATCAATTAAAATATGAAATTTGGATAAAAGAGATACACAATGCATAATTGTATGCCAAAAAGATTAATGTGCAATACCCAACAAAATGACATTAACATTTGTTAAAGATGTCTACAAAGATACAATAAATTTTATGTCTCTCAATAACAAATGGGACAAAAATAAATAGAGAAGTCCTATCGAATATGTCATATCATAATTAAATGTGCACACAAATATATGATAATAAAAATATATAAGTCTTGAGAGATAATACAAGATTATATATATTCCCACTAATCCTTAATATACAAAAAATATTAGGATTATCATTAGGGTATACTAGTATTAAAAGTTCTAGTGACAGTGGGATGATGACTTTATAAGATAATAATAAAAGTGAATTAAAATTCACTATTTTCTACTTAAGGAATTAAAAATTAGTAGAATAATAAATAATTAACGAGAAGTCGTTAAAAAAATAAGAATACGAAACCTATAAATTCATCCATAAGAATAAATAATTCTCAAAAATGGTTTCATAATTAACTACATATTAATCAATTCTTTAAAAAATATTGACCCTTGTGAGGATCTTAAAAAAATAATTACATGAGTGAGAAAAGGGATCTCTGATAATTTTACGTAGAATATGAGATCATAAACAAGTTATCAAGTAATCATAAAAAAATCAAATGCTATAATAAACAATATTCAGACACACTTGATAATAAAATATGATTACACGCAGCGAAAAAATATGAGACCTATTCTTACAAATATTAAAGATATAATAATAAATAGTCTCTAACCCTCATCACAATTTATAATGGACATAGGTTTATTTATATATCCCAAATAAAACATATAGCTTTTACAAGAATACCATCAACAATATTATAAAATATGATATGGAGAAATTAATTTCTTCAAATTTGTGATTGCTATATTATCCTTACAATAATTGTATGCTAATATTGCATATTAATAGAAAGTTATTATACAAGAAAATATTCTACAAGAGACCAATACAAAATCCTTAATATAGATTCCAATAACATAATAACAAATAATGTGATGATAAAAAATAATTTTATCAAGAAAATTTGTTTTTTGTACATGTATAATTAACTGGACATTTTCGTACATATCTTATACCAAAACAATTTATTTTATATGATATTAATTAAATTTCTAATATACAAAATCCTTCCACTTGATAAAGAAAAAACTGGTTGACATAAAAAAAAAATACCCAGAGAGCTAAATAAAATCCAACTATTTCTTTATCATACTAAAATTATATCGAGTAATGTCATACCAATACGTAAGTCCACTATCTACATAATAATATATATATATATATATATATAGAGAGAGAGAGAGAGAGAGAAAATTTGCACCACAAGAAAAAAGAGAGCAATAATTTTTTTTGGAAGAAAAAATGTCCCATAAGACATTATGGGACAAAATAAAAATGACAGTATAAATGTTAGTTTCATATAAATATAACCAAACAAGATAAAATTAGGGAAATAAACTAAACATTACAATAATAGTGAAACATTATCTAATTCTAAAAGTTCAATTAAAAGAGAATTTCTAAGGAAATTAAAATGCACTATACTTATATCAATAAAATCCTAATACCGATAGGGTATAAAAAAATCATTAACATAAGTAAAGAGAAGTACATTGTACAACACCAAATTACATTAATAACAATACATCGATAAGGTATAATTATCATCAATGCAATAAAAAAATAATTATATCACAAAATTCACAGAAATGTTAGGTAAAATTATAAGAGTTTAATTGCGTAATTATGTAAATGAAAAGAGAAATTATGTCTATTGTTGAATAAATTTGCATAATTTTAATCATATATATTATATGACCAACATACAAAATTTACATTACTATACCCATGATAGACAAGTAATAATAATGCAAATTAATAAAGAAAATTATGCACATAAGAGAAAGACAATTAAGATTATGCATAATTAATTAAATGACCTAAAATTAATTTATAAATGATAATTCAATATTAAAGAGAGTACAATATAATTGGAGAATACAAATACGGTAAAGAATTATCACAATGAAAATAAGTCTAAAATTCATGACTATAATAGTAAAAAAATTTAATTTAATCTTGAATTAATAAAAAAAAGTATACTAAAAAATACTGATAATATTAAAATATTAAATAAATATGGTATCTTTGACAAAATAAGAATACAAAAAATGAGCAAACTCATTCAATGCTTCTCAGAGTGATATCTAAACAACAAAATTCTCATTTGACCAAACAATCACAAAAATATGTGTATAAAAATAAATCCATGCAATCCCTTTAACACTTCTCAAAGTGAAGGTAACAAAAATTATCTTATGTTTCCCACACAGATAACTCATATCAGTCAACAAACATAAAAAGAAAAACCCTTAAGTAATTTTGAACATAATTTACCGAGTAATTGAATTTAAAAGAAAACTAGGTTTTAAAGACGTAACACTTAAAGAGAAGTTTTAATATATAATTTACCCACGAGTAATTGAATGAACTTATTTTAACAATAACAAATAGTATAAACCCTCAAAATGATTTTTTTTTGCGCAAAAGATAATAATGAATTATATTATAAAATTTCACTAATAACATAAAAAAAACTTCAATTCAAATTTAATTCTCTAATAGGAAAACAACCATAATATATATCTAATTTGACTTTCATACCAATTGATGTAAAAAAAAAATCTTTAAATCAATAGATATATGTATAAAGAATAAATATAAAAGATAGAGGAAAAATAATTTGTGTATCTCATGTATATTAAATTGGAGTTCTTGATCTTTATGAACAAAAAACTCTATGAATAATTATTGCAGAGATATAAGTTCAACAATAACTTTTGAGGGTTTTGATACCTACTTTCTAGAGACCCTTCAAATGGGTTTTTTTATGATTTACTAAAGTCATCACAGAGTCAATCTTACTATAATACATATTATAAAATATGATTATCACTATTAAATTGTCAAATAATAATAAAAAATAATTGATTAATAACAATCTACTATTATTTTCAACATTCAATCCTCACTGGTAATAAAAATTAATATTACTAATCATATTAATATTTAACTTATAAAAATAAATAAATAAAACCTTATGCTATTTACACATTAATGATAACAAATTATACACCATCCATCAAATAAGTCGGGTGTACACACCAATCGTATGTTAAATTCTTTTTCCACTCATATCAGAATATATCAAAATTTATTTGAAATTAATTTTAAATTTTTAATCAATCTTTAAACACAAATCTAAACACGCACATGCAAAAAAGGCAAGTGCTCCCTCTAAATGACGCATGCTTTATGCCCATTTTGTCTAACACGTAATGAGAAATCTGATCATATGCTCTTTTATTGCCCCTTCTCGTATGGTTTGTGGCAAGCTTGTATTAGGTGATTGGGAAATATCACAGTCCTGCCTAGTTAGGGTAACGCTCATTTGCATCAGCATTTGGAAATGAAGAGAATGTGGACCATGCCATGGCTATACTGTATTAATTGAGATTTAATCACATTTAAGTGACTTCTCAAAATTGTATTATGCAGAAATCGAACACATCTTTTACATAAATATACTATGTGTTATCGACGGAGCTATATTAAGTTATAACTGGAAAAACTAATTAAAACTTTAATATTTTATGTTTATAGTTTTTTTATCCACAAAAATTAAAATATGAATACATCATCAGAAAAATTTATAATAACTCACATATTTTCCCAATCAACTAGATTTTATTTTTTGCTAATGATATAAGTTGGGAAAAACATTCAATATCGTTTATCGCCGTAGTTAATAATTATTATTTTATAAAAAGTAAAAAAACTTATCAAGTATTAATTTTTCAAAAAATATAAAAAAAATGTTTGGAATTAAATTAATTGTTAAATTTACAAATATAGTTTATCAAGAAACAAATATTTAATTCATCAAAATAATTTACTAAAATCGTTTTCAAGAAAAAGCCGTGTGTTGAATATGGAGTTTATTAAGAAAATCAAGACCATATTATGTGGCTTTCAAGATCTTATCACCAGCTTAACACTAACAAGAATCTTTCCAATTGGTGAATTTAAATAAATCATTCATTAACACCTACAGATCCAACTAATCAGACCCTTGTCTTCTATTAATTAATGGAGAGTCAACAAGTTCAAATCAAGGCAATGCAGACGTCCTGGTGAATGAACAATCTAAAACTGTGCTTTAAAAAATGTAAGGCATACTTAATTGCTTATGCATCAAATAAGCTAAATCCTCTCATTGTCCATATAGATACTCCTTTTCACGAGAAGAGAAGGGAAAAGATGTTGTGAATTTGTATTTTTTACTAATAAAATTAATACACATTATCATTTTTCTATAAAAAATTATAGATATTGCTTTCACATATACTAAACACTTAATACAGAGCAAAGCCTATTGATGCATGTGATCTTCTTTTGAATAGTAGTATGAACTGGTGAAGGTGCCGGCATTGACCAACTATAGCATACAACTTGCACCTTATTTAACTCTATGGATCTGGAAACGGTGTGGTTCTGTACACGACTTTCATGGTATTCATAAAGATAAAAGCTTCCACGATAGCATGTCAAGTTAATTAAATTCGAAATCACATATAAAAGGGAGTTTGGGATTCTATTTTGAAACAGTTTTTTTAAAGAAATCTGAAAATGATTGAAGACATTATTCAGAACAAGGACTAAGAAACCATGCTCATCTCTGTCCGTCAACGGGCGTAGGTTCAGATTCACCATGTGGTCTTCATGAAGCTTATGATCTCTATGTTATGACATTAGAACATAATTACTGGGAAGAGATTTAAAAAAAATACAGAAATAATAATATTAAAATCTTCTAACCAACCGACCAACATTATCTTAATCATCTCTATATAGAATTATTCTTATATTGAATTAGATTGAATTGGAGTAACATAAAATCCTGACTAATTTTAATTAGGATTGATTTGTAAAAGAATTAAAAATCAAATTCTAAAAAATCGAATCAAATCGGATTAGATCCACGAATTATAAAAAAATTTTTAGATCTATTTTGTATTTTTTATAAAACATATGAAATAAAATAATAAATATAAAAATTTGTAAATAAAATATTACACATATATTGTTTATTCAAAATTACATATAAAAGTAAAATTATCTATAAAAATAGTTTATTAAAGATATAATGTAAATCCTAGGTTAATAATAGGAAATTTAATAACCAGTAATCATGATCATAATTTTTAATGCATTTCTATTTGGTTTTGATTTTTTTTACATGTTCATTCACACTATAACAAAGTGAGGAAATTAAAAGATATAAATTGGACCTATGATTATTGGATTGTATATTACTAATTTGTTACTTACATCTCTCTTTATTTATTTATATATAATAATAATAATAATAATAATAATAATAATAATAATAATAATAAAAACATTAAACCTAACGAAACAATTAATAGATTAACGGACTTGTAAAGTTTAAATCCGTGGACTAATCTAACTAATTAACACCGAATTTTATCATATTGGTACGGATTAACAAATTAGGGGTTTCAATGCTATGTATGAACACTCCAAGATATTGGAGAATACATATTAATTTAGAATCTGAGATACAGTACATATTCATTTTGGCAAATTAGTGGTTCAAATAAATATATAGTATTGATCGATATCCATGAGATTGATTGATAAAATTGTGAGATTAATTCATTTACTTTCCAATATTGTTCAACTTTTTTAATAGAGAAAGGAGGGAGAGACAGCTTTTAGAGAAGATCCGAATCGCTTAACGTATAGCTCTAACATAACTAAAATTAATGACCTAAATGATAAACTTTAACTGCATTTTGGAGAGTATAGAAAATTTAACAAATCTAACTATTAAATTTTATTATATTATCTTTTATCAAATTTTATATATTTTTTATTTTATATATATAATAATTAATATTTCTACATTTGTAAATATCACATTGTATATAAAAGTAAATAGTGTAATAACCTATTAAAAAAATTGAAATTATATGAAATTTTGTAAGTTTGATCTAATTAATAAAAATATAAAATTAATTGTTGAAATTAATAAGTTTTCATTCTAAATAAAGTTATGAAAAGTGTAAGTTTAACAAATGATGTAAATATATATATATATATATATATATATATATATATAACAAATTAAAAGTAATTTTTCAATCATAAAATCATTTGATGGGTTGAAATCTTATTTAACAAAACTCCTAAAATTTTAAAAATAGATTTCACCTGTATTAACCAGTCGATAGATATTTTACACCGATGATTAAAAAACCCCTGTATTTTTTTATTTAAAATTCATCATCTTAACTTAAGTTTTTTAAAATTAATTATATTATATTAATATAATTAAATTGATAAATAAAAATACTCCTATTATAAAAAAATCATAAGTTTCTTGCTTTCTCGTAAAAAAAAAGAACTTTTATTCACTTTAAAGAAAATAAAATTAAAATAATTTTTCATAAATTATTTTTTATTTGTATTAGTCTTATATTTATTATAAAGTACCTCATAAGGTGGTTGTATTTATTATAAAGTACCTCATAAGGTTGCTGAAATGATGTAAGATCTCATTACAATTACTTTATAGGTAGCAGAGAATTTAATTTTTATTACATTTCATTCTATTTCACTTTTACCTAAATCAAGCAATATTTATTTCATGTAAGTTTTTCCTTCAACCCGAATCACTTGAATTCTCTCTATTTTTATTTTTTCTAAATGATACGGAATGTAAAGAGGATACCATACCCGAGAATGAGTGGTTGATTTAGATGTTGGTTTTCCATTTTTTGTATTTAGCTTTATTGTAAGTGAGATGCGTGGATTGTGGAATGCTTCCCTGTTTCCATCTGATCGTTGTTGTTTCATACTCAGAAAGATTAAAAATAAAATAAAAAGTGATGTGAAAGAAAAGGTGAGAGTGAAAATGAAGGAGTAGAAACTGTGGAGGATTTTCTAGACTTATTTTGTTTTCGGTTGCATTTGCATGATATTAAAAAATGAACTTAGGAAATAACACAGGCATTAGGATTCTCCTCCAGACTCGTATAATAATAATGTGGCTGCCTCATCTGATTAAATTGATAAGCTTCGCACACCTTCACAATATCAACCAAGTTGTCGTTTTTGTTGTTCTTTTTCTCGTCTTTATTATTCTTTCCCTTGTTGTCCTCCTTGGCTGGTCCAACAGAGACTATGTCAGTGTGACACAGCTTCCTCAGCTTTTCCACTGCAACCACAGGGTCTATGTCTCCAATTAAGGTCAATTTCTTCTCCTTCATATCCACACACACTGATTCAACCCCTGCCATGCAATAATAATTCAATCTTGGGTACTTATATAAAACTAAGTTTCTTGCTTCTAACCCACTACCTCAAAAATAAAGAAATTAGAAGACAATGCCAATTGAAATTCATACCTGAAATATTGGAGACTGCCTTCATGGCCTTTTTCTTAATTTTGTCATCGTGTAGTCCCACCTTTAGCACAACCTTCTGTTGTAGAGTAAAATATCAGAGGACTTAGGACCCGTTTAATAATAATTTGTAAGAATGAAAATAACAGAACTAATTTTCGCTAATATTAAAAATGGAGAAAACCAGCCCTGGTTGAAATTTTGAGACCAGATCACAAACTATGAATGATGAATCTCAAATAAACATAAAGATTTAAGATAGGTTAGAAATTCTCACATTCATTGACCTCGCCTTGAAGGTTGCTAATAAGGAAGGCCTTAGCAAGAGTTGTGAAGTTTACAAGTTACTGAAGCTCTGTTTATAAGATAATAAATCAACACATAGGAGACAGAGAGAAAGAAAGTCAACTAAGACTAGGATCATTCCTCGTCAAGTGTCACTTTTTTTTATGAGTTCCGTCAAGTGGCTTTGAAAATAATAAATAAGATAAACATTAACATGGGTTATAGCAATAATCATTAAAAAAAGAAAAAGTAATTGTTTTTTTGTTGAAATGCATGGAAATGTTATCTCTTATGATTTTTAACTGTTTTCATATACTTTAATAAAAATTATTTTAATATTTTAATTAATATTGACAATGATTAATAAATACAGCTCAATACTTAAATTGTCATACTTTTGTATAAAAAGATGTCTTTATAAATTAAAAGAAAAACACATCAAGTTATGCATTTTCTTTGATACCTACTTCTTCTCAAATGAATTATATGAATGTTCATGAATCCATATCGATCTCTAAATCCGTAAATTAAAATCAATCCAATTAGTATAACAATTGACCCTACAAAGATCGTAATTATAGATTAAAAGGTACTGCAAGATTTTTTTTGTATCTTTTGTGGAATGGTCTTTGTCCCTGGTCCTATGTCTCAACCTTATAAGGGTCTAGTTTCTTTATTGGATCTATGTTGTTGTTTTGGTTATTTGATTGTACTGTGGATAGTTGTTTTGAGTGGGAATTGAGGAGGAGGGATTATTGAGGGTACCTTCTCTATGTTGTATTTGTAATCCATTGACTACCACGATCATATCTTGGTAATTGAAGCAGGGGTCTATTGATTATATTTTTCTTTATGTTGTATTTGTAATTCATCCATGATCGCTGTCATATCTTGTGACAAGTGATTGCTTTTAATGTTAATAAATTTGGCCTATTATAAAAAAAAAAATCAATCCAATTAGATTCATGAATCGATACATACATAATCATATCAAATCCAATTAAATTCAACCATAGATGGATTGAATCACGGATTTGAACTTTGAAAATCTATAGATTTATGAATCGATCCGTTTAATTAAAAGTTTAATATTTTTTATTATATATATATATTTAAAAAGAGTGTAAATAAAAATTGACAATACAATTTAAAGTTTAAATATTATTTACAAATTGAAGATTTAAAGTTAAAAAAGAAATATATTAAGTAGTGCGGTAATGGAGAACCTAAGTTATTTGGCTTTTTAGGATTTACATTTTATCATTTAAACTACTTTTATATGTAATTTTACTCATATGTTATTTTGAAGAAACAATATATGTCTTAATATTTTATTTACAAATTTTTATGTTTCCTATTTTATTTCCTATGTTTTATAAAAAAACAAAATAACTCTAAAAAAATTTCTTTATAATCCGTGAATTCAATCCAATCTGATTCGTGAACACCCTTAATGAATTATATCTATATAAAAAATGTGTTTTTTTCGTGATAAGAAATCATCTACTGCTTAACATGATTTTACATAAGTGATAATGGTTTGCATTTCTTAACCAAATGATCCATGAGAATAGGAAGGGTTCAAAATGTGTATTTTCATAATAAAAAATCATCTACTACTTAACATGATTTGACATAAGTGATAATAATTTGTATTTCTTAAACAAATGATCTATAAGAATATGAAGTGTTCAAATAAAGTTTAATAATTATTTTTCAATTATGAGTCATTTGTACCAATAATATGGTTATAAAAAATCTACTATTAGTATAATTAGCACCTAATGTGTGCATGTGTAACTCACATAAAATAAATATTGTAAAAGAAAAATAATTTTTCTTTTTTACTTTAGTAATGTTCTCACAATCTCCATGTAGGAAGATATAATATCTATATGAAAACGTGAAATTTAAAAGTTACCTTACTAGTATTTTTTTATGGGCAAATCACATAGCACTATATATAAATAAATCAAAAGAGGTAGGTAAGAAGTGCCACCCATAGACAAATAATATAGAATAAATTTAACAACAAAGCAAACAAAGACCATTAGACTATATTATCAACCTAGTGTTGAAAATATTGTATAACAACCTCCCACAGCAAGGAAATTATACAAAACAACACCTGTTAATATCCTTCCTCTACAAAATATATTTTTCATCCCCTATGCCTGTTGGACTTTCACTTGCAAATTCTATATTAAAGGTTGTATATTCTACTCCTAATATGATACCCTATTTACGGTATCAATATTTATCTTTGTCCAAGCTTTAGATATACATTCTCATTTGTTATTCACAAATAATAGCGTCGTTAAAAATAATTTCATTTTATTTCTCTATTATATCCTAATCTGATACTCTTACAAGAACGGTAAAAAATTAATAAGTTATTAATTCAAATTTATAACAATATTTCTTTATAACACACATTTCATCGTTGATGAGTTTTATTTCTTTAAATATATCCAAAGTAAGACTAACTCCTTTAGTTTTAGCAAGCTTCCCAAATATTGATTGTTAAGAGCAAACCCCTGAGATATGTGAATTTTTTACAGAGAATAATTAGACTCTTTCATGTATGTTGTCTCCTACTGACAAAAAAGAAGGACAGAACAAACTTGTAATATTGAAAGAAACACACTTCACATAAATTAAAAGTGCAACTCAAATTTACTCAATTTCTGAAAACTTCATAGTTGTTATATATGGATAAGACATTAAGATTCTGCATAAGTTTAGGTTTTCAACCAATAAAATCTACTTCTGTACACCATACTACACTTACTGGCTTGGCCACACCAGCTATCCTTCAGTTTAAAATTTAAATCATTACAAGAAGCAGAAAAAAGACAAATACAATATATTGTTTTTGGATTAACAATTTTAATCCAACATAGTAATAAAAAAAATTTAAATAATGACGCAGCCATTAGGATCCTCTTGAACAGGTGTAGCGATGTAATATGGACTGTATTGTGGTTTCATCTGATAATAATAATAATAGGGATAGGTTTGATAGAACTTGAGTGGATCTGGCACGTTTTCTGTTGTTGAATCTTTCTTGCCATCTTCCTTCTTTTTATCATCTTTTTTAGGTTCTTCTTTCTTTTTATCATCCTTTTTAGGTGCTTCCTTCTTTTCCTCTTTAGCTGGTCCAACAGAAACTATTTCCGTGTGACAAAACTTCCTTAGCTTGGCTACTACTTTTACAGGATCAATGTCCCCAGTTAAGGTTAATTTCTTGTCTTTCATGTCCACAGAAACTGACTCAACACCTGCAAAAATATTTCAAATATAATTTTAGTATATAACTAAATATCAATGAATCATAGATGTTATATGATCTGAGTTTTGTTTCTTCAAACAAATACCAGTTTCAATCAAGCAAATCCACTGAACAAGAGTGAAAAAATAAGCTTTGCGTTTATTGCAGTAATTTCTTTTCTTTTCTTTTTATTGTTTCCCCCCTCTCTGAATTATCTTTCAGTTTGATTTTGATTTCCTCCCCCTTTTTTCCCCTCAATTGGTAAAGAACATTGAAAACAAAGAATCTAAGGAGAAGAGGAACATTGGAAGTTGAAATTAAATTCAATACCTGAAATGCCAGAGACAGCCTTCATAACTTTCTTCTTGATTTTGTCTTCATTGACTTCCACCTTCAACACAACTTTCTGTTACAGCAAAATCAAAAAGTTGTAAGGACTGCTCAACAATCACTTAGGAAATCCAGAAACGATCAAACACAAAACAAAGGTTAAAACTTCAATACTGACCTTCATTGTTGTTGAAGTTTCTGAGAGCTAAGATGGGGGAGTTTTTGAAATTTGTGAGAGCTAAGATAGAAGGAGTGTTAGTGAAAATTGCAAAAGGGAAACGGAGAAAAAGGGAGATTGAAAAGATAGTTGAAAGAAGAGGAGAAGGTTTTCAATTTCAAAATGTTGTGAGAGATAAGGATAATCTTCAGGAACATTTATAGAGATGCTTGTGAGTATGTCCTGAGTGGCTGAGTCAAGTCTACCCAACAAGTCCACGCAGACAGTGTGTTTTTCCTGTCTTCATTTGTTACAATGTTTGATACTACAATTATTTTTTATAAAAACATTCGGCATAGAAATTACACGAAAAATATTAGTCTTTAAAGTTAGTGAATATTAGAATACATTGTTATGACAGTTTTTTTCTAAATTTCTCAGTTAGTAAATTTTTTTAACTTGAGTCATAATCATTATATAAATTGAGATTTTGAAAGCTTAGACTTAATGATTGAGGAGAAAAGTGTTGAAGAAAAAGGACGTACAAATTTTGGAGGAAAGCATGACGTTATTTCGTGTTGGATGCGTGGAAAGGACTTGAGTGGCAAGTGGATAACGACTTGGGGAGACTAAGGAGTAAACGACAGTCTGGGTGAATGATGAGGACAGTGTTTCGTTGCACATTCCACTCCGCGTCTTGCCGCATCCTTCATTAATCACTAATATACTGACGTTAGCATGTGATATATCCATGTCCAATTTAACTACTTTACCTTTGCATCGTTATAGTAGGAGTTCTTAAAATTAAATTACACTTTTTTCATGCCCAAATTTAAACTTGACACAAAATGAGCTTTGTAAAATAAATTTTATCCTTCTTTTTCGAAAAAGAAAATAATTGCAGATCATTTATTTAATTTCAAACTTCTACGCACATGTTCTTACTCATCCTTTTAGTCAAATTTAGTTCTTAGGAGTGTCATACCTTGTTCTTTAACAAAATAAATAAATCATTATTTTAGTCTTTAAAAGTATGACAATTTATCACTTTAGTCCTTAAGTTGAATAAAATGTTAAATAAGTCTTTAAAGTTATTCAACGTCAGTTATTAAGTTTTTCTATTATTGTGCATATATTAAAAACAACAGAGACACTAATGTGTACAGTTAAGTGTGAGAGTGACTTATTTTTAGAAACGAAAATGAAATATTTTTTTCTGTATATTGTCTTTTTTCTCAAAATTTGAGGTTTACACTTTTGAAAAAAAAAATCATAGAATCTTAATCAGTAAGGTGAAAATGATGAAAAGTGGTTCATCAAATTCTCAATTTCTTCACCAAAGAAGATCCATGACCCCTGGAGTTCTTTTGTGTTAGCATGTGAGTTGTCCCATTTATTTAAAAACAAATTAGAGCTAAGCTTACTTAAACTAATAAACTCAAGGTTAAGCATAGGGTAAGAGCCATAGGAAGTGTATATGTTGTGACTAACTGCGCCATTTGATAAATAGAACAACGATGTAAAGCTCAAATATGATGATAGCTTAACTAAAAACATATCTTTTGATATAAAAAATTCACAACTAAAAATTCCTTCAAAGATAGAGTTCAAAAACCATTTAAACTATTAACAGGTGGATGGAATGTGATCTATCATTAAATAAAACCTCGAATTTCCCAACACTGTAACATGTATAAGTGTTAGCACAAAACTTTGTGTCACAAAAACTTACAAGACAAGACACTTTATGATCCAACCCGTCATAGGATTCCTTAACACACAAAAAAAAAAGTTAAAGAGACTTCCTCTCTCTATATTAAGAGTCACGTTCATACACAAACTTGAAAGAACATAAATATTTAACATGGTTACAAAAATTTAGCACAAGGAAAGTGCAAAAAAGGATCCAAGAAGACCTTTCAAAACCACCAAAAAAGCATAACATAACCAAACTCAAAACATATATGAAAGTAAAGAACTAAAATGAGAAAATAAATTGACTATAACATTGAAAACGGAAAAGTTTCAATTACACAAGTATCCGAAAAAGGAGGAGAGTGTGCTAGGTAAAATCGAGGGGATAAACATCAAAGAAATTATAACAATGGGACACGAGCTCATATATAAGAAAATATGACACCACCTTCAACCTAAAATCTTAAGGCATTAGGTTTGTAACTCTTTCTCACTTATATATTGTTCAACTTTCCAATTTCTACATAATGTGAAACTTCAACTCACACTTACTCCAACAATCTCCCATTCAAGTATGAGTCACTTCCATATTGTAAACTCTCCCTCAATTCTACCTGACCCTTATTTACACCGCCCTTATATACAAGAGAACATGATGCCTAAACCTTTGTCAAGAAGACTTTCAATATAGGGATCACTAAATATAGCTACTGATCACAACCATCAACTGTAATACCACTTATCAGAGCATATTGACCTTGCAGCCTAATGATGATTAGAGAAAATAAGATTATTAAACGAGTCTGGCTAAGGTATATCAAAGCCAAGCGACATATTCTATTGGAGATATCACGAAGAGTGTGAAAGAAAACTAATATATACTAAATCTGCGATGGAGCATACTATGACGAGCATCCATAGTGATTGAAGATGAAATTATAAATTTTAATTAAGGGAGAGATTATTGGGAAAATAATTCAAATTATTTTAATTTCAAATCTCTAGATATTGTTTAGAAAAAAAATATTATTTTATCTTTGGGATTTTTTTAGATTTTAAAGATATTATTTATAAAATATATATTTGTTTCCTAGTTTAAAATTAGGATGTTAGGTCTATAAATAGAGTTTGTGAGATAAGAAGAATTACTCAACCTGAAAAGGGAGTTACTACCTTAAGTGAGAGAAGGGGTTATGATGTAGAGGAAGGGTGATGCAATCCGACCCAAGGACCCTTTGAAAGGATACAATAAAATCCTTCCGGAAATCTATTGAATAAATTAGGATTAGAATTTCCCTTGTATCAGTGTTATTTTGTTTGCTCTTGTATTTAGGTAGGTATATTTGTAATTTCCTTTGGGTCATGTATTTCGACCATTTCTTCTATTAGTTTAGAGCATGAAGGTGTCACTAATTAGTATGTAGAGTGTATGCTAAAAGATGGGCTAGAAGAAGCTTAGAGGTGTAATTATTTCGACACCTCTTAACTTGTTTTTGCATCTCTCTTGCATTCACAAAGCATGACTAACATGTGGGACTACTTGTCTCTTCTCTTAGACACCATCTTGGAGAAGAGGAGAAAAGATTAGGATGTTAATCTTGAGTAATTTGGCTTAAGAGAGATTAAGCTTGATTAGTTGGTTTTTAGAGCTAATTAAGCTAAGTCTCACATCTTTCATTTCTCTTAAGCTAAGTCTGACATTGCTTATGTCTCACACCCATTTTCCGTCATTTTCCCTATAAAGACCTACCTCACTCTCTTGTATTCCTTACACTTGAATGATTGAATATAAGACTCTTTTAGGGAGAGGCTCCTTTGATAAAAGATTGGTACTTGAAGTCAGAAGAAGTCATAAAAAGGTAGAGATGAGATACTTATTGCAGTCGAAGGAAGCTAGCCGAAAGCATTTTGATTTAGTAAAGTTCATCAGAAACCTCCATTGAGGAGTTTCTTCCTTTACTTTTATTAATGATTTTTTCCCTTGTGGCAAGCCTTCAATTTTAAGACTTTATCTTCCTTTCAAGAGAAGTGTCTCCACCTCCATTCTTCTAGTCTTCCATGCCCATTTCTTGATGTTAAGGAACCTTGATGGAAAAGATCATTGGGAGTGCAACATGGATTGCATTAGAAGGTTTGCAGGTTTTTCAATAGTCCCAAAAACTTAGGGTGGACGTAAACATGTGGTGCGAACCACGTGAGCAAAAAGATGGGAAGAATTTACAGGTTTTTCAATAACCCCTAAAAACTTCCCCGTAGATGTAAGCATGGGGTACAAACCACATGAACAAAATAATGTTATGTTTCTTTTTGCTTAGGCATTACTATTTATTTTATAATATATTTTTCTCATCAATATGAATAAAGAGAAGTTTATTGGTTATGTGTTTTTTGTCCCAACAAGTGGTATTAGAGCCAATTGTTGTGATCTGGCTAACATTGATGATGGATTCCTTACATCGAAAATCTTCTTGGCAAGAGTTCAAACGGTGTGTCCCCTTATGTTTAAGGGCAATGTGAATAAGAGATGTTTTCGTTGAAGGGAGAGTTTACAATGTGAAAGAGACTCACACTTAAAGGGGACATTGTTGGAGTACAAGTATGAGGTGAAGTCTCACATTATGTAGAAATTGAGAAGTTGACTAATATATAAGTGAGAAAGGCCTATACCCCTAATGCCTTAAGGTTTTAGGTTGAATGTGGTGTCATGTTCTCTTATATGTTAGCTTGTGTCCCTCGGCTATACATCTTCCATTGCGTGCTTGGAAGAGTTATTTGGAGTCAAAGCACAAAGAAGGAGAAAGGTTCAAAATTTGCATGAGTAGTCCCATAACTTGCTACACTACTCGTTCTCACCTTAATCTTCATTTTTTCCGCATCAACTTCACATTAATGTCAATAAGTCACTTTGACACTTATTTATACACATTAGTGTCTCTATTTTACTGTCACGGTAACAAAAAGACTTAACTGAGTGTAGTTGAACAATTTCAAGACCTTAATTGACAGTTTATTCAATTCAGAAACTAGAGTGATGAATGACCACATTTTCAAGGACAAAAGTGTTATAAGGTAATTTATTATAAGTGAAATTCACATAAATTTGTATCATTTTAATAAATTTCAATGTGTGTTAAAAAAATGTGTTAGGGAGTGTGTTAATAGAATTTCTCTTTGGTCGAATTATGGATTCTAAAATTAGTTTGGTAAGAATAAGAGGGTTAATGAATGGAAGGATATTCATCAATGAATCTTGAGTCAGTTGAGTATACCTTCAACCTAAGACTTAAAACAATAGGACTTAAACACTTTAATATTAATTTTAAAATATTAAAAGTATTTTTAAAAAATTAGATAATTTAGATGACGGTTGAAAAACTCACTAACTTAAAATGGTTAAAAAATAATTTAATTATATTAAAAAATTTATTAAAATAAGCTTTAAAATATATATTTTTTGTGGTTCCACTGTTTTAACCTGTGTACTATGCAGAATGGATGCAAACTTGATAAATCTGAGACCATTACAATTGTGGGATGACTTTACGATTTGTGAACTTGAACAGGTGGACTATCTGTATTATTATGAGGAAGCTCTCCTAAATATCTCAATCAACATTTAAAAGATTATTCATAAATAGAGCAAGGGATGATTGTGAGGAGAGATTTTGTTTTTGCTTAATTATAGGTATCTTTTATGGAAGACATCCCAATTGAATCTTGTAAGACCATTATGGGAAGCAAATTCTCCATGTGAGTCTTTAAAGCAACTACATATTTAGGATTCAATTGTGAAACCTTTGGTTAAGTTGGAATAATCACTACACTTGATCCACACGTTTGGTGATGATTGTGAGGTAAATAGTAAATGTAATCCATATTTTTAAGTTTATTTCTTCACTATTTTTATTGTAACAATTTAAAAACAACATAAACTTTTGGTTTAACTATACATTACGTCATTCTATTTATCAAATTTTTACATTTTGTTTTCTTATTTAAATTACGAAATTGAGTGAATTTGTTTAATTTTTTATGAAAAATAATTTATTTAAATAAAATAAGAACTTATTGTAGTTTTTAAATGTTTGAATAAATTTGTCTTTATGAAAAACAGAGACTGAAGAGAAGTTGAGAATAAATAATTTTGAAAAACTACTTAAAATTACTTTTCAAAATAAATTAATACATAAGTTGTTTTAGAAAAACTGGAAACTAATACATATAAAATATACATTTTATAATTGCACCAAACTTATAGTTTTTGCTTTTATAAAAATTACTTATTTTTCAACCCATACAAACTCATGTTTTCTGTCTCCAAATCGTAAAATTATTAAATTTTTATCCAAACATTAATAAATTACGTTGGTTGTAACAAGCTTTAACAATGCAATCTATCTTGGTTTCTTTATTATACAAATCATTTTTAAATCACATCAATATAATTAAAGATGGGGAAAAGATTTGTGTGAATAGATACTAATAATTTAAATGGGTACTCGTTACTTATGGGGTACATGTGTTTTCTTAGTCGCTTTATAGTAGGCATGAGTGTAGGTATTATAGTACACCATTGTCATTTGCTAAATTAAAATACTATTTATATTTAATTTAAAAAAGATAATATTTTTCATGAAATAAATCAACTTAAAATATTAATCTCAAATTTCATTATTATCCCCATGTTAACATTTTTATGCATAGTGCTTAATTCATAGATTTATTTTTTATAAAAATGTCGATAATGTAAAATAAAAATTCTATTTATATTAAATATTTTGTGTGTATATGTATTATATTAATATATTTTTAGATCTAATTAATCTTGTAGAAAATAATATAATTTAATTTATTTCCAGATTTTTAACAAATAAATTATTTATTTGATAAAACTTCATGTAATTTTTTTTTTAAAAATATTAAAAGCATATATGTTTTCCATCGATATTAAAAAAACTCGTTTATATTTTTATAACGGGTACCTAACAGATTTTAAAAGAATAGCAAACATAGACACCAACATAGATATTTTGTGACAACACATGGGTAGACACGTGTTGTCTCTCCTAAATATAGTATCGCAGGTCATAAGATTAATGTCTAAGTTAAAGTTTCATCGGTATGATTTTGTTTTTTAGTTTTTGAAAAGAGTTTTCAAAAATCAAAAACTGTTTTCGAGAAGAAAAAATAATAAAAACTTGTTTGGTAAGTGTTATTTGAAAATTATTTTGAAGATATAAAAATGGAAAAACTTGTTTATGTTTATTAAAATTTCATTAATGAAAAGTAAAAAACTAAAAAACCAAAATTGATTTAAGAAAATACCACCCAAATGACTTTTTTAGTTTTTAAATACTAAAATACTGAAATTTTTTTTGTAAAACTGTGGTAAACAAACACTTAATGTTTGTCAACTAAAAGTTCATTCCAATTTACTAAATTTAACAAATTAAAAAATATAATGTTATAATTTTAAAATAAAATAAAATATAGAAGTTCATAGTATAAGTAAGTGAAAGTTATTTTCCACTGTAACAAACAAAATCAATCAATTATTCAAAAAATAATATTTTTTTCTTTAGCTCAATATTTAAAATAAACATGGCGAGATTCACAAAAAAGAGTGTTCTAAAATCACAAAATGTGATATTTTATTAAATAAAAAATACAATAAATATTTAAATTATAAAATAAAAAATAAGTTAAGATAAAAAAACCTACTATTGTATTCTATGTACTCTAATTTCTCAGCTACAAAAAAGGGTTAAGCATAAGCAGACGCGGAGAAGGATGTACCGTTCAACCAGTCAAGAAGACTAGCCGCCAGAAGTTCTTACGGACTCAAGTCATTATTCTTTCTCCATTCCTACGGACCCAACACGAAGTACCATAACACTTTCCCGGAAAGTTTGCACGCCATTTTTATTGAACACTTTTCTCCTAAATAATTCAAACTACCCTACCTTTTTTTATTTTCTAAATAAATAGCTGTGTATGTATAATTAGAAATAAATGTATATTAAAAGTCATAACTCATAACAGTTCGATCTTCGTTCTTCAGTGTTTCCGTTTAGAATGTGTTTGGTAAACTTTTTTTTATAGTCTATATTTTTTTCTACCATCAATAATTTATAAGTTATGTATTAGTTTATAAATTAATATTAGTCAAATAACTTATAAATTAGAGTAAATTATAACAACACTAAGTTTTATGTAATTATATTGCCTCTCTTACCTTATAAATTAGAGTAAATGTTAATTTTATGTAATTTATAACAATATTAAGTTTTAACTATTATTTTTACAAAGCTGAAGAAGTGTTAATGTAAGATTTAAATAAAATGTTAAATAATGTTTTTAAATATATAAAAGGTATTTGATTATTAATGTAATTTTTTAAATCTAGATGAGATAGTGTACACAAATAAAAAAAAGTAAAATAATCTTTAATTAAATAAAATTTAAAAATTGTTATAATTTACTCATAAATTATTATTTTTATCTCTTAAAAAATGTAGAGTAAAGTCTAATTGGCTATTTGTAAAGTGAGACTTATCCTTATTTATATACACTATTTAGCCTATATCATTAGTTATATGGAATTTTCAACATTATCTTTACTAATTTATTGATTTTAGTTTCAAATAATTAAATAAACTTTACTATTAATAATATTACATTTTGCCTATATCTTTTTTCATTTATTTAAATTTATTAAATTAATTTTTTTACTATCTTTATCAAATTGTAGTACTTTTAATCTTATAACTTAAATTTTAAAATTTCAGTTTCTAATTTATAATTTATATGAAGAATCCATAATTTATAAAATTCAAGTTAAATATAAAATCTGAGCTAAGTTTTTTTTTAAAAAAAAATTAACTTTATGGAACATGCGATTCTTATTTTTATGGAATTTAAAGACAACAACATTTATGCAAATATATAGTGAAATATTATTTTAATCTGAAAATTTATAAGTTTTAACACTTAAATTTCAGGAAAAAAAAAGGTAAATTAATTTATTGTATTTCTATATTAAGGCAATTTAATCCATAAATATTTTAGATATTAAAAAGTGATTTAGATAATTTTTTAAATTCTAAATTACAAAAAAAAAAAAAAATCCTAGAAACTAATTTGCATAAATATTTCTTTCAAAAACACTTAAAATTCTAACACTTATAACTTTTAAGAAATAAAAAATGCTGGCTGGCTATGTCGTAACATGATAGTATTTTTTAATTTTAAAATTTTGTAGCAACTAAAACATACCGTCGTACAATGCAGCACCGCTAGTGGTAAAGGAATGAAATATTCTATAATAAATATTATCCTTATATCCTTCACATCATTTTATATACAATTCATTAAATAATATGAAATTTATATTAAAGTTAATTAGTATATTCAGAAATTATAATATTTTAAAAATCATATAAATAAAAAAAATATAATTAAACATAAATAAATACTAATTAAACTTATTTATATTTAAATAGGTGAAGAAAAAAAAAAAAAAACAAAACACAAACAGGTACATAGGATTAAATATGAGAAACCAATATTATTGGTTGACTTAGCCCTGCCTCTGTCTCTTCCTCCTGCTGCTATAAATGTTCCAAATCATTCTGAAATTCAAAAAACATCTATTTGTCTTCCAGTTATCTCTTCAATCCCCCGTTTACTTTCTGCAATTACAGTGAAAGTACTATTTTAGCTCTCACAAACTTCAACAACATGAAGGTCACTATTCCAATTTGAGTAGTTTGAGACTGTTAATTCTTCTTAGAAAATTAGTCCGAGACTCATAATTCTTGCTCCAATATCAACGTGTGCTTTGTCTTTGCATGAGTGTTGAATATTCCTGACAACTATTTGATTTTTTTTGTAACAGAAAGTTGTGTTGAAGGTGGAAATACACAAAGACAAAATGAAGAAAAAAGCTATGAAAGCTGTTTCTGGCATTTCAGGTATGGAATTCAATTTCTAATATTCCTCTCCTCTTTTGCTGCTCTTCTTTCAATGCTCAAACCAATTGAGGGGAAAAAGAGGAGAGTAAACAAAAATGAAAGAAAAAAATTGCAACTAAGGCAAAGCTTCTTTCTGTTACTCTGTTCAGTACATTATCTTGACTGAAATTGGATTTTATTCGAGAAATAAGCATAGATCATGTAACATAAATGATTCATTTAATACTAAACTTATATTTGTAATATTGTTTCAGGTGTTGAGTCAGTTTCTGTGGACATGAAAGACAATAAATTGACCTTAATTGGGGATATTGATCCTGTAAAAGTAGTAGCCAAGCTTAGGAAGTTTTGTCAGACAGAAATAGTTTCAGTTGGACCAGCTAAAGAGGAAAAGAAGGAAGCACCTAAAAAGGATGATAAAAAGAAGGAAGAGGGTAAGAAAGATTCAACAAAAGAAAGTTTGCAATATCCACTCAAGTTCTATCCACCTCGTGCATATTACAGTGTCGAAGAGGATCCTAATAGCTGTGTCATTATCTAAATTTGTTATCACTAAATTGGATTAAAAATAATAATCCAAAAAATATGTGTTGTATTTGTCTTTTCTCCGTTTATTCTTGTGATAGTTACATCGAGGAATAGTGTGCTCATAGGTTGGTATGGTGTACATGATTCAATTTTGTTGATTTTAAACCTATGATCTTGATGATATGATTCAATTTTGTTGGTTTCCATTTTAGAACCTATGTCTCCATGAGAGTTCATATGTAATCAGTATATATACTTTCATATGATATTGATGCCTGTATTAGGCAAAATAATATATTTTATAACAATTTTTTAGTAAGAATTTTTTTAATATTAGTAAAATAAGTTATTTATTGATAATAGAAAATAAATTGTTTATTGATATTGCTTATTAGAAAAAATTACAATATTTAGAGAAATTATAAAATAATAAAGAAATTATGATCTTGGGAAGATCTTACTTTTTGTAAATAATATTTTTTGTTCTATAAAATCAAACTATTTTAATTAATATTTCATTATTTCGTATGTCATTTAGATTCACACTTTGCATGTTAGTTGTTTTTTATTTTATTTTGAAATTTATTACTTTTTCTAATTTGGTGTTTTAAAACACAATATACTAACATTTGAAACGCCAAATGCTTTGAGAACATAGAATGAATGCTTGGTTTTAAGAGACCATTTGGAAGAAAAATAAATTAATTCTTAAAATTTATATCATTGCACTGCACCAAGGAGTTTTCTAAAATTTGCATCTTAAAATCTTTTAGTTATCCCTTCTTTTATTTTATTTGATCTTTCATTTCTTTCGAAGTTAAAACTGAAAAAACAATATTCTATTTTAATTTAATTTAGCTTTTATTTTTAATTTAGTTTCTTATCTTTTATTTTGATTTAGATTCTAGGATTTACTTTTAATTTGAATTCCAAATTTTGAAATTAGTTACTTTAATTTATTTTCATTTTAATTATAATATTTATGATTTAATTATAATTAATAAACAATTAACACTTTGTCAAATGTGCAATCCAAATTATACTATTATTTGATGATATCTTACGCTTGGCAAAATGGTTAGCTTAGCCTTCCAAAAATAGGTTAGGCAGGTTGGTTGAATTGTTTGACCTACCCACTTTTCCTTTTTTTTTTTTATGACAAATTTTATTTTAATCAAATATAAAATATTGGTCCAACTCCTTGCATTATAACATTATTATATTTTAATAATCATAAAACAACGATTTAGTAAATAATTTACTTAATAAATTAGTGAAATTACAAATTCAATAATATATAATTTATAATACCAAAGTCTTAAACATAATTTTAGCCTAACGTATTGCATTATTACATTAATTCAATAAACTCTCACTCAATTAGCCCTTATTCCTAAGTTAATAAATTATTTTATTTTTTATTTTAAATCTATTTATTATATTAATAATATATATAAAAATATTAATGTTTGTAATGACAAGCCCTTGTCGTGATCTAACTCATTTTGTCATTCCTAATTTTCCTATACCAATATTATACATTATTAATTAATTTTATTTAAATTTTTTACAGATAAATAAACATAAAATATATTACAAAGTAATGTAGAAATTAATGGTGGTGAGTATGATTTTATTTTTAATAAATAATATTTGTAATTTATATTATAACCAAAATTATTTAAACTTATAAAAGTATTAATGAATTATATTTTAATTTTTCATTATGAATATTTAAAAATTTATCGTAATATAGATATTAATTGTCTTTGTATTTATGTTATAATAAATTATTTTAATTTATGATATCATAGATTGATTAAATTTAATTTATTCCTAGTAATGTATCAATAAAAAAATAATAATGTGATTGTATTAATTATAGAAATTAATTGTCTAAGAATGATTCACTACAACAAAACATGGATTTAGCAAGGGTTTTTTTGGTATTTCCTATGGTTTTAGCTGTGGTTTTTTCTAACCCTCGGAAATGCATAATTTAGCTGTGTTCTGCAACCTCCGTTAATGTGGTACAAATTACCTACGGTTCTGTAACCCCGTTAATGCAATACAGATTACTCGTGGTTTTACACCCCAGTTAATACAATAAACATTACTCGCAGCTCTGCAACCCTCGTTAATGTAAGCAGGTTCTGCAACACCTGCTAATGTAAGCAGGTTCTGCAACACCTGCTAATGCGATAAACATTACTAATAGTTTTGTAATCCTGTTAATGCGATAAACATTACAAAAGGTTATGCAATCCGTGTTAATGTGATAAACATTACCAACCTTTACAAGTATCCTAAAGATGTAATTGCTTCATTTTACCTACATTTATTAACTAGTTAATGGAATTAACATTACCAAATATGGTTTTATTACCATCAATTTTAAACATTCATTAATATCATAAAGAATATGCTTTTATGACCCATTTTAATTTCTAACAATTATAATTCTTACCAAATATAGTTGACATCATGTATATTATCCATCTATAAAATCTTTAGTCATACTATTGAATTTCACTATTTACGTACTAAATAAATCAAAATTCGTATGTTTAAATGTAACTATGTAAGTTAAATAAATATTCAAAAACTAACACAAAAGAAACAAGTAATCCACAAAATTAATGAGTAAACAAATGTATAAAAAACAAGTCATCCAATAGATGCTAAGAAGTAACAAAACATGTCTCATTTCCCTAAAATAAAAGAGTCAACATTTTCGATTGTCAAATGTAGTTCTATTCTTTATAACAAAAACAAGTCATCCAATAGAATCCCCAAGAAATAACAAAACATATCTAATTTCCCTACATAAAAGAGTCAACATTTTTTATGGTCAAATGTAATTCTATTTTTTGTTTTGTTGAGAATCAATTGGAGAATGATTAGGCAGTCTGTTGTGCACTTCAGATGCCTAAAATTTAATGTAAAACATAGTTAGAAATATAAATTAGATGAAGCTTGAAATATAGTAATGTTAGGAAACCCTTCACTTTAATAATTCTGTGAAAAAAAAAACTCATAATTGCTTCAAATATTTTATTTTGTTCCTTCATTTTCATACTTTGTTGCATAATTTTTTATTTTAATTCAATAACCTGTTTCAACATACACATGTAATAAATTCAAGAGTTTGTTTTAAAACACATCAAACCCTATGTAATACAGAATAACATATACCAACAAAATATCAAATCTAGACTAAGAACATAGTATGCATAATCATAGTTCTACATTAATTCTATATGGAGAACAAAATTCACACCACTCAACAATTTTAAAATACTTAATATATCATAAACAAAATAAGTAATACCAAATTCTGCATCATTTTCATATTCAATATAAAAATCAAAATATTCACTACAAAACTATAATAGTTTCTTGCATAATTTAAAACTAGAAAACATCATTTTTTTAAGATCAAAATCTATAGTCTCACACTAAAATATACATAACTTAAAATTTAGTAAATGTAAAACATTTAATATATACTAAATAGAATATGCAGTCCCAAATTCAACGTCATTAGCAAAATATGTAGTACCAAACTATAGTAGTTTTATGCATAATTTATAAATAGAAAACATCATCATACTAAAATATGCACACTGTTTGAATACTAACCTTATTTTGTAACTCTCCATAAGAAGGGGAAGATGATGATATCATACTATATGAACGTATAGTGTGTCCTAACATTCTTATAGGACAAATTTGGTCCTAGATATTAGAATCTAGACTCACAGAAATAAAATGAAACCGCAATTTAGAATATTCACCAAATTCCTACATGACTCAATTGATATTGATATAATATACAAAATATAAACAAGAATTTTTTAAATATAATATGTAGTCAGTAGATAATAGAATGTACATGACAAAACAAAACCATGATGAAAATTATGAATTCAAAAGACCCAAGGATTGTTAGTCATTATAACCATACTAATACTATTATATGCATGAGATGTATGCAATAGTTATCCATGAATAAAATAAATTTGAACCACATAAGTATGTACAAATCACTCACCACTTTCTGAAGAAAATGGATGTCCCCATGTTTGAATGGTTGTCTCTGGATGAAAAGCCACCCTATATAACAATAACACAATATCATAACAGAATAACTGAGATGAGAAATTGTAACTACTTTCTATTCCATCCACTCATTAATGATCTGTCAAATCATAGGACTTCCCAACTCCACATGAAAATATCATCAATAGAATTCGTGTGAGTACAAATGAAACAAGAAAATACAGATGAGTGTTTTTATTCCTTTTTCTTA
This sequence comes from Psophocarpus tetragonolobus, assembly GCA_037954015.1. Lineage (NCBI taxonomy): Eukaryota > Viridiplantae > Streptophyta > Magnoliopsida > Fabales > Fabaceae > Psophocarpus > Psophocarpus tetragonolobus. Next base: position 18,272,522 of record CM075692.1, read on the forward strand.
AAAATGTTATCTCAATTAGAGAAAGGGAACAAACAATCGAGTCAAGCAGAATTGACCCTACAACAATGCTTGGAAGGTCACAAAGAAACAAAATTGATCACCCATCATATATGTAATATGTTCACTCTAATTTTTAGTTTCTTTGGCTCTAGATTTATATATGAATATGATGCAGTAAAGTGTAACAGAAAAAAATAAGGTGTAGTAATATATATGGGACATGAACAGATTACATCTTAGATCAAGGCCACTAAGAAATGCTTTTTATTTTAATTTTTGCTCTGCTAGCTAATGCTATCGTTAAAGAGAATTAAATGTAAATTTTACTACCAAAGTGAAAAATTCAAATTTATTTTTTTACAATAAGAATAAAATTAACCAAACAAACCCAAGTTATTAGAATGAGTTAGATATAAATATAGGGAAATTAAGATGAAAGGAGTCATTCTATTGGGTTATCATTTGTAGATATTCCTACCATTTTCTTTTCTTTTCATTCATTCCAATAAAATCTTTCTTTCTTCTCCCTTTTCTATTCTTGGTTCCAACAAATTGCTTTCACCTGCCAGACTAATGTACCTATCATCTTTCTTTTTTGTTTCAAAACATTATAAAAAATTATATATCTCGTAATCATTTTTAAAAATATATTTTAAGTTAATTAAAAAAGTAACGTAGTGTTTAAAAACATATTATGAAAGAAAAATTTGAAAAATATTATAAAATAAAAATTTAAATTGAGAAATTCAATTTTATTTGCCGTCTAAAAAATATTATGAAATAGAAGAGGGAACAGTAGGCAAGATGCGGGAGAGGGCTTTACATTGGGTGGGGATGAAAGGGACAAGTGGTTGCTAAAAACACCAAAAAATGTAATAAAAATAGAAAAAAAAAATTAATTAATAAAATAATAATAAATATAACGATACATAATCATTTAACAAAAATAATTAGAAGAACTAAGATGTTGAATGAAAAAAATGTTTGTATACCTTAACCTATCAATAGAAAAGTTTGTGTACCAAAATCATAAATTTGAAAAAGTTCACATATCAAAAACATAATTTACCCTTATTTTATTAATTAAATTTTATAGTGATGTCACCACTTAACACTTAAAATAAATAGAAGAACTAAAATGTTGGATGAAAAAAATATTTGTATACATTGATTAATTAACAAACTTATGACTTACACTGTATGAATCTATTTCAAAATCTTAAACTTGAGTTGAACCACACACCTCGACTAATCGTAAACTAATGTTTGAATCAAAGATTCAAAATTTCAGATAGCAACATCAATAGTTGCTTTACTCATAAAAATGTTAGAAATCTCATGTTTATCTTAGGTCAGAAACAAAACTAAATATTACTACAAGAATTTTCTAGATTTGTGACAAATTTTAGTTATAAAAATCTTAGTAATTATTTTAAGGTTAATTTTTTTATGGACAAACCTTAGTTATTAGTAAGTTAGTTTTGTTATGAGAAAAATTTAAAACCACGATTTGGTTCTTCTCCTCCACCCTTTCTTATACACTTTTTGTCACTAGACTAATTTTATCACTAATTATTTTAAGGTTAATTAACTATGTATTTAGTTACCATATTGATAATTTTCCTAATTAAAATTGAACGTACCTAGAAAATAGCTATAATATTTTTAAAATGAGTTACAAATTATATAACTAGGAGTATTTCATACTTAATTACCCACTCATTCTCACACACAAACACACCCACACTCCCCCGGATACACACACCACCCACCCACACTGTAATGTGTGAATAAGCATACTGCAAAAGATACACACACCTCAAAAAATACACACGCAGCCCGCAAAAAAAAAATAGAATGATCATTTCATGCCACAAAGACAACACACTAAAAACACAACAAAAGGGTCAATCTAAAACAACACTGTTGTGGAATCTATGAAAGTATGTTATGTTTTAGATTAAAAACTTGAACACAAAATTATGATTTTTTTATTATAAAGTGTGATTTTATATTATAAACTTTGGTTGTTTAGTTGTGTTTTGTGTCTTATAGGCACACACATATAATTAGTTGAATAATGATTTTCTTTATAAGTAAATTAGTTGAATGAACAAAACTTACATTCATAGTATGACAAGGAGGAAGAAATCCTTCAAAATTTGCTTATGCTAAAAAGTGGAAGAAATGTAGTGCATGGGACTGATATTTTGAGAGAAACCACGACTTTACATATTCATATGGGTTGGAATCAATGTTACTAGGGGTGGAGGGAGGGTTGATAAGGTTGGCCATGGTTAATTCCATTTTTTTTAAAATTATTATTTATTTTTTGGCCTTTTTACAATACTAAAAAAATTACTTTATTGATTAGATTTATTTTCTTATGTATTATTTTTATACTCAATATTTTTATGTATTTCCTATTGATAAAATTACCAGTTATATATTAAAATTTTCATACATTATATATGATAAAAGTTAAATTTTCGTTAATAAACCATACCTTTGTTTTTTACTCCTCCTAGGTCGAAAATTTGGCTCCAAAGAACCAAAAAAAAAAAAAAAAGAGAAAAATTATTCTAGAAATGCCAGGGTTTCGATCACTACCCACACAATCAAATGCAAGACCTATTCCATGTTCAAAGTGTACAAGAACAAGTTTGTATAGATATTGTTACTTCTATTGAAAGAACTCAGAGGTGCATTCCTGACCATTTTGTTTAGCTATCAGCAACATCAATATCTTTTCGAAATCTACATTTTTTTATTATTGGGTTTCAGTGCATGCCCCAATCTCCTCTACATGACTACATATGCACTTTGGACAAAAGTAACTTTTGTTAATTTACACCATATTATACGTTTTTTTTGGCAAAATGATTTCCAATGCAAGTCTTATTTATCATTTCGATCAATCTCAAAATGTCTGTTCAATTTTATGCTATTTAATTTGGCCAAATTACACTCAAATGCTCGATGTGTAATGAAACTATACCCAGTTTCTTTCCTTTTATTGACATTTTATGCATTAACACATCTATAGATATGAGATATTGAATGAAAATAGATCCATATCTGTAGAGAAGAAATTTGCTCAACATGTTAGAATTGCTTTTTGTTCATTGACACCAATGAATGGCAGTTCCATATATAAGTGAGTTAATTGTACACAGACAGGAATATCACTTGATAAAGTGGATTTACCACAACACAGGAAAGTGCAATAAGAACAGATGGAGAAGGACAAGGGAGAAAGAAACAAAATGGAAAAGGAAAGAATGGGGAAGAGGCATTGGGTCCTCACAACATGAGATGGACATGGGCCCATCACATTTGAAGTGGGCCCGTGGCAAAATATCTTGTTTGATACCATGTGGCCAAGCTTTGGGTGTCACTGACCACCTTAAATCGACGGAGCCCTTGTGGGCCAACCCTATTCTGCCCCAACCCACCTCCCATTGCCACGTTTCAAACCACTTAATTGCCATTTGCCCTGTCGTTTTTCAGCAACAAATTCAAGGACTAACCGACTCTGCTTTACCTTCATTGAGATTTTATAAACTGTGAACTAGACCATCCAACTCCAACGCTACTTTCCCTTACTCAAACCAAAAATTAGAAATGAAATAATAAAAAATGTAGTTTTTTTTTTAATCTTTGACTATTACACCTATTTCTTCTTATTTTATCTTCCCCGTTAAATTTGTTCTCTTTAATTAGACATATCGCAAGGCCGGAAAAAAGGAAAAATTGTTTGTTTTGGTCAAAATAAATTTAAGACCAATAGTACTTTCTTTCTTAGGATATTTTGCCTCTGGACCTAACAACGAGTGTGTTTAATATGGAGTGAAGAAGATTTCGTTTCACTATCTGATATTTTTCTTTAATTGTTCGCTAATTTTACCTTTTCAAAATCAATAGTGTGTGTTCTGTTCTAATAGTGTTTGTTCTGTTCTGATGATCACGTACCCAATTTTTAAAATCTAAGTCTTGTCAAGAACAATATTCAAAATCAGATAATTACTTGTTTTGTATGTATTCTGCGTTCAGGTCGTGTTATTCATGATACTGATTAACTTCCATCGAATGAACAGTACTACCTTTTATAATTCTTCTTTAGCCCCAAAGACACCTAACATGAACACTGACACACAGGAAATGGGACACGGCACGTTTTGTTAAGAAATTATTATACAAGTGTGCTTTTTGATTTGGAGATATTTTGCTCGACAAACACAGCCACAATCTTGCATATGAATTAGTTGTTCTCAAAATCTACCATAAACGACCTAACTATAAATTGTCTTTAATCAAACTTACCCATCTACAAAGTAATCCAAAATAACAAAAGGGCCTTACAAGAGAATATAATGTTATTCAGTATCTCTACACAGACAAGTTATTTATTTCTAAAATAATAGAAATATTTATGTCACCTGGGACTGAAAATATTATTTTCATTGATAAGAACAAGTGTAGAAGTGAGACATACTGATTGAAATGAAATGCATTATTGGACACTTTATAAAAAAATATCAAAATCATATCCTTAGTCTTAGGCCTCTTTCATTGTACAGAAATTGAAAAAACAGAGACACAAGAATCCGAAGCTTAATTACAACGCGAACCTTAAAATCACGAAATTCAGAAAGGGGCATGAAAATTGAGTATGTTTAGGTGATGAGGTGGCAGGCTAGGATTGGTGTTTGCAAAGTACGAAGCGAAAGCAGAGTGTATTGGGAAACAATCTCTTATAAATAGTTTGTGGTTCAGAGCTCTAACTAACAGCCGCATCTATATCTCTGTACAATACAGAGTCACAAGCTTGGTGTCAAAAACTTACAAAGCAGAGGAACATGGTGTCAAAAAACCCGAACCCCTCTGAGGCTTTTTACTTGGACCCCTCCGGCATGTCACTCCCCGGCATCCTTCCCTTCGCCGCCGCTGCCTCCGCCCCCGATTCCTTTGAGGACCCTTCTAAGAAGACTCGCAAGCCTTACACTATAACCAAGTCTAGGGAGAGTTGGACCGAACCCGAGCACGACAAGTTCCTCGAGGCTCTGCAATTGTACGTCAATTTTGCTTCTTTTTTAATTTGTTTTCTACGTCAATGTAGTGTGCGGATTTTCATTTTCAAGCTCAATTGAGACATGGGCTTTAGTGGTACACCGTACACAGGGTTTTTTTTAATTCGGACTTTTTTTTTACCATGTTTCTTGATATGGTTGGAAATTGAGGATAAATGTGACGGCCAAAAAAGTGGTCTCTCACACTCCAATAACCTTTACATTGCGGGCCAAATGGTTGCGTACAGTTTTTGTAAAACTTCTGCATATTCATATATGTCTGTGTGTGTATTGTGTTTTATGGTGGTTTTATGTAGCTGCTTATGAACGATTGTTGTAGTTATTATTTGTTAAGGTCTAATATTTAAATCAAATCAAAATAAGAAAAAAAGTAAAATTATAAAAGTCGGATGCATAATTAATTAAAGTAGAATTTATAAAGTACAGATCCAAAGAGAAAATTAAAAATCACGAAAAAAATATGCATAATTTCTTGTAAAGGGTTTGGATTTAAAATTAAAAAATAATTTAAAAATGATTGTTTTACTCTTTAAGGGAGAATAGACAAAACAAACAAACAAACAAATCAATAAATAAACCATCCTGATGCTCTAATTTAATATATAGGGGTGGTCTGGCAAGTGATAGAGCAAGGTTAGAGCAAAGGTGGAATATGGAATGTCACTTGTCCAGGAGAGAGAATGGTAATAATGCTCAGTAGCTTTATATACTAAAGTTGCACTTAACTCTGAGTTAATTCGACTGGTAAACTCTATTCAGTTTACATAGAAAAATCCACTGAACACTTAAAATTACTATCGGGGTTGTGGGTTTAATGAGTTGCAAATAGCTTCCCTTCTGATCATCAGTACCTTCCCTACCTCCCAAATACAGACCCCAGGACAATTGGACTGATCACCTTGAGATTGTAATAGCTATAGCATGGTAAATATATGATTATTCATGATACATTGCAGAATGACCAGAGCTCAAGTTACTGTAAATGCCTCTTACAGTAAATTTATGCAGACATGCAGTAATATCAGGAAATTATTACATTATGAATAGATAAGTAAAGAAAGACAAGAAAACAGTGAAGCAGTGGCTGCAAAATGCAACAGAGCTTGAAACGACCAGAGAAAAGGCATCTAAGAGAAGCCGCAAAGATATCCAACAACAAATTTAAATGCAAAGTGATACCCTTGAAAATACTTTTATTCCACTTCAACCAAGTACACCTGATAATGACTCAAGAATATAATTTCATATTCCTAAACAAAATTTACCATGTCAAATTTAAGCTAAATCATTTGTTTCCCCCTTTTGTGGTCCTGGCATCATCATCCTTTTGCATTATCTCATTGTTTCATTCCTTTCATTCTGTATCCAGGTTTGACCGTGACTGGAAAAAGATTGAAGCATTTGTTGGATCAAAGACAGTTATCCAGGTACTTTCAAATGCAACTTGTGACTAGAAACTTACGCTGGCCATTGTTTCTGGGTTGGGTTAGCCATAAATGTTCTGGATTGAATCAGGTTTGCTATATTTTGAAGTGTGTTTAATTGATTTTATTACATTAAGGATTTTAGCACTTGCCAAATAAACTAAACTATATTATTTGAGTTCCATGTGCATGCTATATAAGGATCAACTAGAGCGGAAACTTTTAAGCACGTGCTGGCTATATTAAGGAATTCGCTTGTACAAGCTATTATTTATGAGTTCCATGTGCATAAGAAATCAATTGTGTGAAAAGTTCTGTTGAGTTTTCAGCTTTGAAGTGTGGACAAAGCACAGGCTCACCATGCTTCCTGTTGAAATTCAATTTAGTGGGAAGAACAGAGATGACATAGTATAAAAATTGTGAAAACTTGTTATAAAACTTCTTTTATCATGTCCAGGAACAAACTTCCCTAAAAGTTTAATCTGTTAGATGTAGGTTTTATAAGAATAATGAAGTTTTCCTTCTGGTACACCATTTGCTGACTAGAGAAGCAGAAAACTTTTATGTCATTAATTGTTAACAGGAAGGGAGAAGAAATTCTAGGGAAATATTTAGAGTATCTCTTCAATATTCATTTGTAATTTGTTGAGTGTTTGCAGCCTAAATGGATTAAAGATCTGAGTTTATATGGAAGTTACATGAACTGTTGAGATTTCTACTATTTTTTCAAGAGTTTCAATGTTAAATGGATACCTCAAATACTTATAAGAGGGACTGAAATTACTACTGATTTTGCAGATACGAAGCCATGCTCAAAAATACTTTCTAAAAGTTCAGAAGAGTGGGACAAGTGAACATCTTCCTCCACCCAGACCAAAAAGAAAGGCTTCTCATCCCTATCCACAGAAAGCTTCAAAAAATGGTTAGAGCCTTCACTATATTTTTCGCTACACAATTTACTGCAATTGTATCTAATAAATTGTTAGTGATATTTGGCAGCTCCAGTACTCTCACAAGTATCAGGATCCTTTCAATCATCATCGGCTTTGCTTGAACCTGGATACATAATAAAGCATGATTCTTCCACAATGGTTAAAACTCCTATTACTAACACTGCAGTGTCTTCCTGGTCAAACAACTCTCTGCAGAAAACCACCAATGTACTGCCTGGTACTGAAGGCTGAACTTTCTGTACTTCAAAAATTTAAATTGTATAATCGTGGAAATAGTTATGAATGTTATTTGCATAATTGTCTAAAGATACTAATTAATTCATTGTGTTTTACCACATCCTGTGTTTTAGGGCAAAAAGTGAATAATTGTTGGAGCAGCAGTGGAAGTTCTAGAGCACAGTTGGTTGGTGAATCTAATGGTCAAGGGAATAATAGCTATCCATTGAGAGGCAAGGGTTTAATGGTTTTATTTCTAGTTTTAATGTTGTCATCTTCAATGTTTTAGCTTTTATTTGAATCTAGTGGTACTCTTCAAATAAGGCTAAATAATTTTCTGATTCTGATGTTTAGTATATGAAGTAGTCCTGCTTTTGGAACATTTTGTCATTTTAATGTTTACTCACCATGTCGAAACGATGAAGGAGTTGTAACTCCCACTGACCACTTACTTTGACATGCACACATCCTTTTGAAAATTTATCCACACATTTTCCTTGATAATTTCTCTTTTTTCCTTGGAAGTTTTGGATATGATATTGGTAATTTTTTTCTCAATATTTTTAATGTCAATTTAGTGTTTTATCTTCCCATTTTTTTAATGCAGTTCTTCCAGATTTTGCTGAAGTATACAACTTCATTGGCAGTGTGTTTGATCCAAATGTAACTGGACATGTCCAGAAACTAAAAAGGATGGACCCTATAGATGTTGAGACGGTAAGTACATGTTAATGTTTTTTTTTTGTCAAATGATTCTTTCCTATTCTTCTTTTGAGGCTTTATTTCTGGCACTGGAGCCTTATGTTAATTTGTGTCAACTAGTACAACTTTATAAGCGAACTCCAGCTTCAGAGTTCTTAGACATTTATTTTCTCTCTGACCTTTATTATATTTAGGTGCTATTGTTGATGAGAAACCTGTCTATCAATTTAACAAGCCCAGATTTTGACCACCATGTAAGTATTCCTGTCAATTATTTCTGTATTACTATTACTTTTGAAATATATAATGATGAATGCATCTTATTTCGTACTTGAGCTTCGCTCCTCTTTTAAGGAAACATAAAAAAAAGAATTCAATACCTTCTTAGGATTCTTAGCTTGTGATGGTCCCTATAAATGTATTGGAATTTTCACCTTCTTAGAAACATGACAGAATAAAGCTGTCATCAAATTGGATTAACAAGAAAAGGAAAGATGACAACCTTTGTATATACATGCATGTTGTGTAATTCATGCAGAGAAGGCTGCTTGCATCATATGAAGTGGAACCTGAGATAGATAACTATATCAATGCAGATCAAACCTTTCTTGATGTGCCGTTGAAGAGTGCTAATTAGATGGGTGGAAGAGGAAAAAGGCTTTGTTTTTCAGGCTACTGAATGCAGTCGGATGGAGTTTTGCATGATGAGATAAGATGCCTTGGCATGGCTACTGGCTGAAGTAAAAAGCTGCTGCTCAGCATCTCAGCTAAGCAAGGCTTTTTGATCCCCCTTAATTCAATTCGGTTATGTATATAGTAAAAGAAAATAATGTAGAAAATGTATAGGGCATACGCACAGTAACTAATATCTGTGCTCTAGATTTAGCCAAACGTCTAGTATCTGGAAAAGCGAAGCGGTTCCCTATTAAACACTTTCTAACATTGTACAGCATAAAATTTTTGAGCTGGGACATGAACATGTGTGTAATAAGAAATCGACTGAGATTTGTTCTGCTCATATGCATAGAATTATTGGATTGAGGAGTTATGTTTTAACTTACAATGCAAAAGCAGGGATTTAAACTGGAAAGTCTGTTTCAATTTGACTATCTGTATGATAAAAGACACTTGGCTTCTTGGTTGAGTTCCTTGTGATTTCTATTAAGGTGCTGGTCAATTTGGTGAAAGATTTAACTAGAAACCAAACACTGTATATTAAAATTGACCAGAGCTTACTTAGTTATGCAAAAGGACTAAAAAATAATAAAAGGGGTAGGGTAAAATAAAAGCTAAAATAACGAAATTGAAATCACGTGAAGAAACGCTGCTCAGTCAGTTACAAAAACATGCACTAACGTTTTAAGAGATCAATGATCATGTATGAGTTCGACAAAGTTACTGAATGTAAATCCTATGCATACACGTTTACTTTTAGCCTTAGTGTGCCATACACTAATTTCTAGATATGAAATTTCCATGTACATCTCCTACTAACTATATCTGATTTTGACGGTAACTTGGAGAGGTCTATTTACACATTTTCACAACTATTTTCACTTCAAAATATTAAAATCTAGGTAGCCAATTGTTGTATATTTTCCATTGCTCATACCACTATTCCATCTCTGCCTCAGCCAGTGGTGGTTGTGGTAAAAAATCTGCTGCTACTAGAAACCTGGCACATGAGGGTGCCAGTGACTTGCTCGCAATGTCATTTCAATGAAACTATTTTCAAAGAAACTATCAACCAAAGCTGGATTTATATTGCTATCACCCTGAAAATCTAAATAGGTAAAATATTTATGAGGAACTATTACACCATTTAAATTTCAGCTCTACATGACTCGTACTAGGCAAGTGATTTCTTACCGGGATTGGGTCTAATAAAATCCCCATAGTGTTTTGGTTCCTGATATGCAAAGGTACAATTCTGCATTGAATTCAGCTTTTGTGTGCAAGAGGCTCTCTGGAGTGCAGGTAGATGCTGTGGTACTCCACTTTGTGATACACTTATTGAGCAGCAATGAAGATTGTTTGGATTTATAATCTGCTGGAGCATTGTTTGACTAACTTCATGATCAAACCTTTTCAGCTCGTCATGATACAGAGGGAAAGGTTGAGAAAATTTGCTGAATGGGAAAGAGTGGGAAAAAAAAGAATATATGGTTGAATCGATGGAGTTTCTTTGAAATTTATTATGCTCTTGTGGATCTCTCTCTGGATTCAACTGATTGGAGCAGAACTTTGTGGGAGTTAGCGGTGCATGCATAGAGTGGGCAAAGATCCCCAAACCAGCTCCATGGTGCAATATTGGATCATCCACATGTGTAGAACTTTCATCATTGAGTATAAATTCCACTAGCTTCTCAACCATCTCACGAGGTGAGCTTGGACTAAACACATCAGCTTCAATTGGATTCTTTAGAGGGCTACTAGACATGGAACTATCAACCACGGCCAAATTTTCAACATCAGGCATCAAGAATAATTCGTCAAATGTAATTAAACTGTCCTCGTCAGGCAAACAAAGTTCAGAGCTAGAATTTGATTCTCCATCTAAGCTGCAGCCAAAAGAATTTAATTCCAACTGCTGGTGAATTTGGAAATCACGGGAGGATGGATTTTGCTTCATGCTAACTGAATTTCCTTTACAACAGACCGTAGATGATTCAGAGCTAGAAACAAACTGATTTTTCTCTTCGACACTAGTAGGAGAAATATAGGCCATCGTTGAATTACTCCTTGAAATTCTTCCCGGAGAATCATAGAAACTTACTGATGCATTACTTAATTGCAACTCCGTGAAGCCTTGTTCATGTACCACTTCGCAATGATTCTCGTTGTGATTTCCATAATACTCTTTGCTTAAGAAGCTCCGTGGCATGCTTTTCTTTAGGGATTCCATAGCATGGGGTCCTTCTAGATCTTCCTCATACAAGTCTGGACATTCTTCTGACTCCATAAGGTGCACACAATTACCCATCATTGAAAGATGCCAAGATGTATCTGTATGATTTACAGTTTTCAGCCAAAGATTTACTGCTCCATAAGTAGTCAAATCTTGCACTAGCTGGGTTGGGCTAGGACAACTTTTAGCAATATCTAGAATTGTGGATGGCAGACCATCATCACTCCTTACAGCTCCTTGAATCTGACTTGGTTTCTGTGAAGCATCTAATTGCTTACTGATTACACTTGAAATAAACTGCACGGTAGTCGAGTTGCTTGATGCTGGTGACATCAGAGTTTCGTCCGGAGAATCCTTGGAATCAGGATTTTTGCTGGAACGCCATTTGTCCTCCTTAGACACACTGACAGTATCTGCACATGAATTCTCTTCGAGTAAATCTTGGATTGATATGCATTTCGTTAAAAATGTCTAGTGGTTTCTTTATTTACCAACTTATATAAGCTGTTAACAGAATTGGATATCACATTGATAATTGGAATGGAAAATTGATATAACAACCTTATACATGACAAGTTGAAAACCGATGAAAATGAAGAATCATATGAAAAAAGATTTGACCTTTTCTCCATATTTCTCGATTTTCCATCTCTTGATTTGTACCCTCAGAAGATCCAGATGTGTCACCATTAAGCAAGTCATTGCTATCCCTAGTTGAAGACGGAAGTGCCTGATGAAAAAGAACATGATATTATAGACCCTTGACACAGCAAAAATAAATGTTTGCTACTTGCTCGCCTAAATCTACCTTTTTTGGGAACCTTATTTGTAAATACTCTGTTCATAAGTTTTATATAAAACTCAAATCAGACCTTGTAGCGACACGGAGGTCGATACGGCTCGTCACTTTTATGCAATAGTTGATTAGCTTCATCCGGTGCTTTCAGAGAAAGTTTTGGAGGCTCACTTCTTTTGAATCTGGAATCTGTGTGAAAGCAGGAATATTTAAAGACATTTTTGTGAAACGAAACCACAATATACAATGATGATCCACGTTATACATTAATGACAAGAAGATTAGCTAGTAAATAGATGGAAGATTCTTCAATAAAATTAGAAAACCAAAATTACACACCTGGAACGCATAACGGTGAAGATAAAAGGCCGGATGCGTCGTCAACCACACTGTTAAAGAAACATGCACAAATTAATTAAGAGTCAATCTTCTAAGCACACATAGGATTTTCTTTTTTTCAACCATGAAATTGAGGCCTGAGCGTCGAAGGGAAACTTCACTATGCTGTCCACTTTGTCCAAGGAGAGAAGAAACTCTCTTGTGTACGAAATTTTCGACCGCCTGCAATTCCAAATCTAGAGGATCTTAATTTAATTCGAGACATTAGAATGTGTTACTTGGTTGCTAAGAAAAAGTTGCAGAATATCACTAAGCCAAAATTTTCGCCATTAACTTCATATTTCTGGATTCTCACCAAACTAAAGCCTCATAAAAATCTTGAAAAGATTCAACCGAGATCAATCAATTTTCATTTATAATTAGAAAAGAAAAAAGTTAAACGTCTTTATAATATGACCCCTGTTTCTCAGCCGCCAGACAGAAAGAAGATTCATCATCGCAACAATAAAGAAATGATAAGAACTTACTAAAAAATTATAATCGCAGAAGAGGCTTAAAACATGCCATTATACAGATCAAGAAAATATTAATATAATAATCGTTGGAATCAAGATAATATTAATACACTAATCATTCGGATGAAGAAAATATTAAATATATAACAATCTTTAATAAATGTTTACTTGTTAAGAAGTTGGAGGTCAACATCAGAAAGAGAAGGTGTGGAGAATGTTGCGGTTCGACTTTCTTCGCTCATTTTCTCGGGAAAATACTTCGTCAACGATTATTGACGCGAAGTGTTAGAATTTTACGAATAACCTAGCGTTATTGAAGCAACAAGACTCGGCTACACATTTAAAAAAAACAGTTGAACGTATCAAGAAGAAGCTACCAAACCTAAAGATGCAGACATCGCTATTTGTTGCTACTAAGATGTGGCCTAAGAATAAATGCAAGTATGTAGAAAAGTATCTGTAATTTTTGCTGAAGAGAAAAATGATAACGAAATAACAATGATAACAAGAACAGGAATAGTAGGAACGGTATCAGGTGGTGGCGGAGGAGGGAAACCAAAACATTTTTCTTGGCGAGGAACTTTCTCAGGAAAACATGTGTGAGAGAGAATAGAAGAAGAAAGGAAAAGCTTGTGGAAGAAGGAAGAACGAAATGAGAGCGAGAGTTTGTTGGAAAGAATTACTGCTCCATTTGTAGACACTAGACAGACGGCGACTGGACGCCTTTTTACTCAACTCTAGTGTTAACATTTAATAATTATACCAATAGTACTATACCACCAGTCACTACTAGCTATTATTCACTGCTACTCAACAATTTATTATATACTCTTATATCACTTCTACTCTCATGCATTTTTTAATTAGATATAATTTATATATAAGATAAATTGATTATTTATTTTAAAATTTTAATTATTGGATATATATTTTAATAGTGAACTTACTAAAATATATGCAAGTAGTAGAAAAAATTATTATATAGTCTCTTACTACAGTATCTCATGATAATTTATTAATTTTATTAATACAACAGTTTGTGATAATTGCTTTATTTTTTATACAAGTAATTGTGGTATATTAATACATATATTTGTATGAAAAGGTCATTTGAATTTTCTGATACTTTTGTCATTAAGATTTTTTTTACAAGATTCTCATTAAGATCATTATTACCAAATTAACATCCATTTGTTCTACTAATATTTTTTCATGAGGAGTTAATACCTCTTTTTCTAATATATTTTTTTTAACATATACTTTCTTATTGATAAAAAATATTGAAAATCACAAAATTAAAAGAAAATTATGTAATTACAAGTGAAATCTATATAAATTTATGATTTTCAATCAATTTCAACCATCATAAAGAGTATTAAAAAAATGTTAAATGGTGTTTTGTTAGGATTTCTCCTTTTCAATTTAGATCATTTTAAAATTTAAATCTATAAGCTGCTTTTGTAATTAGAATACTAATGTTATGTTTGAATTACTATTGAAAGGCCCCAAACTAATGTTCATTGAGAAGTAACAATTTGTTACTTCTTACAAAATGGAACATTGAAATGTGCCTTCAGCCTTGATAACCATAAATCAAACAAGCACTTGTAGTTTATAATTACTTTTACTTTTTTATATTATTTTTCACGGTTATCCAATCATAAATAACCTTTTTTGTATTATAAATTTATTAACTTTTACCCATAAATATTTTTTTTATAATAACCCGCTCGTATTATTTCCATCAACAACAATCCATAATACAATTAGGTAAAGATGAAAAATATTGGGAAATAGCAAATGAATTGGTTGTTATTGTCAAGTTATAAGTAACTAAATTTACTTGTTTTCTTGAAAAGCAAACATGAAAGTTTGATCAAACAGTGACAAATTTGTTAACATTATGCTATTATTGCAACAAATTCAGAAATATTTGTGCAATTACCATTGATACTATGCACTACATGTTGACAATCCCTCGCTATGATCACATGTTCAACATCAATACTCTTCAACCGCATAATTGTTGTAGACCTATGAGAGTCGGTGCTTTCTCTTTATTACTCTAAGATATGTTGAAAAGAACTATCTGAATGCATGTAGATTGCAGGAGCTACCTTAATTAATTTGTCTCTCAAACAACATCCACCCTATTGATTTAAGAAAAAACAAGTTATATAGGTGTTAATTTTAAAATATTTGAGGTGGGGAACAACATTCTTTCTCATTAACTTGTTAGTTTCTCTTATACCTCAACTACCAAATACTTTTTCAATAATAAAAAATAATTCTTTTATGACATGTCATAAGAATGGTCGAACTAAAGATGAACTTCTATGGTATTTGCTGATTCATTTGTTTAGAAGGATTTTGATAATTAATATCTTGAGTTTTCTTGTGACTCTTATACCATTTGACTACTTTTGATGGTTTTAATTCTTTCAAAATTATATAAAATTTTGCACAACATTTGGCCTGTTATCTTGATTCCATATAATCTTCCTCCTTAGATGTGCATGAAACAACCTAATTTTATACTTTCATTACTTATTTTTTGTCCAAAAGCTCCAAGTGATAACTGTGATGTTTACATACAACCTCTTGTAGAAGAATTAAAAGAATTATGATAAATTGGTGTAAAAAAATTTTATGCATGTAAAAGAGAATCATTCCAAATACATGTTGCAATTATGAGGGCTATTAATGATATCTTTGCATATGCAAATTTTTTTTGTTGGAGCATTAAAGGTCAATTTACTTGTCCATATTGTGATTTTGTGACTGTCCCAAAGTGGTTATGTTATGATAGAAAATTTTACTATATGTGTTATCATGGTTGGTTAGAGTTTGATCATAAATGAATATACAAAAAAGTATATTTTGATAGAACCCAATTTTGTTTTGAGATTCATGAAGGATCCTGGAATTGGGCAATGGTCACTAGGGAAAATAAAAGTATTTTTTTCACATTGGCTTATTGGCCATATAATGTTGTTTACTATAATCTAGATGTGATGCATATTAAGAAAAAATGTTTGTGATAGCATTATTGGAAAATTGTTGCATTTGAAAAAAAGTCATAGGATAATGATAAGGCATGTTATGCACTTGTAGACATGAACATAAGAAGCCAATTACATCCAAAGATGCATCCAAGGAAAGGTATACAATATTTTCCCAAAGTTGGTTTGCCTAAAAAAGTGATCTTAACTATATCCAATATTTGTCATTTCTTTTAAGAGTTGTGTGACAAGGTGTTTAATGAACACAATTTGGAGCATGAAATAACAAAAATGTTATGCTAATATTTCCTCCATCTTTTTTCATTGTAATAGTATATTTGGTAATCCATTTGACATATGAGGCAAGGGTTGCAAGTCTTGTGCATTACCGATGGATGTATCTTATTCAAAGGTATTAATATTTGTATCATTTAATATAATTTGTTCGTAATTGAGAGCACATTTAGAAAGGTCTATTATAGAGCGATATTTAGCTCATGAATCTCTAATTTTTGTTCACGATATCTATCTAGGATGAAAACTAATTTTAGTCAATCTATTCAATGATTCCTATTTTGCAAAAAATACTAGTGTTTTAAATCTTAGAGGTAGATTATTGGGGAGAAAGAGACAAGTCAGGTTCAATGTGAAGAAGAGAAAAAGAGTTTGTCAAATTTTTTTCTTGATAAGAACGCATTGCTATAAACACATAAATATGTGTTTTTTAATAGCAATGATATTGATTTCTGTCAAGAGTAATACAATTTCTTTTATTCTTACATTTAGGTATAAAAAATTTTTAATGCCTTTTCATTCATCTTAATGCTTACGTTTTATAATCATTTTATAAAAAGAACACATTAATCTTATAAAGAAACAAAATCATCAGCTAACTCCATATGAAGTTGAAAAAATTTGTAGCTAAACATTTCTTGATTGATTTCATGAACGAGTAAGTGTTGTAAACCATCAATAATTTTAAATTATGTATCTATTGAAAATTTGTGAATTTTTGAAATAATGGTGGTAGATTGCTTGATTAGAAGAGAAAGGTAGCACTCTAGGGACAGATGATAACAAGTGGTTAGCACATGGTCCACTAGAACTAGTGAGAAGATATAGTGGATATATTGTTAATGAAGGGAATTTCATACAAAGAAGCGTGAAAGGTGGTTAGAGACTCAAAATAGTGGCATTCTTATAACTCTTAAGATAAGAAGTTATGTAGTGCAAGAGATAAGTGTCCTAAAAAAGAGGAAATCAACTATTATGATGCACTAAAAGATATAATTCAATTGGATTATTAAGGAAGATATAAAGTTGTACTTTTCAAGTGTGTCTGGGTTGATATAAATAAAGGTTGCAAAATTGATAACTTTGGGATGACATTAGTAAATTTCAATTATTTGCAACATACAATAAATGATGTATGTGATGATGCATTTGTTTTTGAATCTCAAGCTAAGAAAGTATTCTATGAGGAGAATAAAAGTAAAAAATGATTGGCTTAATGTTACACATGCTAAAATCAAATATGTATATGATTTGGGTGATGAGCTCTCCAACAACATATATAAAGGAAATGAACCCGTCTTCTAGAGATGCATGATCATGATTTAAGTAGATCAAAAGTTGATGATAGCGATGATATTATTTTTTTATATGTCAATTGTTAATGTGTTAGTTTTTGTTAGTGAAGGGATTCAAACCGACAACCTCTCCCTACATGTGAACTTTGTCACTAGACCAACCGGATAACTTCCAATGATGATATTATTGAAGTTACAATAGCTATGGAGAACATTTTACCAATTGAAAAGGATGATAATTATATAGAGGATATGAGTGAAGAACACTTATTTTGATTTGTTTTCATTTCTTTTGATAGTTATGTAATCTCTTTGCCATTTAGCTAATAAAGTTTTTAGAGTCTCATTTCTAAAATTTGATCTATTTTCTATTCTGCACAAACTCTAATAACCTAATGGTTATGCAATACTTATTTTATCCATGTTATATTAATCTATCTACTATATGTTTATGCAATATTTCTTTTATCCATCCTTCACTTTCTCTGTTAATTTCTATTTATCCATCGCTCCAAAACTAGTGAGATTTAAGAAACCACCAAAAGTTATGAGAGAATGTAGCTTTGACCAGCTTAGGATATTATCAATCTTTTCTAATCAAGATTAACACTACCCTCTAAGATAATATGACTTAAATATTGAACAAACTTAACAACAAAAATGAACTTATTAACTTAGTGAAAAAAATGAATTAGATTGGAAAGATAGTGCATAAGTGAGCTAAATGAGAGTCATTGTTAGTGCTATAAATTAGGATGTCATAAAAAAAGACTAAAATAAATCATTATAAGTAAGGCTTTAGAAGATCATTTATGGCTACCTAAAATGTAAAAGGCATATTCGTTAGCCTAAAGTGTAAGACCAAAAACTCATAATAGTTGTTACAAGTTCTGAAGGTTGTTTTGTTAGTGTTGGGTGGGTGAAGCTATATTTGGTGGTACTCTGATCTTAAGTCTAGCTTATTGAATATTTTGGTTGATCCCAATTAATCAAGAAACTCATCCACAATAAAATGGGGAATCGATCTTTAATTGTCACTACATTAAATGCACAATAATATACATAAAATCTCCATGTCTCATATTCTTTTTTAACCAATAAGATAGGGAAAGAGAAAGGGTTATGACTAGGGACAATGATGCCATCTGCTAATATCTCCTTGATAATGGTGGTCATGGCTATAATAAGGATAACAATAGGTTGAATGTTAATAGGAGTAGAGTTAGGAAGTAAGGGAATATGATGATCATGAAAATTAGAAAGGGATAATCTATGATTTTTTGGAATAGAGTGGGATAGTTTTTTGAAAGTCTAAGGGCAAGTGTTTAAAGGTCTCATCGATTTAGGGTTGAATTGTTGAAGAGGGTTGAGGAACAAAATGTTGAAGAGTTAGTAAACAGAAGGAAGCAATGGATTTAGAGTGTAATGAATGAAAAAGTTGTTAGTATGATAAAGGTGCAAGAGAAAAGGATGTTGAGCCTGTTAGGGTAATCCAAGTGTTGTTGTGGGTGAATGAAAATCTAGGGATTGAAAAATAGGCTGAGATAGGTCCCAAGGTAGATAAACATTCCAAACCCAAAACAATGTCGGCCTCTTCAGTAGGAAAAAGAAAGGAAGGAATGTTGAATTGGTGTTCCTATAAGAAAAGGAGAACTTGAGAGAAAAACCCCACACAAGTGTGTTTGTTGCCTACCATGACCTTTATATTGGGTGCAGGTTCAACCACTAGACCCAAATGGAAGGCTATTCGCGACCGCAAAATGTTGTGAGAACTGCTTGTGTCAAGAAGAATACTTGCAAGCCTATAATGTGACCATGGAATTCGAGGATTTAGGAGAAGGTTGATCTAGAAAAGCCTAAGGGAAGAGTTGGAAATGGATCATGTTTGAAATAGGTTCGCGAGCCAATAATGTCATATCCAAGTCAAGTTCATCTTCTAAAAGAAGTAGAAAACGACCATTAACACACTTGTGACCAACAACAAATTTTTCGTCACAATAATAACAAACCTTTGGACCTTACGTTCCTATATGTGAGTTGCGTTATCTTTTTTATGGTAGATTTTATGGATAGGAAAGGGAATTGGAAGTAGGGTTGGGGTTAGGGCGATTATGAGTAGGAAGGTTTGGGTTGGCAGGGCGAAAGATTTTAGGCTTCTTGTCAAGGATTTTTTACTTAATGAGTTTAGCCAAATCAATGGCATGGGTAATGGAATAAGGATGAAGGATGGTGAATTCCCTATGAATTTTAGGAGTCAGCCCCAACTGGAAACAATTAAGGATGACCTCTAGGCTTAAGCCTACAACCTTGTTATATAACTTTTCAAAAGTTGATTGATAATCAGAAATAGACTCGGTTTGGACACAATTTAATGAGTTCAGCTTGATTATTAGTGTAAGTAGAGGAGTCAAAACGTAATTCCAAATATCGAATAAATGAACCCCAATAAAAAAACTACTATTTTTGTGATATTCATTTAAACCAACTTAAAGCATCAACATGCATATGAAACTCAACCATAGAAATGCGGTTATCCAGAAGAATTTGATAATATGAAAAAAATTGCTCAAACTAAAATAACTAATCAAGAGATTTAGATAAATCAAAAGGGTTAAGGTATATATTAGGTGGTCGTAAAGGCAGGGAAGGTGGTGCTAGAGGGGGTGATGGTTAAAAAGGTAACGTAAAAATAGGGCTTGTAACTAAAGTGGTTATGTGGTTGAAAGTGAGGGTTAATGTGAGGGCTGGATAGTGGAATCATAACGTATTAAGGATGAAAATTTGTGGAAATATTAGAGGCAACAGAGGATGTAACCAAAGGGGAAAAAGGTTGTGTAGTCCCGTGAGAGGATAACTTATGTTGTAGCTGAGTGAGGGTTGTTTGGAGCGAATCCTACTGGGCTTCAATGGACTTTCGAATTACAGCTGCTAGGTGGACTGTTGCTGCTGTTGTGCATCGCTCTGTGATTGCAATGCAGCAAGCATTTCGATGAGGGCTAAAAGTGTCTCACTTAACTATTTGTTTTCCACTCACTGATGCATGAGAAAGCTTAATGAAACAACCAATGTTAGACTGTTGCTAGAAGAAAAAGTTACTAGAAGATAAACTAAGCTAGGAAGATCAGAACAAGATATAGAAGACTGGTTAATTTCATTTGTCTCCCAAAACGAAAAAGAGACTATATAAAAGAGATACAACTTATACCTAATAGGCCAAGACTAGTAGCCATAAGTGGACCCTTAAGAAAAGATAAAAACAACACTGCCCTTAACATTATTAATATTTGGGCTGATAATATTTGGACTTCTAGTGTCACGAGTGTGCATTCATGCTAATATAATAGATTACAAGTCTTGAACTGAACATTATCAATAGGGAGTATGTCATTTGGAAAAGGACACTCGAATTGCCCTTTGTTTGGCAGCAATTCACATGGGTCAGGAGTGACATTGCTGGTAATTCCAGCAACATTAGTGCAATTCCATTGAAGCTTCTTCCGTTGTTCACTCACTTGGATACTCGTATTAGAAATGCATATTTCCGTAAAAGGGTCATTGGAAATTCCTTCTAGTCTTGCAGAATATGTGACATTCGTTGCAACAATGTCCCTATAATTTATCCCAGTAACGACAGGTAGTGCTTTAGGATCATAGCCAGGGTCAGGATGTGATCCATAAGTGCCAGTAATCCAAAAAACGTATTTCATGGTTTTCAAGATCAATCTTCTTACAAATATATTTTTCACATATCCACCTCTACCAATTGCTGTTTTGATTCTAATTGCTGATTGAGTGTTGATGGCAGTGAGATCTTCAACTCTAACATCTTCGATTCCTCCAGACATTTCACTCCCTAAAGCAACCATGGCACTATCAGGGGATACACAAGTAACCTTTCTAATGATGAGGTGTTGGGTTGGTCTTCCAAATCTAATTCCATACTCATCCCAACCACTTTTTACTGCAATGCAATCATCACCAGAAACAATGTAGCAGTCTTGAATCCTAATGTTTGAACATGAATCTATAAAGAAAAAGTGGAAATGATTAGACACAGGTTGTCAACCTCAACTAATATTGTCAGTCATGGTAATAGAATTTTTTTTACATGAATATCGTTATGAGTAAAAGCTTACAAATTGAAAACTATAAAATAAGAGAGCAAGCTTGCAAATGTTGTTACATATAAATATACCATATATCATTCATCTTGCTTCGGAAAAAAATTCCACATTTTGTACTTTTGGTTTGTCATTAAAAAAGTCAATGGCAATAAGTACAAAAAGAAGAATAAACATATTACCTGGGTTTATCCCATCTGTGTTGGGAGAGTCCACCGGTGCAATAATGTTAAGTCCTTGTATTATTATGTTACTGAACATATATATATATACACACACGAAGTCTTATCAGAATAACATAAAAATTATTAAAATATGAATTATAAAAAGCGTATATATATATATATATATATATATATATATATTTATTGAAGAAACTCTTGCAAGTTTCTCTATTGGAGATGTTCTAGGAAATCCTTATCAAACCTGCTATAAATTGGATGGACAAACCAGGTTGGGGAGTTGAGCAAAGTGAGATATGATATTTGGATTTGATCAGAGTACATGATCTCAATCAAGTATGGCCTGGTAAGCTTTAATTGTCCTTTATGAAACTTGTTCCACCAATAAGATCCTTGCCCATCTATTGTACCATTTTTACCTAATGATGAATTCAAATAGATAAAATTAAAAAATTGACTTAGCCACGTTTAAATGAACTTAACAACCTTTTATAGTGATATTTTACTTAGACTAATAGTTACCAGTAATTACAACATCAGTGAGATGAGTTCCAGAAATTAGACTGCCAAATCTTCCATTAGGAGCATCTCTTCCTCTTCCATAAGAAGGTAATGGAGGGAGATTGGGCCATTCTGATTCATCCTGTCAATATGGTCATGTAAGTGATCCTTTTGGAGGACTATACTTGTCCAAAAGAGAAAGGGGAGGGGAGAAGTTATAGTATAAAAATATATAATTGCTACTTTACTAAATATTATTTTTGTTTATATTAAACTATAAAGAAAAATATGAAAAGAAACACCAAGTATAAAAATAAGAAAAAAATAATTATTAGAAACGATAGAAACTAAAAAAAATAGAAAAAAATCATAATAGTGAACACAGCATACGATAACAATTTATTTTTATATTAATTCAAAATAAATAAATAAATATTTTTAAGATATAAATAACATATTAATCAATATTCATAATAAAAAAATTAAATTTATAATTCGATTTTTCTATGGTGTACCCAAGTTACATTTTAACAATGATTAAAAATGGATTTTCAATGTAAATCTGAATGTATTTATTATGTGAGAGAGTAACTATATTTAAAATGTATTAAATATGAATCTTAATCATAATTTACTTCTACTTTTAGTCTATTTTTTTCACTTCTACTCTCTCTTTATTTTCACGACCATCATTCTACCATGACCGTTATCACTGCCATCACCATCACTACCATATATGGTGGTGGTGGCAACGACAGGGGTGGGGTGGTGAGGTGAGAGTAATGAGACTTTTTTATATATATACCAAAAGAAGAAAAAATTATCAAAATCCATCTTTCACATTATTTACTTAAATAACCTATTTTTACTATTCATATTGAGAAATTGATTTATGAGTAACCAATTTCTCAACATAATTATTTTTGTATATAAAAAGCCTTAAAGAAATTAGTTGTTGGCAACCAATTTCTTAGAAGATATTTTTTTTTCTTTTTAGTTTGTTCTTTTAGTCAATTTTTTTATTTTTTTAAAATTTATTATTCATTTATGTATATTATTTTAAATCATGAATTTTAAAATTAATTTTTTTAGTTAATTTATATTTTATTTTATTTTATTATTATTTTATTTTTATGTTGTGTATCTTTTTTCGTTGTTTTAATTTTCTTTAAAAGTTTTGTAATTTATTTTTTTAGTTTATATCTTTTAAGTTAAATTTTTAAATTTTTTTTACTGAAGTAATTTAAAAATAATGTGAAATATTAGGTTTAAACAATCTTAATTAAAAAAATTTAAACTGAAAAATAAATTACAAAGCATTTAAAAAAATTTAAATAACAAAAAGATACACAACATAAAAATAAAACAAATAAAAAATTAAATAAAAATTAACTTAAAATATTTTTAAAATGTGTATCTTTTCTGTGTTTTATTTAAAAAAAAATTAGTCAATTTTTTGAATTTTTTAAATTTATTTTTTTATGTATATTGTTTATAATCATAAATTTTAAAATAAAAATTTTTAAAATTTTTTATTTAATTTATATTTGATTTTATTTTACTATGTGTTTTATTTTTATGATGTGTATCTTTCTCTTATTTTAATTTTCTTAAAATACTTTGTAATTTATTTTTCAGTTTAATGTTTTTAAACCTAATATTTTAAATTATTTTGGTAAAAGGCATTTAAAAAATTAACTTAAAAAATATAAAATAAAAAATAAATTACAGAGCATTTAAAAAATTAAAAGAATGAATAAAGATAAACAACGTAAAAATAAAACACATAATAAAATATAAATTAACTAACAAAATTTTAATTTTAAAATTCATGATTTAGAAAGATATAGATAAATAAAAAATAAATTTAAAAAAAGACTAAAAAAATCT
The DNA here is from genome assembly GCA_037954015.1 of Psophocarpus tetragonolobus. Classification (NCBI taxonomy): domain Eukaryota; kingdom Viridiplantae; phylum Streptophyta; class Magnoliopsida; order Fabales; family Fabaceae; genus Psophocarpus; species Psophocarpus tetragonolobus. The sequence continues at coordinate 18,296,750 of CM075692.1, forward strand.
TTAAAAAAGGCCCTATAAATACATTCAAATTTGAACAGTTTTTAATCATTGTTAAAATGAGTCACACACTCTTTAGAAAAACTGTTTATAAATTATATTTTAAAACTATAATATAAAAGTATGTATAACTATTGATAAGTTGCTTCAAAAAATATATTGAAGTTTAGTGGCTATAGAGGATATACCTGAGATGCAAGGATAACAGCATCCTGTTGGAGAAAAAGAGTGAAATGGCTTGTGAGGTTAAAGGGTCCAGTTAGCCATTTTCCTGGTGGCACAATAAGCTGTGCACCCCCATCAGATGCATATTTGCTTAGTGAGCTTATAGCAGATCGAAAGGCCTTTGTGTTGGATGTTTTGCCATCACCAACTCCACCAAAATCTGTCAAAACTGCACTATGCTTTCGACAACTGATGGCAGGGTATTGAATGGAGTTCAATTCGTTGCCTACCCTGCTTCCTACTACCTTCACATTCACATTTACTGATCCCAATACAAGAACTAAGGACACCACACCAATGACCTGCACACAACAGTGGAACTCTATACATGCATAAGAACATTATATTGCTTCTTATTTTTAATCATAAAAATTATACATATGCTTTCACACATGAGAAAAACTAAAGATACAAGAATAAAATTACATAGGAATTTTGGAGTCCTGGCCATAGCTTCATGGTAAGGGACATCACACGATCAAGTTTATTTTAATTTTCTACTTTTCTTGCATAAAGAAGACACATACATAAGCAAATATTTAAAGAGGCATGTATCATCAATATATAATAAATGCATTTATGAAATAATAAATTTTCAATTTTGATCACTAAATGCATAACGTGGAACATTAATATTTTAAGACAAAAAATACTTACACATTATTATTATTAGGTGTATAAAGCTTTACACTCCTAGTTAATCACAACCTTTTATATGTTAGGTTGGTTGACTTTATCTATTAATATTTTAAAAGTCATATAAATGATGAATTGGGATGAAAAATTTTTTCTTTTATATATACTAGAACAAAAAAAAATTTATCAAAATGACTAACCTCTCACATTATTTACTTAAATATCTTTTTTTACTATTTATGTTGAAAAACTGATTGTTTGTGGGAGAATCAATTTTTCAACCTGATTTTTTTTTCTAGGTAGAAAACCTATAAAAAATTGGTTAGACGTTTTTTTTTAGTCAAAAAATTTCTTTTTAATTTATATATATTGTTTTAAATCATGAATTTTAAAATTAATTTTTTAAAATTTTTTTAGTTAATTTATATTTTATTTTATTTTATTATGTGTTTTATTTTGATGTTGTGTATCTTTTTTCATTGTTTTAATTTTTTATATGTTTTTTTAATTTATTTTTTAGTTTACATTGTTCAAGTTATATTTTTAAACGCTTTTTACCAAAACAATTTAAAAATAATTTGAAATATAAGGTTTAAAAAATTAATTTAAAACATTAAACTGAAAAATAAATTACAAAGCATTAAAAAAATTAAAATGACAGGAAAGATACACAATATAAAAATAAAACACATGAAAAAACAAAATAAAACACATAAAAAATATAGAATACAAAGTATTTCAAATGGAAAAGATACTCATTTTAAAATCTTTTTAAGTTAATTCGTATTTCATTTTTTCTGTGTTTTATTTTTATGTTGTGTATTTTTTTGTTATTTTAATTTATTTAAATGCTTTGTAATTTATTTTTTTAGTTTAAAGTTTTTAAGTTAAGATTTATAAATCTAATATTTCAAAATATTTTGGTAAAAAATATTTAAAAAATATAAACCAAAAAATAAATTACAAAGTACTTAAAAAATTAAAACAGAGAAAAAAATACACAATCTAAAAATAAAAAACATAATAAAATAAAATATAAATTAAGTACAAAATTTTAATTTTAAAATTTATAATTTAAAATAATATACATAAATAAAAATAAATTTTAAAAAATAAAAAAATTCATATTTTTATTTTAGATTTGTTTTAATTTGTTTTAGGTACGTATGTTTTTCTAAAGTATGATATTAAAAAAAATAACTTATTTTGTATTTCATTTTTATGTGATTTATTTTTATATTGTATATTTGTTTCGTTATTTTAATTTCTTTTAAAGGCTTCAACATAATGTTTTAAATTAAGATGCTTAAACATAATGTTTTAAATTATTTTTAATTTATTTTGAAAAAAAGCATTTAAAAAATTTAACTTAAACAATATAAATTGAAAAATAAATTACAAAATGTTTAAAAAATATTGAAACAACGAACAAACAAACACAACGTAAAAAAATACATAATAAAATAAAATATAAATTAATTAAAAAATAAAAAAATTTAATTTTAAAATTCATGATTTAAAAAAATTAACATAAATAAAAATAAACGCTAAAAAAATTAAAAAAAGTGACTAATATTTTTCATATTTGTGTTTTAAAATTTATTTTAATATCTTTTGAATTTGCTTTTATGTACATATATTTTTCTATAGTATGATGTTAAAAATGTTGAAGTTAATTTTTATTTTATTTTTTCATGTGTTTTATTTTTATGTTGTGTGACTTTTCTGTTATTTTAAAATTTTTAAATGTTTATATTTATTTTTCAATTTAAAATTTTTAAATTAAGATTTTTATACCTAATATTTCAAATTATTTTAAAGTTATTTTTGTAAAAAGTGTTTAAAAAATTTAACTTAAAAAATATAAACTAAAAAATAAATTACAAAGCGTTTAAGAAAATTAAAACAAAAAAAAATACACAGCATAAAAATAAAATAGATAATAAAATAAAATAAAATATAAATTAGCTAAAAAAATTAAAAATTAAATAAAAATAATTTTGGAAGAAAAAACATTTTATAAGAAATTGGTTGCTAGTAATCAATTTCTTATACTTTTTACATAAAAAGAATAAATCAAGTTGAGAAATTTGTTCCCCTCCAGTCAATTTCTCAACATGAATATTAAAAGAGATTATTTAGGTAAATAATGTGAAGTGGGTCATTCTAGTAATTTTCTTTTGTTTTGGTAATTGTGAAGGATAAAATTGTAAAAAATTAACTAGTAACTAAAAGTAGAAGATCTTTTGAAAAAATTACTTGAAGTAGCTTTTTTGAAAAAGATAATAACTTCTAAAAAAACTCTTAGTTTTTTAGGCTGTCTTTGGCAAAAGTAGTTAAAAAACTAACTGAAAGCTTAAAAGCTAAAAACTAGTTAAAATTTATAAAATGATAAATAAGGGCATCATTAATCATTACATTAATAATAAGGTTTTTAATAATTATAACATATTTTAATAATATAAATAATTATATATTTAAAATATAAATTATTATAATTATATATTTAAATATAAATGTATATAATAATATATTTAAATTATAATTACATATTTAAATTATAAATTTATGCAATTACATATTTAATTAACAAATTATTATAATTAATATTTAAAATATAATTTATATAATTAAATATATAAAATTTAAATTACATATTTAAATTAGAATGTTCTATAATTATATATTTATATTATAAATTACTATAAGTAAATTAATGAAGGAGAGAAATGTTATATAATGTGATGAGAGAGAATTAGTAGGACAATACATTAATTAATGAAAGGTAAATATGTAAAAATAAAATAAGCTAGTAGTTGAAAATAGAAGATTTTTGGAAAAACTACTTGGAGTAACTTTTTTGAAAAATCCAGCTCCTAAAAAACTCCTAGATTTTTGTTATTGAAGAAAGCTCAAACCATTTCAGTTAAATTTTAAACTTTTACCTAGCTGAAATGAAAAATCAAACACAATCTTACTCTCCAAATGGAGTTGAAATAGTTCTAACTAGGATGTGGATTTAGTGACTTTATAATTGATAACTTTCTCTTATTTTAGATCATTAGATTAATCTGATGACTCAAATTTTCTACTTACTATAAAAAATTAATTTAATTATTATAATAATTCATATAAACTAAATTCACTAAAGTTACCAAACCTCAAAGTCATTGAATCAATGCCCTTTCAACTAACATTTCAGCTAGCTTTTCAACTTTTAATTAGCTAAAATGACAAAACATACACACTATTAATTGTAGTGGAGAGAAATGCTATAACACATTATACGACAATCTTTTGAACATGCTATTTGTGAATTGTTAAAATTAATTGATGAAATAAAAGACAAATTGATAAAAGCATCTTCAGTGGGGTTGCTTTTCAGTTTCTTCAAGCGAAACGATAGTTACTTACTATTGGAGCAAATCTACTTTATATAATCGGCTGATTGAATAAGAGGTTAGGTTGTTTGAGAAGCAGCAATTGCTTTTCATTAAAATAATATTTAATATAAAGACCACCTAACACAATTAATAAGTGGAAATAAAAAAATATAAAAAATAAATTTATTGGAGTTTCTTACTATTGAAGTGAATTCGTATTAAAGTTATTTAATGCTGACATAACATTATGGGAACCACTTGACATAATTTTTGTTGCTTCCATTAGAGATATCCAAAGTCCTACTTATCATTAAATGACTTCTTATCTTACTCTTGTACTTTTTGATAAATTTAATAAATGATGTAGTGTGTATTAGAATGAATATGTTAGAGAATGTATTGCTAGCACTTCTCCGGTAGTAGAATCTTGATAAAGTAATAATAATAATAATAATAATATCAAACTAATACATAAAAATATTAAAATAAAACATAATTTTAATAACTAGTTACTAAATACATCTAGGAAGCTGTAATATATTTTAATATTAAGTTACCACTTCAAATTGATTTAGTTGTACAGGAGAAAAATGTTAACAAAACAACTCTTTTGAATATATTATTTGTGATTTGCTAAAATTTATCAAAAAAACAAAAATTCATATAGGTTTTACTTGTCTTATTCTTTCTTTTAATTTTCAATAAATTGCAATTAATGATAAATATGTGTTTAAAAAAATATACTAAAAAATATGTTGCTAGCACGTCTTGTGTAGTGTAACCTTGATAAAAGGTATTAATAAAATAATAATAATAATATCAAAATAACTCATCAAATATTAAAAATGTAATGTTATAATTTTATAGTACTATAAAAATAAAATATAATTTTATTGTTATTACTCCGTTCCATTTTTATTTTTTTTAGAAATTGAATATAAGAAAATTTATAACCACTCATACGTTCTTATCAAGTAACGATTGTTAAACTAATTGAGCACTATTTAAGATTATTGTACCTATATTAAAAAATATTTAATACAACTATTGTTATATTTTTATTAAAATATTCTTAGTTAATACATTGACTTTATGCATGTACCACCAAAATACATTAATTAGGCTTATTTTAAAACATTTAGGGAGAAAATTAAAAGAATAAAACATTAAAAGAAGAGTTTGACTAGTATACACTGTTAGTGTAAAAACAGTCAATCACAACCCTTCATTCATGTAAAGAATGAGATGGAGAGAGTAATGTTTAAAGTAAATACAAAAGTTATTGTAATATGCTCTTAATTAATTCATATTTCTTAAAAAAATTGGTTATTTTAATTACCAACATTAAATTTAATGTTAATTTTAGACCTTTAATCTTTTCACTTAATTATTTTTACTTAATTAATTAATGTGCTTAAATATGATATCCTCCATTTATTTAAGTAACTAATAATATTTTGATAAAAATAATTCATATATACAAGATAACTTGAAAAGAGTCTTATAAAAAGATAAAAAAAACTTTAAAATTATTTTAATTTAACAATACAAGTAAACATTTTATAGTATTAAGATAACATAATAACATATTTATATTTTTCTTAATAAAAAAATTAAAATATGCAAATTTATCTTCATATAAGAATGTATTGACTAGAAAAAAGAGTATATGTAAGCTAATCAAGTATATTAATTACACAAAAGATGTCAAGTAAAAAAAAATTACAGGAGAATTTTAATTAAAAAATTTAAATGAACAAAATAAAAAATTTATTAACTGTATAGGGACCAAATAATTATTTAAGTCTAAAATATATCTAACTTTTCATATTATTGAAGTGTATGATATGCAATGTCAATATTTGTTAATTGTATTTTAAATTAGCCAAGTTAAATAAATATATTTTTCTAATATCAATGCATGTTTTAAACTATTTTTAATATAAGCATGATATTTTAAAATAATAGATTTTAATTCCTATTAATACATTTTTAAACATGTAGATTCTAATATAAAAGTATATATTTAATATAAATATATTTTATATAATTGTTAGTTTTAGTAAATGTTTTATATTTAATATGATTATTTAAATAAGAGGAGAGATTTACTTATTTTAAGAATAAGTTTATTAGAGTTACTCTTCGTCTAAGCATTCATTTTCTTGAAATTTAATGATTAAAATTAGTTATTTATTTTTAAACTTACTCTTGAAGAAGTAAATTCCTTCTCTTTAATACACTGACAGTGTACCAAATTTTACCGTAACAGTTAATCACACTTTTTTATATATGTTAAATTTGATGATTTTACCAATTAATACTTCAAAAGTTATTTAAATGAATGATTTATTAATAGCATATATTTGTTAAACTCTTAAATAAATATGTATTATTTAAATATTTATAACAATACTATATTATTAACATTAAGTATTATATTAATATCTTAATAAATAAACTTCATTAATAAATGCAATTCAATTTAATGTTTTATTAAATATAATTAAGGTCATTGAATATTTGTTCACGTCCAATGACTATTAACATAATTTTTTTTATTTTAATAAATGGTTAATATTAGTTCAAGCTTCATTTACAAGATAAATAAATAGTAAAAAAGATAGATAGATAACATATGTTAAACAACACTACTTGAGAAACTAGTTAAAATCTAAAAGGTTAACTTGAAGTTGACAGCTAGCTTGTATATATATATATACTATAAATTGCTAGCTAAAAATTGTTAAACTAATTTAGTTAATTATAAGTGTTCAATGAAATTATTTTTATTAGATTAAAAATATAATAAATATTCAAGAATAAAAAAATAAATGCAAAAAATTAGATAGAAGCTAGAAGCTAAGTCTTAAAAAATGTTACTTGAAATAGCATTTAATAAAGAGTTAAAACAATTAAAAAAGTTACTTATGAAACTGTGAAACAAACGGTCTTAATTCCATGACTTTAACACAAGATGCCCTACAGTGACGTTCCATTCATGTGGGTCATTAGATTCACACTTTGCATTAGATTTTGACACTTGTATTAGAAGTTTTTTATTTTAATAATAACTTGTGTTTTCTACATCTATATTTGGATGAACGATCATAAAATTTGATTTTGTATGATTGATTATAATTAAAATTTATTTTGAGATGATGTGATTTATATTTGGATGTTTATATTATAAAAGTAATTTTAGAGTAAAATCTAGTATTTCAAAGAGTAAAACATATTTTATCCAAAATAATTGTTAATAAAAGAAAAATATTTTTATATTTTTAATTATATTTAATTTAAATATTTAAATAATTTATTTTTTTATAATATTTTTAGTCATTGTAATAATAGAAAAGTATTTGTGTAATTTTTTTTCAAACATCAGTTTCATTCAGCAAAAACAAAAAAAAAAAATCCAAACATAATTGTTTTCTATAAGCTATTCTAGATAAGTACATACACGTATTCATCTAAAAATTAAATTAGCTTATCTAAAATGAGTTTTTTACATTAGAGATTTTAGAGAAATGTTATTCTTCTGTAAGCTCTTTCACATAAGTTTACCTAAGCATGCTCTAAATAGGCCATGGTAATTTGACTGAATATTATGTTAAAGGGTGTCATGTATGTCCTATATGTGAAGATGACACACGCTACATTTAACTAAAGCATGAAAAAAAACACTATATACTAGGCATAAGAGATTTTTAGCATGTTATCATCCTTATCTTCGATTAATAAAACCTTGTAATGGTAAATAAAAGGATGGCATTGCACCAATACCTTTAAACGAAAAGAAAACTTATGAGTGTGTTAAGGATATTGATATTATCTTTGGGAAGACTTAAAAGAAGGATGTTAACTATAAGAATCTGTACAAGAAGAAGTCTATATTCTATGATCTTGTTTATTGGCCCGATCTTGATGTTAGACATTGTATAGATGTTATACATGTAGAGAAGAATGTTTGTGATAATTTGATTGGTACGCTTCTTAAGATAAAAGGAAAGACAATAGATGGATTGCCTGCTCGTCAAGTCTGGTTGAGATGGGTATCTGTGAGCAGTTACATCCAAGGTCAATAGGTAAGCGAACCTATTTGTTAGCAGTATGTTATACTCTATCAAAAAGTGAGAAAACAAGTTTCTGCGAATGTTTGTGGGGGAGTGAAAGTGCCATAGGGATACTCTTCAAACATAATAAACCTTGTATCAGTTAAGGATTTAAAAATTGTTGGGTTAAAGTCTCATGATTTCCACATCTTGATGCAACAAATCCTAATGGTGGCAATATGAGGCATATTGCCTCAAAATGTTAAAGTTTCCATAACTCATTTGTGCTTATTCTTTAATGTCATATGTAGTAGAGTTGTTGACCCCAAAAAGTTGTGTGTATTAGAAAATGAGGCTACTATTATAGTGTGTTAATTAGAGATGTATTCTCCCCCCCCCCCCCCCCCCCGTCCCCCCCTCATTCTTTGACATTATGGTTCACCTAATTGTTCATCTAGTGAGGGAGATTAAATTTTGTGGTCATGTTTTTTATGGTGGATGTATCCAATTGAGTGATACATGAAAATTTTAAAAGGGTATACAAAGAAATCTGGAAGCATTTATTGTTGAAAGGTATGTTGTCAAATAAGCGATTGAGTTTAGTTCAGACCACATGGAAAAAAAGAAAGTTATAGGTGTTCCTAAGTCTCGACATAACAACAAATGGGGAGAAAAAGGAACAAGGGGTTTAATTGTAGTAACAATTATAAGGAATAGCTTAATTAATAGATTATTAGTGGAAAAGAAATAAATATTATGGGGAATTAAATGTTTAAATATCTTAGGTAATATAATAGTGGGAGAATAGTTGAGTTTATTTATAATATCAATATTAGTTAATTAATTTTGATAGAATAGCTAGGAGGTGAAAGTGAAATATAATTATTTTTCCTTGTTTAAGAGAGTTTTGATAAAGTTTCGAGGTCTTTTCAGAAATCTGTTTAGGAGGAGATGCAAATAGCGAGTTAGAACTCACTAAGTTCACCCCTATTTTCTTACTTCTTCTTCTTTACTTTTTCTTTCTCCTTCTTCAATTCTTTCTTTCTTCTCTACCACTTCAATTCTCCCCCTCACCATTTTTTTCCGTGCTTTGCATGGTTACCCTTCGGTTGATGGATTTCAACATGGTCTCTTCCATAGCTCCTGTTGCTGAGCGATCTCTATTATAGGCAAGTCTTATCTTGAATCAACAAACCTTTTTCTGATCATTTTCGATCCTGATGTTCTCATTAAAAGGAAATTTCTTTGAAAATCTTGATTTCTAAGGTTCCTGTTTAATTTGGGATTTTTTCCAGGCTCTTGTGAAATTTCTTCGAGTGAATTTCTCTATTTTTTTAGTTAGCTTTGAAAAGGAAAAATAGGTATAGGAAATTAAATCTTTGATTTTAATTTGAGAAACTATTATTTAATAGCTGAGAGGTTAATTGATTTTGAACAACTGAGCTTTTGATTATGATTTAAGTGTTATGCAAAATTGGGTATTTTATGTGATTGGGATTTGGGTTTTATTCTGGAAATGAATTGTGATTGAATTGATTGATTTGTAATTTGGAATATTTTGAGATATAGATATTTGGTAGAGTTAATTATTTGTAATGTTTACTCTTTGAAATATTGATGTTTGAAATACTATGATTTTGGAGGTTATGGGATTGTTGGAAAATAATTTATTGAACTTTTGAATTGAATACTATGATTTTGTGAAATTGGTTGTGTTGAAAATATTGATGTTTGAAATGTTTCTCTTTGCAAATGTTGAGAGATAGTTATTATGATGTTGATTTTGATGAAATGGATGAATTGAAGTGTTGTTGTGCATTATGATAATTTAATGTTGGTTGTTAATATGATGTTGATCATAATTAGCCTTGGATGTGACTCATATGTTGATAATATGGGTGTTGAGCAGTGAGTTAGTGACACCAATAAGATCAATGTAAGTACTCTCTATTGGGGGTACATTTGCAGTTTTGCATTGTGGTTTTAGTACTCCAATGTAAGTACTCTGCCATTAGGGAGTATAACCTGTAGTCTTGCATTAGAGATTCCAATGTAAGTATTTCGCCATTGAAAAGTACACTTGTAGTCTTGCATTAGAGGTACCTAAGGAATATGATTGTACAACAGTTATGTGTCATAATGGTTAAACAAACTCTAGACAACAGTGTTGGATGAGTATGCTACTGATATCGATTGGTTGTCAGAAGGGTCACTTAGACTCTAGACTTCTATTGTGAGAGGTTTTTAGCCACCTTGGTGTCTTACTCAAGAAAGTCTTTCCAAAAAGCGGCAGTTGAATGTTGTTAGTGCTTATGTTCAGATGGAGCATTAGTGTGATTGATTGATTGTTAGTGCTTATGTTTAGGTGGAACAAAAGTGTGATTGATTGGTTGTAAGTGTTTATGCTCAGGTGGAACATAAGCGTCATTGATTGATTGTGAGTGTTTATGTTTAAGTGGAGCATAAATGTAATTGTATGTTATGTTTATGTTTATGTTGATTTATAGTGCATGAGTTTACCCTTGCATTGTGCGGGTATTCTGTATGACTGTGATGATCGTGTTTTGTATAGGAGTAGATACCAGTGATGGTAGTAGAGATCAGATTTAGCAACATTGTTGGTGGATCAGTGACAACAGCGAAATTACTTTGTTTTATGTAGAAAATAGTTTAAGTTATGTAGCAGAATATATATATATATATATATATATATATATATATATATAAAATTAGACATCTAAGAAAGCTAAATGTATGGATTGAGTGAAACTAGTACTTATGTTTTGAGTATGTACAGATTTTACTAAGAATGATTAAGTTGTTATGGTTGGAGTTATGTTATGGATGACTTTTGTAATAGTTAAGTTTTAATGGAGACATGTTATGTTGTGTAGCTGTTTTGTATGAGCTATGACTGTATGTATCATTGTATCGTTTGCATTAAACTTTGAAAGTGTTGTAATGTATGTTTTAATATTGAGTATAATGTAATGGAAATTTCATATCTCAATATTTGGAAATATAGATAATAGTAATTTAAATAATTATTAAGAGAATTTATTGTGTAAATAATATATAAATTTGGAATGTTACAACCATGAATCTTGAGCAATTGAATCAAGCACATCTATATATGTTAAATCACACTGATGAGGTTTCACCATACATAACTACACACAAAGATTTTGTGAAGGCTACTAAATCCCAAATTGAGCAAGAAAAGATAGGTAAATGAACATAATAAGAAATTCTTGACTAGGTTAAAGGATACAATCTTTAATAATCTCAATTCTTCTGAAACTTTAAAGTGGTTAGTAAATGAGTCTACCTAAATGTTATAACTTGGAAGGGATACAACATCAATAAGTACTCGTTCTACACAAAGTCACAAGATGACAAAAGTACAGTTCAGAATAGTAGAGTTACTCTTTAGGTTCAATCTAAACGTTTTTCTAGTTCTAAGATAACAACCTTATTGTTGCTACAATGGCCTACTTTAGAGTTATTGAGATCTTGACAAATTTAGTGTTCCATTTTTTAAGTGTAATTAGATTGACAACAACACAAGTGTGCAAACAAATGAGTTAGGGTTTACTTTGGTAGATCCAAGGAAAACTGGTTATAAGGATGAGTCTTTCATCATGGCAAAACAAGCTAAACAAGTTTTTTATGTTGTAGATCCTTGTAATGATTGATCGTTAGTGGTTCTACAAGGGGGGAGCAATGGTGTTTCTCATGAAAAAGATGAAGCAACACTAGACATATGTCACAATCTCTCTTTCTCCACATGCATGCCTACCATCGTTGAAGAAAATGAATTTGATGATGTATATGCAAATTGTATTGATCATGATGAAAGTTTATGGGAGAACATTTTGACCTAAAACCATGTAATGTTCAGTTCTTGTAAAATGTTTTTAATATTATTTGACTATATATTTTTTTAGAATTTTTTAACTTTATGTAATTGTTGCTAACATATAGTTATGTTTTTTGTTTGAGTAGGTCATGAGTACATCAAGCTCCCCTTCCCATGAATCACCATCTCCTCCAAATTCCACATCTAAAAAAGGTAAATATCTGTCACAGTTGAAAAATTTGACTGTTAAACACTTGGGTGGGAAGAAGCGAATAATACATGTGGATCCCAGGACTAGAAAACCTAAAGATGGTGCTCACAATGTAACATTTAATTCCTATATGGTTTAAAGTTCAGAGACAATGTTTTGTTAACATACAAAACTTGAGGTCATGTGTTAGAGGCTGGGAAAAATATTGTTTGGGAGGACATATTGGTATGTGAATTAAAGTTTCAATTATAATTTTAAAAGTATTTAATATTTAACTATTAATTATTGTTGTGATTAACTAAATGTTTCATATATTTACTTTGTTTGAAGAACCAATTTGATATTGTAGAAGTGGGAAAGTGCAACAAGAAAATAATTTCTAGAGTGGGAAATATGTAGAGGCAATTTATGTCAAATCTGGGAAAGAATTTCATTTATAACCAAAATAAGGAATTATGAATGTGATGATAATATTGATGAAGATAGCAATGATGGTGATGTTGTATGCCAAAAATACAATTTTGAGAAGTTGCAGTGGAGAAAATTTTGCAAAAGTCATTTGACCTCAGAATGGTAGGCTTTGTGTAGGTTGTTATGTTATAAGTTTTGAATTTCATGTTATTTGTGTTTATGTATGCTGAAATTGTGTATTATTTACCACATGAAATAAGAAAAAAAGCACAAGCAAGCCAGAAAAAGAATGATGCACCACACACTTTTCAAGGGGGGGAGTATGTTTTGCTTGAAAAGACATTAATACAAGAGAAGTTGAAAAAGCAGCAAGAGGAAGTTGTTTTATTTGAGAATACTATAATTGATCCTCCATCTCCTATAAACACCATGACAAGTGGAAGAAGGTCCAGATAAAGCGATAAGGAGAGATGAATTTTGAGTTAGCACGCGTCATTTCTAAGAAGATTGTAAGTTACTAACAAATATAAAATTAGATAATTACCAATATATATTATTTATCTATAAGAAAATGATAGGTAACACTGACTTGTATTTTGGTGCTTGTAGGACTCGCTTGAGGAAGAGATCACACAAGGTTCTTTTGTTCCTTATGGATGTGAGGATATTTTAACAGCTGCCATAGGGTGACCAAAGCATCCTAGACATGTATGTGCTATTGGGTTTGGTGTAACCATCACTCAATACTTTGGACCTCTACCTCACATTTCACATACTTGTTCAAAATTGCCTCTAGAAGATCTTGCAATTATTTCTTATGGAGAATATTAAAAAGCAGTTGATATCAGATGGGTGGAGTGCATCATAGTCACAACAACAAAGACAACAACAAATTGAGGTTGAGTCACACATTCCTACTTTGGGTGTTGGTGTTAGTACAAAAGGTAGTGTTGTTGAGATGACTTGTAATCCATTAAGAGAAGAGGATAGTCAGAAGTGTGACTTATATGAGTCTTATGTTGATGAGGTTCTGCACCACCTAGTGGCTATTAGAAAAGTTTATGAGAGGGCATCAACTATACATTACATACGCTTGATCGAGGATTTGGTAAAAGTTGATGTCCAAGAGGTCAGGGACGATGATGCTCTAGTCCCTATATCAAATGAGGAGGTAAAGATAGTAAGTCAAGTATTACATACCTTTTAAGCATGACCAAGATATCTTGTGAAGCCTAATTCACAAGAGGTATTAAGATTGTATTGTTTTTAATTTTGTCTTATGAAATTATTAGATTAGTAAATAAATTATTATGTTTATTAATTTTGTAGGATAAACAAGTAGCAAAGAAACCAGACAAACATGTTCATAGGTTAGAATCAAATGATAAGACATTATTTAAGCTGTTGATGATAACTCTTGACCTTTACAAAGAGCTATTTCAAGTGTCCTGGGATGCCTCATCACGCGGTGAAAACACAAATGATTTTCTATTATACATATAATGTCCATTAGCTAAAAGTTATAATATTGGTTAACTTTTACATTTAATAGGTTTTTGTATAAGGTAGCTATGGATTTGGGATATGATTCACAATATTGATTCCTTGAGCCACAATCCATACAAGTAGCTAGTAATGTAAAAGCAGGCATCCACAGTTGGTTGAAATAATCACAAAGGGATATCTACTTAAGAGTTTACTTAAATGAGTATGTTATGCAAAATGATCAAATATATTTAAGTAATAATTGAATTCTTAAACTTCTAATTATTATGTTTTGTAGATAACATTGACAACTTTTGGTTATTTGTCCTAAGGAGAACAAGGTTGCCTATTTTTGTTCTTTACATAGGAAGATTGATGCAAACATCAAATGTAAGTTTTTTTTTTTTTACTTATATATAAATTATAATGCATTATTTGTATTGTATACTGTATATATACACATCTTAGTCTTACAATATAAATGTTTCTTTTTATTAGTACTTTGAGTGAAATTCAAGGAAAGAGAGAAGGTAAATTGAAGAAATTAATGGATTAAAGTAAATGTAAGTATTTTAGCATGCGTTGAAATTTTCAAGACTAAATTTGATTGCTATTTAAAATAATTAATTCATAATAAATTTTTTATAGTGTAATCATCAAACCGAAGGATATGAGTGTGAGTATTATGTCATGCACTGGATGTGGAATATCATCACTCGAAACTTCAAATATGACTGGTCAATGATACAAATTATCAATATTTATTATTATAATATCAATTTATTTTAATTATAATTTAATGTCATTAATTTATGTATGATTTATATATTGCAAGCTCATTCTTCTTTAGAAACAACAAGAATTCATCAAATTCATGTCGAATGGGAAAAATATTTTCTAAAATTTAAGGCTAGGATTGAAAATAGATAGTTTCAATTGTATACATGAAATGTTTAAACAATTGTAATGATATTTGTTTTTAGAATGATTGATTCTAAAGTATATGCTAAAATTATATGTTTTTAATTTAAATTTTGCTGATCTATATAATTTGGTTTTGGTTATATTGAATCTATATAAATTTACATTTGCAGGTGAATGTGAATTAAAAATAGAAAGTATACTAACCAAATAGACATTCAACATCAGTTGTGTTCATAACCATTGTTGTATGTTTGAAATAAATAGCAATTGTTGTCATACATTTTAACTTTTAACAGTAGTTGGACTATAAATGTTGTTTATTTTAACTTTTCACAATAGTTTCAAAAACTAATATATGGACAAACATACAATTACACTGGATCTAACATTGAAATTTAACCAATATTGTATGTTTTGTAGAACAAATGTTAAATGCATTTTTTCTAGTATTTAGTGTACTAGCTAGAGTATTACTTCCCATTTCAAAATATAATCAGAAAATAATTTAGACTTATTGAGAAATTAAGTTAGTTAATAACATCATTTATTTGTTTCATTTTTATTTAAAAATAAACTCTTTTCCTAAACTATTCCACCTTGAAACTTGATATCAATAATAAAATAAGGTTAAATTAATTTGTGTGCTTACATAAGTTTTGTTTTTTTCCTTAAAGTTTACCGAAAATAAATTTTGCTCTTTGAAATTTAAAAATATTTTTTTAATCTTGAAATTAATTTATTTTTTATATTAATGTTATCCGTTTATAAGTTCTAGTGTATTTGATTATGCTGAATGTAAAATTAAAGATTGAACGAGTTAAGGTTGAAGAGGAAAGTAATTCACAAGTATAAAATCGTGTTTTCTGTCACCATTTTTTTAACAATGTTAACTGGAGAAGAAGACCTAAAAGTGAATTAAGGATTAAAAAAATATTTTTTGAATTTTAAGCACTAAAAGTAATTTTTGGTGAAACTTTAAAGATAAAAAACTTATTTAAAACTAATTTGTGGGTGTGAGAACTTTCACCAAATTTACGATTAGCTACCTTAACTAATATTTTTGCAATTATATATACCGAACTCTTATTTTTTTGTTAAATACATTATTTCATTCTATCTAACAGTGATTATGAAAAATTAACCATAGATACTAAATTAAAATCTACAAGATTTATATTATTGAGTTTCAACCTCTGATCAATTCAATCAAATCACAAATCTCTCCTATAATTGTTTAGCTTTGCAGAAATTTGACATTCAACATAAATCTCTAGCAATTGACTGAGTGATGAATATAAAACTATCCAAAAACATCATTTTATTGTCTGGATGCTTAGTTTGGTGCATGTGGTAACTATTTCATAAGGACAATTAGACAACGAAAAAGAAAAGTGGAAGTATCTAATTTAAAAAAAAAGGTTTAGATATCAATTATAAATTTATAAAATTGCAGATATTTGCAGATTAATTAAATCATAAAATAACATTAGAAATAAAACCTAATCGAAATGAAGAGTATCTTAGAAATTATTTTTGTTTCCTATATGTCACATCGGAGGAGAAGTAATAAGTACGGCATATATTTTTGCAATTATATGTACTGAACTCTTATTTTTTGTTCAATTAATTAGTTCATTCTCTCTGATTATCATTATGAAAAATTAATCATAAATACTAAATTAAAATTCTACAAGATTTATACTATTGGGTTTCAACCTCTCTAGATCAATTCAATCAAATCACAAATCTCTCCTATAATTGTTTAGCTTTGTAGAAATTTGACATTAAAAAACTCTAGCAATTAACTGACTGATGAATATAAAACACTATCCAAAAATATCATTTTATTGTCTGGATGCTTAGGTGGTGCTTGTGATAAATATTTAGATATTTAATTAGCCAACGAAAAAAAAATATTCAAGCATCTAATTTAAAAAAAATAAATTAGACATCAATTATAAATTTATGAAATCTGATATATGTTGCAGATTAATTAAATCGTCATACAATAATAACATTAGAAATAAAAGCTAAATCAAAACAAAGAGTATCTTAGAAATTATTTTTGTTTCTTATATTTTACATCGGAGGAGGAAGTAATAAGTATGGCACATCTTTATAAGTAGAAAATACTTTCACCAACTTTGCAGTAGGCTTCTATAAGCGACCCAAGTTGTTTCTTGCTTAAATATTTATTAAGAGAGATAATTAAAGACAAAATCAGAACTCCTAGAAATAGAACAATTTGATTTAGTCTAAATCAATTTATTCCATGGGAGACACAAACCTGCCCATCAATTTCTTTAGAGTACAAATGAACCACACTGTTTACAAATGCTTTATCAAGTTTGAGTTAAAAGATGTCAACATCCATTATAGTAAACTACTTCAAAATTATGTGTATTTCAAACGGGTTTCATTTATCAAGAAATTCCCATTCCCATTATACATCATAGGTTTTTAAGGTAATAACTCGATACATACGTGGAAGAGGGCAAGTTTACATTTATTTGAACTATTCTATTTAAAGATTTCTCTAGTAACTCAATTTGCCATAATGAGAATTAATGTATACGATAACAAAAATAATCACATTCTTTAGCTATACTTCTCTCAACAACTTTGAAAGAAACTGCCTTTTCTTGACAAATACCAGTTGTGAGAGATGAAGAGATATTCTTTCATCTCAAATGGTTTGTAAACTGAGCATTCACTCAAGGAAAGAAATCTGCAATTAATAGGTTATCAACTTTAAGGGCCAGCAGAAACTAGGGTAATTGCCTATTCTTTTTTAAGATAAAGAAGAATTATCACTATCCATGACAAAAAAAATTACTTATATCCAAAAACACATGCCTAGAGTTACAAGGATCAAGGTGACAGAAAGATTGTAGGTTTGAATCTCTTTATTAACAAAAACTAACACACTAATTAACAATTAATATTTACCTAATAAAATACTTCAAACCACACAATTAGAAAAGCAATCTAACTTACATTTTTTATATGTCAAATATTAGTTGATAATATGTTAGTTTTTATTAGTAGAGAGATTCGAACATACGACTTCTTCCTCTCTCTTTCTTCCCACTAAGAAGTAACCACAAAAAACTTCTAAAATAATAATTAGTCAAATTAATTTCAAGGACGACTAAGGTACATTGCGGGTGATTTCAAATTTTTTATTTTTTGTTTTAAAATACATTCTAAAAACATAAATGACTTGTTTGTCAAAAATAATTTTGATTTGATTTTTTAGTTATTTTTAAAACAATTTTTATCCAATTTAAAAAATAATAACAGTGGGTTTTGAGATATTTGTTTCTGTTTTTATTTAAACTCATTATAACTTAACATCACTCGTCATTACCTCTGATTGTCGGTCACCAACCTCTATCTTCAACCATAAATCATTGACCATCACTTTCGAATGACAGGCCGCCACCTTCGATCGTCAGTCACCTCTAAGCTTTGGTTATCAGCTGCCACCTCCAACTGCCAATCACTGGCCGCCATCTTCGACCTTCAGTCACTAGTCACCACCTAATACCAATTGTTACCTCCGACTAATAATGTAATGCCCTTATTTTTATAAGTAGGTTATGACATATAATCTATTTAAGTTTCAATTTAGATACTAGAAGTAGATATTAAAGTTTCTACATGTGAAAGATCTATAAAAATAAATTAATGTTAGTATACAAAGAATTTTTTTTACTAAAATTGGAAAATATTCTCTAGGAAATTCACTCAGTGGATTTAAATTCGCTTAGCAGATTCATTACCAAAACAAATGCAATTTTTAAGGAGAAATTTGCTAAGCGAAAACGTTTCGCATAGTGAGAACCTTTCATATCTAAACATTCGCTTAGCGAAACTTACTTTGTTAAGTGAAGTGAGACAAAAGTAATTAAATACATAGACTTTCATTAAGCGAAATGGTTTTCGCTTAGTGAGCCTAGCGGCACCACTTGATTTGCTCATCAGGAATACCTTCGCTAAGCGACTAAGTGTAGATTTTTGCCTATAAATAGGAGAGCTCATATGCGAGAAAAGGAGGAAAAAATGCAGTTTTGAGGCGTTGAAACTAGGATTAAAGGTTATTCACCACTCTTCATCAAGCTCTTATTAAGGTAAGGGATGAGTGAGATTTATAAATCTTTGTGGTGTTATTCTTGATAAACTTATATATGTTTACTATGATTATCATTTTGATGTTTTGTTGATTACTATTATTTCCTGATATTTCTTTTGGTCATTTCTTCGTTATTTCCAAATATTATTTCTAGTTATTTCTTTATTATATCTAAATGTTACTTCTGGTCATTTCTTTATTATTTCCAGATATTACTTATAGTCATTTTTATTATTATATCTAGATATCACTTTTGGCAATTTCTTAACTATTTCCATATACTATCTTATGGTCCTTTGTTATTTATTTGTTCTCTGGATATCATAGTTGGTCATCTGTTATTAATCATTACTTATTTTATCTTTTAACTTAGTTTTTTTGGAAATTACATTTGTGTAATATATTTTATTCAAAAGATCAATAATTATATGTTGAATATTCATTTGATAGAATATATTCATATCTTATGCAATTTTCTAGGAATTATGTGTAATTTAGTTTTGTAAAATTCCTAATAAACATGATATTTCTTAAAATCATTTTTTAATTTTGTAGAAGATAATCTAAGTATGCTCTGTGATTGACCTAACCTGATCTTCCACATAAAAAAAGATGTATTTAGTGCTCTTAATAAATGAAGTTTATACTTATATTACTATTATGATTACTGTTCATGAAATGCAAATTTTGATATAAGAAATTAATTTATATAGTTGTGATCTCTAATTCTTTGAGATTGATTTATAAATAATCCTATAAATGATGATTGATATATGAAAATACTATCTAATTGTCAAATCTAGTGCTTTTTGAGATTATGTTGAATTGAATTTAACAAAGTTCTAGGTTCCCTTTGTAAAGATATCATACAAGTGTATGAGTGCATGTGTTTTGGCAAGTCACAACTTAATATGCAACAATATGAAAGGTAAGAGTAGGTTGAATCCTAAGATAGTTTTAAATATATGAATATTCAGGACTATCCCATGATTGTACTTAGGCTAAGGATATTCATTAAGTAGGTGAATATTCAAGATAGTCCATGTTAGCAATTGGACTAAGGATGTACATCATATAGGTGAATATTCAGTAGTCCATGCTAGTACTCAGGATGGAATATTCATAAATCTAAAACTATTTATAAAATCCTTTATGATAGGAGTGAATCACTATGGATTGGTTATGGATCCATATATAGAGTCAAGTGGATCGAATTGAGTAAGATTAAGTTTATATATTGAGTTAAGTGAGATTGAATTATAGGCTAAACCTTAGACTTCCATTGTTTGTTAAATTTATTAAGATTAACGTTGATGGTTTATAAATATCTCACTTCTTTCATGTGTTTCCTTTCATGTATTTATTTTCTTATATGTTCGTGATACGAATAGAAGATGAATCTGATCAACATGAAATGATGCAAAATTCAGAGGCTTTACTTTGTATATGAACTTGCAGAATTATGACGAATCCACTACTTTGAGTTAGGACTTTCAAAAGAATAACTATAACAACTAATGTATTTATGTTTTGAATGAAACTTGTAATAAATTACATTTTGGCTTGAGATGTTACAAGAAAAGTATGATTCTTTATGTAAGATCAAACTTAAAAAAAACTTCCATATTTTCATGAATACTTTTATTAAGGTTTTTTTGACGTTACAACTAGTCACTTATTGCCATCTCTAACTGCTTGTAATCGACCTCCAATTTTCGATCCTTAAGGATGAAAGATTCTAGCAGAGTTAAAATTTGACAACAATGTCTTAAACATAGAAATCAAAACAATATTATTTTCAAAAATTTAAATATTTAAAAATTAAAACTAAAATTAATTTTTGTTTTTATAAATTTTAAAACTATAAACCAAAAAATCATTCCGAAAAAATGATAATTTCCTCATCTGCAACAAATTTTAGGATGCATTTAGTGTTCTGGATATAAAAGGATAATATATAAAGATATAATAAGATAAGATCAGATATAAGAGTATGATAACTTATATATGTTTTATCTATATAATGTTCGGGGTAGATACCAATTAGATAAGAGGAGGTATAATATAAATTATGTTTAAATTAAAAAATTATCATTTCATTATAATTACATATAATTTTATAAATGCTAAAAATTGACTTTTAATTTATATTTTTAAATTATGAAATTATAGTTTGAACTAAATTATATAAAATTTTATTTTATTAATGTGTCTAATTTTCTTTAAATTATTAAAAAATTTAAAATTTAAAAATAGTAATTATTATTTAAAAATATTCAAATAATAATATTTAATATTAATATTTTAATACATAATGTAATTTAAATTTATTGTCAAAATTATTATAAATATAAGATAATATGTTAAATAAAAATTATAATGTTTTATATTATTATATATTATTTTTATTATATATGATATACTATATAAAAACTTTATACATTTTATTTATAATAATATTACAAGTATATGATGTAATATGTCAATTATTATTATAAATAATATTAATTTATTTCTATAATATAATATATATTATATAATATAAAAAAGAGAGTTTATCCTATTTTATTATTTCCTAACTCAATTTCCTCCATTAGGATAAGAATTATATTATAGTGACAAAAAATGATAATAGATATGATAGCGTTATTAATGTCATATATATTAACACAACAACTAGTAGATTGACACAAGATTATGATCTTATCATATATTATCTACTAGACAAATGTTTAAGTTTTGAACTTTGCAAAAGTCATTCACGTTGTCTATTCTTATATTGTTATACTATTATTGAATGATAATTACAAAAGTAGACTTAAAAGTGCTTGTTTCAAATTAAAAATTGAAATTTGAGTTATATTTTCCCAAAATTAATAACGAACGATATAAACCTTACCTGCTCATTTTAAAAGGATATATTTTTTTTTTTTTTACTTTCATACAACTAGAGTTAGAATGAAGGTGAAAATAGCAAAACTTCACCCTTTTCAAAACTCTTAATATACACAAAAATCATGAAGTTAAGATTTTCTCAAATCATAAGTGTAGCATCAACATAAAGCATACCAGAGAATGCTATTGACGTATATAAATTAATTTTGATAATATATCAACAAATTAGAATAAAGTAGAGTTGTAAAAGTCAGTTATTTCAATAGTTCGCAATCTTGCTTATCTTGATCCATTTGTTAAACAAGTTTAATTGACTCGGTTTGTCTTACTTTGTATTAATTTTTAAGTTTTAAAAATTAAATAATCAATTATAACCTTATTTTAAAATTTCATGAGTTTAAAAATAAACATATTATTTAAATTATATCATCTACTAAAAATTTACATATATAACAAGCTAAATATTATATTAAAATATAAAATATTTATAAAATAATATTAGCAGGTTAGAAAAAATCTTATGATAAAATATTGTAATCCGAATAACTAATACAATATAGTCTGTAATTTTTAAAAAAATGAAAAATATTTTATATTCACATCACAGTAAAAATAAAATTTAAGTGGTTTAGTAAGTCAAATTATAAGCTTATAAACTTATATTTTGATTATGATTAGTCCATTTCATATTTTTTTTCAGCTTGACCTGACCTTAATACATGATAACTCAAGTTTACCTACAGATTGTAACTCTTTTAACAGCTCTAGCATAAAATATAGACTAATTAACCTAGAATAATATTCCTTAAAACAGATAGTTGAGTTAAGTAAAAGAATAATATCCTTTAAAAAAATAATGTCCTTAATACATAATAAGGCGTAATTCTTCATTTTGTAATGAACACTTTAATTTCTAATTATTATTTCTCCTATATGCAATACTATTCAAGATTCAAATACACCCATGTTATTAGAAGACATTTTCAAGAGAACAGGTCTTCAACTGAACATTATCAATTGGTAGTTTGTCATTTGGAAAAGGACAATTGATTTTTTCTTTCTGTGGTAGCAATGGACAAGGGTTAGGAATGACATTGCTTGTAACTCCAACAATATCGGTGCAATTCCATTGAGGTTTCTTTTGCTGTTCACTCACTTGGATAGTCACATTCGAAATGCAAATACCTGTGAAAGGGTCATTAGAGATCCCATCAAGTCTTGCAGAATATGTAACATTCTTTGCTACAACATCTTTATAATTTATTCCGGTAATTTGAGGAAGTGCTTTGGGATCAAAACCAGGATCAGGGTGTGATCCATAAGAGCCAGTCATCCAAAACACATATTTCATGGTGTTAAGGGTCATTCCTTTGGCAAATATATTTTTCACATATCCACCTCTACCAATTGCTGTTTTGATTCTAATAGCTGATTCAGTGTTGATAGCAACTATATCTTCAACTCTAACATCTTGAATTCCACCAGACATTTCACTTCCTAAAGCAATCATGGCACTATCAGGAGATATACAAGTTAGCCTTCTAATGATTAGGTGCTCAGTTGGTTTTCGAAATTTAATTCCATACTGGTCCCAACCACTTTTTACAGCCACACAATCATCACCGGAAACAATGTAGCAGTCTTCAATCCTAGTGTTTGTACATGAATCTATGAAAAAGAAAAAGGGTAAGAATAATTAGACAACGGTTGCTAAATGTCAATTAATATATGGTCAATCCTAGTAAAAGAGTTTCTTAAATATGATTATTAATATGTTCACTACTTAAATTTAAAATGTGTAATCAAACTAAAAACTATAAAATTTTGTTACATAACTTTTCCATCTAAAGTCAATGGAAATGCGCATATAATAGAAGAACAAACACTTTACCTGGGTCAATTCCATCTGTGTTGGGAGAATCCACTGGTGCAAGAATGGTAAGCCCTTGTATTATTATGTTACTGAACATATAAAACTTTATAGATCAGAATAACAAAACACATTGTACACATCAAGAAAGCATAATGCACAATATTAATAAATTTCACCACAGAAGCTTTATCAAACCTGCTATAAATTGGATGGACAAACCAGGATGGCGAGTTGACCAAAGTGAGATTTGATATCTGAATTTGATCAGAGTACATGATCTCAATCATGTATGGTCTAGTGAGGTTGAGTTGTTGTTTATGGAACTTGTCCCACCAATAAGATCCTTGGCCATCAATTGTACCGTTTTGACCTAGTGACCAAATTCAAATAGGTCAACATAAAAACGACTTAGCATTTTAAAATGAACTTTAACAATTATCTAATCTTGACGTAATATTACTTACTTGCGATAAATAGTTACCTGTAATTACAACATCGGTGAGGTTAGCTCCAAAAATTAGACTACTAAACCTTCCACCAGGAGCGTCTCTTCCTCTTCCATACGAAGGTAGTACAGGAAGTTGAGGCCATTCTGATTCAATCTGATATTGTTTTATAGACATCATACTTATATATACTGACTATGTAATAATGAATCCATTGCTAAATATTTATTTAGTCTATATAATAGGGAATGCATTGCTAAATATTTATTTTTATTTTATGTAAATATTTACTTTTATATATTAAAATTTAAGATAGTTAAATTTTTTTTAAGAGTTAATTTGTATACACGGATAATGAATTAAGTTAGAAGTTTAAATATAAAAATTAAGGTAAAAAGAATTTAATTTGAAATAATTGAGAAAAAGAATTGACTAGTTGGAGAGTAATGTAGAAAATGTACATCTAAAAATATAGAAGAAAAAAAAATTAAAAATATTTAATTAAGAAATTAAGAAAAATAAGAATTTTACTCATCAAGTTATCTACTATAATTTATAATATAAGTTTAGGTTTGATTTTTTATCTGATGTCCCATCTTTAATAACTTATGATTGTTGGTGCTAGAAATTAAGGAGTGGGTACAAGCTATACCTGAGATGCAAGAAGGACAGCTTCCTTGTGGAGAAAAAGAGTAAAATGGCTTGTGAGATTAAAGGGTCCTGTTAGCCATTTCCCAGGTGGCACAATAAGTTGTGCACCTCCATCAGATGCATATTGACTGAGTTTGCTTATTGCAGATTCAAAGGCTTTGGTATTGGATGTTTTGCCATCACCAACGCCACCAAAATCTGTCAAAAGTGCATTATGCTTTCGACAATTGATGGCAGGGTATTCAATGCTATCTAATTTATTACATTCTACTACATTCACATTTAGCGATCCCAATATCAGAACTATGGAGATCACACCAATGACCTGCACAAAATAATGATTAATTCGTTAATAAACACAAATTCAATCAGAGCCCTTAAGAAAATTAACTAATCTAAAAGACACATTTCCTTGTCGAAGACACAAAATAAGCATCATGAAAGAATGAGAGATGGAGAACAAGTATATGAACATACATTAATCAAATGTTGGTTACGAAAACGATAAAATCCCAATGGGAGCGAATACATGCATAAGAAAAATTATTTTTGGTGGTTGACAAAATATATGTTCATATACAAAAGAAAAAACATTCAAGATATGAGAATATAATTACATAGGAGGAATTTCTTACTCGTGGACACAATTTCATGGTCTGAGACATCGCAAAAACTAGTTTTAGTTTTCTACTTTCTTGTACAAATGACACAAAACATAATAAATATATATAGGGCATTATCAATACTATATGGATGGGTGGAAATATAATACTTTATTATTTTAAATTTCTCATATTACTTGTATTAATTATTTTCCATTTTTCTCTTCTTGTTACTTCTCACTTTTTAGAAGTTTACTCTGTGGAATATATTAAGACAATTATAATTATATTTAAATAAATAATACCTTGTCTGTCGACCGAATATTTTTTTTTAATTTCAATAGAATATATAAATAACTTAAGATTTAGAGGAAAATACTTTTTAAAAATAAAAAATTATTGTTTTCCAATTATAAATACTCAATATTTTATACGTTCAAAGTTTTAGATAAATTATAATAAATATAAAAAATTATAAATAGTCAAATTATAATTATTTTTTGAAGTTTTATTTTAAAAAAATAGTCAAAGTTTTAGATAAAAAAGAAAATTTTAATATAGAAAAAATTATATGGAATTCAAACTATAAGCTATAAAGTTTGAAATATTAATAATCATAATTATCAACATTGCTAGTTAACTCATAAAATTATATTAATTTACGAGTTTACAAGCTCTTGACAGGTTAAATCACATGGAGAATCGGAAGAGTAATAAATTTGGTAAAATCGGAGTAAATTTGTGAACAAATTTTTTGGGTGGTGTTTTTCAATGTTGATTCTAATTTTGAGTGTTTTGAATATAATTTATTCTTATGTCTAAAAAGATTTTGAAATTTTGAGTGTTTCCACCCTAATTTCTAATTATTTGAAGTAAGTTCGATGTATCATGTGAATTTGAACTTAATATGTATTGAAAACTTTCAATTTTTATATAATTTATAGTCATATTTTTATGAAGTAAATTCGTACAATTCTACAGGTCGAATTTACTAAGCTCTTACGAGTTTATTGAGCTCTCGCGAGTTTGTGTAAACTCTTAATTTTGATATACTTGATTAATATTATTAACCATAAATTTTAATATTAAAAATCTTAAAGCAATAGAAAAAATTGAAAAACAATTAACTATTTGAATTTTTAAAATTATTAAATTAAGCACATAGATACCAACATCATCTGGTATGATGATAAATAGTCCTACTCCTTAAACTTGTGATAAAATATCAATCATCTTAAATGAACAAGTTTAGTCCAATGAGATATTTTTCTATTAGATTCACAGTTTCAACATTTTAAAACTTGGACACCAAAATGAAGGTATATATATATTTAAATTTATTTTATATTTTTAACTTAGTAATTTATATTTTATAACTTTAAATATGTTGGATTTTGCTTGTATTAAGTTGTTTTAAATATATTAAATTTATTGTTTATATTGTGTTGATTGCTTTAAGATTTTAATTTAACTACTTGATATTTTGTTATAAAATTATGAATTTAGCAAATTAATGGATTTGACTAGTTTGAGGTATAAAATAATTTTTTATGATTTAATAAAAATAAATTTGATTTTTTAATTTTTTTATTGGTTTTTCCCGAATCTGAATCAAACCAAACTAATTATCATTTGTTCGGGTTCGAATTAGGGAAAAAATTTTTAGCAATCTGAACCAAGCAAAAATAGTTAAAATTAATTAGTTCGATTTTCTTTTCTTTCAAAATCAAATCAACTCGAACTGTGTGAAGATAAATATTGCAGATTTTATAGAATAAGAGTACTACATATTTATATTTTAAAATAGGAAAGTAAAATTGCATATTATGGAAATACAAGACTAAACTTCACATATATTATCTGAGAACTTAAATATTATATTTATATTTATTAAAATGTATTATATAATTATTAAATTTAATAATTAATATATAAATTGGAAATTATTTAATATTAGATATTTAATAAATACTAGGTATTTAATAAATTTTTAAAAAATTATACGAAATTTTAAAAAATATGTTAACACTAACACTAGATAGTTATTTAATAAAATATATTTATTAAATAGTTGACATTTATTAACCAATTAAATTCTAGATATTGGTGAATCTGTTTGTTGAGGACCCTGTATATCATGCAATTGGTTTGTTTTTTTTATTTTTTATAATGAAATTCTTTTTGGATTTTCTCGAAAAAATTAAATTCTATATATTAATTTTAGTTACATAAACATCAGTATATTTAATAAATTTATTTAGGTACCTCTAAATTAATTATACTTAAAAGTTACATTTTTTATAAGCATAGTATTTATATGAATTGGTAATTGGCAATAGTAATGATTAATTTGGTGGGTAATCTTAAGCACAATTGGTTGAAGAAGAGATACTTCTAACACTTTTGAATCAATGTTAGTCTTACAAGTTACATTGTATTATAAATGTAAAAAATAAAAAAAAATACATTTTTTACTCCGCCATTAATTATTTATTGTGTATGTATTCATTTTTATTATTACTAAATATGTTTAGTTGATCTGGTTTTATTTTTTTTCATTGATTGAATTCTAAAGTTTGAATGTGTATATTTTACCAATTTTGTAAGATGAAAAACTAATTATTTTTTATGAGCAAGGAAATTTTAACTATTTTTTTATAAGTTAAAAGATTTTATTAAAGAATATACAGTAGTATAAGAAGTACTTTTCATACACAAAACATAAGACAAAACACAATTGTTCAATCAATACAATAAGTTGGGTTCATAGCTCATTCCACCAAAGAGTGATTAGTAAGGGTAGTTGATTGACTTCATTCCCATGAGTTGTGCTAAATATCCACCTAGCCTCTGAAGACCGCCGCATTTTTGACTCTCCACAATTACCAAATCCCTGCGAACCACACTAGAGTCCAAGCTTTGCGAATCTTGTTAGACCATTCCACCAAACCCAATAATTGGTAGCAGTGAGACCTGACTTCCACTTGTAAAGCCATAGATATCCCCACCACTTGCTTATAGATTTCCATACTCATCCTAAAATTATGAGATCCACCTTTGGATGCTCCTCCAAGGAACTTCAAGAGGTTGATGGAGAATTGGCTTCGGTGGAGAGGAAAGAGAATGGTGGTGGGAGGCACCACTCTAGGGGATATAATGTTCATCATGATGGAAGGGAACCTAGGTTGTGGTAGGGTAGTGGTCAGGGGATGTCCCTTTGAAGGTGGTTCTTAATTGTCTTTAATGATTAGTAGTCAACATAAATGTGATGGTGAAAGAAATATGTGAGGCAAAGGAAGGAAGTTGGAGAGGGTTGTGGTGGAGAGAGCTATTTGATTGGGAAGAAGAGATGGTAGAAGAGTTAAAAACTAGATTGGGTAGGGTTGTTCTATCAGAAGGAGTCAAGGATCAGTGGATTTGGTCAACATCAGATTCAAGGGTATACGCTATCTTGTCAACATACAAAGTGCTAGCAATAGCTTCTCGACAACCCAAGGATAATTTTTTTCAAGGTAATTTGGACCAAAGGCATCCCGTACAAGATTCAAATCCTGGCTTGGAGACTAGATGGAGATAGATTACATACTCGGGAAATTTTGGTAAAGCGTGGAATTCTTTTACCTAAGGCGGATAGGTGTGGTTTATGTGATGGAACAACGGAACCACGTAATTATTTATTCTTCTCATTCAACATAAATACTAGAGCATGGTTAGATATTTATGATTTGAGGGGCATTTCTATAACTTTATAGGTTCAATCACGAAGCAAAAGTATGCAATTTCTGGGTCTGGTTCAAGGGTCAACAACCATTCAGTGGTCCTGGTCTTTCGTGTGGTTTGTGTGTCTTTGGCATATATAGAAGTTAAGAAATAATTTCATATATCAGGGCAAGGAACCTCACGCTTGGGCAATTGTTCTAGCAGCACAACTCAATTTATGGGAATGGAATAAGATGATTCTGTTAACTTCGCATTCTTTTGCAGAATTGGTGATGAATTTGTTATTATGTATTAATGAAAAAGGGTTCTGATGTATCTGGTTTTAATGTTATGAAACAACTTCATTTTGTAATTACACTAGACGACATATCTTGCATTGTACAATGTTTTATTTAATAATACTTCTTTTGCTTATAAAAAAAATGTTGGATAAATCTTTATTATTTTTTAGTAACTTTAAATCTAAAAATAAAAACAAGATAAAATAAGGTGAAAAGTAAATAATTATTTTATGTTGCCATAGGAATAATTACTTGATTAGAATAGGTGAAGGAATGATCATGTGTAATATATTACTGAAAATGAATTATACCTGATAATATTTTTTTTATAAATAATATCAAAGTGAATGTTACATTTCAATGTTTACATTCCTAGAAATACTTTGTATAACTTAAAATAAACACCGAAAACAATCTTTAAGAGGACGGGTGCAGAAGAAATAATTGACTATTGGTAAGAAATAATCAACTATGTTGCAAGCTTGTTCACCACATTTTTTTGTCCTCCTCTGTGCAAAAGTACTATTTTGTAAGTCCTACCAAATTGTTAAATATTTCGATCATTCTTACTCTACCAAAATACCTGTAAATTTTAAAATTATCCTTGTTTCTGACTCTGGAACAATATATGAATACTCAAATGAAGCGAGATCCAAGATAAGGTCTATATGTCTAAGATGCTTCTTCCTTCTCCTTGTGAAATGGTATAATGGGGGAGGATCACTGCAGAAATCACTCTTATTG
Source organism: Psophocarpus tetragonolobus (assembly GCA_037954015.1). Lineage (NCBI taxonomy): Eukaryota > Viridiplantae > Streptophyta > Magnoliopsida > Fabales > Fabaceae > Psophocarpus > Psophocarpus tetragonolobus. The sequence continues at coordinate 18,327,283 of CM075692.1, forward strand.
ATCCCACGGGGACTCTAGAAGGGGGGTTGAATAAATTCTAATATATTTTCACAAACTTTTCTATTCAAAAATTAATATTAGAGTTTTCAAAAATCTTCCCTTTAAAGAAATTTCCAAAATCTACCTTTAGTGTTTTCAAATAAAGCTTGAAAAAATGTGTGAGATTCAACTCTTTCTAAGATTTGAACATAAAGCTTGACCAAAACAATTCCTTCAATAATGATTTTCAAATAACACTTAGTTAAATCACAATATGAATTCCAAACTCAATCTTTTACAACCTAGAATAATGGGTAATGAAAATACAATATCAAGATTCAATGTTTCAATTAAAGATTCAATCACCCAATCACAATCTTTATTATACAATACCAACAAATCAATTTTATTGCATAAAAGATTCAAATAAAATTGCAGCTGTAAACACCCACTTGCAAAACAATCAGGAAACCAATTAAAAGAGTTTAGAGAAAGAGAGAATTTGCACATGTTTTTATACTGATTCAGTCAACCTGACCTACATCTAATTTTCAGACTTAGCCTTCTGCTAATCTACTTTTCACTAAAAATCTAATATATGCACACCACACACACAGATTTTTACGTAGAAAGATTCAAAACAACACAAAAAAAGAGACTTCCTCTTGCACCCTACAAGAGTTTGCTAAACCATGACACTCCACCACTCACAACACCTCGTTGCAAGATTTCACAATAATCTCAAGAGCACCTCAAGAGATTATAAAAAATATGTGCAAAAACACAAGAAAATGGTATAGAACAATATCACTTGATTTATGATGAATACCCTATCAATAGAATTCAAGATCATTATTCTTTTTCCCTTTGATCAATCAATTCTTCATTCTTCAAGTCATCAATTTCTGGGTTTTCCTGTTTATAAAATGGGTTTTTCAGTTGGGAGTTCGCAAGATTTCTTTTGGAACTTCTTAAAACTTCTGAAAAACTGTTTTAAAATTGCTTTTGTAAGAGTTGGAAAACAAGGTAATCGATTAACTAGTCAATTACTTGATTAGATGCTTCAAAACAGGCCCAGAAAGTTTGGTCTAAGGTTTAATCGATTAAATTTTTCGGGTAATTGATTATTCCCAAGAGCATAAAACTTGGAACTCGAATTTTAAGTAGGGTAATCAATTAACCTTTTATGGTAATCGATTACCTCCCGAGAAAAATCAGGTTTAATGACTTTTCAGCACTTCCAACTCAGATAATTTAATACCAACTTAAGTAATCAATGACCTATGAGGTAAATCAACACTTAACTTAGTAAATTTGATCCCTTTGCTACTCAAACATATTATCATGCCTATCTAAACAATCAATACAAGTACCACACCTATTAAATGTGTTTCGTACCATAAAATGAATTAAACTAACTCTACAAAACCAAAACTTCAATGACTTGGGATGCTTCATCGTTTTCCAATCCTTTAATAACCAAAACTAACTCTGACGTTCAAGTCAATATTTAAGCAAAGATAGAGCAAGTACAAGTACAATAAATGCAGTGTCAACGACCATACCTAGGTACTTAACCCCGTATTTATAGGCAGTGATGCGGGTTTAGGACCCATGGGCCTCGATTAGGGAAGGCCCAATAATGCATTGATGATATTTAAGTGGTTTAATCACTAAATTAAGTTAATCCATCACGTTAATTGGTTATAAGAGTGTTCTAGGGAAGTTCTGGAGATTTAGCTGAAATGATACCAAGTTGAGATCTAGGTCCAGTACACAGGCCCCCAAGACTCACATGAGGGTTAGTGGCCGAAATGCGAGTCTTGATCCAGTTGTATGTCGAGCTGATGTCGGGGTTGCCCATTGGGGGGGGGGGGTCACCTAGGAATACAAAGTGTTAAGTAACTGTTGGGTTCCTCTCACCGCATGTGTCCCTAAAGTGCAATATTGTCCGAGCTCATCTCGTCTAAGGTTGTTCGAAATGCTTTTGCACTGATCTCCACATTCTTCCTCTACAAAAGGTTGATGCCATATCTTCCTTAAGCTCTTCTATTAACATGCGATCAGTCGAGGTCTCAAGATCTTAGAGTAGTTTAGGCTATCGAAACTCTACGATATGGGACACTAGTAATGTTGAGGTCTCTGGTAGGGATTTGGCAGGGTCTTCTCCTGTTGCTGAGTTCGTGCCAGTTGAGGCTGAGGTTGAGGAGACCGCGATGGAGGATTATTCGTGGGTTGACCCATTGGCTTTGGAACACACGTTCGACGTACAAAAGAAGTGAGATATAAAATAGGTGTTGGACAATGTTGACTTGATGGGAGACGACAGCTACGAATATTTGATCACAATGTCATACTGCTAGAATAGGAGTGGATCTACCACGATCAAGGGAGAGTAGGCGCCAAGTTCATCTACATGTATGAACAACTTTTTATCAAGTTCTACGTTCATCTACCCTCTGATGAGTTCACCATGGTAGTGTTTCGAGTTTTAAATTTGGCACTGAGTCAACTCTATCCGAATAATTGGGTGTCTTTTCAAGCTTTCCAAGTTCTCTGCAAGGCATTCTGCATTGAGCCCAACCCTTGACTTTTCCTCTATCATTATTGCACCTGTCTCGATCAAGTATCGAGATGGATTTTGTTGACAGGGCAGTCACAATTTTGCATCCTCTCCCTCTACACCTCCTCCCTCAAATACTTTAAGGGGAGTTTCTTTAAAATCTTTCTGGGGTTGAACGACCGTAGTCATTTTTAAAATGAGAACGACAGGCTGAGGTTTCCTTTTTATTGTACACAGGAACCTTAGTGGTACTGGTCGTCTATGCTTGATAGCAACCTGAAGCTGTTGTTAGTTCTCGACAACCTTCCCCAACATCTCCTAGCGAAGGATATTATGGGTTTGGCGTTGCTGGTCGATCCTAACCCGAGCTTAGAATGTGATTATTTTTTTGTCTTTTACTTGTTATATCAATTGTTAATTTGGCTTATTTTTTTCTTTGTTGTGCAACTTTAATGGTTGAGAAGATTCCGTCGAATCCCTTTTACTCCTTTAAGAATATTCGCTCCACTTGTGAAAAGGTGAGTAAGAAAAAAGAGGTCAATGTTAGCAGGGCCAGTTCGGGTCGGTTAGACTTTCTCCCACCACCACCTACTCCAAAGAATCCAAAAAACAAAAGCAAGGCAAAATTCGCTACTAAGGCCCCCTTCAAGAAGCTCACTATCGAGGTGACATTGGTAAAGTAGGAGCATTGTGTCTTCTGGTGGTGACCAAGTGGTCTGGGGGAAAGTTTTACTGGGCCTCATGTTGGACGCCAATGTTCTTGTCTTCAGAACAATGTATGAATACTCAGATAAAGTGAGGCTGGGGTGAGGTCCATCTGTTTGAGATGTTTCTTACTTCTCTTTGTGCAGTGGTATATGAGGGGGTGACTTGCAAAAGTCACCTTGACGTTCAAGTTAGTATTTAAGTAGAGATATAGTTGGAGCAAGTACATGTACAATAAATGCAATGTCAACAACTATACTTGGCTACTACCCACATATTTATAAGCAGTGATGTGGGCTTAAGACCCATGAGTCTTGATTAGGGAGGGGTCAATAATGCGATGATGATGTTTAAGTGGTTTAATCACCGAATGAAGGTAATCCACCATGTTAATTGGTTATGAGAGTTCTAGAGATTTGATCTAGATAACCTTGACACTAAGATGATACCGAGTTGAGATCTTGGTCAAGTACAATCCTATTTCTTTTCTTTTCTTTTTCCTTCTTTCTATTTCTATCCTACCAAAATACATTATTAATTTTCAGTTAATTCTCGTAATCCTAATTTGATCAACTATCAAGTTTGACAATCTAATAATGATGTCCAAATATGCTACGAAGACCATTTATTCAAAATGATTGGTCTTAACAAACTCAAAATACAAATCATTCGAAATAGTTTTCAATTCAACACTTCAATTTTAAAAATAACATTCAATTACTAAAGAATCACTTTAATATTTATATGAAATATCTTTTTTAAAGAAACATTTTTTTAGAAGAATCAATTTAATATTTTATTAAAATATTTATTAATTTATTTTGATAGAATTAACTAACAACTAGCTAATAGATTATAACTCAAGTTTAGTGTTATTAAAATCAAACTGCTCTTGACAGTGGTATGATAGTTTAGTAGTTAAACTAGATGATTATAGTTAAGTTAGTTAACCTAAATATATTTAAACAAAATTAAAAATAGTATACTTAGCATACTTTCATACTTGATACTTCAAAATTCGAACTTAATAATATTCTCACCATAAACATAAAATACTCATATATAAAATAACAATTAATCTAAATCAAAAGGATAATGTTTTGTAATAGTAGAAAAAAAACAAAGCAAGAACCAATACTAGTTTAACTGATTTTCGATTTTTAATCAAATTGGTCAATTCAACCCTATTTGATTCGATATGATTGCATAGTTTATTTGTCATGCAAATCATATCGTTGATCACCCAATTCCTAGTTAAATCCACCGGTTCGATTCAATTTTAACAACTATGTTTAAGACATTATTTAAAAACTTTATAAGACTAAATTTGTAAAACTACATGAAATTATCATTTACAAGTAAATTTAAAATCCTTATTATTAATTGAATAACATTAGTATTATTAAAAAATAATTAATTTATTTTTATATTACTATATTAAAATATTTTTAAAAATTAAGCTCACTCTTTATGAGTCATCAAAATTTTCCTAGATTAAACATTAATTCTAACTTTTTTAAAAGAAAAATAAAACAAGACATAGAAGAGAGAACAAATGAAAAGAAACAATGAATGGCTTTGATGTAATTAAGTCAAGTGTTGGTGTGAGATGTTGTTCCACGAGGTTATTGTTGTTGAAACCAACCGACCACCACCTCCCTCATTGTTACAAAATTGGGGTCTATATGTATCCCTTCCATTTCCAACTTCACTTCACAGTCACACCAACCTCTCTTTCTCTTTCTCTTTCTTCCATGCCAACCAATTAAAATTAAAACACAACACTCTCTTTTCTTCTTCCTGCAACTCAAAGCTCCTCAATCCATGGCGGCAGGACTCTCCACCGCCGCAAACTTAAAGTCCTACAACCTCCTCCAACCCTCACACCCTCTTTCTAAACCAACCCCCTTAAGATGTTTCCATCATCACACTACAATCTTTCCGCTTCCACCCTCAACAAGAATCACTGCCTTCACCGTTTGCGTCCTCACGGAGGATCCCAAACGGAACCTCCAGATCAAAACTGAAGAAGAAGAAGAAGAAGAAGAAGTGAAAGCTCAAGTTGTGTCCTCTCGAGTGGCAGAGAAATTGGCAAGGAAGAAGTCCCAGAGGTTCACTTACCTCGTTGCAGCTGTCATGTCTACCTTTGGCATTACCTCTATGGCAGTCTTCGCCGTTTATTATAGATTCTCCTGGCAAATGGAGGTATATTCACCACTCATTTCACTTTTACGTTTCTGCTTTCTTTTTTTGTCATCTCAATAGTGGCTTGTGTTGGAATAGGGTGGAGATGTTCCTTGGTCTGAAATGCTAGGCACATTTTCCCTCTCCGTCGGTGCTGCTGTAATTCCTATCTCTTTATGAAATTGGGTAATATTCAATTTTGCATTCTTGAATTCAATTGGGTATGTTTCAGGTGGCTATGGAGTTTTGGGCAAGATGGGCTCATAGAGTTCTTTGGCATGCTTCCTTGTGGAACATGCACGAGGTCTGCTTCCAATTCTTCAAGTTTCTCTGTTTTTTTATTCAGTCAACTACCAAGAGTGCAATAAAAAATAGCAAAATTTGAAACTTTGTGATCAAGAGTTTACTTTCTTAATTAAATTAAACACGAACTTGAATGTTGCTTTGCAGTCACACCATCGACCAAGAGAGGTACCCTTCGAGCTTAACGACGTTTTTGCAATAATTAACGCTGTCCCTGCAATTGCTCTTCTCTCTTACGGGTTTTTTCACAAGGGATTGGTCCCTGGCCTCTGTTTTGGTGCAGTAAGTGTATCTTTCGTAATCTTATTTTTTAATGGTTTCATTGGGCTCTATTAATGGATGGATGATAGTCCTTTGACGGTAATACCCCCAAACTGTGAATAATGGCAATCGCATCCTCATCTTTGAACAGGGCCTTGGAATCACGGTGTTTGGGATGGCCTACATGTTTGTCCACGATGGATTGGTTCATAAGAGATTCCCTGTGGGTCCCATTGCCAGCGTGCCCTACTTCAGAACAGTTGCGGCTGCTCACCAAGTAAATATTTTCATTTTCAGTCAATACAGTTCACGTTAAAAAAAAAATAAAAATAGCATGCAGAGGCAAAAGGGAAGTGTTTTATGTGTTTGGTTCTGTTTCTTGTAGAATAAGATCTGAATTTAGATCTCATGACCTTGAATTTTTGTTTGTATTTCAGCTTCATCATTCGGACAAATTCAACGGGGTGCCTTATGGGCTGTTTTTGGGACCTAAGGTTAGCCACGTTCCAACTTCTATTCTTTAGTATTTTGTTTATTTATTTAAGTTTCTTAGACCACACAATAAAGACTTCTAGATGTTTAACTTCATATTTTATTTTAAGTGAGATGATTTTTTATAGAATAAATCTCTATTATTAAGAAGGTTTTAAATAAATTGGTATTCATTATAATGTTAAGACTTTATATGTTTCTTTATATCATAGAGAAAAATAATTATACGTTTTACACTAATAAATTTATTAATTTTACTAATTAATATTTTAAAAGTTATATAAATAAATAAAGTTATATAAAAGTTATAATATAAAACTTTTTTAAATTATAAATACGTTAAACTCTAAATAATACGAATTTATTCAAATACTTCCTCCAACTATGGTGATTAGGCCGGTAGTTAGTAACAAGTAGTTTCAGGGTGGATTTATTAAGGTAGATAAGAAATATTTTTATATATTAATAATATTTTAAAAATTAAAAGAAAATTAACAAGTACTGCATAAGTGATATTAACGAGGTACCAAATACTTTCTTTAGAAACTGTTTTATCATTTTATAGATTTCTTTTTTCATTAAAACTTGTTAACTTTGTATATTTCTCCCAGTGCTAATACCCTTGTGTGATAAATATGGTGCAGGAAGTTGAAGAAGTGGGAGGGCTGGAAGAGCTAGAGAAAGAGATAAGTTGGAGAATGAGATCCGGTTCATGACCATGCCCCCGGTATTAGAGTTGCAATTGAAAAAATTGAGTGTAGAGTAAAGGGAAACTACACTTATTGAATCAAATTATCATGATTTGAATTTTTTGCTTTCATGCATAGCTATTCTCATATTATAGCAGAATATATAATAGAAAAATAGTTTAAAAATTTAGATATATGACGAGAACATGACTTGTGTCTTCAGTTTTGCTTGTCTTTTTTATTCTCTTCTATTTCAGAAAGAGAAAATGAACATATTTTTCTCACTTCTATTCCGGAAGAGAATATATATAATTAGCAATAATATGAAATTAAACCTAAAATCTGGTGTAAACAGCCAACTCTAGTATCTAGAATTAGGCCAAACCCAGTGGTTATCCTCTAAATTAACAAACACAAAAAATGTCAATTCAGTCCACGTGATCGAAGAGCAATATCAGGTTTCGTAGGGATAATTAATAGCCTCATTGATCGTGCTTTTTCCTTGCACATCACCATATTAGTTTGTCTATCTTTGGGTTTGGTTCTATTATAATCTTTGATACGTGTAAGACATATATATGCTTGTTTTCACCAATTAGTTTCGCTCAACAACAAAGACCAATATCGTTATCTTAGTGGTTCGTGCACTTCATTGCCTTTCGGAATTTTCCTACATGGATTGCACCACCTTTCACCTTTCCTGTGTGGGGTTTACTATATTTTGATTTTGATTTATAAATAGAATTTAATATTTATTCTAAGACGTTGATGTCAGAATTGCAACAATAAGACAAGTTTATAACAAATGTAAACTGAATAGTAGAAATAAATTTTTTTATCTTGCAAGAATATATAAGGAATAATAACAAAAATATAACAGTAATCAATCACTATTCTTTTAAAACAAGACACCCAGATTTTAACGTGAAAAACCCTTCAAAGAAAGGATAAAAATCACTGGTCGTCAAGACTAAAGAAATAGTTCCATTATTATCAATAAAGAGTATAAAAGAGTCTCAATCAAGTGTTAATAACAACATCAATGTCAACACCAATTTCAAATCATAAAGCAATAAGCTTACAAATAGAAAACAAGGAAGATGAAAACCCCTTAAAATACTGCTACTATACGAATTGAATATCTTCCAACTCATACCTGTTTTCAATTATCCGAACGGTCAAAATAAAGAAACATACATTCCGAACATGTTGTCCAAAAATTAGCCCGATCCAACTGGGAATGAATATGTAGTGATGAATTTACGGTTGCAGCTTTGTGTAAAAATGGGAATAAATTTTTATCTTCTTTTCTCTCAAAACAAATTGGTGTGCTTCACTAACGTCTCTCTTTATCTCTATCTACTCCTTGTCCAAAGCACCTTAGCTTAAATAAGATATCAAGTGAGTTTTTTAATCTGGGTCTTTTATCCACATAGGAAGGGAGTCCAATACCCAACAAATCTTCTCATGACTATGTGGAGAAAACCACCAACTGACGATCTCACAACAGACTTCAAACTTTCCTCTTGACAATGTTTTAGTCATCATATCAACACCATTATCATCAGTATGAACTTTAACCAACTCCGATAACTCAGCATCCAAAACATCACGCATCCAATGATACTGTACATCAATATGTTTGAACTTAGAATGGAAAGTTAAATTTTTACCAAGATGGATAACACTCTTATTGTCAACGAGTAATGGATAGTTGTCTTGCACAAAACCAAGCTGCCGCAAGAATTTCTTCAACCATAACAACTACTTGCATGCTTTAGTAATTGCAATGAACTCCGCCTCAGTAGTAGACAAAGCCACACACTTTTGCAACTTAGATTGTCAAGCCACAACTCTTCCTACAAACTTAATCAAATAACCAGATGTAAACCTTTTGGAATCAATGTCTCCACCCATATCTGAGTCTGAGTAGCCCACCAAAATAGGCTTATCATCTCCCAAACAAAGCTTCTTATCAATAGTACCATGAATGTACCTCAAAATCCATTTCAAAGCTCTCTAATGCTCTCTACCAGGGTTTGACAAAAACCTATTGACTGTACCAACAACATGAATAATATCTAGTCTTGTACACAACATTGCATACATCAAACTACCCACTGTAGAAGCATAAGAAACTCTCTCCATGTCTAATTTTTTAGCTTCATTTGAAGGACTCTATTTAATACTCAATTTAAAATGAGTCAAAAGATGTGGTCACAACTTTAGCTTTTTCCATCTGGAATCTCTACAACACCGTTTTAATATAACGTTTTTGTGATAGCCACAATTTCTTTTTCTCTATATCATGAATGATTCTTATACCAAGAATCTTCTTAGTAACTCCTAAGTCTTTCATGGAAAATGACTCCCCCAATTGCTTCTTCAACCTGTTAATAATAGAAACATCTTTCCCAAAAATAAGCATGTCATCAACATACAATAACAGGAGGATAAAGTCATAATCAGAAAACTTTCTAACAAAGACACAATGATCAGAAGTAGTCTTCTTGTAACCTTACTCACACATAAAAGACTTAAATTTCTTATACCACTACCTCAGAGCTTGCTTTAAATCGTATAGACTCTTTCTTAATCTACATACATAGTCTTTCTTGCCTTTAACCTAAAAGCCATTAGGTTGCTTCATATAGACATCTTCCTCCAAATCACCATGAAGGAAAGAAATTTTCACATCCATTTGCTCTACCTCCAAATCAAGAGTAGCTGTCAAACTCAACTGCTCTAATGGATGACATCTTCACCACATGTGAGAAAATCTCATTGAAATCAACACCCTTTCTCTGTCTAAAGTCTTTCACCACTAATCTAGCTTTATACCTTGGAGATATAAAATTATTCTCATGTTTCACCCAAAATATCCACCTATTTTCTAATGCCCTCTTACCCTTTGGAAATCTCACAAAGTCATAAGTTTGATTATTATGCAAGGATTTCATCTCATCTTGCATTGCATCTAGCCACTATTCTTCCCTTTCCAAAGCCTCTTCAAAATACTCAAGTTCTCCATCATTAGTCAAATTCACATATTCATCAGAAGGTAGCTGGTTGTCTCTATCTAATAGATCTCCTAAGTTGGACTTGAGAGGATTCAGGTATATCATAAACATTCTCATAAAGTGATTTCTCATGCTCCTCCTGGTCAACATTAATAGGAACACCTAATTCATCTCCAAGTTGTTGATCAACACCAACACTTTGTTGTTCACCATATTCAACACTACCTTTAACATTATCTAGATCGTGAATAGGTGATCGTATAGGATCAATATCTGTCAGATTTCTATCTTTTTTAAGTGTAGTCTTCTCCACCTTATTAATGTTCTTAATGGTTTGGTCTTCCATGAACTGTACATCATGACTTCTAAAAAGCTTCTTCTCAATAAGATCATAGAACTTGTAGCCAAATTCATCTTCACCATAACTAATGAAGATGCATTGCCTTGTCTTTGCATCCAACTTGAATATTTCATCCTTTAGAATATGAAAAAATTCTTTGCAATCGAAGACACGTAAATGATCATAACTCACATTTTTCCCAAACCAAATTTTATTTGGAACTTCACTATTTAGAATAACAGTAGGAGTGAGATTAATAACATGCACTGTTGTGTATAGTGTCTCACCCCAAAAATGCTTAGGTAGTTTAGCATCTAAGAGCATATATCTCACTCTCTGAAGTAATGTCCTGTTCATCCTCTCTACTAAACCATTTAGCTGAGGAGTTTTAGGAGGAGTCTTCTCATGTGCAATATCATGCTGCTCGCAATAAACATCAAAGGGTCTACAATACTTACCACCATTGTCAGTACGAATATGTTTCAGCTTCTTATCTGACTCTCTTTCAACCAAAGCATGAAATTGTTTAAATTTCTCTAGCACTTGGTCTTTTCTCTGTAAGGCATAGACCTATAGCTTCCTACAACAATCATTAATAAAGGTAACAAAATAAAGTGCACCACTAAAGGATTTTACCTTAAATGGACCACAAACATCAGATTGCATCAATTGCAAGAACTCTGACTTCTTTGAGGAAGGATGCTTCTTGAAGGATACTCTAATTTGCTTGTCAATCATGCAACGAGAATATCTCTCCAATTCTGCATTTTTAGCCCTTGAAGAAGATCCCTTTTAACTAAGCAGTTCAACCCTTTTTCACTGATATGACTAAGTCTTTGGTGCCACAAATAGGCCTCCATATCTACGACATTCACACTATCTTTAGTAACCAAAGTTTTTGTCCAATACAGTTTATAAATTTTCTCCCCTCTAGCCATAACCAAGTTATCTTTAGTGAGTTTCCATTTTCCAGAACCAAAGTGATTATATTAACCACTATCATCAAACATTTTCACAAAGATCAAATTAAAATGAATATCAAGAACATGTTTGGCTCCTCTAAGCAACAATTGCACTCCCATGTTGGTTTGCAGGAAAACATCACCAAAACCAATTGTTGTAGACACACTATCATTACCCCTCTTCAATACTCCAAAATCACCAGAAGTGTAAGATGTGAAGAACTTATTCCTTGTGTAACATGCAGTGTAACACCACTATCAACAATCCACATGCTTTCATTTGATACAAGATTAACTAACTCATTTTCACGGAGATTAACAAGATCACCACAAGTAGCAGTAGGAACACGATTATCATCATCATGATCTTTCTTTTTCTGCTTACCATTTTATCTGTGTTCTCCTTTTTCCACAAAAAACAATATTTCTGTATGTGCCTTGTCTTATGACAGTAGTGACACTTCACATTCTTGTATCTGAACTTGGAGTTACTCCTGCTCTTTTCTCTACCACCCTTCAATTCCTTTCTTTGACTTCTCCCCCTATTTTTAGTGACAAGTACTTCAGGCTGAGATGAAGAACCCTGCACCATCCTTCTCATATTTTCATTAAGAGTACCATTTTTTGCCACTTGCAAAGAAACAACACCATTAGAGGTTAAGTTTGTAATAGAAACCTAAAATGTCTCCCAAGACTCAAGTAAAGCATTCAGTAGCCATAGTCCCAAAACTTCATCATCAAATTTGATACCCATACCGGATAACTGATCTAGGAGCCCTTGAAATTCATTCAAGTGATCTGAAATAGAAGAACTCTCCCTATACTTCAAATTTATCAAACATTTCAACAAATACAATTTATTATTCCCTGATTTAGAAGCATACAAGGACTCAATCTTCTCCCACAATGTTCTCGCATGTATCTCATTAGCAATGTGATTATAAACATTGTTTTCTACAAATTTCTGAATAAAACCACATACCTTTTGGTGTTCAAAATCTCACTCTTCTTCAGACATAGAATCCGACTTGAGTAGCAAAAATAGGAATATGCATTTTCTTCACAAATAGCAAGTCTTTAATCTTTCCCTCCCATAAGTGATAATTAGTGTCATTCAAAGCAACCAATTTTGTATTTGCCTCCATCATTCAAGCAAGTCAAATAATCCCTAGACCAAAACCAAAGAGCTCTTATGCCACTCTAGTGGAGCCAATAAGACAAGTTTGTAACAAATGTAAACAAAGCAGTGAAAATAAATTCCCCTATCTTGCAAGAATCTATGAGCAGTAATAACAAAAATATAACAGTAACCAATCACCACTCTTTTAAAATGAGACACCAAGATTTTAACATGGAAAACTCCTCAAAACAAGGGTAAAAACCACGAGTCTTCAAGACTAAAAAAATAGCTCTACTATTATTAATAAAGAGTATAAAAGAGTCTCAATCAAGTGTCAACAACAACATCAATGTCAACACCAACTTTAATCAATAAAGCAATAAGCTTACAAATAGAAAACAAGGAAGATGAAAACCCCCTAAAATACTTCTACCATACGAACTGAATATCTCCCAACTCATACCTTTTTCAACAATCCGAACGGTCAAAATAAAGAAACATAAATTCCAAACATGTCTAAAAATCAGCCTGATCCAGTGGTGAATAATATGAATGGGTGAATTTACAGTTGCAACTTTGTGTAAAAACGGGAATCACTTTTTCTCTTCTTTTCTCTCAAAATAATTGGTGTGTTTCACCAACGTCTCTCTTTATCTTTATCCACTGCTTTTCAAAAGCATCTTCTCTACTTAGCTTAAATAAGATATCAAATGGGCTTCTTAATTTAGGTTTTTTCTCCACATAAGAAGGGAGCCCAATACCCAACAAGTAGGGGAAAGCCATGTAAAAAAAAGAAAAGAAAGCAAAAGGAAACAATAATGGGAATGAGAATGATTAGTCAAAGATATTCTGATAAGATCTTATTAAGAAAGAACCAAATATATATACAATGTAATGAAAAATAAAGGAAGCAAGAAAAATCTGTTATAAGGGAAAATAATAGAACAGATATTTTGTTGTAACAAAAAGATAAAATAAGGAGATTATTATGCTGAGGTTTTGGGCTTATTATTGGACTCAATGCAAGGCTTGATGAGCTGAGAGCCCCCCTCAAGTTGGGAATGGATATTGGAAATTCCCAACTTGCAGCAAGAATCTCTAAAAACATGAGAATGGAGGGCCTTAGTAAGGATATCGGCTAGCTGCATGAATGAATGAATAGGGAGAAGCTCGAGGACACCATGATTGAATTTGTCACGAACCACATGATAATCAATGTCGATATGCTTGGCTCATTCACGAAACATCTGGTTGGAAGCAATCTGAATTGTAGAGTCATTATCACAAAATAGAAGGGCAGGGAGATCATAGGGAACTTGAAAATCATCTAGAAGATAGGTTAACCATTGTATCTCGCAGGTAGTTGAAGCAAGAGCCTTATACTCTGCCTCTAAAGAATTGTGGGAGACCATAGCTTGCTTCTCAGAGCGTCATAAGATCAGTGAATTTCCAAGATATAGAGAAACCACTGATTGATTTGCGAGTTTTAGTGTACCTAGCTCAATCAGAATCACTAAATCCTTTCAACAGTAGTGAGCTAGAGGAGTCAAGGAAAATTCCCAAACCAGGAGCTTACTTAAGATATCATAAAACACAAAAAGTGCCACGATTATGAGCATCCGTGAGTTTAGACACGAATTGGCTTAAGTTCTAAACAGCAAAAGCAATATCTGGACGAGTAGTAGTCAAATATATAAGTCTCCCTACAAGTCTCTGATATGGTGAAGGGTCAGCAGAGTAATGCTAGTGTCAGATGTGAGACGAGAAGTATAATCAGTGGTCATGGAAACAAGCCAACAGGCTAGCAAACCACCATCAGAAAGGATGTCAAAAGTGTATTTCCTCTATGAAATGTGGATTCCAGTAGTAGAACGAGCTACCTCTATGCCAACAAAGAACTTCAAATTACCAAGATTTTTTACTTTGAAAGTCTGATCAAGATGGAAGGTGATATGGGAAATTTCTTATATGTCATTCCAACAAGGATAATGTCATCTACGTAGACTAGAAAAGTTGTAATGCATAAGTTCGTGAATTTTAAGAAAAGGGAATGGCCAACAATTGAGTGATGGTAGCCATGAAGAAGGAGAAAACCTGATATACGGATATACCAATGACGGCTAGCCTACTTTAGCCCATATAACGAATGCTTCAATCGGCAAACCTGTCCACAATCAAAAGGAAGGCTAGGTGGGACATTCATATAAACCTCCTATTCAAGTTCCCCATGCAAGAAACCATTATTCACATCGAGCTACTTAAGGTGCCAACGGTTAACAGATGCTAGAGCAAGTAATAGCCAAACAGTGGTGATTTTCACAATCGGTGAGAAGGTATCAAGGAAATCCCGACCTTCATATTGAGCATATTCCTTAGCAACTACTCGAGCTTTATACCTTTCAATAGAGCCATCAATATTATGTTTGATTTTGTAAACCCATCGGCAACTTATGGCAACTTTATCTAGTGGCAGAGAAGTTAGAACCCAAGTATTGTTCATCTCTAGAGCAGTGAGTTCATCCCTCATGGCCTTGACCCAACAATCAGACTTAGATATTGAGGTTCAGTGAACATAGAAATAGAAAAAACAAAATAACAAAATTCAATGGATTAACGATGATAAGAAAGAAAGAATGTAAAGGATATCTGATTCTGGAAGAGATAGGTGTAGTTAAAGTGAAAGAACAATGAAAATCTTTTAAATAAGAGGGGGTAAGTGAGGTTGAGAGAATCTTCTAACCAGTGTTGGTGAAAAAGAAGGAGTTGAGTGTTGGGATAAGTCTTAATTTGGTTCAAAAGGGGAGGTATTAGGTTGCTAAGAAGTGTTAGTTGGCTCAAAAGATAAAGGGGTAGGTGGCTGGACAATGTCAGGCTGAAAAGTGCTAAGCTGGGAAAGAGGGATATCAAACTGAGAAGAATCACTTATCTGATGTGAGAAAGGGTGCTTGGAATTTAAATTTGAGGATTGGGAATCATTGAGGGTGATATGTGGAAAGATGGAACAATCATTGTCAACATGAGAGGTTGTGTGTTTAGGGGTTGGACTGTGGTCAAGTTTAAGAAAAAAGGGAAGTGATCTTCATAAAAGATAGTATTTCTAGTGACATCAAGAGAGTGAGTGTTTAGGTTAAATAAGAGATAACCTTTAGTATGTGATTTAAAACCCAAAAAGATGCATGGTTGTGCATGAGGGTCAAGTTTTCTATGATTAGCTAAAATTATGCTTTCATAGCATAGGCAGCCGAAGACTTTAAGATCAGAAATGTCGTAAAGTTTGTTGTGAAGCTTAGTAAAAAGGGAGTTCTCTTTTAGAAAGGGAGTGAGGATGCAATTTATGAGGTATGCAGCATGTTGAATAGCAAAACACCAAAAGTGGGGAGGTAATCCACTTTGAAAAAAAAAGAGCTCAAGTAACATTGGGGAAGTGTTAATGTTTCTCTCAATAATGTCATTTTGCTCTAGAGTTTCTATGCAAGTAGTTTGATTAATAATGTCTTTGCTTTTATAGAAACTATTCATTGAAAAACTCAGCCCATGATCATTTTTAACAATTTTTATATTAGTTTCAAACTACCTCTCAGATTGAGAAATGAAATTTATAAATATTCTCTGGTTTCAGATTTATTATTCATGAGAAAAACCCAAGTAAAACCTGTGAAATCATCAACTATGGTGAGAAAATATCGGTGGTTATGCATAGATGTCATAGCACAGAGACCACATATGTCAACATGAACTAATTCAAAAGCTCTTGATGTTCTAGAATTACTGGAAGAAAAGGGGAGTTTGTTTTGTTCAGAATAATGGCAAGTGCTGCAAGTATATTTGTTATTAATGGAAATACATGGATGTTGTTTAATCATGGAGTTTATGCGCTTACAAGAAGGATGTCTTAAGTGAAAGTTCCATAGATCTATAGGTGAAACACTACAGTTAGGGTGAATAAAAGTGGTGTAAACAGAATGGAAGTTAACAGGTTTGGCAGTAAGAATATATAAACCGTTCCTCACTTCAACTATACCAATCTTCTTCAATGTTTTCAAGTCCTATATATTACATGATTCAGGAGAAAAAGTCAGTTGGCAATTAAGGTTTAACACAAGTTTAGAGATGGAGATTAAATTGAAATTAAAACTTGGAACTTATAGAACATCTGTTAGGAAGAATTGGTCACTGAACTTGACCATACCAGAATGAGTGGCATAGACATGTTGACCATTGGGAAGCTTGAAACTGATGGGTTTAATGGTTGTGTGAGTCAAGTAATGTGACAAGGATGAGGTGATATGATCTATAGCCCCTAAATCTAATATCTAGAAGGCATCTCTACAGTGTGTGTTGGTGGTTAAAACAACACAGTTTTTGTTACCTGAGATAATTTTACTTGGCTGAACACAAGTGGATGTAGAGCTGCTAACATAATTGACTTGTGAAGAGGTTGAGTTAGCTAATTGAGCATTCGCAGACTGTTACATCAAGGCCATAAGGGAGTGATACTGTTGAGCCATGAGACGAAATTCTTGATTCTCAACATCCTGTTGTTGATCATTCCTTATGGTTCTTCCATCACCAACCACAAAGTTGTTAACTATGGAGTTAACACTATTTCCTTTGCCATTTGTTTTATATCCAAGAGGAGACTCATGTTTCCTATAGCATACGTCAATCGTATGACCGCTACGCCCACAATGAGAGTATATCTTGCTGCTTCTATTCCCTACGATCTTGTTATTTCCCTTGGATTCTAGGAATCCATGCTTCCAAAAATAGGTATTCTCAACATGACCACTCCTCCCACAGAAGGTTCAAGCATTTCCAAAATTAGAATTCCTTCTCTTAGTGCTAACATTTCCAATGAAGTTCTTGCTCTGCAGTTGTCACTCTTGTTGGACAACAAAGGAAAATATCTTCAAAATCTAAGGCAATGGCTCTATAAGAAGAATGTGTGATTGAACATTGTTATTTTGATAATTCAATCCACAAAGAAATTGCATGGCATGATCTTCAAGTTGCTGTTGGGAAATACTGCTTAGAGCATCACATGAGTATTTGGTCGAGAACTTGTAGTGCAACTCAAACCTGTAGTTATCAAGCTTATCCCAAATAATCCAAAGTTTAGAGAAATATTTAGTGATGGAGAGGTCACATTGTTTCATGGAAGATGTTTCATGCTATAGGTCAAAGACATAAAGAAGATCACCTTGAGCGTAGCGTGATCTCAAATCGCACCATATATCCTCGACCCTATGCATCCAAGCAATACTTTGACAAATCGGAAGCAAAATAGAGTTCACGATCTAGGAGGCAACCATGTTATTGCATCTCCTCCAAGCATTATAGCATCTATCATCAGTGAATGGTTCAGGAGCACTCTCATCAATGAACTCGAGTTTGTTTTTGGCGCTGGGAGATGTTTCCATAGACTTGCTCCAAGTATGATAGTTATTTAGTTTGAGAATCGAAGAAAAGAGCGGTGTAGCCAAATTTTTATTGGATGAAGACAAAGGTAACTGTGGATATCAGAAAAGTTTTTCGTGCCTTCACTCATGGTGGAAGACGATGAAGACATAAAGAGAAGGAAAAAAAGCAGATTGGCACTAATGCATGCTCCCCAAGAAAGGGCCCATCACTAGGGTCGTGGCTAGAAGAATAAAGGAAGACATGGCTAGAGTAGATGGAAGAAGACCTCAGCTACATATGACCATCAAGTTGTCCAAGCCATGATTTATTCTTAGCTTGGGCGAATTTTAATTGTTTGTAATGTCTCATTTAATTTTCTTAGAGGAACCTAGGTTTTTGGACATGTATTAATCCATTTATTGCTCTAGGAGGTGTTTTAGTAATGAGAAGGGGTAAGATTAGCTTTTGGGCCTTTATTGAGAAAATAACGAGGTAGTTTGATAACCACACCCCTCTTTTTCTAAATAAGACCCACAAGCTAATAAGGAGTAATCTTGGCCCTTGGATGTGCTATCTTGGGTGCCAATCTTCATCTAAAGGAAGGGATTGATTGGACTTTGGACTTCATTCCTCCTTCTTTGGATGACTCCTTTTAATCCTAACCCTTCCTTTTCTTTATGACTTATCCAAAAGGTTAGCTCTCTCTATAAAAGGGTGTTCCTTCACACTCTTATATTTTTTACACTTGGTTGAATGAAAATTCCCTAGTTGGCCAAATTTATTCTCTTAGTGTCCTCCCCCCTCTCTTTGAGAATTCCTTAGGTTTTTATTAAGGGTTTCATCCTTTGTGGCAAACCTTCCCCTCTTAGGCTTATCTTACCCTTAAATGGCACCTAAACATCTCACTTCTTACCTCTCCACAAACCATTTCATAAAAGAAAATAACCTCTACAAAAGATCAAGGGATGCATGCATCATTTGGTATCTAGAGAATTGGTTCTAGAGGTTTAATCTCTCTTCCTATCTCATTTGTTCTTTGCGTTTTCCTATTTTGTTCTTGCCTTTAATTTTTGCAATTTTTTTCTAGCTTTCATTATTGTTTATCGTTTCCATTTATGTCTTGAGTTTATTGTTTTGAGTTGTATTTTATTTTTTGCGCCATTTATTTGTTGTGTGATGCAAGTTATGTTGTTCTTTTCATTGCATCTACTTCTCTCCCATATTCATTAATTTTCGCTTAAGCCTTGAGTTTGGGTGCTTTCCTTGCATGAGTTTTGGTCTTGAGAATTTCTTGTTAAAAATTCATGCCATTGTGGTGAATTTCACAACCTTGTGGTCAAGAAATTTAGATTAAACACTTGTGTTCCTTGCGCCTATTTACCTTGTTTCTTGCCTTATTTTTAGCTTTAATTTTTTCACTTTTATAATCTTGTGTAGTTGTCCATAAGTCATGTTTATAGTTTCGTATTTTGTCTATTAATTTCCTTTAAGTTTAGCATCTTTTTGTTTTTACTATAAATCTTTTGAGACTTCTTAAATCGAGCAACATAGAGGGTCATACCTCATGTCTAAGTCTCTTTAGAGGTTCATGTGCTTTTAGTTTCAAGCATATTCTTTAAAAATTTCCAAAATAGTTTCTCAATTCCCTCTATCTTTATTTCCTTACGCGCATAATTAGTAGCTCAATTGTGTGGTGAAAGTAGTTCTTATTTGTGGGTGCTTTCAGTTAAGCTATAATTTTGGTAGTTGTGTTCAACAAATTACTAAAAACTTAGCAAAACTTGAGTCCTGTGACACACCAAACTACTAAACCATTAACACATCTATAGCTACTTTGCATTTTTGAGTCATTTCTAGTAGTAATTAAATTGTGGTTTTTAATTTTCTTTATTGTTCCAAGAGCATAACTCCTTGTTATTAAGCACTAAATTTACAATCAAGTTAGGTGCATCTAGCAAATATTCAAAAAAGAGAGCTAAGCAAAGCAAAAAAGAAAAGATTCAAAAAACAAAGGATTAAAAAAAAGAAGAACAAACAAAAGAAAATAAAGTTTGAAATTTATTTGATGTACCTAACCTAAAATTAGCAAGTGCTTCAACTTTGAACTTGGAACCTTAAAAGAAATTTTATTACTTTTGGTGCACTAGAACTTGACATGTGTGCCTTTTTACTCTTTAATCTAGTGTTTTTCTTAGATATTCCATTGTGTTCTCTCTTTCTTTTGAAATTTCCTTTTAAGTTGTTGTTTGTCTTTTAAATCATCTTTTTAGTTTGTCTTATCTACTCTTACCATTTGGTTAAGTGTCATTTTGTTGTGTTACCTTTTTTTGCTTTTTAGTTTCTATTTTGCACCTTCTCTTGCTACCTTGGTTTCTTTGATTTGTGTGTATTAGTGCCACTTTTGGGGGAAAGCATGATGAAGGAGTCTACCACAAGGGTAGCATATTTTGGAAAGTTAGACTAAAAGCCTAAGGGATCGTCTCAAAAGAGAACACACCTAGCCGTGAGGTCTTTGACTTGAGGGAGCATTTGGAGTTTCATTTTGAAAAATTTAGTTTAAGTTCTTTAATTTAGGTATATTAATTTTTTATAGTTGGGAGTTTGAGTGCCCTTAAGGCCCTCCATTTGATTGTAATAAGTTTGGTAAATTTTTATTAGTTTCTCGCAAATTAGGTGAAGAAGAAATAAGTGGTACACTTCCTTCAACACCTCAGGAGCTCGTTTTAGATCCTTTCTTTTTTAAATTTTGCCCTTAAATTTTTTATTTATTTTCTTGCTTAAGCACTTAGAAGGCTATAGAGTTCCAAAGACTCATCAAGCCATTTTAGGTGAGAAAACCCAAAAGAGAAGAGAGGAGAGAAGAAAAAAGGAGAGAAAAGGAAGCTAAAGAGAAAAGAAAAGAAAAAGAAAGAGAAGACGAGAAAAGAGTAAAAAAGAGAAAGAGGAGAGAAGATTAAAAGAAAGGAGAGAAGACCAAGAAAGAAGAAAAGCAAATGAAAGACAAAGAAAAAAAGAGAAAGAAGAGGAAAAAAGGAAGCATAAGAGTGGTAAGGATTATAAAATGAAAGGAATAGTAATAGGTTCATCCTCAAGATGCGATAATAGGAGTGAAAGTGAGGAAGAATATTATAACCCTCTAGGAGACATTCCCATTCATCCATGCACAATAATGGGGCCTCCCAAGGGAGCCGAAAGTTGATCTCCTCCCGTTTCATAGGAGGGAGGATGTGGAAGCCTTGATTGGGAAATCAAGGTAGAACAACTCTTTACTTGCCATGAGGTAAGAGAAAAAAGAAAAGTCCCTATGACAACCCTTAGCTTCCAAGGGCATGCCATGCATTGGTGGGTTGGGTTAACCAATGAAAGAATCCGCACCAATATGCCTTCAATAAAATATTGGAATGATCTTAGAAGTGCTTTAAGGAGAAGGTACATACCTTTTTTGTATGAAAGAAATCTTTTGGAAAGACTTCAAAGACTAAGTCAAACCAACCTTAGTGTAAAGGAGTATAAACAAAAGACGAAACTTCTTATCTTGAGGGCATGTATCATTGAGGAACCCAAGGCCACTATGGAAAGGTTTTTGTGTGTGTTGAGCACTGAAATTCGTGACAAGGTGGAGCTCTTCTCATATAATAACCTTAATGAGTTGGTCCAACTTTGCATCAAGGTGGAAAATCAATTGCAAAGAAAAAACTTTAAAAGAGACCCACTTCTTTATGTAAAGAGGGACTAACCAAAAGGGAGTTCCTCCAAGAGCTACCCCAAAAAAGGACATTACAAGCAGCACAAAGAGCATAAAACATAACATATAGAAAAAAACACCCCTTACTGCTAGCTCTTGAGAGAAAGTTATTAGTATTAAATGCTTTAAGTGTCTTGGGAGAGGCCAAATTGCCTCTCAATGCCCTACTAAGAGAAACATCATCATGAGGGCCCAAAATGTTTATAGTAGTGAGTCTAGCTCACCTTCCTCCTCTAATAAGAGTGAGAAAGAAGGGGTCCATGCATACAACTCTGATTGTGATGAGACTGCTTATGCATATAACGGAAACCTCTTGATGATAAAAAGGCTTCTTGGAAGCCAACCTTTGAAATTATCTTCATCTCAAAGGGAGAACATATTTCACACCCGCTGCAAGGTGAATGATAAAATATGCTCTCTCATTATGGATAATGGATCATGTTGCAACTGTTGTAGCTCAAGGTTGATGGAAAAGCAAGTATTGACCTCACTTCCCTACCCTAGGCCTTACAAGCTTCAATGGTTCAATGAGCAAGGGGAAATGAAGGTCAATGACCAAGTAAAGGTTCCAATTTCCATTTGATTTTATGAAGATGAGATCCTATGTGACATAGTCCCAATTGAAGCTGGTCACATCTTGCTAGGAAGACCATGACAATTTGATAAACAAGCCATACACCATGGTCATTCCAATAATATCATCTTACTCATAAGGATAAGTGTATCAAATTGTGTCCCCTGACACCTTCCTAAGTGGCGGAGGACCAATTCATCATGAGGCATAAGAGAGATGAAAAAAAACAAAAATAGAAAAACAAAGAAAAAGTTTTACCCCTAAAGCTTGAAAAAGGGTAAGGAGGATGAGTTGGAAGTTGGTGCCCCTTCCAAGAAGGTACTTAGTAAAAGGAGTCTATTTGCTACAAAATTGGATTTAAAGGAAGCCTTTTGGATTAATAAATCTTTCTATCTCCTCCTTTGCAAAGAGGCATCCCCCATTATTTCCCTCTTTACTTCTAGCACTGCCATAGAACTTGGACATGAGAACCTACCTCAAGAGGTCCAAGAGCTTTTAAAAGAATTTGGTGATATATTCCCTAGTAAAGTCCCCAAAGGACTTCCTCCAATTAGGGGTATAGAACACCAAATAGACTTGGTACCTGGAGCTAGCCTGCCTAATAGGCCTGCTTATAGGACTAACCTCATGGAAACCAAAGAAATTAAGTCTCAAGTCCAATAAATATTGGAGAAGGGTTGGGTTCAAGAGAGCCTCAGCCTTTGTGCTGTACCAATCTTGTTGGTTCCTAAGAAGAATGGACAATGGAGGATGTGCATTGATTGTTGAGAAATCAATAACATCACCATCAAATATAGGCACCCTATCCTTAGACTTGATGACATGCTTGATGAGTTGCATGGGGCTCAATTGTTTTCAAAAATTGATCTTAGAAAGTGGTTATCACCAAATCCGCATCAAGGAAGGTGGTGAGTGGAAAACCGCTTTTAAGACCAAATTTGGGCTTTATGAGTGGTTAGTAATGCCCTTTGGGCTTACAAATGCCCCAAACATTTTCATGAAGCTTATGCATCATGTCCTTAGAGATTGCTTAGGTAGGTTTTGTGTTATTTATTTTGATAATGTCTTAGTTTATAGCAAGAGCCTAAATGAATATGTAGGCACATCTTTTGCATTTTTAGGTCATACCAACTCTACGAAAATCTTGAAAATGTAATTTTTGTATGGTGAGTGTGGTGTTCTTAGGTTTTATAGTTAATAAAAATGGGGTTCATGTAGACCCTAACAAAATCAAAGCCATCCAAGAATGACCCATCCCAAAAAGTGTGACTAAGATCAAGAGTTTTCATAGTCTTGCAAGCTTCTTTAGGCGCTTTATGCCTAACTTCTCCACACTTTTGTCACCAATCAAGGATTTGGTGAAAAAGGATACTCTTTTCCTTTGTGGTGAAAAACAAAAAAAATGCCTTTGAACCTATCAAAGAGAAACTGACCCATGCACCAGTTTTAGCTCTTCCTGGTTTTTCTAAAACTTTTGAGCTAGAGTGTGATGCATCAGGAGTAGGTGTAGGAGCTATGTCGTTACAAGGCGATCATCCCATGGCTTATTTTAGTGAAAAATTAAATGGAGCCGCCTTGAACTACCCCACCTATGATAAAGAGTTTTACTCTTTGGTAAGGGCGGGGCCCTTCAAACTTGGGAACATTATCTTGTACCCAAGGAGTTTGTCATTCATAGTGACCATAAAACACTTAAGTATTTGAAGGGTCAAAGCATTCTAAATGGGTGAAATTTCTTGAGACTTTCCCTTATATCATCAAATACAAGAAAGGAAAACATAATGTGGTGGTTGATGCTTTTGTTTCGTAGACATACCCTTTACACCACCTTGAGTGCAAAGATTGATGTGACCATGCCTAGCCAAGGACCTATCACTAGGGTCATGGCTAGAAGGATTGAAGAAGACCTAGACCTTGAGTGCAAAGATATTATGCTAGGGACTTTAGTTAATAAAATGTAATTTTCTTTTATTTTAATTTTGAGGAGCATTAGGAATTTAATTTGGGACATGTATTTAGTCTATTTTTATTTTAGGAGGTGTCTTAGGAATTTAGAGGGTGGATTTAGCTTTCTGGGTCTTTATGAAGGAAATAAGGGGTAGCCTTGATATCTACACCCTTTGATGTGACCATGCCTAGCCAAGGACCTATCACTAGGGCCATGGCTAGAAGGATTGAAGAAGACCTAGCCCTTGCAGACAAAGGAAGACTTCACCTCCTATGGAGTGTGAAGATATTAGGCTAGAGACTTTAGTTAATAAAATATAATTTTCCTTTATTTTAATTTTGAGGAGCATTAAGAATTTAATTTGGGACATGTATTTAGTCCATTTTTTATTTTTAGGAGGTGTCTTAGGAATTTAGAAGGTGGATTTAGCTTTTTGGGTCTTTATGAAGGAAATAAGGGGTAGCCTTGATATCTACACCCCTCTTTTCTACATAAACCCCCTAAGCTAATAAGAAGGAATCTTGACCCTTGGTTTGAGAAACTTGGGCACCAAGTTTGATGATCTAAGGAGGGAATTGTTTCTCAATTCTCCTCCCTTAGATCTCTCCTTTTAATCCTAGCCCTTCTTTTTTAGGTTATCTTGTTCAAGAGGTTAGCTACCTCTATAAATAGGAGCTCCTCCCTCACTTGTATTTTTTACACTTGAATTTAATCCTAGAGACCATATTGGTTGAGGTTATTACCTTTGAGTGTCCCCCTTTCTCCTTTGTGAGAGCTTCTAAGAGTTATCAAGGGACCCTTCCCTTGTGGCCTCTCCCCTTTGGCTTATCAAACCTAGTATTTGTGGCGCCTCACCCCATTCCTTTCCTCTCCATAAATCCATTTCCCTTCCAAGTGACCTTAGAAAGGATCCTTTGGGCACGTGATCATCAAAGATCACATCAAGTGGTATCAGAGCCACTTTCTAAAGGTCACGTTCTTTCTCAATTTTTTTTTTTGCTTTGTTGTTTATTTATTTGATCTCTTTATTTTAAAGTCCTTCATTTTTTGTCATCTCTATTTCCTTTATTGTCTAGTAGTATAGCTTTTTATTCTTGCTATTATATGTGCTTTTGTTTTCTATCTACGCGCCTATGTTCCATTTAATTTTATGCGATTTTATTTGTCCCTTTCTTTGCATCTTATTTTTGTGTTCAAGTTGCTTAATTTTCCCTTGGTTTTTTATGTTAAAGTGTGCCTAAGAAGTTGTGACCATTAAACCCACATGGTTGAGGATTTTTCCACACCAATGTGGTGATCAACTTTGGCCACTTTGTTGTGCCTTTTGTTTTAAGTCTCTTGCTGAAATTTTTGCTCTATTTTTAGGTGTGTTATTTTTTCTTAATCTTGTGTTTTGTCAAATACTAGTCATGTTAGTTTCCTATTTTGTCTCATTTAAATTCCATAGGTTTTAGCCTCTTAAATTTTTTACAAAAAAGCCTTCAAAAACAGTTTGAATTGAGCTCCTAAGAGGTGAACCTCTTGTTGAGTCTCTTAAGTCTTTTATGCTTTTAGTTCAAGCATATTAATCTCTTTGTTGTTCTTAAATATTTGCTCAATTCAATCTTTATATGTTTCTTGTTTTATGTTGAATTATTAGTAGCTTTCCACTTGGTTTACCTTCACTATTGGTGCCTCTTTATGGAATTTTAGCTTGGGTGAATTGTGTTAGTAATTTGAGCAATCAATTTACTTCAAAATCAGCCCTAAATCATTTCTTAAGCACCATTAGTTCAATGGTATTTGGAACTACTAAGTTGTTTTGCCTTTAGTTGCATGCATTGCTTGAAAATTGTGTGACCTTACTTTGTGCTTATTCACTCAAGTGTTATTATTTCAAGAATCCTCATTAAAATTTCAATTCAACAAGCTATTAGGTGCAGCAAAATGATTAGAAAAAGTTAAAAAAAAAAATAAAAAGTTCAAGTTAAAAAAAAAAGAAGATAAAGAACTCAAAAGAAAGACAAATTTGAAGTTGTGTACCTAATAGTAGAAACATTTGATATGAGGAACCAATTGTGATTCAAAAAAAAATTATTTGAGTAAGCTTTTTAGTTTTTGGTCATTTAAATTTTATCAAGTGTGCAACTATTGGTTTCATTTTTTTTGTTTGAGTCTTTTTTCATCTCTACTCTTAGAGCTAATCTAGGAAAGTTATTTGTGTGCTACCTTCCTTTATGAGCCTTATGTTTCCTTGCTTGTCTTCTTCACTTCTTTGAGTTTGTCATTGTTTAATCTATCCACTTGGATTTGTGAACCTTGTTTTGTTATTCAGCTTTGTTTGTTGTCTTGTGTTGTATTCGGCCTTGGTAAGGAAAGGTTGGCAAAGGTTCCATATATAAAATTTTGGCAAGTCCAAACAAGAGGAAACAAGGGTAGCATTCTTGGGGTGAGTTGATGCAACTCAAAGGGGCTTGATCAAAAGGAGACAAACACCAAAAAAGCTTGGAGTGAAGACTTTGTTTTTTTTTTTATTCTTTGTATTGTGTATACTTAATTTTAGATTGGGAGTTTGAGTGCCCTTAAGGCCCTCCCTTGGTTTGTAATAATTTTGGTTAATTTTAGCGTAGTTCCTCGTTAATTAGGTGAAGAAGGGAGAAGTGGTACACTTCCTTCAACACCTTAGGAGCACGATTAGAGCCCTTTCTCTTTTACATTCTTGCACTTTTATTTTATTTTATGTTATTTTAAAAAACGTGTAGAGGCTAAGAGTTCCAAAGACTCATCAAACCACCTTAGGTGAGAAAAAAAAAGAGAGGAGTGTTGCTTGAAAAAAAAAAGTTTTTGGCCTACCCTTTAGTTTTTAGCATCCAAGCACCATGACTTCCCACACATTCTAATGCACATAGTTGTTCATCAAGTAAGAGTGTCAACCAAAGAAAACCTTCTAAGGGAGACACTCTTGAGAACCTTAACTTAGAATTTAGGGAATGGATGGCTAAAGAACAAGAAATGAGAGAAGAAAAAGAGAGAAAAAAAGAAATAAAAGAAAAGGAAAAACAAAAAGAGAAGGAAGAGTTAAAAAAAGAGATGTTGGAAATGAGAAAAGAGAAAAAAAGAGCGAGAAGAGAGAATGCAAAGAGAGAGAGGATGAAGAAAGGAGAAGAAGGAAAGAACTAGAAAGAAAAAGAGAAAAAGAGGAAGAAGAGAGAAGGAGAGGAGAAGAGAGTAAGAGGAGAGATGAGAGGGAAAGTGATAGAAAAAATAAAGGAATTCTCATAAGATCCCCATCTAGGCATTTTAGCTCTAGTGAAGAAGAATACTATAGAAATCAACATAAGCATCACTCTCATTCATCATACAATCATCATTCTCCTCAAGAGAACATAAATCATGCTAGGGAACCAAAGGTAGACCTACCCCATTTTCATGGTAGGGAAGATGTTGAGACTTACCTAGATTGGGAAGTCAAAGTGGAACAACTCTTTCGATGCTATGAAATTAGGGAAGAAAGGAAAGTACCTTTGGCCTCCTTTAGTTTTCAAAGTTCTGCTTTGCATTGGTGGGATAGGTTAGTCAAGGATAGGGCCCGTAAACAAATGCCTGACATTCGCTACTGGAATGATTTAAAAACTTGTTTGCGAAGAAGGCACATTCCTTCATATTATGAGAGGGATCTTTTGGATAGGCTCCAAAGACTTAGGCAACATAACCTAAGTATTGAGGAGTATAGACAAAAGATGGAGCTTCTCATACTAAGGGCCAATATCATTGAGGAACCCAATGCCACCCTTGCTAGGTTTTTGTGTGGATTAAGCTCTGACATTAGAGATAAGGTAGAGCTTTTTTCATACTTAAACCTTGATGAGTTGGTAGAACTTTGTGTAAGAGCTGAGAATCAACTCAAGAGAAAAAGTTTTAAAAATAATTCTCCCTTTTACTCAAATAGAGACCAACTTAAGGGAAACTCTTTCAAGGGTTTTCCCAAAGAGGAACCCAAGCATTTTCAAGATACAAAAGCACCTCATGTAGAGAGAAAACCCCCTACTACTAAGCCTACTGAAAGGAAAAGTAGTATCAAATGCTTCAAATGTCTTGGGAGAGGCCACATTGCCTCTCAATGCCCTAACAAGAAAACCATGATCATGAGGGGACAAGACATTTGTAGTGAGAATAGCTCATCTTCCTCCTCTAGTGAGAGTGAGGAAGAAGGGGAACATACTTTTGAACAAGAGTGTGAAGAAGCTTTTCCTTATGAGGGGGACCTCCTTATGGTTCAAAGGCTTCTTAGAAGCCAACCTCTAAAGCTTGGCCAGTCACAAAGAGAGAACATCTTCCATACAAGATGTAAAGTAAATGACAAAGTATGTTCTCTCCTTGTTGATAGTGGCTCCTGTTGTAACTGTTGTAGCTCTAGGTTGGTTGAAAAACTAGCCTTGACTGCCATGCCCCATCCCAAACCTTACAAATTGCAATGGCTCAATGAGCAAGGGGAGATGGTAGTCAATGAACAAGTTATGGTTTGAGAAACTTGGCCCTTGGTTTGAGAAACTTGGGCACCAAGTTTGATGATCTAAGGAGGGGATTGTTTCTTAATCCTCCTCCCTTAGATATCTCCTTTTAATCCAAGCCCTTCTTTTTTAGGTTATCTTGTTCAAGAGGTTAGTTACCTCTATAAATAAGAGTTTCTCCCCTCCCTTGTATTTTTTACACTTGAATTTAATCCTAGAGATCATATTGGTTGTGAGGTTCTTACCTTTGAGTGTCCCCCCTTCTCCTTTGTAAGAGATTCTAAGAGTTATCAAAGGACCCCTCCCTTGTGGCTTCTCCCCTTTGTCTTATCAAACCTAGTATTTGTGGCACCTCACCCCATTCCTTTCCTTTCCATAAATCCATTTCCCTTCCAAGTGACCTTAGAAAGGATCCTTTGGGCACGTGATCATCAAAGATCACATCAAAGATTCTTGGATTTGATGATATTAGAGAAATGTACCTCTCTGATAAGGATTTTGGATCCATTTATGCTGCCTCTACATCTGCATATAAAACCCAAAATGGGTTCTTTGTAAGTGAGGGGTACCTTTTCAAGGGTAGCATACTTTGTGTACCCCAAGGATCTATGAGAAATCTGTTGACAAAAGAGAGCCATGAAGGTGGGCTCATAGTGCATTTTGGAATTAACAAAACTCTTATGCTTTTACAAGAAAAAATCTTTTGGTCCCATATGAAGAGAGACATCTATAGACATTGTTGTAGATGCATTGCTTGCTTGCAAGCTAAGTCTAAGACAATGACTCATAGATTGTACACACCTTTACTTGATCCTTCTACACCTTGGTTGAATATTAGTATGGATTTTATCCTTGACCTTCCTAGAACCCAACGATGTGCAAACTCTATCTTTGTGGTGGTAGATAGATTTTCAAAAATGGCTCACTTTATACGATGCCACAAGATAGACGATGCGAGCAACATCGTGAGACTTTTCTTTAAAGAATTTGTTCATTTACATGGAATTCCCTACTCCATAGTCTTTGATAAAGATGTGAAGTTCCTAAACCACTTCTAGAAAACATTGTGGGCAAGGCTAGGAACTAAACTCTTATTTTCTACCACATGTCTCCTTCAAACTGATGGACAGACTGAGGTGGTAAATAGATCTCTATCTATTATTCTTAGGGCACTTCTTCAAGGAAATCACAAGTCTTGGTATGAATACCTACCCTATATTGAGTTTGTATACAATCGGGTGGTTTAAAGGACCACTAAACATTCTCCCTTTGAAGTTGCTTATGGCTTCAACCTCTTCACTCCTCTTGATATCTTGCGCTTACCATTCCCTTCTTCTGTTAACAAAGAAGGAATAACAAGAGCGGATTTTGTTAAAAAATTACATGAGAGGGTAAAAGCCAACATTGAAAATCATTCAAAGAAGTATGCTAGTAAAGCCAATAGGGGCAGGAAAGAAATTGTGTTCAATGAAGGGGATTGGGTATGCTTTATTTGAGGAAGGATCACTTCCTTACTCAAAGGAAGTCCAAGCTTAGCCCCTGAGGAGATGGTCCCTTTCAAGTCCTCAAGAGAGTGAACAACAATGCATACATATTAGATCTCCCTAAGGACTATGGTGTCAATACTACCTTTAATGTTTGTGATTTGATCCCTTTTGTAGGTACTGATGAAGAAGAAGAGGACCTATCAGATTTGAGGTCAAATCCTTCCCAAGGGGGAGGAGATGATGCATGCTCCTCAAGCAATGGCCCATCACTAGAGTCATGGCTAGAAGAATAGAGGAAGACATGGCTAGAGTAGATGGATGAAGACCTCACCTCCATATGACCATCAAGTTGTGCAAGCCATGGCTTATTCTTAGCTTGGGTTAATTTAAATTGTTTGTAATGTCTCATTTAATTTTCTTAGAGGAACCTAGGTTTTTGGACATGTATTAGTCCATTTATTGCTCTAGGATGTGTTTTAGTAATAAGAAGGCATAAGATTAGCTTTTGGGCCTTTATTGTGAAAATAAGGGGGTAATTTGATAACCTTACCCATCTTTTTCTAAATAAGACCCATAAGCTAATAATCTTGGGTGCCAATCTTCATCAAAAGGTGGGGACTGATTGGACTTTGGGCTTCAATCCTCCTCCCTTGGATGACTCCTTTTAATCCTAGTCCTTCCTTTCCTTTATGACTTGTCCAAAAGGTTAGCTCATTCTATAAAAATGTGCTCTTTCACACTCTTGTATTTTTTACACTTGGTTGAATGAAAATACCCTAGTTGGCCGAATTTCTTTTCTTAGTGTCCCTCCCCCTCTCTTTGAGAATTCCTTAGGTTTTTATCAAGGGTTCCATCCCTTGTGGCAAACCTTCTCCTCTTAGGCTTATCTTACCCTTAAGTGGTGCCTAAACACCTTCACTTTTTACCTCTCCACAAACCATTTCACTAAAGAGAATAAACTCTAGAAAAGATCAAGGGAGTCATGCATCAGGCGCAACAGAACTCTTCAATAGAAGAGCTTTGATACCATCTCAGAATTGGAACAACAAGGAAAAGTCATGAAAAAAAGAAAAGAAAGCAAAAGGAAACATTAATGGTAATGAGAATGACTAGCCAAAGATATTTTGATAAGATCTTATTAAGAAAGAACCAAATATATATGCAATGTAATGAAAAAGAAAGAAAGCGGAAAAAATCTGTTACAAGGAAAAATAACAAAATAGATATTCAATTGTTACAAAAAGATAAAACAAGGAGATTATTGAGCTGAGGTTTTAGGTGTATTATTGGACCTAATGCTAGGTTTGATGAGTCGAGAGTTGATTTTATTATTAATATTTTAAAAGTTAAATTTATATCAAAATAAGATGTGATTAAATTTATTGTATGATTTTTTTTCTTATAAATATATGTGTAACATGTAAAAGGACTGCCCATCTATTTATTTAAAGAAATATTAAATTAAGGTGAGCATACTAAGAACTTGTTAGTCTTTAACAATAAAAAAGAACTTTAAGAATTCTTGGTTATGCTACAAATAATTCTTATGAATGAATCTCAGAATTTGTTTTGTTTGATTACTACTAGAAATTTATCTATTGCTTGCGGATTTTTCTACAGATTTTCTTTAAAAAACAGCAGGAAATACGTTTTCTATAAATTTACTTACGAAATAGTATCCCCAACTAAAACTTTTGTGGATAATTTTTTCTTAAGAAAATTTATAACTGCAGCAAATTTCCTACAAAAATAATCGCATAAAGTTTATCTAGGATTTTTTATAAAAAAAACTGCAAAAAAAGAAAAAAAATTAAAATTTATCTATAAATTTCTGTTACAGAAAAATCCACATAAAATTCCAATAATTTTTGAAAAATTGCAAATAATTACCTACCGTTTTCCAAAACTGTGTGATTTTCTAAAAAGCGCAGAAATTTCCTGCAGATTCTTTTGCTATTATTTCTACAGCAAATGTATATTTTTTTAAAAACATGTCCCGAGAATTTCTAATTTATAATTTATAAAATAAATGTTTCTTTTAAATCCTGTGGCGAGAATGACGGCGACGGCGAAGGCCTTGGTCGCCACGAAGAGGTTGCCATCGGTTCGAAGGAGGCGGTGTTTTCCGACCAGTGAGATCGCAATTGCGACCTTGCCGGCGAGGAGAATGGAGACAATGGCGACGAACTTAAGGACTAATGCCGCTGGTTCGTTTCGGAACAGCTCTGACACATCGCCTCCACAACTTGAGTTCGTCATGGTTTCCTTAAAGTTCTCGAAGTATGACGGAATTAATTACCTGCTGAGAAGAGACCAGATTTTCCAACTACTTGCTGGAGCAGTGGCCACAGATCCTAAAAAAAAAAGGGAAATAAAGAATCGTGATGGTTACATAAGAAAGTGATGCCAACGATTTATTTTTATATTTTAGTTTTAATATTGATTTTTTTCAAATTTATAATTTATAATTTTAACTTTCAGTTTTATTTAAACTTTCAATTTTTAATTTCTATATTTAATTTTAATTTTAGCTTTTATTTTATGTTCTTATTTAATTTTAAGTTATATTTTTACTTCTAAATTCATATTTCTTAATTTGTTTTAATTTTTTATTTATAATTAATAATCGCTAGGAATTTTTAATTTTTATTATTAAATTTTAATTTTCAATTTTTAATTTTGTGTTTTGGTTTTTAATTTATAGTTTTTATATAATTTTAAAATTTAAATTTAAATTCTAATTCTTTATTTTAATTTCTATCTTTTTTTTAATTTTAGTTTTAGTTTTTATTTTTATTTTCAATTTAATTTTAATTTATATTTTTAGTACTTAATTTATATCTTTTCATTAGTTTGATTTTAAATTTAAAGTTTATATTTTAATTTTTAATTTTTAATTTTTAATTTTTAATTTTTAATTTTTACTTATTAATTTTAGGTTTTATTTTAGTATTCAATTTTAATTTTTAATTTTTAGTGTTTTATTTTTAACTTTTAATTTCTAATTTTAGTTTTCAGTTTTTAATTTTATATTTAATTTTTAATTTAATTTTAATTTTAGTTATATTTAAACTTATAATTTATAATTTTAAGTTTTAATTATGAATTTTAATTTTAGTTTTTAGTTGTATTTTGACATTTATTTTAAGTGATATGTTTAGTTCTTAATTTATATGTTTTTAATTAGTTTAAATATTTTATTTATAATTTATAATATTCATTAGGAGTTTTTAGTTTTAATCATTAAATTTTTACTCATTAATGTTTAATTTTTAATTTTTTAATTTTTTAATTTTTTAATTTTTAGTTTTTAAATTATATTTTTGTTTTTATTTTTTATTTCATTTTTAGTTTTAGTTTTTATTTTAATTTATAATTTTAAATTAATTTTTTAAGATTTCCTAAAAATTGTAGGAAAATCCGCAAGTAATTCCTGTGGATACTAAAACCGCAAGTAATTCCTGTAGAAATCAAATTCACAGCTAATTGTTGTAGCATAAAGTCGCAGCAAAAGTCGCAAGTAATTCTTGCGGATTTTAAAATTTGCAGAAAATTACCTGCAAAATATTTTTGCAGAAAAATCTGCAGGAATTTTCTTCAGATTTTTAGATTCATAGGAATATTTTCTACCATTTGTTTTTCACATGAAAATCTGCAAGGATTACCTGCAGATTATTTTTCACAGGAAAAAGAGCAAGAAATCAACATTATTCTAGTAGTGGACGTCAATATATTTTCGATAAAAAAATTAACTTATGCCTGTTGCGGTGTCCAAACGCGTTTGTTTAGTTCATCTTATATTACTAATGACCAAAATAATTTTTATAGGTACATTCGTGTGAAAGTTGAAGATTAATGGTTCCAGTACAAGGATTTCACTACTTTTTAACAAATATTCTTTTATATAAACAAACCAAACCTCAAACACATAACAAGGAGCAAAGTTATCATCCAATCATGTTATATTATATGTTTGTATAAAAAAACAATCTAACATTGTAGGATGCAAATTTTGCCATCAAACTTGTGTAGTATGAAGATTGTCTCTAAATTATATACCTTATTTTAATAACGTCATAGGTGTATCTTAGATCTTTAACATGTGTCAGCAAAAAAAAAAAACATTATCCATTATCACTAGTTTATAAAGTTTTCAAAAATCTAAACAAACTTATTAGGGTTTCTCCTATATATGTCTTTTTCCTCGTAAAGTTATAATTTTTTCTAAATGTTTTTCATTTAAAAATTTCAACCTCTTTTGTCCTTCTATTCTAACACACTTTCCCTCCCCTTTCACCCCACACTGATCTTCTCAAACACCCTTCATCATTTAGATCACCCTTCATTAAGTAATTTAAGGCATATATGTTCACAATTTCCTTTCCCTCTCTTGCATTGTTCCCTTCAACCCATCTTGTTCTCACGCTTATTTCACATTCTTTTCTTTGGTCTTTTTCTTGCCTGCGAGTGCCACTCAAACACTTTATTTGAGAGCTCTCTATATCCCGAAGGTCCAAATTCGATAATTTAGACCAACACTTGTTATTTTGGATAACATAATCTGAATCAACACATACATTTTCTAAATTACTTAATACGAACCTTCATAGTACATATGCTTTCCGTTTAGGTCAGTAGATGAATTTATGGATTACTTTATGTGGACTTTTATTCTAAAAGAGTAAATGTCATTTGGATTATGCTATCCAGATTAAAACATATATTTTCTAGATTATTTAACTAGATGATCAATATATTTTTTAGATTATTTAATTTGGAGATTCATCTAGAAAGAATGTATGTCATATGAAATAAGTCAACAACGATGTTTAAATATTTTAATAATTATGACAAGTGTATGAACAATAAGATGGATATAACCATCCTCAACTTATCATGCAACAGGCTTAAGGCCAAGTTCCAATCCATAGCTTGTTCCCTGAAATGATTACTATAGTTAACAAACACCTTAGATTTACAAAACAACATACAATTTCTCTAAATACAATGCACCCTCAATGTAGAAATTAAGTTCACAATTACTCATCATCATATAAATGATAGTAAAAGAATTAGATTAAATTTATATTATTACATATTAGGATGAGTAGAGAGAGAGTGAGGGCAATAGACATAGGATGGAGAATGGCAATACATGATCGAAAGAGTTCTACAAAGGATTTAATGTCTTTTTACTTTTCTCACTTCCTTGAATCTTTTGATGAAAAGGCATTCTGCATGATATTTTTAGGTGGGTAATCTTCATAGGGAGGCTTAGAAGAGAGATAGACCTGCTTTGGGTTCATGCAGTTCTTTGACATAAAGAACCCATGCGGTTGGAGACGGAGCTAGACCAAATTTACATGGAAAACTTAAGATGTGCATCAATCTCCCTTTATTCCTATTTGGGATCATGGGAAGTGCTTTCAAATGGGGAATAAGTGCAACTCTCAACCTCAACGGAATATGCAGGTCCAACAATCTTCTTACGGTAAGGTGAAACAAAAAATGGAGTCTAATATAGAGTGGCTCAATCATGGCCAATGAACGTGTGACTGTTATTCGATTGAAAGAAAAACTTGTTTGGAAAATTGAGGAATCTAATATGGAGTGGCTCAAACGATGTTCTATTGAACAACTTAGAGACTCGAAGCATTTATCCATTGTTGAAGAAGGTTTCTATATGAAAGGATTGATGTTTGTTAAGGTGATGCATCTCTGAGGTGACATGGTGCTATTATCTGGGTTAGAAAAGGTCAACCTTGAATACTTTCACGCATTTGAAGAGGAGTGGTGGAATGAAATGTTTGTTTTGATTAAAAAATGGACTTCTATCATAATGCCAAGTTGTCCTTTGTGGGACTTCATTGAGACTTTGTTGTCGTGGTCTTCCACTTAACTGTTGGAATTTGGAAGGTTTTTCAAAAACTGCGGGATCTTTGGTAGCAATTTAAAAAATTTAGAGTTTGCAAGAATTTTTGTAAAAACTAGTTTAATGAAATCCATTAGTTAGTTCAAACGTGCAAGAATTAATGGAATTCTGGTGCCTATTTCGGTGGTGGAAGATCAAGGCCTAGAAAATAGCTTCACTTGGTTAGGTAACAGACGAAGTTCATCACTCGAGAAAGATAATGAGTTAATCTCTAATGATAATTATGCAAGTTCTTTGCAGTCCAAATGGGAAGGTGATATGGAAGGATGGTCTGAGAACGAACTTGAACATACAATCGCTTGTCTGGTGGAGTGTAGCCAGCCATTGGAAGTTGCAGGAGAAGAGATGTCGAATTGTGAAGGTAAGTTGGAAGCTGGAAAGTCTAATAGGTGTTTGGATGGAGAATTTTAAAAGGGTAATTTATTTTATTTTGGAATTTCAAACGCTTTGTGATGAAATACTTTGTTTAGATGAGAAATTTTAAAGAATTAGAAATTTTAAAAAATATTTTGATTAGTTAAAATGGTAGAATTTCAAATTCCTTAAAAAAAGTAAGAATTTGAAATTCTTTAAACCTACTAAAATTAACTGAGGTTACTTTTTACTTGATATCAATTAGGGATGGCAAAACGGGTGGGTCAAGCGGGCTAACCCGCCAGCTGGCCCTCATTTTTATGAATCAAACCAGTGTATTCAGTCACTTGCCCATTTTGGTCTGTCTCCCCTAACTCGCCAATTTAGTAGGCAAAAGGCAGGGTGGCTGATATGCTAATCCACCAATATTATATTTTATATTTTTAAAATTATAATATTTATATAAATTAATAAAATAATTATAATAATTAAAATATAAGATAAATTATTAAGTAGAATTTATAAAATGAATTTTCTAAAAAAATAAAATAAATTTTGTCATAAATTTATTTGTCATTTATTTATGTAAAAGCATAATATTGTAAAAAAATAAAATCAATTATGCAACGTTTATTTTTGTGATTTTTTTATTTATTTATTGTAAAAACATTATGTTTTTAAGAAATAAAAAATTTATTTTTAAATAAAATTTTATATTATATTTTAAAAAGAACAAATTTCTTTTAAAAATATTGTTAAGGAAAATAAATTTTTATTTTTAATAAGAATTGAAGTATTCTATCCAAACAAAAAAATTAAAATTCAATAATTTAAATTACTTTATCCAAACAAAATATTTTAAAAAATAAAGTTATTTGAATTAAAAAAATTAAATTTAATATATTTTAAATTTTTTACATTTATAAAATTCTCTCTCCAAATCTCGTTAAATCTCTTGGAACGTGAAAACGAATGTGCAGGAACGGAAACGGTTTTGGCAATTAATTCCTTGGGAACGCACAATGAAGCTACAATCCCTGTAGCCTCAATAATAGCATTCCTATAATAAATTTAATGCCAAAATTTGGTGATTTTGGATTTGCTGTTGAAAATGCATTTAATAAATTACAACAGGAGCAATTGAAAATACTTGACTTTGAAAATGGAGTGGGTGCTGGGCTGACGTCAAAACTAGCCCATTTAGATAATTAGGGGTTTAGAATTTGAATTAACATATATCCCAATTTATCATATTTATATTTTTAAAAGTTCTCTTTTAAATATTTTTATTTTATTTTATCTGCTCTCACTCTTTCCTCACCTTATTTTTTACCTTCTCATCTCCATACATGTAGTATAGTTATTTAATTTTTATTTTTTTAGTATACTAATTTAATTTCTTATTTTTTCAGTATACTAAAAATTAATTAAATTATTATACTATAATAATTTAATTAATTTTTAGTATATTTAATTTAGTATTTTTAGTATAATTGTTTAATTTATTATTTTTTCATTATAATAAATATATATTTATTATGTTAATTTACTTAATGAATTACAAATTTAGTATAGTTATTTAATTAAATATTTGGTTAGTGTAGTTATTTACATGTAGTATAATCATTTAATTTTTTATTTTTTTAGTATGTTAATTTAATTAATTTTTAATGTACTTAATTTATTTTTAATATTTTTATTAATTTATTATTTTTTATTATAATAATTACATGTTTACTACATTAATTTACTTAATAAATTATGTATTTATTATAGTTATTTAATTAAATATTTCGTTAGTATAGTGTAGTATAATTATTTAATTTCTTATTTTTATTAGAGTAATTTATTTTCTTTTTTTAGTAGAGTAATTTAATTTCTTATTTTTACTATAATTATTTATTTCTTAATAAATTAAGTTTTTAGCATAGTTATTATTTTTTTATCTCTCCGACCACCATTTGCTGGAGAGTAAAAAAAAATTTTCAATTTTTTTTTTACTCTACCGCAAACGATTGCCAGAGTAAGAACAAATTGCAAATTTTTTTAATATGTGGCAAACCATTTCCAAAGAATAAAAAATTTCAAAATTATAAATTAAAACAAAAATTTAATATGATTATTGAATAATTAATTAACTATAATGATATTTAAACAGGAAAATTTCAAATACAGTATTCAAAGACAATATTAAAGAAAACAACAAGAAAATAAAAATATCATAAACATATTTCAAACATGTTTATTTGAACTATGTAAAAAATAAAAAGCACAAACTGACAACCTATTTTTGTACTTCTTTTCCTTTTTTTAGTTTCCCGTTCCATTTTTTAAAAAACAATATGTTACAACATATCTCAATTTATTTAGCAAATTATAAATTAAAATTAAAGTTTTAAATAACTTTAACTGTAAAATTTAAAACAATAATTAAAAAAATATTTATTTCAAAATTTAAAATAAATTTCGCACATAAATAAGGAAATATTAAATATATCTATATATTAATTTTTTCAAGGAAACATTAAATATATTTATATATTAATAAATTATAAAGATGAAAAATCTATTAACTACTAATTAAGTTTTTCTTTAAACTTGTATTTTTTAAAAGTTATAATAATATTTATTTGAAACAATTGTGTATTTAAAACTAAATAATCGTGTATTTTATACTAAATCTCAAAATTAATAATCAAAGACAGTTCCACATTAATTGAGCATTTTTTAAGTTTTCTTTTAAATAAACAATAAAAGACATATTCCACTAATTAAATTTTTTTTAATTAAGCACTAATTTTCTTATGCATTACAGGAGAGTAAAAGAATTTTCAAAATTTTATTTTTTACTCTTTAGCCGTGCATCACCGGAGAAGTAATCTAGAGATGCAATGCTGAAGAATATAATCATTGAGACTATATTGCTGTTTTAGCTCCAGCAAGTAAGAATTGAACATTTAATAAGTGTCCATTCATATTTATTTTTGAAGTGTGGATGCACCGCTCGATCACCAGGAGTTAAGCCCAATTACCATGTGAAGGCAATTGTTAACTTTAGAGGGACATTTTAATCACCAATGCATCCATTCCTAAACTAATTCGGACGAGCAACACGTACACGTACAGGTGTTGAAAATGGCTCATCCTCATGTGAAAGCAACGGTGTTGAAAGCAGTTCGGGTAACTGGAAATAAAAATTTTGATCCATTGGAGAATCAGACGCTGTAGACAACATTCTCGAGCATAGAGTCTCCAAAAGAAGAATGCGGTTTGGATCATGCACTTCCTTCCTCTCAATAAGTAATGGTCGTGCAATCGGAGGACATGGACCATATGGCCCCAATAAGA
Organism: Psophocarpus tetragonolobus; assembly: GCA_037954015.1. NCBI lineage: Eukaryota > Viridiplantae > Streptophyta > Magnoliopsida > Fabales > Fabaceae > Psophocarpus > Psophocarpus tetragonolobus. Next base: position 18,367,179 of record CM075692.1, read on the forward strand.
AGGTGTTGAATTAACGGTATTTGAATTACACATTTTGAAGTAACATGTAAAAGCTTTTTTTTAAATTTTAATTTTATCTCTGAATCTCTTTCTCTTATTTTCCTTACATTATTTTCTCCACTCTCACTTTATGTCCTCTCTCTTCACCTTATCTTTTGTTCCGTTCTCTCTTTTCTCACCTCTTAGTCAGTGTATATATATAGTATAGTTATTTAATTTTTTATTTTTTTTAGTATAGTAATTTAATTTCTTTTTTTTTTAGTATAGTCATTTAATTAATTTTTACTGTACTTAATTTATTATTTTTAGTATAGTTATTTAATTTCTTATTTTTTTATATAGTAATTTAATTAATTTTTAGTGTACATAATTTATTATTTTTTATATATTTATTTAATTTATCATTTTTTATAATAATTATATGTTTATTATGTTAATTTACTTAATGAATTATAGTATAGTTATTTAATTAAATATTTTGTTAGTGTAATGTAATATAATTATTTAATTTCTTATTTTTTAATAGATTAATTTAATTTATTATTTTTTTAGTATAATAATTTAATTTCTTAGTGAATTACGTTTTTAGTATAGTTATTATTTTTTTTATCTCTCTTGCTACGGTTTGCCAGAGGAAAAATAATTTGCAAATTGTTTTACTCTCCCACAAACAGTTGCCAAATTTTTTTACTCTCTGTCAAACCATTATCGAAGAATAAAAAAAAATTCAAAATTATAAATTAAAACAAAAAAGTCAATATGATTATTGAATAATTAATTACCTATAATGGTATTTAAATTAAAATTTTTCAAATACAACCTTCAAAGATAAAATAAAGTCAATATTAAAGAAAATAAAAATATCATAAAAAAATATTTCAAACACGTTTATTTGAAGTGAGAAAAAAACACAAATAAATGATAACTTATTTTTTTACTCCTTTTCCCTTTTTTAGTTGCGAGTTCCATTTTTAAAAAATTATGTTAGAACATATCTCAATTTATTTTGCTAATTATAAATTAAAATAATTAAAATTTTAAATAATTTTAACTATAAAATTTAAAAAATATTTTTTTCAAATTTAAAATTTAAAACAATAATTAAAATAATATTTATATCAAAATCCAAATTTCAAATTTTAAAATAAATTTCACACATAAACAAGGAGATATTAAATATATTTATATATTAATTTTTCCAAGAAAATATTAAATATATTTATATATTAATAAAATATTAAGATAAAAAATTCATTAATTACTAATTAAGTTTTTCTTTGAACTTGTATTTTTTAGGAGTTATAATAGTATTTATTTGAAACAATCATGTGTTTGAAAGCATCCATTAACAATCAGGTATTTGCAATATTTTTTACTCTTTGGCAGTGCATCACCGGAGAGTAAAATCATTGAGGGTATATTAGTATTTTACCTACCAGCAAGTGGAAATTGAAACTATAGTAGGTGAGAATTGAAATTCGCTTGAATTGAGTAGTTGGATATTTCAACTGAGTCTGTAGAAAGGAATGTCGGATCTTCTCGTTCAATCATCCAAACTAGTTCGCCTTTTCTTAAGACCAATTAGATATTGCCTTCTTCATGCACATTAGCTGAAACTGCATGCAACTCCAGAGGATTCAATTCCGCCATTCCCATGAGGGATACTCACTTGTTGGGGAATGAATTTGTTTTAGTTCCAGTTGCTTGAATCTCAATTCAAACTGGTATAGGTAAAAAAAAAAAGGGGAAGAAGGCCAAAGAATAGTTGGACAAGACCGAGGAAGAATGTTAAGAAAAAAGGGTGACCTGTTAAAATTCTCCTTCCTCGGGAAATAATTGCAAGATGTCCCCGTTATTGAAGTTGAAGAGATTTGTATGTCGTGAGTTGCAAATGTTAGTAGTGTGCAACTGGGGTAGAATGTTGAAGATAGTATGGTCTCAATACCAATGTTGGAATGCCATGTGAAGCTCAATACATTTGGGGGCTAGCAAAGAAAATGGGAGCCTTATCTACTGTAGAAGAAGGAATTGTGCAGAAGATGCTTCATATGGAGGTTCGGGACAGGAACAGGGCTACCCATAATAAGTCAGGTTTTATTAATGGGAATGACAATTAATATGTTAAACATAATGTCATATAATATAAGAGGTATCAGAGAGAGGGAGAAATGAAGGTCAATTAGGCAAGCAACTCCAAAGAATGATATCATTTTTATCTGCATTCAAGAGACTAAGGTTCAACATATAGATAGAAAAATTTGTTGTGTGCTTTGGGGTGATTCAAATATGGACTAGAAATTCATGCCTGCAAATAATCTAGTCGGGGGGGTGTTACTTAGTGTTTGGAATGCTGAGAAGTTCATCATCTGTGAGTCTTTTTAGGGTGTTGCGTTTCTTGGAGTGAGAGAAAGGTGTAACTCTGAGCCATTTGACAAGATAATCGTCAATATTTACGCCCCGTGTTCAATAGTTGGAAAACAGGAATTATGAAATTCTCCACTAGAGCATAGACAGGGGTTTCAATACTGTATATGGTGCTTAGTTAGGGATTTTAATGCGATCCGAGCACCAGAGGAAAAGATTGGTGAAAATGGGGAGGTTGGGGTGTCCCAACCTAGACCTAGAATTTATGAATTTGCGGACTTAATTCGAAATATGGAGCTAACAGGGGTTCCGTTTGCTAGACACCACTATACCTAGTTTAATGCTAGAGGGAAAAGATGCAGTGTATTAGACAAATTTTTTTGTCTCTCAGGATTAGATAGAATTGGCTCAAAACAGTTTCTAGTTGAATTGAAAAGGGACTTCTCAGATAATTTTCGTATCATCTTAAAATAGTCAACCTAGACCTACGGGGTAAAATAATTCAAATTCATTAATGGATGACTGGATTGTGGCGGTTTTTCAGAGTTTGTAATTCGGGCCTATAGAAAAATAGAAGTGGAAGGGTGGGTTGCCTTTATGCTAAAAGAAAAAATAAAGGCCCTTAAAGTTGAGATAAAAAGCTTGTGCAAAATTAATCTTGGCAAGGTGAAGGTGAATGTGCTAGAATTGAAGAATAATCTGCCTGTGTTTTTTATAAGAAAGTTGAGGAACGGGTTCTAAGGGAAGACGAGATCAGATTGAGAATGGAGACAATGGGAGAATTAAAAAAGTGGAGTTCATTTCAAGAAACTTTGCTAGCCCAAAGAGCAAAGATTAAGTGGCTAAAGGAAGGGGATTCGAACTCTCGTTTTTTCCAAACATTAATAAATTGGAGAAGGCGGTCTAATAGTTTTTTTGGTCTAATGATCAATAGGGAATGGTCTGAAGAACCTTCTCAAGTTAAACAGGCCATCCAACAGTACTTCCAAGCCAAATTTCAGTCACAAGTGGATGAAAGGGTAAGATTAGAAGGGGTAAATTTCAAAAGTCTATTTGCTAATCAAATGAATGCATTAGAGAGGGAGTTTTCCAAGGAAGAAATTTGTGCTGCTATGTGGGAGTGTGACAATACAAAAGCTCTAGGACCAGATGAGTATACTAAGAAGTTCATTAAGCAATTCGAGGATATGCTAAAAGGAGATATTAGGAAGGTATTGTCTGAATTTCACCAGAATGGGAAGATTCCTAGAGGTGTAAATGCCTTTTTTTTAGCTCTTCTCCCTAAAAAAGACCGTCCTAATGACCTTCGAGATTATGGGCCTATTTCTTTTATAAGAATAATTACAAAATCATTGCAAAGGTGTTGACTCATAGGCTCTAAGGTGTGATGTCCAATATTATTGAAGAAACTCAGACTGCATTCATTAAATGGAGGAAACTGTTAGATAGTGTGGTCATGGTAAATGAAATTATCCATGAAGCAAATAATTCCATAAACTGCTACTAGTGTTTAGAGAAGATTTCGAAAAGGCTTATTGATGCATTCTTCCCAAGCCATGGATGAAAAATCCTCGAGGTTGAGAATGTTACCTAGGATCTACTTTTAGAGGTTCTTGAGGTTGAAGAAATGGAGGTGGAAGACTAGGAGATGAAGGTGAGGTAGGCGCCACTTCTACTTTGTAGATGATAAGCCATGAGTGAAGCTAACCATAAGGGAAAGAACCCTTGATAATAGCATGAAGGACTCTCACAAGAGTGGAGAGAACATGAAAACTCTCTAAGAACAAAGAGCTCTCAAATTTAGAGAAAGGTTATTTTCATTCAAATGAGTGTTAAAGCTACATGAAAGGAGGGGAGCTCCGTATATAGAGCTTAACATGGATCTATGGGTCTTACACTAACATGAACATCCAATTCCTCTAATTAGGGAGGATTAGTTGGTTAATTTAGTGTTAATTGAGCACATGTCAATTTAACACTAAATTAATTCAACTAAGATCCAAACATGTCCCTAAAAAAGGGATCTATGTTCCCTCTTGTTTAAATTTGAATTTTGGAGGGAAATGACATGGCACCTCCAAAATTCAAATTAAAATAAGAAGCAACAAGGATCAGCCAAGTAGGAGTGAAAAAGCACATGTGGAGTGAAACAAGGGGACAAGGGGGCCCACATGTCTCCTACATGTTTCATGTGTTGGTTAGAAGGGTTTTAGAAGCAATTAGGGGTGTGGAAATTAATAACCACACGTCCAAATGCATTCTAGATAGGCCCAACTAATTAACACACTCCACAAAGAGACTATTTATACCTCCTAAAGAAAATAGAACCTATAGGCCAAAATACAAGGCCAAAAATTAAACTAGTTATACCCCTAAAATCCTAATGACTTAAGGATGCTTTTACAAGCCTAAAAATGGTTAAATAAATACAATTAAATGGAACATATCCTAAACTAAGCTCTTTGAAGCTTCATCCAAATCATGCTTTTTCCTTATTGGTCCTATCTCAAGCCCATGCTAGGCGTGCATGCATCACTTATGATGTAGTTAGTTAGCGTTTCATGTTCTATATGCTCAAATGATTTGGGTTCGGAGATAATAGGTAAATTGGATTCATTGGTGTCTTCAATCGTTTTCAATTTCAGCTTTGGTAAATGGAAGTGCAATACAAGAATTTCCCATGCAAAGAGGCCTAAGACAAGGGGATCCAATGACTCTATTCTTGTTCTTAATTGTAGTAAAAGTTCTAGAAGGCCTAGTTAAGACTGTTTTCCAAGAAAATTTATTGTCTGGAGTTAATTTAGGACGACAGGATCTACAGATTGTGTCCCAACAGTAAGCTGATGATACTATTCTTCTAGTGGTTCCTGAAGTACAAATATTTATATCCTTAAGAGTGCTCTTAGGTGTTATGAATTGGCTTCAAGATTAAAAATTAATTTCCACAAGAGCAGTTTGGGGGGCATAGGAGTGAATAATGATGTATTACAATCCTTTATTAGGATTCTTAACTGTAAAGTAATGCAACTAACATTCTCTTACCTATGATTACTAATGGTCTAATGTGAGATGTGAGAGAGTGTGGAACCAGGTTCTTGAAAAATGAGAGCAAAGCTTTCTTCCTAGAAAAAAAAAAGCTTATCTCTGGGTGGGTGGATTTGTTTAATAAAATCTACCCTCTTGGCCATTTCTTTGTTCTTTTTGTCTTTTTACAGGATTCCAAAGAAGGTGAATCTTTTCAGAGTCTACAAAGGCGATTCCTATAGGATGGATTAGATGAAGTAAATAAGGTTGCATGGATTAAGTGGAAGCTAGTGTGTAAGCAGAAAAGTCGAGGTGGTTTGTGTATTAAAGATGTGATGACCTTTAACAAAGCACTCCATGGTAAGTGGTGATGAAGGATACTTCAGGAGGAGGAATTTCTTTGGATCAAAGTTCTTCAAGCAAAGTATGCGGAATATATGAAGAGTAACCTATTTCCAAAAGGAAAGAGTGAAGCATCTCAGTGGTAACTGAACATATAGAAGATAACATCTGATGTGGGAATCAATGTTTGGTTTATGGGCAATGTTAAACCTATAATATGAGACAAGTCAATATTCAAATTCTCAGAAGGGGGTGGAGGAGGCTAGAAGAACTCAAGTCTATGTTCCTAATATTGTATGCACTATCAAATCAGAAAGAGACTCTTTTGGGTGAGGTTGGGGGATGGAATTGAGAGAGATAGGAGTGGAGATTTAGGTAGAGGAGAAAGTTGTTTAGCTGGGAGTAAGAATGAGTTAGGGAGATGAAGGGGGTTCTTGGTGGGGTTCAGCTGAGGAGGGATGTCAAATATTGCTGGAGATGGGTAGGCAGCCCCAGTAATAGTGCCTTGTACTATGTAAGAGAAGCTTATAGTTTAGTGAGTGGGGAGCTTCATGGTTCTACTTCACATTTCTTTAACAAGTTATGGAAGGCATAGGTACCTTCTAACGTCTTAGCATTTACGTGGAAGGTTGCTCATAATAGGATCCCAAAGAAGGTTGAATTGACAAAACGTAACATTGTCCCATCAATGGATATTTCATGTCTGATATGTTGCAATAACTTGAAATTTGTGTCACAATTACTTTTCTCCTATGATTCTAGTTATCAAGTTTGGATGAAATGCTATGGATTGTTGGACTATTTATGTGTTTTGCCCCCAAATTGCCAATCTCATTTCTTGCAACATGGGTATTATGAAAGCTATGGAGAAAGAGTTTGGGGATATTCTAAGTATTATTTGGTTAGTCATTATGTGAGAGATTTGGTTGATAAGAAATTCCTTGGTGGTTCAAGGGGTACCTTTCATTCTTGAACATGTTTGGCAAGAGTCCTTATAAAGATTATGGTCGTGGGTTCATGAGCTATATAAAAATTCATTTTTTTCCTTCTTTGAATAGTCTATTCAGCCAAAATATTGTTTTTTTATGGTTAAGTAGGGGAACTTTTTTGGTTAATTATGACATTAATCTTTGTCTATGTGTTGTAAAATCTGTAATATTTGAGGCTTGTCCTTTGTTGATACTGTATTATATTACCACTGTCATATCACTTCTTGTAACATGAGTATGTTATTCTATTTGAATAAAATTTGACTTATTCAAAAAAATATAAATAATAGTAATGTCATTTTGGCTTATATGTAGATTTCTACGCATAATTTTTATAAATATTTGATGTCCAATTAGAATTAGAATTTTATATAAATAATATACATAATTTTTAAATGCAATTTTTTTTTTGCATGTTATCAAAATAAAATTTAAATTCATTGAAAAACAAATTAATAAAAGATCTATAATACTCTATAATTTTCTTTCCTTTTTACTATTTGTAGGTCTCATGTGGGGTTCTTATTATCTAAAACATGTGAGTTGATTTGCAAATACTTTCATCCATATTTCCGGAGTCCCATTTTCATCACATACAAGCCCAAACACAATTTTTACAATCTAATGTTGAGTTTTTCTTTTAACACTTACTCAATTTCTAATGACACCTACCAATATTGTGAATTATCCAAAATACTTTTTTATTTTTAAAACTTTTAACTAACTTTTCAAGTATGATATGAACCAGACCAAGAGTGTACAAAGATCCAAATTGATTAATTTGAAATAAGTTAAACATATTTTAGGCGACGCAATCTAGAAATTTGTAATATTTTGATACAGATCATCCTATTCATAGTTTCCTAAACTATTATCTACAAATCAAATGATCTAAAATAAGTTAAAATTTAACATATTTCAGATTAGTCAATCTAGATGTGTTTTGTAATTCATATGGCCGACTCATCCATAGGTAAGTGTGTATTGTCTCTAGATCAAATGATTATGAAATAAAAAACATATAATATTCTTTTGAATTAGTTAATCTATAATGCTTTAAATTGTTAAAAAATACTTTACAAACTAATAAATCTGTGATAAAAAAAATAATAAAAACAATTAGGGAATCAATATGTATTACGATAATAAAAGCCTCCGTTCATGCATTACAGACCAATGAATCCCTATTATTGCTAACACAAAGAAGTTCATCAAATTCATTTGTAATTGTCACTTGCAAGCTTAATTATCTGATGCAATTCTTTTATTGGCTTTGGTATAGACATATACATAATCGGAACTTCAACTTTGGACAGACTTAGTTATTTTTTCAATTTTCTCTGATGATTCCATGCTGCAAAGTATGTTTAATCCGGATTCGATTAAATTTTAACTTCTCCAAATTGGTTGATCGGAATGGTTGGACAATATTAAAAGGGGTATTTTGGATATTTAACATTAATGATAATATTAAAAGAAATTTTGCCTAACACATCTTACCATTTCAGACAAATCAAACTCCATACCTACTTAACAAAGACTATTAGTTTTTGCAACTTACATTTTGACTTTGGCACCTTCAAATACATTTTGAATTAGACTTTCCGCGGATGTTAAAGATGAATCTAGAAACTCAAATGTTGGTGGAGGAACAAAAAATTGTAAATAAAGTAATTAAATTCATCAATAAAGTATTTTAGTGTCAGTCAATAACTACACAGGAAAAGACTTTCAAGGAGAGATAAAATAGACTAGATAGTAAAGAAAGAAGAGAAAAGAATAGGTCATGGATTTTTCTTTCGTGTTTGTTTTCGAGGCTCAACCTCACCCCATTTCCCAGTGCTAGAACGCCTGAGTGATCTAGTAGAAAAGCTTTTCAACAAAGCAGCTTGAACTCCAGGAGATCCTCCTCTATTGGAATTGCTAGGGGAATCCGCACTAAGTTCAACGTTGTTTGTAACATCAAAGAACAACTGATATGCAGCTTTGCTTGCGGATATAAAATGTGTTTTGGCTTTCCGGAACTACAATAACCACTTAGTATTGTCACTTTGTCAGCACAACCGTATATTGACTCATGTATGCCAATGTTAATAACAAAAAAACACATGATTGAAGAGTTCTAAAGCCAATATATAAGGTCAAAGAAATGTGTCCGTGATGAATAAAATTTTCACATGACTAAATAAAACTCTTTTTAAGAATAAAACCTCACCTGTGATGATGTATTCTTAAACCCTTCACAAGCAGCATCACCAGCGTTAGCAAACCTATTAACCCAACCTGTCATAAAAACACTTTTAGAATGAATCAACAGTGTTAGCTTAAAAATTTACAAGATCCATAATTCACATGATGGATCAATGTGTCAATAACAATGGGAAGCGTCACATTATTTTTATTTTTCCTTTACCCACGGTATTCCTTTTTATTTTGAGTATAAGTTCTTTTGAATTACTCTCTTTATGTCAGAGGATTTCTCACCATGTCCCCTATGCAGTAACCCTAACTAACCAAAGACTCCACCTATCAAATCCACACTAATTCTACCTCCCTAAATTCAAAATGAAATGAGAAGTTTCAATCCAAGTCAGGACAGACATGTTGAAAAATGAGTTCCAAAAACACGCACATGATTGACATAATGAGGGCTTGGTTGGTGAAGAATTGAAGCACATGAGAATAAGTAGAGTAAATAAAGACGAAGTGATTCTTTAGCGACAAAAAAGATAGCATAGATGATATAATTAGGTGTTTACCAGGAAGTTTTGGCACACCAAGCCTTGCACAGAATTCATCACTGAAGTGATTGCAGTTTTTGGATAAGGGGTGATAGGAATCTCCAGTCCATTCTCTACTGAGTTCGTTTAATATTTGTTTTACCTGAGAAGCGTTTAACTTTGTTTTCCCTTGAACAAGGGATGTGCGATATTTATACGTTTTGCTCTGTCTCGCAGGGTAACTATAAACTGCAGTATCTTCTTCATCACAGAATCCAAATGACCATTCTTTATCTCCATAAACCTGTGTAAGGAAGAACACGCCCTTGTCATCGAGTACAAAACGGTATACACTTCTCTGTACTTGCTACTTTCATACTTAAACTATAATAATTTAAACTATTTTCATGATGAAACTACTTCTACTTTATAATAACATAAGCCATTATAATTTATAAAAATATAAATATAAATACAATTCTCTTTTACTACTAATATTTACATCAAGTAAGGTATAATTTGTTAACACAAGCACAACCCATTCTTTGAAGTCAAACACGATATAATCAAATATTAAAATACAACATAATTATTTATATGTATTATTTTTATCACATATAATATAATATAGATAATTGAAATGCAATATTTTCTAATTCCTAACATAAATATTACGATAGTATTATTTATAATATGATATTATAAATATGTGATAAATATTACAATAATATTATATTATATTATATATTATATCTATATTATTGATAAAAAGAATATTTGATGTCCATTTTTCAAAATACATGTTTTGTCATTATACTTATTTTAAAATTAAAAAATAAATTACGTCTTACTCCTCTAACATTACCACTAAAAAAATCTTATAACTTTAACAAAAAAAATTACTTTAAAATATTATATCTAATATATATAATTGTTCAACTATATATATAATGTATAATATATGATATTATATTATATACTATATATCTATATTTCTATATTATTAACAAAGGCAATACGTCGTGTTGACATCTACTTTTCAAAATAGATATTCTATCCTTACATTTATTTGAAAATTAAAAGATAAATTACTTTGTCATATGAGTGACCCGAATGTACAACTTCTCACTCTCCAAAACGTAAACTTTATCACTAGAAAAACCTTATAATTTTAACAAAAAAAAATTTTAAATATTGATATTCAACATTTATAATTGTTCAACTATCTATAATTTATAATTGGCAACATACATATTATATACATATCTCCTTATAATGCGTATACATAAACAACATTACGAAATAAAGAATCTTCCATGAAATAAGGTAGAAATTAACACAATAATTCATATAAAGTCAAACAAAATACAATAAACTATTAAATTGTAAAATAATTATTCTATATAGTTTTTAAAGATAAAATACTAATAGCGATAGTATTACCTATAAGACTTTCATTTTGACTTAAATCAATCAAAGGAGTACTGATTTCCGCAATTGCTAGTCTTAGAATTGTGATTTGAATCTTAAAATTTAGTACTGAGAAGTCAAGATTATTATTCTATTTATACATTCCAAAAATATTTTTGAAATATGATTTACTTTAGCTATTTTTTGACAAGAAATTGATTAATTATATTCATATATTTAAATTAAAAAAAATAATTTGATCGTAATGAAAAAAGACATTGCAATCCATAGACAATAAGGAGTGAAAGAAAGGGGTATGGAAGGAAGTTAACAAGAATGAAGAAGTAAAAACAATAGACGCAAAAGAGAGGACCTGAACGGCACTGTGGAATACACCACCAAAGCCAATTGTGTATAAGATGGTGTTGATGCAAAAAATGGTTCTGTTCTTGGTCTCCGTCCCATTGGTTACATCGTATATGTGCACCCTCACTTTTGCCATCTTCGCCAATGCTCTCTCTATTGGGATTCAGATCTTCCCAATACTCTCATACTTTAAAAACAAATAAATATGTCATAAATTATATACATCGTTGTTACTTGTTATTTAGGAAGCAATTACTCTCCAATTAATCCTTTTTCTAAAAACACTTCTTATGTTTCTTTTCTGAACTATTATTTCTGAAAATTTTGTTTAGTCTTTTTTAAGTTATTCCCCTCATTAATTATTCAACAAAAAATATAATTTTTTATTTTACAATGGTTTTAGTCAACAATCAATAAATTTTATATTTAAATTAAGATTAATTCCTTCTTTGCCCTTTGAAACTATTTAAGATGAAGATGAAAACAGTGGGATGCACTCCTAACTCCTATGGAGAATTTAAATTTTCACTTACTCCTTTTTAAAAAAAATACCTACCTTTCAAAAAAAAATTATCTTTATTTTACCCCTAACCCTAATTTTCTCTCCCTTTCTTTCCTTTTCTAGTTTGCTCAGCCCCCTAGCTTTTTCTTTTCTACTTCTTCTTCTTCCTCAACTAACTCCTCTCTCCCTCCTTACTTCTACTCCCCTCTCTCCCTTTTTTGTTTATTGAAAGTTCTCTCTCTCCTTCTACCTCCTCTATTTGTTTTTTGTCAAGCTTCTCCCCTGTTTCAACTTCTGGCGAGATCTAGCTGGAAACTTAAAAAAGTTTCAATTTTTTTATAACTCTCATAGGAGAGTTAACAGAATTATAAGGAAAATTATTTCAAATTTTATACCAGGACATATAAATCTATTTTTTGTATAATTTTTTTTCTATATTAATATAGTTAAAACTATATTTTGTTTTTTAATGACTAAATATTATATTTAATAATTAATTTTCTAATAGTTATAATTTATATATCATATTAATTTCTTTAGTCAAAATTTAATAAAAAATTGAATAATAAATATGCCTAAATTCAAATTCTTGTAAGATCAAATAAAACTAATAAATTGAACAAACAACAAAAAATAAAGAAAAAAAGAGAAGTATCAAAGTAAAAAAGTATGAATTTAAAGTAAAAAAAATGACTAGATAAGTTAGTTTGAGTGTTTTTTTTAGGTCAAATAATTTTATTAATAGTGAATTAAAAAAATGCACTAGGAGTTTCTTCTCGTTGATACAAATCCATTAAAACAAGAAAAAACATGAAAAGAAACCACGCTACAAAACACAAAATGTAGCATTCAGAAGTCATTCAAAAGAATGAGATGTTATTTGGGTTGTATGACACTGACATGCCATGAACTCAATTGGGCCGATGGGATGACCCCAATGATATAAGTTTGATGACTCCTAAAGATGATATTATTTCGAGTCTTTCATGAGTCATAGACTAGCAAACCATATAAAATTGACAACAATTACCTCTCACCTTATTATGGAAGACTGTGTAAACCCTACCAAGCACACAATGCCTGTTAGGTGACTATACAAGTGAAGAGTAAATAAGTGACATGTTGTCACTACCTCTTTATTACAAAACACACAACCTTTTGCAAACTATGATGTGTCAGCATTTTGCCATGCTTCCATGCTAAACATCGATCCTTTAGTGGGATGCCTTTCACCCATAATAATTTAAAAAAAAAATCATCCTTGAGGCACCTGCTATCTGCAGACAAAATCTTATAAGCATATCCTACATAGTACATTCCAAACTCATCCACTATCCAAATCCATTTATGAGGAGAGTCTTCACTCAACTTCAATGACTCCATTATAATTTCTTTTATTTTAATTTGAAGTAAAAAGAACTAACTAGATAATTAAACTAACCAAAACCAATTTAATTAATTTGATTTTGGTTCTTGATTTCATTTATAAGTTTAATCTCCATTAATATACTAACATTTGTCTCTATTAAAAGAAAAAGTCAATCCAATGAGATGACGTTATGAACAACCTTTAAAAAATGAAAAAAAAAAGTTTCAATAATGTCTCTCTTCAATGTTAATCAATTAGACAAAAAAGAATAAGATAATATGTTTTAAAATGTGTTCCACCCATCTTTTATGGACTTCTCTTCCCCTTTAAAGAAGTCAAGCCAAACACTTTTTATCAAAAACTTTGAAAAACTTAGCTACTTATATTTTAAAAAATATATAAATTTTTATTTAATTTGATAAAAGACTTGTACTTACCAAAAATAAAAGGATGGGCCTTTCTGATAAGTCTATCAAATTGATCCTTGAGTGAACAGCATCAGGGAACCTGTAAGGAACACTGTGATGCTCAAATTAGTCAAGGTTATTAGTGACAATGTTTAAGATAGATCTACAAGTACCTTAGTGTCATCTTATATACTTAAAATATGGTTAATATGGTAGTTAATGATGTTTATTGCTCATTAACTACTCATTTAAGTTGTTTGGTAACTGTCAATTTGTAGTGGCTGTATTAAATTGCTTTGAATGTCTTGCTCACGTCTATTGGGTTTTTCGAGAGGAGTTAGTGAGTAGGAGATGTCGTTTAGATGATGTCAGACTTCCATTTGTGTGACGAGTTACCAGCTTTGCGTACGGGACGAGCTCTGGGTGTACGAGTTCCGAATTGTATTAACGAGGTGACCTTGGAGTGGACGAGCTGTGAGCTCTCTACGTGCACATAAAGCCCCTCGAGCTCCAAGCCTTGTGAGCAACGAAGTGCTGGAGCTACAAGAGTAGTATAATTTGAATATGCATATATAAGCCCCTCGAGCTCCGAGCCTCGTGAGTAATGAGGTGTCGAGGTTAAAGGCATAATTTGTGGGGTTTGTTAGATGGTTGGTGCCATGGGCAAGTAGGAATGTGATACGTGATCACCTACTTCCATCAAGTGACATGATGTGACACGTGGTGGCTAGCTGCCGTTGGATTGTAAGGAGTGGGAGATGTTGGTTGTCGTTGGATCATTAGAGAGTGTGGACCATTAGATGTGATTGCATGTTTGTATGGGAGTTGTTTGATTTTGTTGGTGTGGGTGGGAATTGTTATAAAACTATTCAACTTCTGGCTTATGGGGCACACTTTCTCTGCTCTTACTACTGGTCTCGTGGGCTTGCCATTTCATTCCGACTGGTGAGAGGTTGTCTTGTGCAAGAGTGTTGCCTTCCGTTGAGGTACGTCGCTTTGGTGTTCCTTATTTTCCTTCATGTGGTGTTGTTGTCTGTGTTTGTTCCTTAGGTTTAGGGACTTTCTTACTAGGTTTGTGAGTTATGATTGTGAGGAGATATGTCGTTTGATTTTGGGGAAGAGTTTAGCCGGAGGAAAGGGAAAGGGACTATGATTAAGAGGAAGGTAATAGGGATAAGAGAGGATGTGGAGTCATCTGATTCTTTGTCCCAATCAATAGCGCTAGTATAGCTGTGGCTAGGGGGTCAGGGAATGTAGTCTCTTCCGAGGTTAGGATAGTGAAGGAAAAAGGGTGGTCATAGGAAGGGGGAGGTTGGCGTGAAAAAGGTTAATGACGAGAGGTAGAGAAGAAGAAAAAGGAAGTGGTGGTTGTTGGAAGTCCAAAGAGGAGAGAGGGAAACCATAAGAAGGCAGACTTGCTTCCTTTGACTATGGCTAGGTATGAGTGGGTGATGGGTGATGTGGTCGAGTTTAGAAGTAAGGTTAGGGAATTGGTGATTAATGTCATGCTGCAAAGTGGGTGCGTGTCTGCTCCTGACAAGGCGAACTTGTTCCTGCTACAGTCTTGCACAATGGATGAGTTTGTTTACAAGGGAGGCTCCTTAGAAACACCTTTTACATGTGTATAGGACCTTGTTCTTAAACCTTGGCGCTACATTGTCATTTCCTAACTTCGAGTGTGAGTTCCTATGCTACTTAAATGTGGCATCATCCCAATGGCATCCGAATAGTTGCGCGTTTGTTAGGGCATTTCAGGTTTTATGTGGGTGCTTGGGGGTTGACGTGTCTTTGAACAAGTTTCTGCACTTTTATCAATTGAAGTTGGGGACTCCCATTGGTTGATGTCATTAAGTGGGCTTAATAGGAGATTGTTTTTGTTGTATTTGGGCTCGTACAAATTTAAGAACGAGTTTGTGAAGGTGGACTCGATAAATCGAAGGTCGAAGTTCAACAACATGATCTTCGAGATGGATAGGAAGCCGAAGTTCCCATTTTATTGGCAAGAAAAATCACGCAAGTTCAAAGGGATCAAGGGGAGAGTGGTTACTATTGAGGAAGAGGTTGACATTGCTAAATTAGCATCTCTCCCTCGATCTATGATTTTTCAGACTGTTTAGCGCCTTAGTTATGCTCAGAATGTGCAGTACGAGCTGGAGAGTATGTATTTGTTTTTTATTTTTGTGCTGCACGATTTTGCTAATTGTTTGTGGGTTTTTGACGTTGCTTTTTAACTTTGCATTGCAGACCTCATGGGCAAGAATAACTGGAAATCGCTCAAGGGGAAGTTGGATCTGAGCAAAGGAAATCATGTGGCAATTGTGGGAAGTGCTAGCCAGAAGAGGAAGCAGGATGACAAGCCAGTTGAGTTTTCTATCAAGGTGACGCCCTTTGCCACTGTTGTTGTAGAGGGTCACATAACAGTTGAAGATGTGAGTCCTACTATCCAAACGATGCCAAACCTTCACATGGATATCATTGCTTCTGCTTCTTCGCCAGTGACATCGCCCATACTTGGAGCCGCTGATGCTTTACCAAGTCGTGATTTGGAGTAGCCTAGCCTTCTGCTGAACTTGGCAAGGGTGTTCTCGCACACTACACTGGACAAAACTGTGTATCGATGTTTCTTTGGAGGAGGTGATTTGAACGAGATGGAGAGGTTGGAACATGTTTCAGCCTCCAAAGATATCAGCTTGCTATGGAGTGTAAGAGTTGAAGCCTCTAAGTGCTTCAAGGATGAAGAGATGTCTCCTGCTAATGCTTTTCTTCTGGAGAGAACCGGTCCTATTCAGAGCTTCAATCTGGCAATGATTATGCTTCAAAGATCCCAATATGTGTTGAGCTATTGAGGTCATAAATGGGAGGTTGTTGAAGAGAAAGCGAATGGGTTTGAGGCTTCATATAAGAGGATAGAGTTTGACATGGCTGATCTGAAGGCGGAGTTAGCAGAGCTCAAAAACTGGTTTTAAACAGTTGTGGTAGCGTTTGCACAAGGAATGGTTGCTCATCAAGCTATGTGTGATCACTCGAGAAAGTTCGTTGCTCAGGATGCTGAGAAAAGGAAGCTGGCAACTACACGTATTTCTAACTTGGAGGAGAGGTCAGCCACTATGAAATAGCAGTTAGAGGAGGCTTTGAAGCAATTGGCAAAGTCCAAGGGGAAAGAGAGAGAAATGGATGAGGAGTTGAGGGATGCCCAACAACAGATATGTTTGGAGAACACCAATGAGTTCAATAAGGCCGTGAAGCAGGCCATGTTGTTCAGTAATATGGATGAAGCCCTCTTTGATATCAATAAAGAGGTGAAGGACATGGTGTTGGTAGAAGAAGAGGAAGAAGAGGAGGAAGAAGGTGGAGAGGTCGAGGTTGAAGGGTAGAGTAGGGTGTAGGGGCTTGCCCTTGTACTAGACTTGTTTTTTTAATAGATTTACTTTTTTTTGTACCTATTTTCACAATTGTTTCTCTCCGTCAATTGTGTCTTGGCTTTGAATTTTGTTGTTGCATGAAGTGTTGGTGAGTTGTCAAACATAGCATTTTTAACTCTTTACTTGGTGTTTTTTTACTCTGAGGAATTCATTTCGTTGTGCATTTTTCTGAATTTCAATTCCTTTTATGATTTTTAGTTGCGTGTTTTTCTGAATTGCCAAGTTTGGTATTTTGCTGTGTTTTGACGAGTTTGTTGTTCAACTTGCTATGAGAAGGCTCGCGTTCGACCTTGACGAGTTCGCGTTCGACCTTGACGAGTTCGTGTTCGACTCGTTATGAGAAGGCTTACATTCGGGTTTGACGAGTTCGCGACTTATTCATTTGAAAAAACACATATATGGAGAAACTAAAGAACTGTATTTTATTAGTGGAGTAAGCCTCGTTAAAACCTTTCCAGTTCAAAACCCTTTTCTTTTTTTGGGAAAAAAAGAACTGGAGTAGGAAAGACTATCCTATATAGTGCTTTAGCTGAAATAGAACTTCAGGTGAGAGGCATTCCAACTACGGGGGATGTTGTTGCCACAGAGCTCTTGTAATTTGTAAGCGTCTGTACAAGCTTTCTGTGATTTGGAATGGGCCCTCCCATGGTGCAGCCAGCTTCTTGTGCATTGGGTTCTTCCTCACTTCTCCAATCATTCTCCAAACTAGGTCACTAGGTTGGAAGGATCTAGGGTTCATCTTGTTGTCATATCTTCTTTTTGCTTTAGCCTTGCATGTCGTTTCCTTGATTTTGGCTATTTCACGTACTTCTTCAATGAGTTTGAGGTCTTCTTTCAAAGCAACCTCATTTTCTTATTGATCATAATGTGTTCTTTGTGGAGTGGTTTCTTCAACTTCAACTAGGATCATGGCATCTATGGAAGATGATAGGCCTACAGGACACTTAGGAGTTCGTCTACCCATAAGGTTTTTGTGACTCCAAGTCTTCTTTTGAGTTCGTTGAGTATGACCTTGTTTGCTGCTTCTACTTGGCCATTGGTTTGTGGGTGTTCTACGGATTTTATAAGGTGTTTGACTCCGAGCTCGTGGATGAATGCCTGGACATGGGAGTCTACGAATTGCCTCCCGTTGTCCGAGATTATTGTGTTTGGGATCTCGTACCTACAAATTAGTTATATTCAAATGAAGTTTTTAATACACCAACCTGTTATGCGAGCTACCACTTTTGCTTTAATCCACTTGGTGAAGTAGTCTATGGCGACTACAAGGAATTTTGCTTGCCTTTTTAGCCTAAGGGAGGAGTCCTAAAATATCGATTCCTCATACTGCGAAAGGCCATGGAGTGGAGAACTCGTGCAGGCTGGTGAGATCGGTTGTCAAATTCTTAGCATTTGTTGCATTTTCTAACGAAGCTCCTACAATCGCTAAGAATGGTCGACCAGTAAAATCTTGATCTAAGTACTCAGGCTTCCATGGTTCAGCCCCGTTGTGGAATTCCCATATTCTTTCGTGTAGTTCTTGAAGAACGTAGTTGTATTCTATTGGATTAAGGCACTTTAAAAGTGGCCGAGAAGCCTTGTGTCTAAAGAGCTCATCTACAATCAGTATGAAGCGACTTACGTTTCTTCTTAATTTCTTGGCTTCAACAAGATCATTAGGGAAGGTGTCCTTGAGTAGATAGTTTTGGATGGGGGTCATCCATACAAGGTCATGTTGCAAGACGAGTAGGATTTCAAAGCATGGTCGATTAAGGGTTTCTTGTATGATGGTTCAGTGTTGCCCTAGCTTTATAGTGCATGGATGGGGGTTATCCATGCAAGGTCACGTTGCAAGACGAGTAGGATTTCAAAGCATGGTCGATTGAGGGTTTCTTGTATGATGGTTCAATGTTGCCCTGGCTTCATAGTGCCGGTGAGCTTTAAAAGGAACTTAGCTCGCACGTTGTCCTCTCTAGAAACATGGGTGATTCCGAACTCGTAGAATTTATTGATTAAGTTCTTTACCACATGATAGTACCTTAGGAGTTGGTCATCTTTGGCTTGGTAATCTCCCTTTACTTGCCATGTGACCAGTTACGATCACTTTTGCATTTTAGCCTTATTGCTTCGACTTTGAGGGCTAGCTTTATGCCTGCAATAAGGGCTTTATACTCGACGTGGTTGTTTGATATGGGGAATTCAAACCTCATTGACTGCTCTATGGTGAGGTTGTTTGGTCCTTTTAGAAGGATTCTTGCTCTTCCACTCATGTTGGATGAGTTATCCACAAATAGGGTCCACTCTTCTGTTCTTGAGTTCTCAGGTTGTAGGGTGAGTTCAACAATGAAGTCGTTGAGGTATTGTGACTTCATTAGGCCGTGGGGTTCGTATCGCAACATATATTTTGACAACTTTACTGACCATGCTATCATTCTTTTCCCAAGCTTTGGATTTCTTAGAATCTTCTAGATGGGGTGGTTAGTTTTGACAATCACTTGGTTGTTCTCGAAATAGGGTCGTAGTTGATGAGTAGCGATGACGAGTGCCAGGGCAAGTTTTTCAGTAAGTTGGTACTGTTTTTTCGCCCCTTGCAGTACCCTACTTATAAAATAAATAGGTTGCTGCACTCTTTTTTCTTGTGTCAAGGCTGCGCTGATGGCGTCTTTAGCCACTGAGAGGTATAGAAGGAGATTAGTTCTTGGGATACGTCGGGATAAGATTGGTGGTGTTGCCCGGAAGGTTTTGAATTCTTGGAAATGAGCTTCACATTCTTCAGTCCACATGAAGTCCTTCGTATTTTTTTACGAGCTGGAAGAATGGTCTGGCCTTGCTTGTCATGTAGGGTAGGAATCTTGATAGGATGTTAAACGTCCTATTAGTCTTTGTACCTCCTTTTTTGAATTTGGACTACGCATTCTGATTACAACCTCACATTTGTCTGGGTGGGCTTCTATACCTCTGCCAGAGAGCATGAAGCCAAGAAACTTGCCCTCTTCAACCCCAAACACGCATTTCTCAGGTTAAGTCGCATATTGTGTTTCCGCAGTTGCCTGAAGACTTTGGTCAGGTCCTCTGCGTGGTGTGATGGTTCTTCCAACTTTACGACCATATCATCAACATATACCTCAATTATGCAACTTATTTGATCCTTAAAGACCTTGTCCATAAGTCTTTTGTAGGTCGCCCCTGTGTTTTTCAATCCAAAAGGCATAACTTTGTAGCAGTAATTTGCATCGTCTGTGATAAAAGTCATTTTGTCTTGGTCTTAAGGTACATCATTATCTGGTTCTACCCCTAATAAGCGTCCAAGAAACTGAGTGTCTTGTGTCCCGAGGCGCCATCAATAAGTCGGTCTATGCTGCGAAGAGGGTAGGCGTCCTTCGAGCTGGCTTTATTTAGATCAGTGTAATCTACACACATTTGTCATTTGCCCAACAACTTTTGTACCAAGACGACGTTTGTCAATCAGGTCGTATAATCTACACAAAGTCCATTTTTCGAATCTCACCTTGAAAAATTTATTGTTTTTATTTTTATGAATAAAAATTATTATAAATTTTATTTTATTTTTAATATTATTTATTATGTTATTAATATTATATATATATATATATATATATATATATATATATATATATTATTTTGTAAGTTAATGTGAGGCATAATCAATTCTATTCATTCACATTCACACGATAACCATTTTACACAAATTTAAAAGTTGCTAAGGGAGGTTGTCGCCGGTTGTTCCAAGTTCCAGCTGTAGCTCGTGACTATGGCTGAGGTGAGGGACAACAATGAAGGAAATGTATAAAATAGTTTTAATTGCTAAAATTTAATATAAAAATTACAAGTCAGTCTACTTTCCATTGAAACAAACACGGCTCCAAACCACTTTTTCCTCATTTCCGTCCGATTCTTTTCTTTCATCAATAAATTAAATCTATTCATTCAATCAAACAAAACATTAAGTAGCCTTTATGATTATTTAATTTTTAATTTCACGATAGATTGAGGATGAAAATCATATTGATGACCAAGTAAGTCGATTTTATCCTTCCTGTTAAGGATTCATAAATTTTGGAATCATGATTCTGGACATGAAAATAAAATTCTTGTATTTTTCATTTTCTTAATTTCAAAATTTTATCTGTTTTCCGAGCTTGAACAAACGCTGTAAACTGATATTTAAGTTTTTGCTTATATTAGCCATAGTGTATTAGTGTTTGGTTTGCATTGTAGAAGTTGTTTTGAGAAAGGCTATATCTAATCTAATAAAAGAGTCGTGAGTGAACAAAATAATAGTAGTAAGCATAGTGAAGGATGTCACCACAGAAAAAGTGGATAACAGATTGCTAGTATATTTTTTAGTGGAGATTACACGCTTCCACTGCCCTTGCTTTAGAATTGCACACAGCTTATTGTTGGCTGTATGCTATGAAATCAAACATAAAGGGAAAGAACTCATTCACGTGTGCCAAAAGAGCGATGCCCAGCTTTGCCCGAGCTTTAGAATATATGCACAAATAAATATCATCATGAACTTTAGAATATTTGCATGTGAAATGTAACTGCAATTTCAAAATGTTTCAATTTTAGTTTTTCTGCACCTTTTAGAAAATTCGGTTAAATTGCTGGATGGACAATTGTTTATGATTTTGTTTCAAAAGTGGTCTCCAAGAAGTCAATGATTAAGCTAGCTGCTTTTGAAGGTATTCTGCAGTGTTCTGCTTATGTTTAGTATTTGTGTGCATTTTATTTTATCAGGGGATTGAGCAAACTATTTTTTTAGTTGCTATTTGATGAAATAGGTTGGTTATTGAACTCATCATGATGCCTTCCATGCACGGAGAACGACGGGAGTCAACAACTCAACATTTTTCAATTCAATACACAATTTCTTAAGTCATCTATTTGAACATGAATCTGTATTGTCCAATGAGAAGAAAATAAGGAGGAAACAATTGATTATCAACTAGTGGCATCAAACTCAACTTTATTTCACAAAAATATGCACGTACTCATACACTCATTCGTTTTAACTGTTATTAGTTGTGATTAATAGTAATTACCAATTAAAGAGATACATCTCAACAATTAATTTTGAACCAAGGTCATATCATGAATCAAACTCGAGCTTTTGAAAGGAACAGACAGGGCTTTATTTATCAGCTCAACCAGTGACAAGCACATTTTAACAAAAACGGAAATACCAGTTAAAAATGGCTTATTTAAAGAATCAAGTTCATTAACAATACACACTTGTTCAGCAAGACCTGTGCGTTGAAAAAGTATATGGTAGAGATTTAGGCCACATAAAGTCAACCTAGCTTCTACAATATCCCTTTTCTATCGTGGAACTTCTAAATGAAAACCATTATGTGTCTTTATTCGACGTTACAGTTCCTCTAAAAGAACACTAAGGATTGGAAATTGGAATTGAAATTTGAACTGAAGTTCTAATTATATCATACAAACGGACCACAAACCTATAGGTCATCACAAATTTGACTGATTCAGTTCTAGAATAATACAAAATTGCTGTGTAAAAAAAATGAACAAATTATACAACAAAATTTTAAACAGTCTCCAGTATCAGACAAAGAAGATATTAAACCATTTGTAAGAAACTATAATGAACTAGTGTTATATAAGGAGCCTTCCATGTTATCGTTTTGATGCAATTTCATCAAAAGAAAACTTAATAGGAAAAAAAAAAGTAAGAAAGCTTAACTGCTTAAGTACTGCTTTAATACCTCTTGCTTATATTTGCAGCATACACTTATCTCTATCTGCCTTCATTGTTCATTAGCTGGGAAAACACTTGGCTGGTGCTTACATCTGAAGGAAAATTATCATAATCCCTCTCTGCTCTGGTGTTGGCAAAAGGATTTTGAGGAATAACTGTATTTGTCACACTCACAGCTTCATTGTCACTGCTATTGGCATGTGGCTCCCGTTGTTGTCCACTCTCTTGGAGCTGAAGTGCATACTCCAAATTCCATAAGACATCACCCATGGCTGGCCTGTCAACACCATACTCAGCTAAACATTTCTCTGCATTTTCACAAAACTTTTTCAAGGAGCTTTGTTGGATCTGTCCAACGAGACGGGGGTCAACAATCTGCTCCAGCATTCCCTTCTTCAGCCATTCAAGTGCCCATTCTGCCAAATTCACCTGTTCTCTTGCCAGTTGTGGATCAACAGCAGGTCTTCCACAAAGAACCTCAAAAAGCACAACCCCGAATGAATAAACATCTGATTTATCTGTAAGTTGCTGCCTCCGGTAATACTCAGGATCGACATAACCAAAACTACCTTTCACATTAGTACTCACATGTGTTTCATTGATGCATGGCCCTGATCTTGAAAGACCAAAGTCAGCGACCTTAGCCACATAGTTTTCATCAAGTAATATGTTGGTTGACTTAATGTCACGGTGGATGATTCCTTGAGCAAAGCCAGTGTGAAGATAGTGGAGACCTCTAGCCGCACCAATGCATATTTCAAGACGCTGCTTCCAAGAGAGAGGCGTTTGTAGTGATGAACCATATAAATGCTTCTTCAGGGGACCCTTCTCCACATACTCATAGACAAGTATCATTTCTGAATTTTCTTCACAGAAACCAACTAGTGAAACAAGGTGGCGATGGCGAATTTTGGACAAAACTGTTATCTCGGTCTGGAACTCAGGAAGGCCTTGTCTGGACCCCGGCATGCCTCTCTTGACAGCAACCTTTACATTGTCTCTGAGCACTCCCTTGTAGACCATACCAAATCCACCAGACCCTACAATCAGATTTCTATCAAAGTTGTTAGTTGCTGATTGTATTTCAGCAAAAGGGATCTTCAGACCAAGAAGTCCATGAGAACCAGGTTCAGAGCTTCTACTAAGGGAACTCCCTCCAAACATACTTAAAGGGGTCCATCCAACACTTTCCACTGTCCTTTGTTTTGGTTTCTTGTTCCTGCATTTGGTCCCAAACAGAAAAGCCATTACAACTAGAAACAAGACAACAATTCCTCCAACAATTGAACCCAACAATATCCACAAATTCTTCCTCCTATGCACAACATTTGTACCGACATCATTGACCATCTCCATTATCTCTGCACCATTCAATATGGCATTCATCCTTATGGAACTGCTCAGCTCCGAAGGACCAACACTCACTTGAACAAAACCTGAATCACCTGAATTTGTAATAAAATCCAGGTAGACAGGTGATGCAAGCGTGTGGATTGTAAGGGCTGACAAATCAAGATCCTTATATGCAATGTACCCATTGATGTACACATCAAAGTAGAGCAAGTTGAGAGCAGGACTAACAATATCACAAAAATGCAACCGAACCAAGAATGGAGCAACACCAGGAGTCACAGGAAAGTTCCAGGTTATGTTGAACCTAGAAGCCAAACTTGAGTTTTCCCTATTCATCTGCTGAGCAGTCATGTAAACATTTTCAGGTGCAATCTCTCTTGTTGCGCCTCCCTTCTGGTAATTTGGTGTGTGAGTGCTCACTGCTGGCTTTGCTGCATCCTTAAACATCAGATAATCCTCATCAGGAATCCAAGTCCTCCAAAGGGTGTCATTAAAAGGAGTTATTTTCAAACCCCCCACATTGATCCTGTGAACAGTTTCCAAAACTTGAAATGAAAGGTTTTTGTACTCCGCCACTCCAGAAGGACCAACCGACCTGGCTCCAAAATCTATAATAAAATCTACCGGGGCAGTAAACACCTCCAAAGCATTGACAAAGGCAAAACCTGTGTCACCAACAGGCCTAAACAAAATCTCAAGCAAGTTTGACTCTATCTTTAGAATAAACTCTTTGAGCAGCACATCATTAGGTGGCTGGAAATTGCTCAGAACCGAAACCCCATTAACAAAGACACTAAATTTTGCTGGTTTAAGATAAAAATTTTGAGCCTTAAAGGGGAAGAAATGAAAACGCACAAAGTGGGTGCCGTTTTTCTTCATGTTGAACTTGTACCTCCCAGTGCTTCTGAAAACTCTTGCTGTGTGGTACAAGGAGGGCAAATTCTGAGGTGGCTTTTGGTATGCGAGTGAAATGGAATCATCAGCAGAGAGAAAAGTGGAACCTGGGTGGGTGGAATCGCCAATGAAGACTCGGTCGTAGAGGGAAGCATTGTTGTGTGATCCACAACTAAGAAGGACGTTATCTATGGGAGAGATTGAAACTGAGAAAGGAATGAAAAGGATAAGGATTAAGGATATGAGGTTCTGGGTGTTCATTGAAGAGAGGTTTGGTTTTGGCCTTTTGGTTCCTTTAAGAAGAGTGTGAGTATCAGAATGAAGAAACTTCATGCCATGAGCCCATGAGTAGTTAGAGCATACAAAAGGGAAGTGTCAAGTGTGACCAGAACTGCAACAAAATGACAACAGAGACAGAGAGACAGTGACTTCAGTTCCACAGAAGATTTGAGAAGGAAGATGTAATATAGTACATGGATTTGATCTCTCAAGTCAAAGCATTGCACTTACTTTCGCCATTTGCTTTTGATAGTTATTTGTTTAGAAACTCATATTTCCGTTTCACACAAATCTGCATTAGTGTTCTCTGCGTTGAACAATTCATATAACGTTCATTTCGAGGAATTAAAATGTTAAATTTCTGAAAGAAAAACAAATTAACATATTTATAATTGATGCCGAGAGTTATAAAGTTTCTTTAACCAAAAGTTAAATTCACATGTGACCAGAAGAAAGAAACAGAAATTGTAGTTCAAATTTTATATTAACAGTATATTAATTAAATTTTTTTTATATTAATAAAAATTAATACATTAATCACTAATTTTTTTAATAAATAAATTTTTAATAATTTAAAGTTAAATTATTTTTACTATGAGAGAGTGTACTTAAAAAGTTATTTGTAACTCATATAACAGTAACATAAATACTTGGGTTTTGATCAATAAAGGAAGGATTAAAGAAAAATATACTTTCGGTTCTGATTAAGATTAGGTGTTGACAAAATCAGTGTATGTTTCCTCCTACTAATAATAGATATGGTGACTTAAAAAAATGAAATAAGGACGGCGAATAGGATTTGCTCTTTGCTTTCCTGAAATAGTTCTTTCTCCGCGTATGCCCCTATTTCGTTATGAGATTATGAACCAAAATCTGCATAATATCCAATTTTTGGCGAACATATGGGTTCATGTAGCGCGAAAAAATTGCAGGTCACACTCACAGAATTGACAAATTTCCCCAGGTACCTTTCGGATTAAAATCTCCAATTGGCAAATCATATATAGTTTACACGTCTCTCGATGTAGAAGGATACAGTTAGTTCTTAATGTCTTCCAGTTCAAAAAGGCGTATGCATGGTGCATGCCAGCTTTACAAGGCACTGTCCGATTAATTTATATTCTTTGCATCGCTCTAATATGATCCTCAGAACTTAGTGGAAAATTTATAATCTTCTTGTCACATGTCACATGTCACATGGCACGGGTAAATAGCACAAGACTTTTATCTTACACAAATTATACTAGTCTATTTTGTTAGCAATTGGGGTCACACGTGGCATTTGCTTAATGTCATATATATCCTAAGATCTTTTCCATATGTCGGCATAGAAGCAAAATATGGTTTCTTGAAGCCATAGGCCATAGCTCAGCATTACACAATATGACATCATTATTAGTTACAATTATCAAAAGGGAAACTTAGGAGATGAAGAGACCCCGCACTCGCTTACAATGAAAGAGTTAACAAAGAGTAAAAGTTGAAAAATATTAATTAACCCTTTTGATATTTGGGGTATGGACCATTGTTTTGTATGCTTCACATTAATTAGTGAAGTTGTTTATTTTGTCGCTTCTTGCAAAACACCGTTGCACATATTCTGCCACTACTTTAGCTTAGAGGCACAGGCTTAGTATTAAAAGTCACGTGTCCACTTGTGTTATGTTAACCTTTTTCTTCATTATATGAGAACTTAAATCAAATTCCTTTCAAATTTTATTTGAAAAAAATAAACGAGTATTTTTTTTTTAAACTCTTTATGTCCTGATCGCAACCGTTATTAACTTGTCGGTACTTTTCATTTTTTTTTCTTCCTAAACGCAGCCTTTAAGTCTAAGTTTACGCAACAAGTTAGCAAATAGTTATGGACATTGCATGAAGTTTACTTAAAGATTACTGAATTACAAGAAGAAGCAAAGGAAGTTCAAGGAAAATAATTCATCTAATTAAGTCCATAAAACATATTTATTTACTAGATTAAGTCAGGGGACGAGGAAAAAATTCGGATATGTAAAAATCATTTCATATTTCATCTATTTTAATTAGGAGTTATAAATCGATTTCTAGATCATATCTTTATAATGTTTAATTCTGATGGTAAGAAAAGAACATATAATTGTTGACAAAATTCACCTATTCAGTTTTCACTTTAGATGGATATTTAAAAAATGAAAAAAAAAAATTGAAGATTTAGTTAAGTAGGGTTGTGTTTCAAGATAGCACCATCGTACTAAGTCAACCAAAACAAAACACAACTCAAATTCAATAGATTTGTGCATTGAACTTCATGTCTATGTGCTCTCGTTAAGCCAAATCGTGCTAACATTAAGGTTTTTGTATTTAATTGGCCACAAGTTGTCCCTGTGTTGTTTGAATTTTGAGAAGCACAAGTTGTCTCGTTAACCACAATCGTGCTCCCGTTAAACAAAACCTGCCTCATTGTCAAGCACAGTCATGCTTACCATAAGCACAATTATGTTGTTTGAATTTTGAGAAGTATGCTAAAACAGTACTATTGTGCTCACTTCAGTACACACATGCTAAACAGAAACTCACATCTTTGTTATAAATACCAAGCAAAAAGAAATTAAAGGGGTTCGATTTTTGCTATAACGAGGAACAAACTAGTGAAAGAAAACACACAGTACTTCACACCATCTATAATTCTCTTTTATTTATGATGGTGTAATGTGTAATCTATAGGATGTTTAATTTTACTTTATCTATGTCTAGTTGATCTCCTTTTCTAAGGTTGTGATATAAACTACTTTATAACACATATACTTTGCAATGAAATTCGATAATTAAATTGTTTCACAATTTTATTTGTTAAACAGAATTAATCACTCTGATCTCTTAATCATGTTAATATTCGCAAACAATAATATTTAAATAATTGAATTGTGGAACAATTGGATTTATTATGATGCAAATGAACAAATGTGTTGGGTGAATCTTTGATCCATTAATAAACTTAATCACCCTTTTGAAAACCAATAAACTGGCTCTAAACTACTGAATTTTTGTATGATCAATCGGAAAAATAATTTTGTGGTAAAGTATTTGTGTATGAATGAACAAACATACAACAATTCAGTAGGATATTGGTAATTAACGAATAGCAAGAATAAAATTGTTTGGTAAATAAGAGTAAAAATATTGTCGTTGAAATAATCTAAACCTTTTTACTCATTGTTTGTTTGCACTTTGTTCCTTGTTTGAACGGTCGAATAAAAAGCTCTTGAATTATCCATCTATTTCAAATTGTTCTTTTTACTAAATTAAATTGATTGAGAACCACTTCTAGTCCTTCGGGTACAATACTCGAACTTAAATTCATTGTCACTACTGCATAGGATAAAAAACCATATTTTATGCATCAAAGAGTGTCAAAATAAATCTAACCCAAAGGGCTAGTCAACCCACCATAAGTTTTAAACATGTTGAGTCAAGAAAACAAACTACTCGCCAAACAGAACAAGTTAGAAATTCAGTCCACTTCTTCTTCTTTTTTTTTTATACGCAAATGTTAATTGTTAGCGTGTTAGTGAAAAAATTCAAACCCACAACTTGTCCATCTTCCATATCACCAAGGTATTGTAAGAACCGATTTAATTAATAAGTTATTCATGAAAGGAAAATAATTATTACGGAGAATTAAATATTTGGTTATATTTAATTTAATATAGTGAAGGAAATTAAATTTAAGTTTTTACTTAAAATATTAATTGAATTGAGGTATGATGGGTGTATTGATGTTAATGCTTTGTGTGATATTCGATTGATAGTAGAAGGATGGAAATGTGATAAATAATTATTATTCTTTTATTTTGGAGAGTTTTGGTTGAGTTTCAAGGAATTTTCAGAAATTTATTTAGGAGGAGGTGAAAATAGCAAGTTGAACTTACTAAATACACCTTCATACCTTAATCTTTCTGTTTCCTCCCATTCTCTTTCTTCTTCTCCATTTATCTTTATTTTATCCATGAACTGCTTATCTCTCTCCCTCACTACTATTCTCTCTCGCTTTGCATGGTAGTTCATAGGTTGACGAAATTAAACATAGTCTCTTCCGTAGCTCCTGTTGCTAAGTGATGCTATTATAGGTAAGTCTTATCATGAATCAACTAACCCTTTTTAGATCATTTTCATTCCCATTAAAAGAAAATTTCTTTAAAAATCCTAATTTCTAAGGTTCCTGTTTAATTTGGATTTTTATTAGGTTCTTGGGAAATTTCTTCAAGTAGATTTCCTCTCTTTTCTTTTGAGTTATGTCTAGAAAGGAGAAATAGGTAAGTAAAGTTAAATCTTTGATTTTTAATTTGAGAAATTATGATTTAATAGTTGAAAATTTACTTGATTTTGAGCAAATGAGTTTTTGACTATGATTTGAGGGTTATGCAAAATTGGGTATTTTGTGTGATTAAGGATTTGAGTTTTGTTTTTGAAATGAGTTGTGATTGAATTGATTAATTTGTAACTTGGAATATTTTGAGATATGAATGTTGGTGGAATTTATGATTTGGAATGTTTACTCTTTGAAATTGATGTTTAATGATGATTTGGTGATTGAAATTGTGATAAAATACATGTTGGTGTTTTGAGAGATGATGAGGTGTTGTATTAAATGCATGATGATTGTTGATGAGTTATGTTGCGATCCAATTGCGATGATATATATGAAATGAGATATTATGTTGAAATATTGTTGAATGCAGGCAGTTACAGGTGGTAACTTAGCCTTAGTTGTGACCCATATGTTGATAATATGGGTGTTGAGCAGTGAGTTAGTGACACCGATAAAGTCAATGTAAGTACTCTCTGTTACGGAGTACACCTATAGTCTTGCATTGAAGGTACCTAAGGAATATGCTTGTACAATAGTTGTGTCATAAGGTTCAAACAAATTCTAGGCAAGAGTGCGGATGAGTATGCTACTAACTTCGGTTGATTGTTAAAAGGGTTACTTAGACTCTAGACTCCAATTGTGAGAGGTCTTTAGCCATCTTGATGTCCTACTCAGTTAAGTCTTTCAGAAAGTGTTAGCTGAAAGTTGTGAATGCTTATGTTAAGGTGGAATATAAGTGTAATTGATTGGTTGTGAGTACTTATGTTTAGGTGGAGTATAAGTGTGATTGGTTGCTTGTGAATGCTTATGTTTAGGTTAAGCATAAGTGTGATTGATTGGTTGCTTACTGTTAGTGAATAAGTGTTGATGGTACTAAATATAAATGTTGTGTAACTTTCATACTTTATTGTTGATGGAATGGTATATTGTATATTATGTAAGTTTACCCTTGCGATGTTTGTGTTTTCTATATGATTGTGATGATCGTGCTTTGAACAAGATCAGATAGAAGTGATGATGCAGATAGGCAGGATGCTCTAGAGTGAAGTATGTCAGATTGTAGCTAAAAGTATTAGAGGATGTTATTTTATTGTTGAATATTTATGTAAGAGAGTTGTGTAGAAATATTATTATTTCAATTTAGAGGCATTGTTATTAAGTTTATGTGATCATTATGTTTTATATGGAAGTTGTGTGAACATGGAGTAAAGAGATAGATGAATTATAATATGTATGCTATAAGAATGTAGAGTTATATGTCAGCAAACTGATTAGTTTGGCAGCAGAGGTTTTGTTATCTACAAGGTCTCGTTGAGCAGCAGGTCTCGTTCAGTGAGCTTTAGTCTCTATCAACTTGTTTTGTAGTTTTGCTCCTAGCGAGAGGTCTTACCAGCACAAATTGCACATTGTTTAGAAATAAACAGGTTTTCATCCAACGACGTGTCTCGTTG
The DNA here is from genome assembly GCA_037954015.1 of Psophocarpus tetragonolobus. Lineage (NCBI taxonomy): Eukaryota > Viridiplantae > Streptophyta > Magnoliopsida > Fabales > Fabaceae > Psophocarpus > Psophocarpus tetragonolobus. The sequence continues at coordinate 18,398,144 of CM075692.1, forward strand.
AGTGAAGTCTCTATTTCTGGGACAATCTGACTGGGTGAGTTACCTTGGATTTCACCAGGCGACGAGGTTCATTGGGCGAGCTGAGATTGTGTGTATTATATATTTTATTTTGAACTTTGAAATTATTGAGATGTATGTTGTAAGATTGAGTGTAATGTAATGAAAATTTTATATCTCTTGTTTTTTTAAAACCTGAATTGTATGAGAAAAGAATTAGATTATATGAATTATTGGTATGAATAATATTAAAATCTTAGAATGTTACAGTTACCACTAGACCAACCTTATAACTCTTAGAAAGTCAGCCCAATTAACCCATGAATTAGCCAAATTAGGGTAAGATTAATCCAGACTAACCTGAATAACCCACTTAAATTAGTGATGCTAAGTTGCTAACATGATTACATCGTGTGTTTCACATTTTCACTCATTTAATTGACTAATTGGTCACTTGTTTTGTTTTCTCATTTCAACACCTTCTTACTCTTCAAAAAACTTTAAGTTTTAGCTCATTCCCTCCTCATTGGCTCCTCCATCGAAGTTCACGATGGTGCTTCATGATGAGAAAAACAAAAATAACAATTATAGAGTATACACAGATGCAGCAGAAATAAATTTCCCTCACTTGCAAGAATTTATAAGGAGCAACAACAAATGTACAATAATAGCAAATCACCAAAATCGCAAAATAAGACACCAAGATTTTAACATGAAAACCCCTCAAAGTAAAGGTACAAACCACAGGTCGTCTAGACCAAAGAAATAGCTCTACTATTATCAACAAAGAGTACAAGAGAGTCTTAATCAAGTGCACAAACCAGTGCTAACACCTAACCAAACAATAAGACAATTAAGTTTACAAATAGAGAACAAGAAAGATGAAAAATCTCAAATACACAGATGCTGTGCAAACTAAATGTATACCAATTCTTACATAATTTCAACGATCCGAATGGTCAAAATAAATAATCATATGTTCTTAACATATTACCCAAAAACTAGCATGATCCAACAGTGAACAAATCTGCAATAGCGAATTCAAAGTTGCAACTCTGTGTAAAAACAAGAATGACTTTTTCTCTTCTCTCTCAAACTACTGGTGTATTTCTCTTACTATAAGCTTCACTCTCTCTACCCCTCTATAGAAGCACCTTCTCCACTTAGGTTAAGTGAGATATCAAGTGGGTTTCTCAATTTGGGCATTTTCTCCATATAGGAAAAGAGCTCAATACCCAACATATTCCTTATCACAACTATGTGAAGAGAACCACCAAATCAGCGATCTCACAACAGACTTCAAACTTTCCTCTTGGCAGTGCTTTAGTAATTATATTAGCATCATTATCATTAGTATGAACTTTAACCAACTCCAACAACTTAGTATCCAAAACATCACGTATCCAATGATACCTTACTTTAATATGTTTGGACTTAGAATATAAAGTTATATTGTTACCAAGATGGATAACACTCTGACTGTCAACAAATAATGGATAGTTGTCTTGTACAAAACCAAGCTCCTGTAATAATTTCTTCAATCATAGCAACTCCTTGCATGTTTTAGTAATTTCAATTAAATCCACCTCTATAGTAGACAAAGCTACACACTTTTATAACTTAAATTGCCAAGCCACAACCCCCCTGCAAACTTAATCAAATAGCTCAATGTAAACCTTTTGGAATCAATGTCTCTAGCCATATTTGAGTCTGAGTAGCCCTCCAAAGAAAAGATTCTTATCAAAAGTACCATGAAGATACCTCAAAATCCATTTCACAACTTTCCAATGGTCTCTACCTAGGTTTGAGAAAAACCTACTAACTATACCAACAACATGAGCAATATCAGACCTTGTACATACCATTGCATACATCAAACTGTCCACTGTAAATGCATAAAGAACTCTCTGCATGTCTAATTTCTTAGCTTCATTTGAAAGACTCTGTTTAACACTCATTTTAAAATGAGCTGTAAGAGGAGTGCTCATAGTCTTAACGTTTTCCGTCTGGAATCTTTGTAACAACTTTTTAATATAGTGTCTTGTGATAGCCAAAACGTTTTATTCTCTCTATAACAAATGATTCTTATACCAAAAGTTTTCTTAGTAGCTCCCATGTCTTTCATGGCAAATGACTTGCCAAATTTATTCTTTAACCTGTCAATCCTAGAAACATCTTCCCAACAATAAACATGTCATCAACAAACAATAATAGGATAATAAAGTCATCATTAGAAAACTTTATAACAAAAACACAATTATCAGAAGTAGTCTTCTTGTAGCCTTGCTCACACATAAAAGATTCAACTTCTTATACCACTTCGTTAGAACTTGCTCTAAACCGTATAGACTCTTTCTCTGTCTACACACATAACATTTCTTGCCTTTAACCTGAAAATTATTAGGTTGCTTCATATAGATCTCTTCCTCTAAATCACCATTATTTTCACATTCATTTGCTCTACCTCTAAATCAAGAGTAGTAGTCAAAACCATAGGTGAGAAAATCTCATTGAAATCAACATTTTTTCTCGGTTTGCAGCCTTTCACTATTAATTTGGCTTTGTACCTTGGAGACAAAGAATTACTCTCATGTTTTACCCTGAATATTCACATGTTTTTTAAAGCCCTTTCACCTTTAGGCAATCTTACCAAGTCAAAAGTGTGATTATCATGCAAGGATTTCATCTCATCTTGCATTGCATCCAGTTAGTGTTGTTTTTGTTCACTCTCTAAAGCCTCTTCAAAATACTCAAATTCTCCACCATTAGTTAAAATCACATATTCATTAGAAGAATACATGGTAGATGATTGTCTTTGTCTGTTAGACCTCTTGAGTAGGACATGAAAGTATTCAGGTGCTTCATCAAGATTCTTATTAGGTGACATTTTATGCTCCTCCTGGTCATCATCAATAGGAACATCTAATCCACATCCAAGATGTTGATCATCAACACCATCATGTTGTTCACCGTGTTCAACATTACCTTAAACATTATCCAAATCGTGAACAAGCAATTAAATAGGATTAACATCTGTCAGATTTCTATCTTTTGTGTGTGTAGTCTTCCCCACCTTATTAATGTCCTCAATGGTTTGGTCTTCCATGAACTATCATGACTTCTAACAAGCTTTATCTCAACGGGATCATAAAACATGTAACCAAATTCATCCTCACCATAACTAATGAAGATGCCTTGTCTTGTCTTCGCATCCAACTTGGATCTTTCATCCCTTGGAACATGAACAAACGGTTTGCAACCAAAAACACGCAAATGATCATAGCTCACATTCTTGCCAAACTAAATTTTATTTGGCACTTCACTATCCAGAACAACAGTAGGAGTGATATTAATAACATGCATCATTGTGTATAATGCTTTACCCTAGAAATGCTTAGGTAATTTAGCATTTGAGAGCATATATCTCACTCTCTTAAGCAATGTTTTGTTCATCTTCTCTATTAAACTATTCAGCTGAGGAGTTTTAGGAAGACTCTTCTCATGTGCAATACTATGTTGTTTGCAATAAACATCAAAGGGTCCACAATACTCACCACCATTGTCAGTACGAATGTGTTTCAGCTTCTTATCTAACTCTCTTTCAACCAAAGCATGAAATTGAATAAATTTCTCTAGCACTTAGTATGTTATCTACAAAGCATAGACCTATAGTTTCCTAGAACAATCATAATAAAGGTATCAAAGTAAAGTGCACCACTAAAGGATTTTACCTTGGATGGACCACAAACAACAAAATGCACCAATTGCAACAACTCTTGAAGGATACTCTAGTTTGCTTGCCAGTCAAGCAATGAGAACATCTCTCCAATTCTGCATTATTTAGCCCTTGAAGAACATCCTTTTTACCTAAGCAATTCAACCTTTTTTCATTAATATCATTAAGCCTCAAGTGCCACAAGGATGTCTACATATCTATAGAATTCACATTGTCTTTAGAAATCAAAGCTCTTGTCCAATACAATTAGAAATCTTCTTCTCTCTGGCCACAACCAAGTTACCTTTGGTGAGTTTCCACTTTCCAAAACTAAAGTGGTTATCATAACTACCATCATCAAGCATCTGCACAGAGATCAAGTTAAAATGGACATCAGGAGCATGTTTGACTTCTCTAAGCAACAACTGCATCCCCATGTTGGTTTACAGGAAAACCTCATCAACACCAATAACCTTAGGCACATCATCATTACCCATTCAACACTCTAAAATCACCAGAAGTGTAAGATATTAAGAATTCCTTTCTTGGTGTAACATGCACTGTAGCGCCACTATCAACAACTCATATACTTTTATATGATATAATATTAACTGACTCATGTCCACGAAGATTAACAGGATTGCCACAAGTAGTAATAGCAATATGATTAGCATCATCATGATCCTTCTCTTTCTATTTATCCTTCTTGTCTTTGTTCTCCTTTTTTCATAGAAAACATGATTATCTGTATGTGCTTTGTCTTATGACAATAATGATACTTCACATTCTTGCATTTGGACTTGGACTTACTCCTACTCTTCTCTCTACTACCTTCAATTCCTTTCTCTGACTTCTCCCCTTGTCTTCAGTAATAAACACTTTATGTTGATATACAAAATCATGTGCCTTCCTTCTCATCTCTTCATTAAGAGCACCACTGCTTGCCACTTGCAAAGACACAACACCATTAAGGGCCAAGTTGGTAATAGAAACTTGAAATGTCTCCGAAGACTCAAGTAAAATATTCAGTAGTTATAGTCCCAAAAACTCATCATGAAATTCGATACCCATTTTGGATAACTAATCTAGGAGCCCTTGAAATTCATTCAAGTGATTTGAAATAGAAAAACTCTCCTTGTACCTCAACTTCGTCAGACAATTCAACAAGTACAATTTATTATTCCCTGATTTAGAAGCATACAAGGGCTCAATCTTCTGTCACAAAGTTCTTGCATGTCTCTTATTATCAATGTGATTATAAACATTGTCTTCTAGAAATTGTCGAATAAAACCACACACATGTTGGTGTTCAAAGTCTCATTCTTCTTTAGGCATAGAATCTGACTTCTGCGTAGCAAAGACAAGAAGATGCATTTTGTTCACAAATAGCAAGTCTTTCATCTTGCCCTTCCACAAGTGATAATTAGTGCTATTCAAAGCAACCATTTTTATATTTTTCTTCATCATTCAAACAAGTCAAATAGTCCCAAAATCAAAACCAAGAACTTTGATACCACTCTGATGTGGAAACAACAATAATAATAACAGAGTATACACTAATGCCACGAAAATAAATCCCCCTAACTTGCAAGAATCTATGAGAAGCAACCACAAATGCACGACAATAGAAAATCACCAAAATTACAAATAAGACACTAAGATTTTAACGTGAAAAACTACTCAAAGTATGGATAAAAATCACGAGTCATCCAGATAAAAGAAATAGTTGCACTATTACCAATAAAGAACATAATAGAGTCTTAATCAAGTTTACAAACCAATGCTAACACCCAACCAAACAATAAAGCAATAAAGTTTATAAATAGAGAACAAGGAAGATGAAAAACATCAAATACACTGTTGTTGTGCGAACTAAATATCTCTCAACTCAGACCTCATTTCAACGATCCGAACAATCAAAATGAAAAACAAAGATGTTTTGAACATTTTATCCAAAAACCAGCCCAATCCAACAGCGAATAAATCTGCAGTGGCGAATTTACAGTTATAACTTTGTGTAAAATCCTGAATGACTTTGTCTCTTCTTTCACTAACTACTTGTGTATTTCTGTGACTAATAAGCTTTACTCTCTCTACTCGTCTACAGAAACAGATTTTTCACACAAGTTAAGTGAGACATCAAGTGAGTTTCTCAATTTGAGTATTTTTTTCACATAAAAAGAGAGTTTAATATCCAACACTTCATTGATTCCACCTTGCAGCAGTCTATCTGTCTATAAAACTCCACCCGTCGCCATAGCTCTGCAGTGCAAACTAGCCTGTGAGTATTTGCTTGTTTAAATTAGTGAAGCGACTAAATTATAGTTACAGGAATTAACGATTAAGTGAATAGAATAAATTTTCACAAAAATAAAAATATAATAAAATAAACCTCGTTATACCAGTAGGCCATACTCGTGGTCTTGGTTTATTATAACACTACGTGAGTATTTAATCCTAATATTTGAAATCTGAAATCATCAACCAGATATGACTATTTAGTGTCTTCATAGCTTCCTAATCCATTATATTCATTAGGAATGTTCATTCGCATATTACCAATTAAGGAACTTAGGTGGAAACACAAGTAAAGGAACACATAATAGTATACTTTCCTATTCAAACATTTAAAATAGCATATTCAGTTGTGACAGAACTGAATATGAAGATCTTAAAAATGCATATTTTTTATGGAAAAAATCACTTAAAATATTAAAGAAATAAATTATTTAATTATTTTTAATTTTTTTAAAACCTTGTGGTTAATCCAACTAATCTATCAACCCATGGTGGACTGGGTGTGGCTGGATTTTGGGTATCTTTAACACGGTAGGTTAGGTTAGTCCGTCTGACCATTTAAAACCAATTTGTGTAGATTGAACTAACCTATTTTAACACCTCTAGTTTTAATGAATTGATTTTATGTTCAAATTTATTTTTTAAATTTCACATTCAATCCAATTAATTGAACATTTATTTGGATTTCTAAAATTTCAAAATCTAAACTACTAGCATTTATTTTTATAAGCAAATATATATTATTAAAAACACTGTATAACACAAGATATGTAGCTTAGTGTAATTACAAGATTTAGTTGTTGCTTGAAATTAGAAACAAAAAACATCATAGCCCTGTTTTGCTAATACAAAACAGCGGATTCATAGTCCATTTCACAAAAGGATGAGAGATTAATTGAACAGCCTTACTCCATTTCCACGAACTGAGTTGTGTTTCTCAGACTATGGCCCAGACATGAGGTTCCTTGCCCTTAAAAATATAGTTGTTGACATGTCTTCCATATATGCCAAAAGGCACGCAAACCACACAAAAGATCACAGACGTCAAATTGCTGTTGATCCTTGAACCAGACCTAGAAACTGTATACCTTGACTTTGAAATTGAACCTGAAAAGCTGAAGAAATACCCCACCAAGCACAAATATCTAACCAAACTCTAGTATTCGTGTTACATGAATCCAAACTACCAGCATATAAAGTCATTAATAAGATGTTTCAAATTTCACTTATATTTGTATGGATGTAAAAATAAATTGAAACTAAAAAGGACATCATGTAGAAATTTATTAATAATTACACAAAGTTATAACTCAAAATACCATAAATATTTAAAACACAAAAGAATTATTAATCATTATACAAAATAAAAAAATAAAGACATAACTAAACTAGTAAATAGCCTATTTCTTAGGCAAGATGAGCTCAAAATTTTATTTTACTAAGAGTTTAATTGGTATACACTGTCAGTGTAAATATTTTTACACACTGACATTCAATCACAACCCTTCATTCATAATAAATTTATTGATTTTACTTCTTACTACTTTAAAAGTCACATAAATGAAAAGTTATGATTGAAAGTAAGTGTAAAAATATTTTACACTAATAGTGTATACCAATTAAACTCTTTTACCAAATATTTAATTTATCGTTATTTTCTCTCGATAACCATCGATGCCAGTTGCATTTGTTTCTTATTTTCTTCATATGTTTTATTGGTAGAATATTCATTTAATTTATCCTAATTTCTTTTAATAATCATCTACTCTAATTGTATTTGTTTGTTGTTTCCTTCATGCACTTTACTGGTAGTCAATTGAGTTTTTGACATGTACCACGTGGTGTGGAGATGTCCACAAAGGTGTGGTATGTGCAATGAAAGAGAAAAACTTATCGTCAATTCTCTCACATTAGTATAAAACAAGTCATAGAGGTGTGAGAGACACTTTGAAAGAAAAAGTGCATCCGTGCGTATCTTACATATTTGTGGTTGTACCACATTTGCATGAGAATATTCTTGATGTACTGTGTTGTGTCTGTGTCTCTTACTTCTATTATCATAGCCACATTATTGTGGTGGCTTTTATTTGTTATTATAAGTAATATTTTTTGAAAAAATTAAATAACTTGTGTAGTTAAATATAATTAAAAATTAATTTTATATTAAGTTTAATTGTGATAAGAGAAAAAAGATTATAACTTTAAAATAATGGTAATTTCTAAAATAAAAAATATAACATGTTTCAATCTGTTGTTATTCCAAATAATATAAAGGAACACATATATCATTCCATTATATATTATTCAAACAAAGGAATTATATTTTTAATGCATTTCGTTTCTATCTCTTATATTGTGATATTTTTCATTTTATTTCATCAATCCAAACAAATTTAAAGATGTGAAAGTTCAGCTTAATATAATTTAGTTGAGCCAAATATATTGTAACTAATGTCGAGTCAAATATATTTCCACATAAATTCGCCGAAAAATAACATTTAAAATAAAATTAAAATTATAAATTGATTTTAAAATCAATTTCAAAACATTTTCAAAAAATCAATCCAGTTAAATTCATTTAATTAAATTTAAATTGAATGTGAAATCTTTTATTTATATATATATATATATATATATATATATATATATATTATATAGAAGTTTTGACTAATAATGTTTGTAACGTTTTTCGTTCTATAATTCTCCTATTATTTTTAACTTGGATGACATACTATCTTGGAAGTATAATTGTAATGGATCTTTCATCATGGCATTGGCCTATACCTAAGTTTCTAATGGTAATTCTCTGCAACATCCTATTTTAAAAAGTATTTTGGCAGTGGGAGGACTTGATAAATATAAAATCCATTTATGAAATATTTCACATGGTTTCTTACTCACAAGTTAGCATAGTTTGCAATACATATGGTTGAATCTTATCTCTGTCTATCTGCAAATCAAGTATTGAAACTTTTATGTTATTCTCATATATTTTTACTTCCTACTTAAGTTTAGAAGTCTCTTGTACTTCTGTCTAGGTATGTTGACTTTTTTAGTTTATTGTCACAAGTTCGGTTGCTTTAAAACTTAGGAAATGACAGTCATAACTATAATAGGAATTAGAGTTTATTATTTTACATCACTTATTATTTCTTTTGGCATAATAGAAATAAGGTTATTTTTTATAATGTCATTAACTTTCTTCAACAACATTGGTTTCCAAAATCTATTCAACCTTACTTGTTTGATTTGTGATTGAATTCAGTTTTGAGAATACAGATGTTATTGCTCTTCTAAAACAAATAAATCACTCCATGGCCATGACTTCCACACGCAGACGCAAAGTAAAGTCAATAAATCTAAAGATTTAGACTTATCAATTAAAAAAAATTATTTATTATTAATTTTTATTAAAAAAAGAAAATCTAAAGTGTTAATAAAAATGTCACATATATAATTATGAGCAAAAATTATGCACTACTAATATAAAAATTATTCTATTAATCTTTTATATATAATAAATTTATTAACTTTATCTGTTAATACTTAAAAAGTATATAAAAAAAAGTTATAATTGAATATTAATATAAAATTTTTTATTTAGTATATTAAATTTTATGATTATATCATTTATAAAATTATACTTTTTTATAATTTATTTTTAGCCACTCAACGATAATTGTTTCACTCGATTGCCATTGACAAGCGTTGCAATAATTGAATGTGCGTATTGTCAAGATTCCAAACATTGCGGTCTGTGTGCATTAGACGCAGGAAGCCGGACATTATTTGCGGGTATATTTTAATATTACCTCTATCTTTTTCTTTGTTTAGATTAAAAAATGAGTGATTTTAAAGAAATATTTATTTATATGTAATTTTAAACTGAAAAATTACAATTATGAAAAATACTTTTTTAATTTAAACACACTTATGTATTTTCTACATTTCAGTTTATGCAGAAATTTATTTTGAATATGTTATTTTCAGTTGTTTAACTTTTTTTTTAAGTTTAATAAAACAGTTAAACAATTACAATGAATGTTTATTATATTTTTAAACAATTTTTTTTAAGCAAAATTAAACAAACTCACCTATAATTTCACTAAATTAAATATATTAAGAAACTGGATTAAATTAGTTATTTACATTAAATTTATATTAAATTACACTTTTTTCATTACAAAATTATAATTGTTTAAGTAAATTACAACAACAAAAAATTTAGTGTAATTATATATGTATTTTTTGTTTGATTTAATCATTAGTTTAACTATCTTTAAGGTGTTAGTATAAAATTTTTAAATATATAAAAAATATTAGTGTTAATGCTTTTAAATTTATAGGTAGAGGGAACCGGTGTAATTGAAATTATAGAAATTTGATAAGTTAAGAGAATGTTGCTTTAATTTGCTCTGGTTGTTTTAGTATGAATTTTTCTAAATGACTAGTAAAAAAATGGGATTAAACTATCCCATCTTAATTCACAAATAAAATTAAAATGAATTTTATATTTTTAATTATATTATTAATATAATAGATATTATATTTAATGCATTCATACATATGTCTCTCATATTATTTATCTTTAAAGTTAAAACATAATAATTATACATATGTTGCATGTTTTATACTATTTTTTTTATCTACTATTTTCGTATTTATTTATTTGATTTCTTCAAACCCAACCAATACTTACTTATTATTTGAGCACATATTTAGTATATGATCAACTAACATAATTAATGAGTAAACATAATTTTTCATTAAAATAATATAAAATGAGAACCACCTGAAATGATTAATGAGTGAAAAATAAAAAATATAAAAGGTGATTTTCTTAAAATTTGTTGTGATACTCTTATAAAATATTATTTAATTAATTTTTATGTAATAAAAATACATTATATAAAATTTATTTGAGCAATTTCAATTCTTTAAAATGTAAACCTATTATCAAATTATGATTTTTAAAAAGTTAACATCATTTTTTTATTATTATAACCTATTCTTTTAAATTTAAAAAATAAGGAGTATTAATTTTAAAAAGTATAAAATTCAATTACAAAAATTTACTACATGTATATTTTAATATATACCATCTATATTATTCAATATAGACAATTATGTTCCAGCATTGTAGGATTATTGTGGGTATAAACTTTCTTTCTAAGTATTCAATGTAACTGTATACTAAGATTCAAATTACATCTCAAAATTTCACTACAAATATGCAATATAAACAACTTATGTGTTCAAAATGTTGTACTAGATTATGTGTGGAAAGTTTGCTTTCTATTTATTACATTTTAGCATTGATCCTATAATAAAGTTTGCTTTTTATTCATGACTATTTTTTACACAGTGTGGGAAAGAAGGCATCCTTCTCATACCTTTCATAACTCTTCTAGGTATAATCAATTAGTGGGACAATTGAAATATGTATCTCATGAGGGACCATAATGAATCCATGTATATGAAGTTTCGAACGTGTGATTGTGGTTGAATTTGTTTTTTCCCTAGTTATTTAAGATTGAGTTTATTGGAATCTTTGAAATATGTATCTCATGAGGGACTATAATGAATTCATGTATATGAAGTTTCGAACGTGTGATTGTGGTTGAATTTGTTTTTTCCCTAGTTATTTAAGATTGAGTTTATTGGAATCTTTGAAATATTTTATAATCAACTATGGTTTTTGCCTAATTTATATAATCATTTTAAGTTACATAGTTTTAGAATACGGGTGTCTATATCTTTTGAATGACTAAACATTAATTTTGATTTTATTATTTTTTACTACTTTTCGTTTATTGGAATACAGGTGTCTATATCTTTTGAATTGCTAAACATTAATTTTGATTTTATTATGTTTTGCTGCTTTTCGTTTTGATACATTAAATTTTAAATTTTTATGTTTGATTTTATATTTTTGAAAGTTTTATTTTAATCCTTTATAAAATAATATTTTGTCTGCTCCCAACTTGATTTGTATGAAGTTTCACTTTTACATACATTCTGAGTTAGATATATGATTATTGTAAGTAATTATGGTGGTAGTAATATTTAATATATATAAACTGTGTTGGAGGAATTTAAGGTGGTTATGGTAAATATAATTTCATAATATTAATAGGATTGAAATAAAAATAATAATACTTTTAGCTATTATTATTTTAATTCAACTATTTTAAAATTTTAAAATTATCAAAACCAACAAAATATAAAATCATTTATTAAAATAAAATTTTGAGAACATAAATGACTATAATGAAAATTTTAGTATTAAAAAAAACACAAAAAATGGAGTAAAAAGTAAAATTTAGTCTTTTTTAATTGAATTGTGTGTTTTTTAAAATCAATATTTTGTAATTAAATTTTTATTTTTAAAATTAATATTTCCTTACTTTGTAAAAAATAAACAGCTTATAATAAATAAAAAAAAAATCATTGAAGTTAACTTTTTCAAAATCATAATTTAATAATTCACTATTCAAATAATTGAAATTACATAAATATATTTAATTTATTTTTAATAAAAATAAAAAATTAATTAAAATGACATTCTATAAGAATATATCATATTCTACCTTTTTAAAAGCAAAAGATACATTTTTTTAAACTACATTGTACTATTTTTGTTTTTTTTTTTTTGGCAATTGGATTTGTGATTTTTAAAATTTTTTAAACTATGTTATAAATTTAAATTTATAAAAAAATAGGTATAATTTATATAAAAATATTTTTTAATTGAATTTTTGTATAAATCAATTAAAAAATAATGTTTTTCCTAATAAACTCATTGTTTAAGTAATTAAAATTATATTAGTAATTCACATATAATGTATTTTAATGTAAATAAAAATTAATTAAATAATATTATATTAATAATGTCACGTTCTATCATTTTTTTGAAAAAATACATTTTTCTTCTGTAAAAAATATTTTTCTGTGATATAAAATATTCACTACCACTTGTTTTAATGTGTAAGCTTATTAGGTCTTAAATATTTTAAAATATTTTTCTATATTGAAAATAATAAAAATATCTATTTATAATTGTTTTTTTATAAAATCGTAAAAGTTTTAAAGGTATAGTACAAAACCAAATAAATAATAAATACAAAATATAAAATAAGATATTATGAAACATGTTGTCTAATATATGATGTTTAATTCTAGTGACAAATAGTATGAGAGAGATATATCTGAATGTATTAAATATGATATCAATTATGTTAATCATAGAATTAAAAAATAGGATATTTATCTTAATTAATTCTTTTGGTAGAACAAGATAGAGTTTTTTAATCCTATTTTTTAGTTGGGGGTCCTATAAACTATTTTTTAGTTTTTTTTCAAAACTTTTTTTTTTTACAAATTTAAAACTATACATTTATTTTTTAATTAATTATTATTTATATTTACTAATTCATTGAATTTTTATAAGTTTTTAAACCAATAACTAGCCTCCTAAGAACGGAGATATTAATGATCAATGGTAATTACAACAACACAAATTCAATTAATACTTTCTTATTAGTGTACAGTAATCTTAAACTAAATTTTTTATAGCAGAGAAGTAATACTTTTCTAAATCTACTCTTAACATGATTAGGCTTCTTCAATCTTTTCTCTAATATTCACAACAAAGAGAAAGAGAGACAATTGTGAGTATATTTTGCTCTAAATATCATTTCATTAATGTAAGAGAAATAAAAAGTGTCTTATAACAATGATAGCAAAATTTTAAAACAATGTATTATAAGAAGGGAGAAACATAGTATATATAGTACATTTCAGAATCATCCTTTTGAAATTATTTTAGTTTTAGGATTGATATTTTGGAGAATATTTTTAGGTTCTAGAATGAGTATTACGGAATGTAATTTGAATTTTTAATTATTTTGAAAGATGAAATATATAATTAAAATAAATTGTGAATAATTAAAATAAATAGTATTATTATATGAAAAATAACCCTAAAAAAAGTAAAAATGAAAAATAATTTAGAAACTAAATATACTCCTATGTTGAGTAATTTTAATTTTGATCTCTATCCAAATATATTTTAAAATATTAACATTTCACTGGGAAGCAAAGAGCTTTTTTATTTTTTATTTTCTAAGAACAAATTATATATTACAACTATATTATTTAGAAAAAAAATTATTAAAGAGAATAAATCTGAATCTAAATCCTAATATTTAGAGATATTCATGCTATACAAAGATATTAATTAAAAATAACTAATTGCCAAATTCATACAAATAAACATAGATTTTAGTTTTCAAGCAACTAATAATAAAACATTAATAAATGAATATTCTTGTTTTTTCAAAACTAATATTTTGTTCCCAAAATACTTATACACTACATGTAGACACATCACAATCAAGAGGTGTGTCTTAATTTTAGATCTTCTTTCAATACTCCCCTTAAGCTGGATCAAGAGAATTGATTGATCCAAGAAAGCTTGGATAATAGACGATGAATTATGTTCTTGACAATATCTTTGTAAACACATCAACAAGTTGATTGTGACTCTTTAAGAAATTTGAATAACTTGAGATTTTTAACTTGTTGAATAAAATGACAATCAACTTCAATATGTTTTGTTCATTCCTGAAACACTAGATTGGATGTGATGTGCATAGATACCTAATTATCACAATAAAGTGTCATAGATAGACTACATAGGAAATAAGATCAACAAGAAGAACTTTGAGGCATATCATCTTGCAAGCAGCATATACATGGCTCTATATTTAGTTTCGGTACTAGAACAAGCAATAACTGATTGTTTTTTGCTATGCCAAAAGATAAGATTACCACAAACAAACATACAATAACTTGTAGTGGATTTTCAATAAGGTACATTTTTTACCCAATTAGAATCACTATATCCACTAATTTGTGTGTGACTATTCTTGGTTAGGACAATCCCTCATCCAATAGACACTTTAAGATACTGCAAGATATGTTTTACAATGTAATATGTTATGATTAGTCAAATGATAGTTAAGATAAATAAACTTACCCACCCATCTTTGATAGTCATTGGTATATTTTAACGGTGTACCTATTGTGTCAAGGTTCAATTTATTTTTCAATGGAGTCGAAGTTGGCTTACTGTTCATCATCTCAGTATCTTTACGTAAGTTAAGAATGTACTTTTCACTGAAACCTTTTGTAGAAACTACCTTTTTCATTTCCAAGAAAGTAGTTCAAGTGGCTAAGATCTTTGATGGAAAATGTGATTGTAGAATGCTCTTGAGATGAAAATTACATGATTACTATTTCCAACAATAATAAGGTCATCAACATAAATGAGGATGATCATTGTTTCATTTTGTACCTTTCAAATAAATAAAGAAGAGTCTATAGCATTTCTTACGAAGGTCACTTCATAAAGAATTTTGCGCTCCAAGCATGTGAAGATTGTCTCAAACCATATATTGATTTGTGTAGTCGACATACTATGGAAGAGTCTAAACTTTGTGGAGAAACTAGAGGTAATTTCATGTATACTTCTTGTTCTTCAAGATCTTCATGTAAAAAAACATTTTTTATGTCCATTTGGCTCCTTGACCATCCACGATCAGCAACTGAAAACAACAAAACACGTAGAATGTTCATTTTAGCAACAAAAGCAAAAATCTATTTATTGTCCACACAAAGAATTTGAGTGAATCCTTGGGCTAAAATAAAATTGTATGCCTCTTAATTGTAACATATAAGAGGCATTTAATCAACTCACAATGGCTCACCTTTTGAGCAATTAGGATTATTAGCTTTAGAATAATCGAATTGGGCAATATTAGTATCTGAAGGTATACATGAAGAATCCATATTTCTATCAACCAATTTTGTATTATTTGTATCTATTGTAGTATCAAAAGGATTTAGAGAAACAAGTAACTCAAAACCTACACTAGACAAAGGAAAAATATTCTACAAATAATCTTCAGAGTTGCTAAGTAAAGGATTAATTCTTCAACTTTAACATCTCTTGTAACAAATATCTTTTCAGAACAAGGATGATAACCTTTATATCTTCTTTTGTTGTTGTTGTTGATGAGTAGCCCATGAAGACACATTTGGTAGTTCGTGGATCAAAATTATCACAAAAAGAAACTTGTACATGTACAAAACATATACACTCAAATACCTTTAAATGAGATAAATTAAGAGGTTTTCCCTACAAAACTTCCAATAGCAAATTTAAAAGATAATACTCATCTTGGTAACTGATTAATAATATAAGCAGAAGATGACTTGAGACCAAAAAGCTTTTGGGACATCTATTTGTGTCATCAAGGTTGCGGTTTTCTCCAATAAGTCTCTATTCTTGCATTTGGCTATCCGTTTTGTTGAGGAGTACCAACACAACTAGTTTGATGTACAATGTCATGAGAATTTAAATAGTGTGTTATATTTTTATACATGTATATTGCACCATTATCAAAACAAAGAATTTGAATCTTCCTAAAGAATTGATTTAGAACAAGAATGTGAAAAACTTTGAAAACATCCACAACCTCACTTTTAGATATTAATAAGTAAACTCAAGTAACACAAGAGAAATCATCAATGAATGTAATAAAATATTTAAAACTATAGAAGGATTCAATGTAGGACCTCAAATATTAGAGTGTACAATCTCAAACATTTTATTACTTTTAGAAAGATGAAATAAAAGGCAATTTAGTAAACTAGATAAGTGATAGGTATAAATAGAAATAAATTTGTTGTCTAACTAAAGAAACATTTTTTTGTTGGTGGATGTGCTAGACGTTGATGCCTTAAATGTTAATATGTTAATAAAGAAGATAAATCAAAAGTTGGGAATTATTTGTGTTTAGAAAATTTCCAACGACATAGTAGAGTCCTTGTATAAATAAGCCTTTACCAATCATCTTCTTGGTGACAAGGTCTTCAAAGAACACCATGTGAGGAAGAAATACAACACATCAATTAAGAGATTGAGTGAGTTTACTAATTGAGAGCAACTTTGTTGGAAAGAAGCAACATATAAAGCTACTGAGTTCACATTATTTTGAAATAAATTAAGTTTTCTTTCACCAATAATAGAACCACCACATTGATAGTGGTGAAATTTTAGCTAAATAACCCAAGAAAATTTTCACAACTATCTCTTTTTCTATAAAAATTAAGATGTTTTGCCCTACTTCTGTGTACATATCTAAAAGTATTGAAGGGATGTCTTAAATGTTGTGTTTTGAACTAAGAGACACCTTTTTAACTCTGTTTGAATGAGAGTTATAGGGTAAATGATAAAAGAAGCAAAAGAGAAGCAAACAGATCATTGAGCTAGCACAATTTGCTAGGCGAAAAAGGGAAGAAACAAGAGACAACGTTATAAATTTGCTTAGCGGGGCCTGTCGCTAAGTGAAAAAAGATAAAAAGAAGCAAGAATCTTTAGAGACACTGCTAAACAAGCACAACTCCCTTAGCGATGCTAAGGCAGCAGCAAGTTACTCGCTAAGTGAGCTTGCTTCGCTAAGCGAAGCAAAGACGTTAAAGAAACATTCGCTAAGTGAACTGCACTTAACTGGGTCTATACAAGGAGAAGAATGGTTCAGAAAGAGAGCATCCAATTTTTCTACATACTTTTACCCTTCCTTTCTTTTCTACTCTTCTTTGTAATAACCCACTTATGTGGGCATATCTAGGAGCACTGTAAGAAGCTTATTCTAGATACTATTTTGTAATTCTCTTTCATTATACCTAAGTTTCTTTTATCTTTTTTGAAATTTCCTTATGCTTATTATTCATTGTGTGTCTAAGAACTAGGAGATTCATCATGTAATACTTGCACTTAGAAATAAGGTAAGAATTATATGCCTAAATTAGTTATTATTCTGTGCTTGTCAAATTATTTAAATCTCTCTTGCTAAGGAGTTAGGAGAATTTTTAAATAATTTAGTTCTCTATTGTTGAGGAATTAGGTTCGAGAAATTGTTAACAATTTTTCAAGAAGTGAAAAAAGAATATTAGAACTGATTAGTGGTTACAAATAATATAACAGTGATCTATGCTTCTAACTATTTTTATTAATTAATACTCAAAATGCTAAAAATATATGATTGTCACTATTTTAAATCTAAGTTTCATCAGCATGTAAATAAGCTCACTTTATAAAGAATTATTGAATATTATTCATAGTTATCAATTCCCTGTGGAGACAACCTGATCCAATCAATTTTATACTACAATATGATTAGTGCACTTGTCAGAAGTAGAGTAGTAATTAAAACTCTCAATACATATATATTAGCAACAGAAACATGAGATGAAGTAGGATATTTTTTTAAATCTAACAAATTTTTCAATTTATTTTTCATATAATCAATTGCATCAGAATCATCAATCTAAAAGTCATGCGCAATGTTAAATTTTAAAGTAGTTTAAAGTGCATTTGATATACCTTCATTGCTTTCATGAGAGGGGTACTCAAGGATTCCCAGGAGACCAACATACTTACCAATAAGTGTTGCGAAATTTAACTCTGTAGCACTTGAAACTCCCATTTCTCCCCTCTGTTGTAGATATGCAACAAACTCATTGATAAGAGAAATTGGGTAACTGATGAGTGCAAAGTTTTCTACACTACTACAAAAGTGCACCAGTCGTATGTAGTATCTGATAAATATCTAATTAATCCCACAGAGATTTGAATAATAACACAAAAATCTCAATACTTTTTTTACTTGTAATAACGAAAGAAAGGAAATTTATACTAAAAACTATTGAACATAAGGTAAATAGAAGCATAAATAAATAAAGTAAATGGTTACACAAATGAAATTTAGTCGGGTTTTATTTCAATAAATCATCCCTCAAGTACATAAATGAGCGCAAAATCATCATTCAATACTCATGTTTTCATTATCCATAAAAGTATCCTTAAACCTAATCTCCTGCAAGCAAGAAACTAAACTATTTGAGTTTTAGACTATCGATCTCTCACATAATTTAAAGTTAATATAACTTGCATTAAGAAAATGAGCTCAAGATGGCCAATGAGTTTTACTGTCTCTCGAGCTTATTCAACAAGTAAAATCTATAAAAGATAAAGAAATAAAATAAAAGGTAAAGAACATCACCAATATTGAATAATAAACTTTGACTAAAAGAACAAGTCTAACTGACCATCAAAGTGGATGAAGGTGCAGGATGGACAAAGAACAGTTATGGAGCGTGTCCTAGGTCAACAAGGTTTGTAACTCCTTTCCAAACCAAAAGACGCCCTATTTATAACCTCGAATCAAAACACCAACGCTCAGTGTTGACAAGGTGAATGTTGGGTGCCACTTTAAGACTTGGCACCAAATCTTAGTCGAGTGCTGGGTGGCAGAGGAGCGAACGTTAGGCAGGAAAGGAACGAGCCTTGGGCACCGAGATGGAGAAATAAAGTGTTCTTTTCCATGCAAAATTGGGCACTCCTAGCTTGGTCGCTAGGCACCTAGATGCTGCTACAATACTAATTAACAAATCTTCCAACATTTCTTCGGTCATTCTCGTAACATGTCTTAGAACAAAGAAAACAAGAAAATAATACTAAAATATGCATAAATGAAATCCTAAAACTAATTTCCTAAATAAATCTAACTTTAACTGAAATATGAAGAAAACAATACCTTGAATGAGAAGAATTAGGATAATTTTTCTATTTTACCTATGTAAAAATATGTAATTTAGGCAATTATTAGTAAGATTATAATTTACCATATCTCCTTACAAGGTGTTGGTAACATGAACTTTATGCTTTGAGTGTCCCTTGTTAGTAAACCTTGGTTTTATCTCTTGATGAAGCACCAAACACCATTCAATTTGATGTTCTAAATGATGACAGTGTGAACACTTTAAATCTAATTGTTTGTCTTTATAAGGAATTACCACTTTCTATTGGCGATTAACAACATAGGCATGAGATTTAGATAATTGGAACTTATGTTTTGCATGCATGACTTTCCTCCTTACTTCTTTCTTAATTATAGAACAAACAACTGATAAGGATGGGAGTTTTAGGGACATAAGAATATGGCGAGGAAGATCTTTATAATCAGAACTAAGACTTACCAACAATTGAAAAATTTTGTCCTCTTCAACTAATTATGAAGTACAACAACGTTAACGGTGTGTGGATGATACACCTCAAGTTCATTCCACACACATTTTGAACTACCAAGTAATTGAACAAAAGTTTTACCAAATTGCTCTAAGTTTACAATGTCTCGTTGGAGTTCAAAGATGTGAGCAAAGCTATTTTGTTGATCATAAATATCACAAACTATTATTTGAATAGCTAAAAATTTCAGCAAGATGCATATTCATGGAATTAAGGATTGATGACCACACCAATTTGTCTTTGGACAACCAAGCTGCATATTTTGAAGAATTCTCATTTGGAGAAGTTTTCTCATCGATAAAATGGAGTTATGGCTCTTGATTAAGGAAGGTAATAAACTCATTTGACACAATAGAGCTCAAACACTAATTTGGGTTAGATTCAATTTCTATCCTAGCTGTCACAATAGAATAATTTGAAGCATCTGTAACAAATGACATATTAGAAGAAGATTGATTTTCCACCATAGCTCGATAAGGGGGAAAAATTAAACAGGTGGAACCAAGGTTTTTAAACTCGAGAGTGTATATAAATTTATGGAAGGTCTGTAAAATGGTAAGAGTTTAGCTCAGGTTAAAATAGTATTAAAACATTATTTTTCTCCATACCATACATAAATAAGAAGATATTATCCTATTTATCAACAAATTTCATCAAAATTGATAAATAGTCAATTTAAAATGCAACTAGTCCATAATAAATCTACATAAAATAGCATCAACAAATTTCATAAAAAAAATAACTAAATTTGCACTGAAGTTCATAATAAAGATATACAAAATATCATTTTGTTAAAAAATAAAAGCAACGTACTAACAAAATAATAACAGAATAAGAATGAGGTGTATTCATTTAGAATAGAAAAAATTAATCAAACAATTTCAAAAATTGAGTTCATGTGAGTCTACCCAACTTTACATCTAGACGAGTTTACATGCGAATTAGCTCGTTTTGGTTACTTAAACTCGTAAAATTGTACATTTTTATGAATTAAATTGCGAGTTTAAAAACCATGAGTAAAACAACCGCTCTGGATACAATGTAGAAAAAAAAGGAAGCGAAGAACTTTTTTATTTTTTAGTTTTTGAAAATACAACATATTATATTTTTATTGTAAAGAAACTATTAAAGAGAATAGTTATGAATCCTAACATAAGAATATATGTAAATTTTAGTTTTTCAAAAATGTAATAATACAACATTAAATGAATATTCTTGTCAAAACTAATATTTTTTTTCAGAACAAAAAATTGATAAGACACAGTCAAGAGATAGTGTGTCTTAATTTTAGATATTCCTTCAATAAAGAGAATGTTAATAAACTGAAACATCATTTAAACATATTATATATATACTTTTCATTGTAGATTTCATAAAAAATCATTTTGGAGGTTTGACATTCTAATAATATCATGTATTTAAAACATATTATGAACTTTTTTATTATAGATTACATAAAAAATAATTTTGGGGGTTGACATTCTAATAATATCATGTTGATAAATGCTAGTAGTTTGTTGACGTTGGAATTGAATTGACGGGCTTGCGGATTATCATTGCAATATGGCATATACTATTTACATTTGCATCCTTAATCCATCATGGCAAGCAATGCAACAATAATAATAGTATATATAGGATCGACTTATATCCATTTTTTAAGATCAAGCAATAAATAATTTTATTCATTAAAATTGTTTTTTATGATTTCTTTTATGGATAAAATGTTAGGATTATTAACTACCGTTATATTTTGTTAGCGGTGAGGTTTAAGCGCTAAATATTTATATATATTTCTATTTCTATTTTTCATTATTAATATTTATAAATATTGTTAAACGAATCCGAATTGTTAAGAAAACCATAAAAAAATACAATTAAATTTGAAATAAATAATTTCCGTCCATATATTTTAGTACTGTAAATGTACTACAAGATTAGTACAGAAACTAGTCAACTGTACTATCATTAGCTCATTACCCTAGATAATTATAGAAGGCTTACTGTGCACTCATCATTCACAATATTCCTTGTCCCTGACGGGAATTGTGTCTTTCCCTGACTTGTAAAGGATAGTAACATTTTTTTATTAGGTATAATATTATTTTAGTCATGTAAAGTATTGTTACATTAGTTTTCGGACTTTAAAAAATTAAAATAACCATATAAGATGTCAACCAAATTTTTAAACTTAACTATTTAATTTTTGCCACTGTAGTCCTTAAATATATGTTAATATATTTATTTAAATTACATAAATTTTTAAATTTTATACTAAAATAATTGTTAGATTATATTTTTAGAGATTTTAAATGATTAATTGCAACTTTTGTTTCCCAAAAATTTACCAAATTGACAAACTTTGTTTCTTTATTTTATTTTTTTGGTATAGTGAAAATCAAAAGAAACGAAAAGAATAGGAAGAACAAACAAAATAGTACACTTAGAAAGAGCTCTCCTGATCAATAGTGGACAAGAGATCCCACGGAGGGTCTTCTAACACCAAGAATTTGTCCAACATGAGTCTAACCTCCCTTGCAAGGAAATTAGCTAAAGAATTGGCTTTGCAAAAGATGTGCAGAACCTTGACATTCCAATTCCTACACAAATGGTCTTTGATATCTCGAAGAATATGACTATAAGAGATTGATTCATCACCAGCATTTTGTAGTAGAAGATGCACCGTCTCGAGGGAGTCAATCTTGCAGATGACCTTCCTCCTACCCCTGTTCCAAGCGAACGAGAGTCCACCATGAATGGCAACAAGCTCGGCATGTAAACTCAATCCCAGTCTTGGTTTCCTCAAGAAGCCACCTGCTTACGTTCCTTCCTTTATTCTAAGGACACCCCCTCTAGACATGATTCTGTTGGACTTGCAGAAACTGCCATCCGTGTTTAGTGCAGCAACATTTATAGATAATTTTTTAATCCTCCAAAGTGTCAGTCTCCTCCATCTCGTCCCTCATGATAGGAATATTGTTAATGACATAGTTGATATCCCATTTCTCAACATTAAATAAGGAATTGTTTCTCCAACACCAAATCCACCAGATGACAGCTAAGAATAGGGCCATGTTTTTCCCTTTCATATGTTTCTGAATCCATTTTCTTGGCTCATCCAGATAGGTGAAGTTACTTTGTTGGACTCCTATTTGTCTAAGATGAAGGAGTGACGCTATTGGAAGAGACTTGTGCATTATTAGCCAAAGTAGTAGACAAATTCTCTTAGGAACATTGACTCTCCAAACCCATCTCCAAGGTCCTGAATAGGGAGTAGTATCTTGACAGCTTATAAGTCAATCATAGCTAGATTGAGTTGTGTTCTACTGGTCGTTGGAGAATTGCCAACCCTAGCTGTCTTTTCCATTTGAGGTATTCAAGGGAATGGGGATGGTCTGAATGTGTTGAATAATGACCTTTGGAATAGAAGTATAAGACTAGCAAAGGACCAATTATCATAGTCCTAGAGTTGGTAAACCATATAAATCCATAAAATCCATAATAAATCCTTCCAAGAGGGTATCTTTTTGCCTTCACAATGCTATGTCAAACCGTAGAAGATGAGGGCAACACCTTGGCACTAAGGAAGGACTTGAATGCCAAATATTTGTGAAAAAAAAACTTGCACCCACAAATAGTCTTTCTCTAGTAGAACCTTCCAAGAGAGCTTGTCTAATAATGAGGTATTGGTACTACAAGCCTCTCTTATGCCTAATCCTCCTCGTGACTTGGGCAGCACAACTTGACTCCAATTCACTAAATAGAGGCCATTTGATTTATCTGCTTTTGACCAAATGAAGGATCACACAATTCTATCAATTGTGTCATATGTACTTGAGAGCAGTCAATTGCATTGCATTTGGTGAACTGCTATAGAGTTCATAACTGACTTAGCTAAACATATCTTCCTAGCTTGATTTAGGAGTGCGTTCTTCCATCCACCCAAGCAAAGACTGATTTTCTCAAGGATTGGATTAAAAACATACCTTCATGCCCTCCTGCTGATCAACTTGAATCATAAATGTCTTCTTAGTTCTAAAGCATTTCTCATGGAAGATATCATAAATAGAGTAGCTTTCCTAGCATTAGGAGTTGCCTTGGAACACATCATTTTGGATTTATCTATATTCACCTTTAGTCCAGATGCATCACAAAAATCCTTTAGGTTCTGATGGACCATCTCTACTTGTGCATTGTTAGCCTTGCAAAATAGCAACACATCATCAGCAAAGAAAAGGTGGGATATAACTGGGCCTCTTTTAGATAGATGAATTGGTTGCTAAATCACATGATGCACCTTTTATTGGATAGACAATGCAAATATCTCCTTACAAAGCACGAACAGGTATGGGGACATCAGGTCCCCTTATCTAAGACCTTTAGACAGGTTTGTAATTTCTCACCATTCCAAAGCAGGGAGAGACTTGAAGATTTTACACACCACATTATGAAAGCCACAATAGAATTGCGGAAGCCAAACACGATAAGCGTATCTTTAAGGAAACTCTAGTTGAGTCTGTCATAGGCTTTTTCAAGGTCAATTTTGAAAGCAACTAATCCCTTCTTTGATTTAGGTGTTGCATATGGTGAACAATTTCTTGAGTAATGATGTAGTTATTAGTTGTGTCTCTACCCGGAATGAAGTTGCTCTATAGGAGGCCAACAAGATCATCTAGAAAAGGCCTCAGATGATTCAGTAGGACCTTAGTGTTGCATAGACTAATTGGGTGAAACTCTTTAAAGGATGATGGGTGATCAGATTTCGAAATAAGAACAATGAGACTTTCCACAAGAAAGTCTACATATCTACGTTGTTGGAGGCATCATGGACAAGCTTAAAAAGGTCGTAACCTACTATGTTTCAGTATTCTTTGTAGAAAGCAACTTGAAAGCCATCAAGCCTCGGAGCCTTGAGAGAGCCCATGCTCTTAATGGTTTTAAGAACCTTTGCTTTAGTGACCCTCTCCATGAGGGTATTACGCCTTCTATCACTAAGGTAGAGGGTTATGATTTTCGTCACTAGAGAGTGGGTGGTAGGGTGGGATCAGAAAATAATTGCTAGAAATACCTCAATGTAGCTTCCCTCAAGGTAGTGTCATTAGGGCTTTAAATTGATACATGTTATTTTCTATTTTAAAAATTATTAATTTATGTCCCATATGTTAAATTGAAAGTATAGATAGTTACAAATTAATATTTATAATGATTAGTGGTGAAAATTAGTAACTCGGCATGTGTCTTCTTCCTTAGCATCTATTTTTTAAAAAATCTAATAATTGTAATGAGTAACTAATCTTAATATTAAATTTTATCAAAATTAATGTGGTTAGGATGAATCTGTTAAAAGTTTTGAAGTTTATTCCTTAAGATATTTTATTTTTGAAAATATTTGAACTTTCCATTTTTCTACTTTTATTTCCGTAATAAAAGAGTAGAAAAATTATATTCTCATAATTACTTTTAATACATATATAACTTTATTTGTTTTTTATTTTTTATATATAAATTATTTTAAATTTAAAAACATTAAAAAAAATATAAAAAATAATCAAACACAATTTTAAAAATATAATATAGTCAGAATAACAAAGGCTTCCTAAGTTCCTGAGTGAAAAAATCAACCTCCCTCGTTACTGTCAACTCCCTTCGTTACTCAAGATTTCTATCACAAGTTATCATGTACTACCATGGTTAATTAGATACTATTAATTACACAGCAAAACATGAGGATATAAATAAACTCACACTAATTTTATTGTAATTATTCGCTTCTATTTATTCGTTATAATTTTGTTGTAAAAAGGTTATTAATAACTTGATATTGGTGAAATGTTATCATATACATAGAAGCCAGTTTTTTTTTTTTTTTTTTTCTATATGCTTAGGAAGGAAATATAAAACAAGGAGAAGGTTACTAGCTCAAGTGGCAGAAACCTTGTCCGTTTGAATTTCCATGTGACGCCAAAGATGGTTCCAGTGATTTTAGTGAAAAAGTGATTTCATAGGATAAATCATAAATTTAAGTGGTATTGAAGGTTATGTTAGTGGTATTTCCAGTGATTACGTTAGTGGTATCTCATAAAGTGATTTCATAATATACAGTAACGAGATAAAATTGAGAAAGCTCTCAGTCATATATATACAGCCCCTGAACTGTTGGATACTTCTTATGAGTGAAATATACTGCGGAATTTACTGCGGTTGCTGCTCAGGATGATGTCTCCAAAGCTAGCTTGGACAGATCTGACTCAAAGAGATGAATTTCCTATGCTTATAATGCCTTTGTTCACAGTTCCTACCTATTTTCAAAGCCATGTATTGCCCAAAAGCTCTGCATATTTTATATAAAAATGAGGGAAATAATTAAACTATAACAAATAAGTATATTAATACTTAAGACTAAAAGCTACTTTTCTTTTAAGTATATAAATACAACGACCAAAATGGCGGCGAGCTCATGCACCAAAGGAGCATTCCATTCCGACTCCGAAGGTATCAACTCTTCAACCGATCCACCAGTCACCACCTCGGAGCACGCGTTTTCTCTGGTGACCTCTGTTTAGACGTGAAAGAAAAGGGAAATTCAATAGTTATATTTTTTTTAAGGAGGGGTAGTTTAAAAATAGTGTGTATGGTGTACCAAGCAACATCCATAAACAAATATTGATTACTTAATAATAAATTTAATTACAAAATGTTACCTTATTTTTAACATTTCATTCAAAAAACCTTCATGTATAAAAAATACTGAAAATAATTTTTTCTCTTTATTGTCGGT
The DNA here is from genome assembly GCA_037954015.1 of Psophocarpus tetragonolobus. Classification (NCBI taxonomy): domain Eukaryota; kingdom Viridiplantae; phylum Streptophyta; class Magnoliopsida; order Fabales; family Fabaceae; genus Psophocarpus; species Psophocarpus tetragonolobus. Next base: position 18,425,087 of record CM075692.1, read on the forward strand.
ACTAATATTTGAAAATAAATAGATTAAATATAAGATATTTTTTTATTAAAAATAAAAATTAAAAATAAAGTAAAATATAAATACACAAGTAAACCTTCCCAATTAAAATTATATTTTTGTAACTTATGATATTAATATAAGAGATTAAGCTATTACTAGGAAGAAGTTAAATAAACATATGATATTTTTTTTAAAAACATGGGAGCTGTAAGATTTTTCAGGTTAAGTGTGGAATATCTATCAATTTTAATGGTGATTAATGTTCGTTGAAGATTTGGATAATTTTAGTGAGATTTTTCTTTTCAATTATATTTTTTTTATAAGCGACTCAGACTAACAACTTGTGGATAAAAACTATAAGTTTGAATATATTTTATAATATATTAATATGAAAAATAAAAATATTTGTTTATCAAAATTAATAAATTATAATTAAGAAAAAAGAACATATTAACAAATGTATTATATGATGATTAAATTTATATATTATATTCATCTAAAATTAATATTTATTTATATCTATAAATATGTTGCTGCTTTTTTTTGTCTATGTATTTTTATTTTTTTAATTTTATTAAGGATAAAATATGTTTTATGTTCTTATAAAATCTCAATATATTAAATATAATATTCTCAAAAAATATTTTGAATTGTTTGATTTTCTATTATTGAAATATATAACTTTGGTCATTCAAATATAATCTAAATAATTTTTTTATCTCTTTATAAAATACTATTTAAGCATTTTGAAATACTATTTCGAGATACTATGTATTTTAAGATTATAAGACCAAATAAATATAAAAAATTCTCTATTTAACATTTTAAAAAATTTTTAGAACTCATTTTATCATTTTTTAATTTTTGATCTTTATAATTTTTTTTTCATTTAGTACATTTGACATTATAATAGCATGACATTTTTCATTTACTACATTTTTTTCAGCTACTCTAGATTATGACATTTTATTAATAGAGAAAAATTCATTCAAATTTAATAGTAATATTACCCACCAGCTAAGGTGTGAATTAAGTTAGTATGAGATTTAATTAATATTATTAAATTCAGATTAATAATATATATTCAATTATATTAAATAATTAAAAAATATTATAAAAAATAATTTACCCAATTTGAGAAAATATATCTCCTGTAAAAAAGTATCTGCATGTGATTTTCTACCTGATTTGATTAACATTCAAAGAGTTTAATGATGCATATAGTTGAATGGTGTATAATTAATTACCTGTCAGCTTTTCCTATATTTAAACACGTAAAAAAATATATCTCTTATAAAAATGTGCATGTGATTTTCTACTTAATTTGACAAACATTCAAAGAAGAGTTTACTGATGCATATAGTTGAATTAATGTATCAACAATTTACAACTAGTTTAATTATTTAGCTTTCAGACACGCTATGTATCCATTCAATCGTTTCAAAGTATATGCATCAAAGTAAAACATAATCAACAAAGATAATTATACTTTTAACAATTTTTTAAAATACATATATAAAAATTATATATTAGCTAAATTTAGTTTTAAGAAAATACATCTTTTTAAAAGGTGTATGAACAAAATAATTCTTTTATACTTTTTCATCTAAAAGTGCATGTTTCCGGAAAAATTCATTAAAACATATTCTTACACCTAAAAGAGAAACACTGGATAAATGGTGAATTGGTCATTGATGTGGAACATGGATAACAAGAATAAAAGAAGAGAAAAAGGCCATTTGACTATGTAAAAAAAGATGAGATTAATTAATATATGTAAAAGGGTTTAACATTCACATTCAATAATAACTTTTTCTTATGACTTTTAAAGCACCAATAGTTAAAGTCAATAAATTTATCATAAACAAAAGGTTTTGATTAAATATAGTTTAAAAATTATATTTTTTACACGCTGAATCGTCTTTCTCAACAAGTTTTTCACTCTCATTTGATTACAATTCTTCCTGCATGATAATTTTGTTGATTTTATTAATCAATACTTTAAAAGTTATATAAACATTATGATTAAATGACAATATAGTATATGAAGATTAAATTCATTAAAGGAAGAAGAAATAGAATTGTCGAGAAGTTACGGTGGCATTTAATTTGAAAAATATTTTTTATTTTTATTTTCATCTTCTGAAATCAATTTTCATTTTCAAGTTTTAACATTTCAAAAATATTTTTTTTACTTGATATTTTCTATTTTTAAAAAATAATATTATTAAATTGTTAGTAAAAATATTATAAAATATTTATATTTATAATTTAAAATATATTTATATATATTTTTATTATAATTATAATATTGTTATTAAATTTTTACATAGTTTTAATTTTTAAAAACATTGAAAATAACTCTTTTTTTATTTTTAGTTTTTTAAAAATATTTCTAAATTTTTTCTTCTAAACTATAACCAAGATATTTTTCACACATATTTTCAATAAAAGTGAAAATAAATCACACTCAGAACAAACAAACCTAAATAACTTGTCCTTTTATGCTATGGAAATTAACTACTTGAGCGAGGATTAATACGGGTATTATTTGATGTGTTGAAATAGGTACATGTATAGCTAGGTAGTTACCCATCTGGTACCTGCTGCATTTAATAATTATATAATAAGTATAAATTTATATATTTAATTAAAAATTTTAATTCTTAAACTTTAATTTATAACTTCTTATTATTAATCATTATTTATAAAATTTTTAAATTAAAATATAATTAATAATTTAATATATATATGTATATAATTTATTTAATAATAAATAAATAAAATTTAAATTATAAAAAAATAATATAACAAACACTCACGAGTATATCCAAACCCAAAAATATCCAATAAAAATGAATGAAAATAAAAATAAAAATTAAAATTTCATATACATTATTTTTATACCTAAGGGCGCCTGCCCCGTTGCTATAGCTATTTGCATATCCTGTTTTGAGAATTTGAATACACGCAAGCCCTATATGCGTTTATGTTACAAAAATTACTGAAATTGTTTGCATTTTTGGAAGTGTATTTTGGGTTATTCTGGAAAATTATTTCCATTACCCTACAGAACACGAACTCATCAATAATATGGTTATTTTATAAGGTATAATTACACAGATTTTGTACATTCATGAGCACGTCACATTTGAGCACGACTTCATTCTGTTCATGGGGTTTAAAGCTTTAATATGAAATCTGGTGGGAGCCAGCAACTTGTACCAAATGCAATTGTAAACAATTAATAGTTGTACTGTCTGACTTTGTGTTCTATATATACCCATTGCAAAAGGAAGAGTGAAAGTTCATCATATTCATAGAGACTTACAACTCAGAAATACATGATGATGAGGAGCCAAACACTCCTTAGGATCATTTTTCTTTTGGTGTTTCTTGGGTGGCTCATGGTTTGGATCTTGCTACCCACAAAGGTTTACAAGGACACATGGACTCCAAAACTGACAACCAAATTAAACTCTAAGTACTTTAGAGAGCAAGGTGCTTCTCATAATTTCATTTATTCTATCCAATCTCATCTATGTAGTACATGTACATGCATTTGTACTTCTCACCTCATTTGTACTTCCATTCATTGTTTCCTAATTAATTATATGAGAATTTCTATATATGTACCAATACCTCTCTCTCCATTTTTTTACTTTTCCCATGATGCCCTTCTTGAATGCTAATTATTTCCACTGTTAACATGTTTTAGGCACAAATCTCTTGCTTTTCACATTTCCCGTCATGTTCGTTGGGGCCCTGGGATGTATCTATCTCCATCTTCTCCAAAAAAGAACAGAAAAACTACCTTACAAAAGGTACGATAAAATCCATCATCTGATCATCTAATATTGGTTTTGGATCTTCTTAAACTATATATGGTTCTATTAAATGTATAGATCTTAACCCTTGGAAATGAAGTATAAAAAAAACCCTTGGCGCGCAACCAACTGAACTAAGATCTTTCTAACTTGAAGTGATAAATTATTATGTATTTTGGTTTCAGCGGAGGAGTAATTAACAGATGGTTATGTTTCTTGAGACGCCCATTTGTTGTGATGTCTCCAATAGGAATTGTCACAACTATGGAGCTTATATTTGCACTCATGTTTGCTGCACTCTTGATTTGGTCCCTTTCAAATTACTTACATACCAGCTTTGGCCATCTCCATATGCACAAGGAGGGCGAGAAAGTGTAGGTACTTCACCTTATGGTGGAAATATCTTAAAATAGAAAGAAAAACTTAACCTAATGAAACAAATATTTTGTGTCTATTGATCTTGGTAGGTGGCAAGCAAGGTTCAGGAGTGTAGCTCTGAGAGTTGGGTACATAGGAAACATATGTTGGGCATTTCTATTCTTTCCAGTCACTAGAGGATCTTCTATTCTTCCCCTTTTTGGCCTCACATCTGAGTCAAGCATCAAGTACCACATCTGGCTTGGACATCTATCCAACGCTCTTTTTGCTTGGCATACCATAGGTTTCTTTATTTACTGGGCCATCACAAACCAAATGAACCAGGTACATATTTTTTACATGCCAACCCTAGCTACCCTAGCTGACATTTAATTAAAAAATAAATAAATGGCCCTGACCATATCGATGTTCATTAAAAGATTATTAATCATGCATTTGAGGTCCCATGTGTGCCTTGGAGTTTGTAATCTTTTTGTGGTTTGGACAATCAAGGTTAGTCACGCATTTGTCTATCTTCCTTTTTTATAATATCTAACTATGGAGTGATGTATAATGTGAAATAAAACTCTTTATTTATATGATTTTTAAATTATTAACGAGTAAAAGTTAAGAGTTTAATTGACTTGATTTTATTTTTTAGTTTTTTAAAAGAGTTTTCAAAAATTATTTTTGGGAAAAAAAAAATTTGTTTGATAAGTGTTATTTGAAAACCATTTTGAATAAGTAAGAATTGAAGAACTTGTTCATATTTATTAAAATTTCATTAATGAAAAGCCAAAAATAACATATTCTGATTGTATTTTGAGTTTTCAAAACAAAAATAGAAAACTGAAAAACAAAACTACTTTTAGTTGTTTCTGTTTTTAGTTTTTAAAAACTAAAAAACAGAACTATTTTCGAAAATAGTTTTTAGAAAACACTACCCAAACGAGTTTTTTAGTTTTTTAAATACTAAAATACTGAAAACAGTTTTATAAAACTATTACCAAACAATCACTAATTAATTTACTAAAAATAAAAGATTGTGAAGTTTTTCACTGTCTTTGGATATTAATTAAACTAAAGGTATATTTGACAAAACTAATTAAAAGCTGAAAAACTAACTGAAAATTAAAAGCTAACTGAAAGTTGAAAAATTAATTATAAGTATTTGGTAAAACTAGTTGATCAACTAACTAAAAGTTATAAAATGAAAAATAAGGGCATCGTTGATAATTATATCAACAATAAGGTATTTAAAATAATCATATATATTTTAATAATATAAAAAATTATATATTTTAATTATAAATTATTATAATTATATATTTAAATTATAAATTTCTATAATTATATATTTAAATTATAAATTTCTATAATTATATATTTTAAATTATAATTATATATTTAAATTATAAATTTATGTAATTATATATTTAAATTATAATTTCTATAATTAAATATATAAATTTTAAATTATATATTTAAATTATAAATTTGTATAACTATATTTTAAATTTATAATTTACTATAATTATATTAACAAAGAAAGTTGTATCATAAGAGTTTAGAGTGTGTATTTTGATAATGTATGTATTTATTTAAATTTACAAAAGTGTTATTTGTATAACTATATATTTAAATTTATAATTTCTAATTAGTGTAGCCGCTGAACAATCTTAAACAATAACACGTTTAATGACGTAAGTTTAATAATGTATGTATTTTGATAAGCATCAAGAACTAACAAAAAGAATAAGTTTAATAATGTATGTATTTTGATAAGCATCAAGAAGTAACAAAAAGAATCATATAGTACTAATTAATTAGTTGTTATACTTTTCTTCGTTATTATATATATAGATGGGATTTTGTTTAAAAAAATAATGTAATACTAATAGTAATTATCAAGTCTATTCGCGTTAGATAATCTTATAATCTTTATAATCTATATAAAGAGTTAAGGATAATTAAATCTTGAGTAATTAAGATATTTAAAAAAAAAAATTCTCTCGCGCTAATTATTAGTTGTTATACTCTGATTCATTTCTTGCTGATTAATCAGTCCATATTATTTTTGTGATAATAATCTTTGGATTAAAAAAAAAGATTATCCCTGCCCTTATAATATGATAGAGCGATTCAATCCTAGTTTATTAATTGATATTAAAATTCTTGCAACCTATTAAAGTCCAACTCTATATATGGACAATAAAAGGTAACAAGTATGAGTTCGTAATTAGCTTAAGTAATTCTCTAACCTGTAAGTATTAATATTATCTTCATATGGATTACTGTACATCGTCTAAATAAAAGTATTGTCTGAAAGTTTATCAACCTGAGAAAGTTACTTAACCGAGCTCAGGTCACCTTAATGTGAATTTCATTGTTTTCTGGTGGGTAGCCACAATTTTATTTTTAAAATTTGTAAAGAAAATTATAAACACTAATAAATAAGGGTAAACTTTTTTAAAAACACTTTTTAGATAAAAAATACAAAGAAAAAAAAAACTTCTTCATAAAATAGTTTAAAAGATGTGGGACTTTTTCCATAAAATATTTTAAAAATTTAGCTGTAAAAATTATCTCACATAATTTTTTAAAAGTATAAAACTTTTTTAAATCTAACTTGTAAAACGTCTATATCATTTAAAAAACTTATAAAAAAACGTATTGACTTTTTCTGTATATTTTTTTCCTTCCTAAAAAAATTATCGAAACAAATTCATAATAGACCTAGATAGATTTTTTTTTTAAAAGGTAGGAAAACTGTCCTCAAAGAAACTTTAAATATTAATTGAATGCAAAATAGAGTTCCTCGGTATAAGTAGTCATAATAGATTGAGGAATAAAAACTAGTTTTGGTTTTAAGTTTTTAAAATTTTAAAAATAACATTGTTTTTATTTTCAAATTTAAAACATTATTTTTAAATTTTAACTAAAACACTAGTTGAAGGTAGTGATTGAGACAGTCATTGAAGATAACGGTAGGTTATTGATGATAGAAGGTGGTGGTCGGTGGCTGGTGATCGAAAGTGGTGGTTGTGACTAGTGGTCGGAGGTAGTAGTTGGGTGATGGTGCTCAGGATCTCACTATTACCGATGCATGTGCAAGAATGCGATACGATAGAGGTCGATGTGTCATTGGGACACTTAGCGTGGTAGACCGAGCTAGAGTGTTGTTACCACCGGAAGAAATGTCATGATGCTCTCTTGTGGCAATTGAAGTGGAACTTCACTCTCTATAAGGGGATGTGATGTCTGGTGTGGCGAACCGTCATCACTACTGCAAGAGAAAGCTGGAATGAGACTCGCAGGAGAAGTAGAGTAGATCAATGACTGCCGGTTGGAGGTGGTGATTGATGACCGTCGATCGGAGGTGACGATCGGTGATTGCTGGCCAGAGGTGGGGGCTGGTGACCGCCGGTCGGAAGTGGTGGCCGATGACTATCAAACAAAGGTGGCGGTCGATGACTTCTGGTTAGAGGTGGAGGTCAATGGCCATCAGTTAGAGGTGATGGTCAATGGTAACAAGTAACGTCAAGTAATAAGCTTAAATAAAAACAGAAACAGAAATGTAAAAACCAAATTTTATTGTTTTTAAAATTGAGTGAAAATTTTTTCAAAAATGGGTAAAAACAAAAAAAAAACTATTTTTGCCGAACAATTTTCTATTTTCAAAATACATTTCAAAACCAAAAACCAGAAACTCATAACCACCCCAAACGGGACTTTAAATATTAGGTGTTTGTTTGACAACAGTCTTATAAAACTATTTTTACATTTGAGGATTTAAAAACTAAAAAACTAGTTTGAGTAGTGTTTTCTGAAAATAATTTTCGGAAACAGTTCTGGTTTTTTAGTGCTTGTTTGACAACAGTTTTATAAAACTATTTTCAATATTTTAGTTTTTAAAAACTAAAAAACTTGTTTAGATAGTGTTTTCGAAAATAGTTCTAGTTTTTTAGTTTTTAAAAACTAAAAGACAAGAATAGCTGAAAGTAGTTTTGGTTTTCAGTTTTCTATTTTTGTTTTGAAAACTCAAAATACAATCAGAATATGTTTTTTTTATTAATGAAGTTCTAATAAATACGGATAAGTTTTTCAATTTTTACATCTTCAAAACAATTTTCAAATAAAACTTGCCAAACAAGTTTTTTTTTTCTTCTCGAAAACAATTTTTGAAAACTATTGTTGAAAACTCTTTTCAAAAACTAAAAAATAAAACTAAACCAATTAAACCCTTAGTTTTTAAAAACTAAAAAATAGGAACAACTGAATGTAGTTTTTCTTTTCAATTTTTTATTTTTGTTTTGAAAACTCAAAATACAATCATAATATGTTGTTTTTTTATTTTTCATTAATGAAATTTAGTTAAATATAAACAAGTTTTTTCCATTTTTATATCTTTAAAATAGTTTTCAAATAATACTTAACAAACAAGTTTTTTTTTTCTTCCAGAAAACAGTTTTTAAAAATTATTCTTAAAAGCTTTTTTCAAAAACTAAAAAACAAAATCAAACCCTAGATATCCTAGTTTGCCTCACAAGGAGAAAAGGGAAATTTGCACCACTGAGTTTTGCTGCTTTGTTTGTAGATTTTTTTTAAGATAAGAGAATACACATGGTTTATGGCATGTCTCTCATCTAACAAATTAATTATATCTAAAGTCATATTTAATCACAATGTTTTCGAATCACTAGTCATGACTCATATATAAAGATTTGAGAATGTCCAACAATTAGAAAGATAATATCACAATGTTTCTGAATCCATAATTATAAGTCATATAAACTTTGCAATAGGGAATGGAAATCATCTATTTGTATCTCGTTTTTTATCCCAACTAATTTATAAATGTCACATCATTTAATAATTTCTTTTATAATTTTTATATTTTATATAATTTATTAAATGTAATAACATTAATTAATTGATTAAAATAAAAAATAAAACACAAAATTGAGATAGAAGATTTTCAAATGTTACAGGCGAACGCAAGAAGACCTAGATAGATAATACCCCACAGTATTAATTCGTTCCAATTAATCATATGTATAACAATATATATAACCATTTTGATGTCCCAGGCGATAGAGTGGAGAAAGACATATGTATCAAATTTAGCTGGCGTGTTTGCAAGTTTAATTGCTTTAGTGATGTGGGTGACCAGTGCTCCTCGGTTCAGGCGTAAAATGTTTGAGGTTTTCTTCTACACTCACCATCTCTACACACTCTACATCTTATTTTATGCCATCCACGTCGGAGTTGCATACATGTGCATGATTGCTCCTGGGATTTTCCTCTTCCTCATTGATAGACACCTCAGATTCTTACAATCTCGCCAACATGCTCCGTTGCTATCAGCTCGCCTTTTACCCTGTGGTGCAGTTGAGCTCAACTTCTCCAAGAGTCCAAGTAAGGCACTATCCAAATGCTTTCCTCTCCTTTTCTGCTATTGCTTCCTTATTCTTATGTATTAGTTTTGTTATGACAAAGTGACCTAATTAAAAAAAATATGACTTGCATGTACCAACAGAATTATCATATACTATTGAGAAAAAAAAGTTAAGCAATTGGATGAATGTCTACTAGTAATTAGGGCTTAAAAATTTACAATGACTATATTAACAATTTAATTTCCATCATATAAAAGTTAACATAAGTAAACCCAATGACTAACTGTTGTATATTATACGACTTGTTTTTCTGTATTGTATGAGCAAAAGTTTTATTCATTACCTAAACCAAGTTTTGCTGACGAAATTATCATTTTTGGTCTAATTCCTTACTTCAGGTTTAAACTATAACCCCACGAGCATGATGTTTATAAATGTGCCCAAAATTTCCAAGCTGCAGTGGCACCCTTTTACCGTGATTTCTAGTTCTAATATGGAGACTGATATTTTAAGCGTTGCCATTAAAAGTGGGGGTAGTTGGTCAAATAAACTTTACCAGGAACTTTCTTCATCTGCTTTGGATCATCTCGATGTTTCTGTTGAAGGACCCTATGGACCAAATACTTCACAATTTTTAAGGTGTGGTGTTCACAACAAACATAAAAGGAAAAATTAAAATTCTTCACGTTGATAGCTTAAATGATTTGGATATCTAGATATATGGTCCTGCCTTTTGATGAAATAATTTTCAATTACTGTCATTGTGTTTCTTAACAGGTACGATCAGCTTGTATTGGTGAGCGGCGGAAGTGGCATCACTCCCTTCATATCCATAATCCGAGATATCATATTTCACAACCAACAACAAGAATCGCATGTTTCAAGAGTACTACTTGTTTGTACTTTCAAGAACTCTGCTGAACTAACCATGTTAGATCTTATGCTTCCTGTTTCTGCCTCTGCAACACAAATCTCAAACCTTTCAGTCCAAATCGAGGCTTATGTTACCAGAGAAAATGAAGAACCCCCGAGAGATTCTCAAGAAAAGATCCAAACCAAATGGTTTAAGCCTACCCTATCAGACACTCCCATCTCGGTAGTATTAGGCCCAAACAACTGGCTATGGCTTGGTGCTATAATCTCATCATCTTTTCTCATGTTCCTCCTCCTTTTGGGGATTATCACTCGTTACTATATCTATCCTATTGAAAAAAACTCAGATGAAGTTTATAATTGGACCTTTAAGGTTCTTTGGTTCTTGTTTATACTCTGTGCAGGCATATGCATATGTTCTAGTGCAGTTTTTATTTGGTGGAAGGGACAAAACAGCCTGGAATGTAAGCAAATCATGAATGTAGAAGTTCCAATACCAACAAGGTCACCAGGGTCATGGATTTATGGCTCAGAAAGAGAGCTCGAAAGTCTTCCCCATCAGTCTCTAGTGCAAGCAACCAATGTGCACTTTGGTGCAAGGCCTGATCTAAAGAGTAAGCTAGCAGGGTTCTGTACATAGATTAACATTGTTATAAGTGACTATTATTTTTTGGGTTTGCTGTATATCTCATGGGAAGATGATGAATACAATTTGTTAATTAATGTTGCAGAAATTCTGTTTGAGTGCAAAGACAAAGATGTTGGAGTCTTGGTTTGTGGGCCAAGGGGCATGAGACATGAAGTTGCCAGAATCTGTGCTTCTGGTTTAGGTGATAATCTTCACTTTGAAGCCATCAGCTTTACATGGTGATGTGTATATTATGGCGTCAATATGGCTGTGTAATATATTGAGTGGTTTAAATAGTATAGTCAGTACCGCCAATTAGTGTAATATTTTTTCATAACTATCGTGTGCATGTTACTTAAACTCTTATATATTTATATGAATTTTTTTAAAGAAATAAATATATGAGTTTAAAGAGTTTTACTTTTTCTTTCATACACAATTAATTATTTATATAATATTTAAAATATTAATTAATAAAATTAATAAATTTACTATAAATAAAGTATTGTGATTAAATTTTAGTATAAATTTTTTTATATTGAAGGTTCTTAAAATTTTTTTCTCACGTTTTAAGCTTATAAATAACTCATTTGGATTATCTTATATTATAGTGTTTTCTGAGTTTTGGAAGATCTTATAGATACCTTTACTTATTTTATATATAAGATTTTCAATATAATTTATAGGAGTAGTCTATATGAAACTTACAAAAAGACTCAGTTTCACATCCGACAAAGGTAAAAGAAAATATAAAACGCATATTTTTTTCATTTATTTTCTCAAATTAAATATTTTAATCCCTTAATTTACATTTTAATTATATTTTAAAATATTAATTCATAATTGTATGATGAATTTTCGTCACATTTTTTTAAAATTAATGAGACTTAAAGTTTTGTTTTTAAAAACTAAAAATAGATAAATTGTTGTTAGTGATTTTATTCTTAGTATATTTGTAATATATGTGTGTATTTTTATTTTTTATTTTATAGAGTATGTTTGATTTGTTATTTCATTTAATTGACTCGAAACCAGGAAATTTAGCTAAAATTTTTCAGATTCATTTGGATAACAGGAAATTTTTTAGGAGCTACTAAATTTTTAAAAACTACTTGTATTTTTTTCAAAAGATCTATTATTATCAACTACTAGTTGATTTTCTTTTAAACCTTTGCCCTTCATTAATTAATGTATTTTCTCTCATTAATTCTGTCTTCTCCCATGATAGAACCTCTTTCTTTCATTAATGTAATTATAGTAATTTATAATTTAAATATATAATTATAGAAAATTATAATTTAAATATATAATTATATAAATTTGTAATTTAAATATGTAATTATAGAAAATTTATAATTTAAATACATCATCATAATAATTTATAATTTAAATATGTAATTAATTTATATTATTAAAATATGTTATAATTATTTTAACTACTTCATTGTAAATTGATTTAATGATTAATGATGTCTTTATCTGTCATTTTAGAACTTTCAGTTAATTGATCAGCTAGTTTTATCAAACACTTAAATTATGTTTGGTTTGTCATTCAGCTAGTTGAAAGCTAAAAAACTAGTTAAAATGGTAACTGAAATAAATTCAACTTTGTTGGGATAGCAAAATGATAGGAGATTTTTAAGGAGTTACTAGTGTTTTAAAAAATGATACTTCAATTAGTTCTTTCAAAATATCTTATTTTCAGCTACTAGTTTATTTTTTTTTTTACAACTTTATACTTAACTAATTAATGTAGTGTTCCTTGTTAATTCTCTCATTAATTTCTCTCTCCATGATTAATGTAATTATAATAATTTATAATTTAATTATATAATTATAGAAAATTATAATTTAAATATGTAATTTAAAATTTATATATTTAATTATAGAAAAATTATAATTTAGATATATAATTATAGTAATTTATAATTAAATATATATGTAATTAAATAAAGTTATAATTTAAATATGTAATTATAATTTACATATTTAATTATAGAAATTTATGATCTAAATATATAATTATAATAATTTATAATTTAAATATGTATTAATTTATATTATTAAAATATGCTATAATTATTTTAAAATACATAATTGTTAATATAATGGTTAATGATACCCTTATTTGTAATTTTACAACTTTCAACTAGTTGATAAGCTAGTTTTACCAAACACTTACAACTAGTTTTTCAGCTTTTAATTAATTTTTCAGCTTTTGGCTAGTTTTTAGTTTTCAACTAACTTTTTAGCTTTCAACTAATTTTTCATTTTTTTGCTACTTTTCCAAGTTAGTTTTTCCAAATACACTCATAGTCGCATGTGCATTAATTCAATATTTTCATTCATTTCTAAATATATGTTAAAAAATTCGTCAATCAAATCATCATGGTATAGATAATAAAAAATGAAAGTGATCAAAGCAATGTAAAGAGAGACTCCAAGACAGGTACACAGGACTTCTCGTGGTAAGGTTATTTCAATAATCTAAACATAACGTATAAATAATTATATATGTAAGTAATTATAAAAACCATAATTATAATCATTCTCTCACAATTAGTTATCATTTATTATTATAAATAATCGGTTATATAACTTGTTATTATTTATAAATAGTTATATAATCAAATATATAGATAACTGATTATTTACTAGTTATTTGTTCATAACTAATTAAATAATTAATTTTGAAAAACAAAATCATTTTCAAAATTAATTTTTCTACTTAGTATGTTTCCTACATGGATATGGTCAGTAACACAAATGTGTGAGATATATTAAGAAAAATTTTTTCTACTCTACAAATTATCCACAACATTGTGATCTTTGTCACAAAGATGTTAGAGGTTCATAGGTAGTTTTTTCTGCTTAGTACATTATTTGCATGATTATGAACACCTCCATAAAGGTGTGGGAGATGTAACCAATTTTTTTTTACTTCTTAATGTTTTTTCCACATAGATGTGACTATTGTCACAAAAGTGTGGACAGTATCAAAGAAGATTTTTTTACTCAATACATTATCCTCAAGATGTGACCTAAGTCACTCATGTATAAGTATTGTTTTTTCTTATTAATGCATCTTTCCACAGGTTGTGATTACTCTCACATAGACATGGACAATGTCAATAAAGTTTTTTCTTTTCAATACATTTTTCAACAGAGATATGATAATTGAAACAAAAGTGTGTATCGTGTCATAACAAGAAATAAATGGTTATGAAACCAAATTTAATTAACATTTTTTATTGAAAACAAAAACTAAAACTAAAAATAATCGGTTATAAAATTAAGTTTAACCATAATCATTTATTTAGTAAAGTTAAGTTAATTGCATTAACCATATCCATAAAACAGGTTATAATTTTATAATCATATTATAATAATTAACTATTATATACCTAGTTATCACTGGTTATTTTTTTGGAAACTGAATTTTTTAAGCAGAACTACAGGTGCGTAAATTGAAACCAGACCGAATACATTCCGACTTGGCATGTTCCATGACCAAATTATTTTGGATCAGGTCACTGTACGAATAATGCTGGTAATATAATGTTCTAGTTCAAATTAGCGTGATTAAAACTATTACACTTATGAACTCCACTGAGACATTGATAAATTCTTACTCATGTATATCAAAAAATTATAAAAAATAATATTATTAATATAATCTGACGTATTCCTATTTTAAGGGTAGTTTGGTAGATCAGATAAGAAATGAGAGAGGTAATTTTTTTTTACTATCTTTTATCAAGTATTTATTGGACCAATATGATAGGATAATTGTTCCTATAAACTTATACTTCTATCTAGAGTAATTTTTATCCTCAAGAGGAGGACACTAGGTTAGAAATGAAATGATAGGATTATTTTTTACTTTCTCATTTGTCTTCTCATATTCTTTCTCAAGCTCGACTCTCCTTGCATTGAAACTTTTATTCTCACAGTCACACCTCTCAATGTGAGTCCCTTCCCTCCCTCCCTCACTCCCTCCCTCTCTTTCTCTTTCCCTTCCTTCTTTCTCTCTCGTCGCTAATTCTTTCTTTCTTTGGCCATTTTTCTTTCTCATGTTTTTCTTTCTCCATCGATGCACCGTCGAGGTATTCAAACACATCAGTCACACTCTGTCACTCAAGTGCCTCCACCTGGATGTTCGTCCCTTTTTGGGGCTCATCGAGGTCAAACCACAGTGTGAAGGGTTCAATGGTAGCAGTTTAAGGTTTAGGATTTTAAGAGAAGGTGGTGGAGATTTTAAGAGAACGTCATGAGGATTGGGTAGGGAGTAAGGAGTACAACAAAGAAAAGGCTTGTTTGACGTTGAAAGGAGGGTAGTGGAAGTGGAGACAGGTCTTAGGGTAGTTGTTGTTGTCATCTTCTTGGATTCCAGCAAAAGGTATTCAAATAAATATAGACCCTAATTCTATAGAACTTGCTAACAATTTTATTTTTTGTAAAATAAAGTTGAATATTTTTTAATAAAAAATAAATTTTTATTTATGTGCACTTATTGAAAAGTCAAAAAAATAAATTCAATTAAATTTACTATAAAAATATATTTAAATCTATACTATTAATAAAGGGAATACCCCCTTTTGATGTCTACTTTTCAATATATCTATTCTACCCTTACACCTATTTTAAAATTAAAAAAATAAACTAATTTGTCATAAAAGGCACTTGAACCCATAACCTCTTATTTCCCAAATGTATACTTTACCACTAGACCAACCTTATAACTTTAAACAAAAAATTACTTTAAAATATTGATATCCAACATATATAATTGTCCAATTATATCTATAATGTATAATATATGATATTATATACTATATCTATACTTCTATACTATTAATAAAGGGAATATCCCATTTTGATGCCCACTTTTCAAAATACCTATTCTACCCTTACACCTATTTTAAAATTAAAAAAAAATAAACTAATTTATCATACGAGGGACTTGAACCCATAACCTCTTATTTTTCAAACATATATTTTACTACTAAACCAACCTTATAACTTTAAGCAAAATGTTACTTTAAAATATTGATATCCAACATATATAATTGTCCAATTATATCTATAATGTATAATATATGATATTATATTACATATTATATCTATACTTCTATATCTATACTATTAATAAAGGCAATACCCCCTTTTGATGTCCACTTTTCAAAATACCTATCATTAACTTTTCCCTATTAATATATGCTTACATTTCATGATAAATATTTTTAATAAATGTGCAAATACACATGTGCGACAATATTTTGAGTTCTATTCCTTCCAACTCTCCTCTTTCCAATTTTTCATATTCATTGCACATTTGACATATCTATTAATGATATGACATATTTTTATCATGTTATCATAAACAAAAAATATAAAATTAACAAAATATATTTCAAAATATGTCACATAACAATTTGTATTTCAAAATATAAAATTTTACAAAAGATATTAAAATAGAAATGCGAATACACAGGCGTGACAACACCTGTGTTTTTGCTAGTTTATAATAAGGGCAATTTCTCATTTTAATATTCTTTATATCATAGCTATCATAATTTGTCCATCTCAAACGTAGGATATGATAAAATAATCATATATGTTTTCTTATCCTGATGTGCATCAAATATAGCATAGTATAAGAGTTTATTATCCTATATGTGTCTATTCAACTCTTTTATCATATCATATCTTGCACACCAAACGAGTCCTAAGTTCAAGTTTAACACATAATTTCTTTAAATTTAATTGTATAAATTAATATGAAAGTATTATAAAAAATTAATAATTTAACTTATAAATTTTAATACAAGTTTAATTAGTATGCACTATTAGTGTAACAAGTTTTACAATGACATTCAATCACAACTCTTTACTTATGGTAAGATTGACTTTACCAATTAATACTTTAAAAGTCATATAAATGAATAGTTATGATTGAACGTTTGTGTAAAAATTTTTTATACTGTTGATATATACTAATTAAACTCTTTTAATAATTAGACATGAAAGGGTTATAAAGTTATTATGATAAAATTTATGTATAGGAAGAAGAGGAAGTGAAAAGTCATGAGTTCGAATTTCTTCACTAACAAAACTAACTCATTAACCACTAATATTTACTTATAAAAAAAATTAGACATGAAAAGTTATATAAAATATTATTTGAATACTAGAATTTTCTATTTTTACCTATAAAATACTAATTAATTATTATGATTAAGTAGTAAGTTAATCTATGAAATATTTTTGAAGTTTATTATTTAATTTTTAGGTGTGTCATTTTATTTATTTTTATTAAAAATTCATTTTAAGAAAAATAAAACCAAATCGACATAGTTCAACTAGATTGAGTTGTTGGCTAAACATGGTTTGACCAATAATTTAACCTTATCAACCAATCAGGATCAAATCAGGTTGATATTGCATAATCAGTCCAAAATGTGACTCAAACCGGTTGATTTACCAGTTCTTGATCTAATTGGTCAAAACAAACTCATTAGTTTGCTGTATAACAAGAATTATTTATTAATTATCTTGAATTTTCAGCATTTTTAAATTTTATTCACATATTTCATTGTTTGTTTTCTTTTTTTGTTAGTTTACATTCGAACCACTAAAATAATTATGATATAAATAATTAAAATATATACATTTTGTTTTCTACATTCAACTTGAAGTATAAGTAGAAGAAAATTATGTCCCATAATTTTAAAAGGAGTTTAATTTTTATACACCAAAAGTATAGAAGAATTTTACGGTAGCGTTAAATCACATTTCTTTATTTATATAATTTTTAAAGTATTAATTAATAAAGTTAATAAATTTATAATAACTGAAGAATTATGATTAAATAAAACTATTTTTATAGTAACAGTTATTTTCTCTTTAAAAAATTTGTAAATTTTCTGCAAGCATTAACTTAAAAATGTTGAATGTTAAACAATAATCATTGACTTTCTCGTCAACTTAATTGGGTGACGTGAAATCTATTTCCGGAATGATTAGTTAATTAATTAATTAAAATAAATAATAAAAAATAAAAATCTATAACAAAATAGATCGGATCTAATGAATTGGGTTATAACCTAATGGATTGAATGAAATTGGACTAAAAAATTAGGTCATATAAAATCAAATCAACATGAATCGGGCTAATGTGACAAATTAACCTAAATATTTCATCATGCAACAATAATGAGTATCATATATTAATTAGCATGTTTTTACACGATAATAATTTCTATCAGTTCAATCGAACTAAAACTAAAATAAATTTTAAAAGGAAATAGAGAAAACAAATCCCTTATTAAGATACTGAGAAATACATATTTGCCACTCATAATTGTGCTTAGTAGAATATAATTATTTCTATATAATTTTTTATTATTTTTAATTAATTATGCCTATATATAGTATCTTGACATATGAGAATTTCAAACATATTTAAATAAAAGTTTATAAATTTAAATGGGTTAAACTTAATTTTGAAAATTGAATTTTTAAAAGTCATCAAAGTTTGCTTTCTATAAACTCAATTTTTCAGAAAAAATAAATTCATTACAAAAGTGAAAGTATTTAATATAATATGTCACCAATGAGTTTTTTACGGATAGACATGGATCACATAAACAAAAAGTAGTTAATTTTGGATCTCTTTTTGACATAATTTTTTTTTAAAGGCAAAATTTTATTAGCAACAAGAGGACCTACTTATGTCACAAAGTATGACAGGAGGATCAAAAGCAATACAGAATCAGTACAGGTCCAAACAGATGGTCTAGTCTGTCATAGAAATTCACCCATAGAGAAAACCAAATGAACAACTACAAATAGTTGAAAAATTTACAAGTTTTAATCAACCCCCATTCAAATTAGACACCTCAGATAAGGGAACAGTTAAGCAACACTCTTTGAAATTCGATCAGTACATAGTACTGGTTAAGTTGACCATTCAAAGAAAGACATTGAAGGAGCTTTACAGAACCCTCTGATCCACACCCATGGCCTTTGTAAATATGGTTGTCATACTTCTTCTACATTGAAAGACACTCTCTTAACACTACAATATTCCTAGCAAGTCAGACTTCCCATAGAATTGCTAACCAAATTACACTAAGAATTCCTTTGGTGAATTTCCCATTTGAATGGGATACACCCAAATGTTGCCAGAAGCTAGATTTACACTCAGAAGGCAAAACAAACAAGTGTCCTAACCATTTGTAACAGCTCATTCATAGTTGATAACTAAAAGGACAAGTAAATAATAAGTGACTTACTGATCCAGGATGCATGGAGCAAACAGGACAAGGTACTCCAGAAGAAGGAATAAAATTTCTCTTGGCCAGTTCAACCATAAAAGGTATTCTATTGTGGACTACCTTCCAAGAGAATGTATCACCTTAGATGGAGCCCTTGATCTCCATAACCTCGTGAAGAATGAAGAAATACTCCCTTGGGAAACTCCAAAAGTTGAGTGATATCCTTCCTTGACTGAGTACTGAAAAAAGTAGTCAACCCCTCATCCCCACCTTCAACCATCATTCACCCCATGTCTTACCTAACCCTTTCTAGAACCTTCTTCAGCTCTCTCACCCAATCCTCCTCCCAACTGAATAATGCCTTTCTCCAGGTAAACCTACATTCCCAACAATGATCCCTTCAACCACCAACCTTAGAGATGCTAGTCACTCTTTGTGTAGAGAGTTGGAAAAGTCTGGGGAATAAAAATTTGAGCTCTCCCAACACCTTCCAGTCCCTTTTCCAAAACCTAAACAATGACCTATCCTTCACCTAGGGCTTTACATTCCCCAAAAACCACTTCCTCTCCCCCTTCTCTAACGTAACCTTCAAAAGATCATTCCATCAGTAGACCCCCTATTCCTCTACCTAACTACCAATTCCAAAAGAAGGAAGAAAATTTCTCTTGGCTAGTTCAACCAAAGAAGGTATTCTATTGTAGACTACCTTCCAAGAGAATGTTACCACCTTAGACAAATCCCTTAATCTCCATAACCTTGTGAAGAATGAAGAAACACTCCTTTGGGAAACTCCAAAAGCTGAGTTATATCTTTTCTTACTAAGAAGAGTAGTCAGCCCCCCCTTCCCACCCCCAACCATCCTTCACCCCACGCCTTACCTAACCCTTTCCAGAACCTTCTCTAGCTCCCTCACTCAATCCTCCTCCCAACTTAATAATGCCCTTCTCTAGGTAAACCTCAATTCCCATCAATGATTCCTCCAACCCCCAACCTTAGAAATGCTAGTCACTCTTTGTGTGGAGAGTTGCAAAAGTCTGGGGAATAAAGATTTAAGCCCTCCCAACACCCTCTAGTCCCTTTTCCAAAACCTGAACAATGACCTATCCCCCACCGCTTTACCTTCCCCAAAAAATCACTTCCTCTCCCCCTCCCCCTCATCCAACGTAACCTTCAAAAGATCATTCCACCACTGGGATCCCCCATTCCTCTGCCTAACTACCAATTCCCTCCTAATGTCTACACCATATTTAGCTTCCGAAACCTTGATCCACAAGGAGGAACCCCCCTATAGAATCCTCCAATGCCATTTCCCAAGAAGCGATTTATTGAATGTCACCACATCTTGCATTCCTAGCCCTCCCTAACTTTTATCTTTGCATACTTCCTCCCATTTGATCCAAGCTATTTTGAAGCATTCTTCTGAACCTTCCCACAGAAATTGTCTTTGAATAAACTGAATAGACCGAGTCACTTTCTTCTTAATCCTAAAAAGAGACAAAAAATAAAGTGAAATGGAAGAAGGAATGGATTTTAGCAAACGAATCTGCCCCTCAAAGACAATTTTTTTTTCTTTTCCACAATGTTAGTTTACCTCTCATCTTATCTATAACTGGTTTCCAAGCATGCTCACATCTCATATTGACCCTCACAAGAACCCCCAAATAGGAAAATGGCATCTACAATACCCTGCAATTCAAGATTTGCGCAAAAGACAACAACTCTGACATCTTCACTCCAATCCCCCGCTAAACTATTTTTTTGTTAATCTTTAGCCCTGATGCTAATTCATAGCACATGAGAACAATCTTCAGGATATAAACATTTTTGAAAGTTAATCTTTAGCCCTGATGCTAATTCATATAAACATTTTGAAGTTCTGGAGATACCATAAGAATACCATCATCCACATATTGCTGGACCACCACCTCAAGATCCATATCAACCACCTTTATACCCGATAGAAGATTTATAGATATTTCCTGTTTAATCAAACCTCCAAGACCTTCTGCCATAATTAGAAATAAGAAGGGAGCCATTAGGTCCCCTTGTCGTAGCCTTTAATGTATACAAAACTCTTGAGTGGCATTACCATTTATTAATATTGACAATGATGACGATTGATGGCACCTATAAATCCATTCAATCCATTTCTCTCCGAACCTAAACCGCTTTAGCATGTAGAACAAGAAAGGTTAGGTGACTGCATCATACGCCTTTTCAAAGTCCACTTTAAAGACCAATAAAGGCTTTTTATGCTGTTTTGCCTCATGAATCACTTCATTGATAATAACAAAAATATCCAATAATTGCCTACCTTTTATAAATGTAGTTTGTGTTTCCTCAATGATACTAAGCATCACCTGTTGAAGCATAAAGGATAACTAGCACCTTAGCAATGATTTTGTAAATTCCCCTATTAGAGAGATCAGTCTGCAGTCCTCAAGAATGCCTGGACATTCTTTCTTAGGAATTAATAAATAAAGGAAGCATTGACCCCCCTTGGGGAGTCTCCCATTATGATGGAAGTCTGACAAGACCTTAATTATATCCTCCTTTATACCTGCTAGAAGTGTTTAACAAACTTTATATTATAACCATTTAACACAGGAGCCTTTGAACTTTCACACTCCCAAATAGCAGTTTTGATCTCTTCCTCTGAGAATTCCTTTTCTAGATCCTTACTTTACCCGCTGAGAGACAATTAAATTCCACTTGCCTAATCTTACACCAACATCCACTTGAGACTGGAATCTCTCTTGAAAGAACTTTTTAACTTCCTGTTTAACCTACAGTAGATCATCAATCCAATTCCCATTAACCAGCAAGCAAATAATCCATTGGTTTTCCTCCTCCAATTGATTGAGACATGAAAGAAATGAGTATTTGCATCTCCTTGTCGAAGCCACTTAACCTTTTCTCTTTATGCCAACAATGTTTCCTGGAATAAGCTCCATTTTTTCAGTTCTCCAATTGTCTCCACTCTCAATCCTTTAGGGTTTAGGGTAATGTTTCTTGGAATAAACTTTTGTTATCAAATGTAGCAATTTTCTTCTTCAACTAATAGATAGACTCCTCCACCTTTCCAATATTTCTTTTACTCCATCCCTTAATTTCACCTTTCAGGTTTTTAACTTCTCTTTTAACACAAATGCCTCCTAACCTTGCACATCAAGATTATTGTACTTCTGTTTAATGAAGTTATCAAATCCAGCATAATCCAACTAGTCATTGATAAATTTAAAGGATTTAGTCCCCTATTAAAATAAAATTATTTGAGTACTATTCTTTTTTATAGGCAAACATTTGTGGATAGTGTAATAGTTTGTTAATGGAGTGATTTGAATCCATAATTTCTTTTTCTTCGTCGCCTTGCACATGAACTTTAATACAGACGCATCTTGACATGATTGTAGGTTGGATGCATCTGATAAATGAAACACGCATTTAAAAGTGTTTTCAAAAAGTAAACCAAATATACACGACTTTATCCCCCACATGGGTTCTCCTTTCATGTAGGGACAAGTAAGCTTCTACGGTAACAAACGTGTGGCTTTGAATATGTGACAATTGATCAACGAATGGTTGGTAAAGAATATGACAATTGACAATTGGACTCTAAAGAACACTATGTCCAGTACAAAAATGTGTCTCGCCAATTTTTCCTTCCTAAATAGGACTCAAATTCAGTCTGAAAAATCTATTTCCTCATGTGTGGACGTGATGAAGCAACAACTTTGCACTATTTTACGAGAGAGCCACTTAAATATATAATTCACATGTGACCAATCGGAATCGATTATTTAATAATTATTTCATCCTATAAGGTATACATGCATGTGCATTGAATAAGTAAAGTTTTTAACTGAAGGAATTCATCTAAACCGCCAGACAGAGAGATAGGAAGTGAAGATGATGGGTTCAGAGATGAGTAGAAGTGCGGTGAAGTATTTGCAAATGGGGATACGGTGGTTCTCAGTGTTGATATTTGTTGGGTATGTAATGATATGGATTATAATGCCCACCAATATCTTTTTTCCGCATTGGTATCCAGACATTAAAGCAAAGGTAGATTCAATATACTTCGGGAAACAAGGTAATTAAGTTAAGCATGACTTTCTAGTTTCTAGTTACTTTACTCTCTGTTCTACACTCATTATTCTCTTATTAGTTTTTGCTTCCGACAGTATCCTCTAAGCTAGCATTAGCAATACTATTTAAGACACCTTCCAGTACTAAGGATATGTTTGGATACCAATTAAAGTTAAATTTGATTTTTCATTGCGAGAAAGTAATAGTAACAAGGTTGTTTGTTTTGGTTTGAAAATTTATTAGAATTTGGTTCAACTCCAATCCAACGTAAACTGAGGCTAAAAATACATGTGAAACATGTTCAATGAAAAAATCTCACTGTTCAATGTAAAAACACTGAAACAACTCTAATGTTGATTTTCTGTTGCCTTAATTCTAAGGCCTGCACAAACACAGTTTAAATGTCATCATTTGCTCGTAGGCATTCAAATTTTGATTTATCACATGAAAATTAGTCATCTATTTTAGACTCAGCTTGTTCTCTTATATGACACCTAAGAGCATCTTTCTCGTAGCAATATAATTTCTACGTAAATCTCTCATGAGAACTTTTATAACATGGAAAGAGATAAAAAGGAGAAGAAAATACTGAAAAATGATCCTTAGGAAAATCATGGTGCGTGAATAATATTCTACTTGTATATTGTTTCCTTAAGAATAATCTTACTTTTTTATCCTCACGTACTCCTTATAACTTTTTGACATATTTAAAGTTCTATAACCGTCCATATCCTTATACCTTTATTTTTATCTATTTTGTATGATGAAACTAAATTATGAATTTATTTGCATGATGTCTTCTTGCACAGGAACAACTATACTCATTTACACATTTCCAGTTTTATTGATAGCCACTTTGGCCAGTCTATACCTTCATTTGAAGCAAACTGGTTCCAATGATGATAATCATAATACTGAAAGGTGGTATTTAATACCTTGTTTTATCATGGGTTTCTTTTTCTTTTTCAATTCTCACTAATATTCATAATGTCTGACCAACCATAAGTATGTTAATTTCTTATCTTAGCAAGGTGAGATTCTTAAGATTGACATCATGGAAAAGACCGTTGCTTGTAAATGGTCCCCTTGGGATACTCACAATGACCGAACTCTCTTTTCTTGTAATGGTTATAGTATTATTGATTTGGTCCATGTGCTTCTATTTACATGGCTTGTTTGCAAGCGCGGCACAAAATGCAGCTAAAGAGGGAGAGCAAGTGTAAGAAAATAACTAATCACTCTTATAACTTCACACGAAATTTCAAATTTTAAATCATGAAATATTAATGCATTTCGAGTAAAAGAATGGTTCTTGTTGCATAGGTGGGAAGTCAAACTGGAATATTTAGCATTCGCCTTAGGCGTTGTTGGGTATCTTTGCTTAGCTTTGTTGTTCTTTCCTGTAACAAGAGGGTCTTCAATATTGCGATTCATTGGCTTAACTTCAGAGGGAAGCATCAAGTATCATATCTGGTTAGGACACATTGCAATGTTCCTCTTCACCACCCATGGTCTAGGTTATATTATGTTTTGGGCCAAGACACATCAAATCTTAGAAGTAATACTAAAACCCTTGTGTACAAAGTCAATGTTTTTTTTATTATTTTCCAATAAAAAATTATTAAGCTATGTAAATGGACAAACTTTGATGCAGATATTCAAATGGAAAACAATTGGAGTCTCAAATGTGGCTGGAGCTGTTTCTCTACTAGCTGGATTAATCTTGTGGGCAACTACCTTACCTTCCATAAGGCGAAAAGCTTTTGAGCTTTTTTTCTATACTCATTACCTTTATATTGTCTTTATAGTCTTCTTTGTGCTACATGTTGGATTTTCCTCCTTTTGCATAGTGCTTCCAGGATTTTACCTATTCATGATCGACCGGTACATGAGATTCCTCCAGTCTCAGCAGCAGAAAATTCGGTTGGTTTCTGCCCGTGTTTTGCCTTGTGAAGCTGTTGAACTGAATTTCTCCAAGAACTTAGGTGAATAAAAGATTAGTTCTTCTTTATGAACTCATAATCTAGCTTCATGTTAAGTTAACTTTTTTCTCTCTCATTTTTTTATAACAGGACTGTGCTATACTCCTACAAGTATCATTCACATAAATGTTCCTAGTATTTCCAAGTTGCAGTGGCACCCTTATACAATCACCTCCTGCAGTGATACTGATCTTGATACCTTAAGCATTGTCATCAAAAGTTCAGGAACCTGGTCCAATACTTTGTACCAGAAGCTATCATCTTCACCGCCAATCTCCCACCTTGATATCTCCATTGAAGGTCCCTATGGACCCGCTTCCACCTTTTACTCAAGGTACTGGAGACTTATTAGAGGAATCTTTCCTGTTTGTTTTAATGAATTGCATTCTTTGAAGCTCAAAGTATTGAATATAAGGGTTTGTTTGGATAAGATCCTTTAAAAATACTTTTATAAAAAAAAAAAAAAAAAAGTTACAAGCTATTTTAGTTGTTTCAAATATGTAATATTTTTTTAAGTTAATTTTAATTAATAAATAAAATTATTGCACATAGTTTTTTTAAAAAATGTAAAACTCTTAAAAAAAGTAGTTTGTAAAAAGTTTCATATAATTTAAAAAACTTATAAAAAAATTATTTTTTTTTCTTTAAAAGTGTTTCTACGATAAAATTAAAATTATCCAAACAGACCATAAATAAATTTTTTCATGCTAGATTAAATTTCATAAGGCAAGACTTGATAGGCATTATGCAGGCATGAATTGCTGGTGCTGGTGAGTGGAGGAAGTGGCATTGCTCCTTTCATTTCCATAATCCGTTCACTCATCTTTAAAGCTAACACTGGAGGGGGCAAAACTCCTAGAGTTCTTCTTGTATGTGCCTTCAAGAAGTCCATTGATCTCTCCTTGATAGACCTCATCCTCCCAGTTTCAGCCACCAGCACCACCTTTGATACCTCGCGCTTGCAGCTTCAGATTGAGGCCTATGTAACTAGTGAAAAACAGCCAGACATGAATGACGAAAGGCTTACTCAAACATTATGGTTCAAGTCAAATGCATTAGAAGAACCAGTTACTGCAGTCTTAGGACAAAACAGTTGGCTCTATCTTAGCGTTATCATCTCAGCCTCCTTTATGTTATTCCTTCTACTAATTGCCATCCTAACTAGATATTACATATATCCAATTGACCATAACACGGATCTGATATACCCTTATGTCTCAAGGTCCAGTCTAAGCATGTTATTCATATGCGTATCAATAGCCGTTGTAGCAACGTCTGCTTTCCTGTGGAACAAGAAACAGAACAAGGATTTGGAGCAGATCAAAACCTTTTATACATCAAATTCATCAACTTCTCCTCGGTCACAATACTACAATGCTGACAAAGAATTAGAGAGTCTTCCCCCCCAATCCCTTCGCCAAACAGCTAAAATACATTATGGAGAAAGACCTGATATAAAAAGTAAGATTGTATGATTATTTTTTCCCTTTTTTTTAAAATTAGTTAGTCACATTTCTTTCCTTCCTTGCAGTGCCATTTTCAGAAGTTTGGTTAAATTTATTCATACTGAATATTTCTCTGCCAAATGACAATTTAGTGATATATCAAGTAATATTTATTGAAAAACGTTATTCAAATTATGAGACTGTTATTTTCCAGCTCAAGTTTCTAGCTATATTTTAATGTTAAAAACATAAGGCTTTGGATGTTCAAGACCTTAAACAGGAATATTTTCATTCTCTGCCAGAAATACTGTCGGGCTATAACATATCAAGCATCGGAGTTCTTGTTAGTGGCCCAAGAAATATGAGACACGAAGTAGCATCAATTTGCAGTTCTAGTAGTTCTACAGATAACCTACATTTTGAGTCCATTAGCTTCAGCTGGTAACTATATGTACTACTTTTAGTTTCACACAATCTAGTAATACAGAGTTACAGAAGTCAAGTCACTATTGTGTTTGTACATGTAATGTAAAATTGATCACCTAATGTTTATTAGGTGAGAAATTGTAGCTTGATGGCCTAGATGAAATCCATGATATCATTCTCATTTTCATAAAAAAGATGAGAAAACCGGTAAATTTCTAATGGTGGGCCTAATAATCAAATTTAAATATCCTGTCAAATTATATTAAAATTATATTGTTTTACATTTTTTCTGAAGAATTATTACTTTCCTCTTAAAAAAAGATGCATTTACATTATTCTAAATTAAATTGAAGGCATTTGGTTCGATTCTATGTATGTACACTTTCGTAAGAGAAACAATAATTAAACTGAATTGTAGAGGCGCCAAGCCTAAGCAGTAGTGCAACACATAGGCAACGCTTGAGATCCCAGTAGCAAGCTACTGCTTTTAATCTCCCTTTCAAAATATTAATTTAATATCATATGGACCAATGGCACACGTATCAGATATTAAACTGATAAGAACAAATACTACACTTGATGTTTGCCAAAAGGTCGAGAAAGGTATGAGCATAAACAGGTAAAAAATGTTAATAAATAGATGAAAGAGAATAATACTTTAAACTTCATATTGTGATTAAACATACGTAAAACTCTTTCATCAATTATTTTTTATAATTTTATTTTAATAAATGAAGCTTAATATACTGTACGTTTTGTTCTCATAAATCGAGAATTTTGTCCTTAACTTATTTTGAAAAAAAACATTTATACATTATTATTGTAAAATATTTTACATTTGTAATTAATCATAATCTTTATATATATTAAGTTTTTTTTATTTTTACCGACTAATAATTTAAAAGTTATGTAAATAAAGAATTATAAATACAATAATAATGCAATGTTAAACTCATTTATCTTTACACCCTCATTTACAAAACATTGTGAACTTTTACCCCACACGTACAGAACCATCATACAAAATTGACTTATTCACAGTGTTCAAAGAGAAATTTGTAATATTGTGAAATTATGAGGTAAAAAATGCAATTAAATAAGTAAATAACAAAAAGTACACCATTATGTTAACTTTAACATGTTTTATTGCGGTCAATCAGTTACTTAAATTAATCAAATTAATTGGTTATTTTATTTTTGTCATCAATTATTACATAAATTATTAATTGATTAATTCTTTTGGCGTCTTTTATTTTTTATGATAGCAAAATAAAATTAATAATTATACGTTGTTAATGTAAAATAATTTTACAATATTAAGTAATAAAATATCACAAATGATATAATTTTTAAGTTTTAAGATAATAGAAAGACTTCGTTTAGAAAAGATAATAAGAAGTCATAATTTAAATGGCATGACTTTTAAGATAAAAAATAAAAATTATTGGTAACTAATCTATATTAAAATGTATTAAAATAAATCTTCATTAAAAAACTTATTGATCTTCTATGGTGAAAATTTTCTTTTCAATCACATTTTTATTTAAGAAAATCAAATCTAATTGCAGTTACAAAATAAAAAGAATTTTGTTAGGGTCAAAAGTTCACACTATCAATACAAACATTTTTTTGGTAAAATAAAAAATCATTATTTTAAATATTTCTGATTCACTTTGAGTTATCTGTGACGTATTAACTGTACAGTAATTTTTTAAAAAAATCATTAAATAATAAAAGAGCACAATGTATTTTTAAAATTTTGAAAAAATTATTTCTTAAGGAAAAGATTATTTTTATTAGATACCATAAATAAAATATGGAATAATTTAAATAAAATATGGAATAATTTAAATAAAATATGGAATAATTTAAATAAAATTATTAATTGACTACAAAGTAAAAAGAATGATAAAGGAAATTATTAATTGACATAAAATAAAAAAGAATAAAAAATTTATTCCAAAAATAAATTCCATTTGGAACCGAACCGAAACCCTGAGTCGGGCAAAGACAACGGTAAGAAATTGGATGGGTATTAAAGCGTAATTAAGTTTGTTTAAAAGGATAATAATGTAAAAAAGACTTCTAGTGACCGTTGAAACCCGTTGTCTTCTAATAGAAGGTGCAGCTTGTGCCAAAACCTTATTTTCATTTCAAATTGATCAAAATATAAAGAAAGAAAAACAGCGAGAGAAGATTGCTAGAGAAACGCCAGTGTTCATCAAGAAATCGAAGGAAGCGTTGGTTGTGAGTTTTCGTTTTCTCTTCGTTGTGAGATTTTGATCGTTTTCTCGTGCATGTGTGACTTTAGGGTTTATCTGTTCCTCTTCCTCTGTAGTGTAAAGGAAGATGTCATTCATTTTTTCGCTTCATTCAGGTTAGGGTTTAAAAAATTGAGGGTTATACAGTTTTTGAAATCTAGGTTTTCTTTTTGGAATATTGAAATCTTGAATGGGGTTTTTCTATTTCTTGAAGTCGCGCTTTTCTGGCTTCATTCAACTGAGCATTTGTATCCAGGAATCACAGGAAGTATCTGCATTCGGTTTAAGGTCACTGATGTAGAATAGTAGGAATTTTATTTTTTAGGCTTGTTTAAATTACTTTGATGAGATGAAGGAACTCGTGGAAATTTGACATCTTGAATGGCTAATTTGGTTCCAAGAGATGATTTTGGGGTTTTTTTTATTTTTCTCCGAAAAATATAGAGACAGGACTAGATATTAAAGTTTTGGGAGATGATTTACCCCTTTTACAATATATATGCAGGACTTTGTTTGAAAATTGACAGCATTAACACAAATGGCAACAAGAACTGGTCGCTTGCTTCAAGACCAAAACCTCAATGTTCATGTTAATGGTATTGTTCTGGTTCCTTTGGTTTATACATTTTCCATTGATAAATTGCTTTTCTGGTTGTTTTTAATATGTCTAGAATATAATTAACGCTGGTGCAGGAGGGGGAACTGTTTCTGCTAAGACAGATTTAAAAGGACAGAGGAAAGCTAGGGCTGGGGCAAGGAAACCACTTGGAGATCTATCCAATGCAGGGAACCTCACCAACCAATTTGATGGAAAGAAAGCACTCGCTGGTTCATTACACACTGGCAAACCCTCTGTTGGTCAGGCACCAAAATTGCCAACGTCTAATAATCTTGAAAGTGACAAAAAAATTGCCAGCAAAGCTTCTGGAAAATCACTTACTGGTAGCAGGAAAGCACTTTCTGACATTTCAAACTCGGGGAAGCCACAGGTTCCTGGGATAAAAAATAAGAAGACCCTGAAACCAAGTTTGCTGGTGGAGGAATCTCTTTCTCCCAGTGCAATTGCTGAAGAACAAATGTTGCACAATCATAAAAAGTGTATCAAATCACAGTCTGAAACTATAGACATGCATCAATTTTTCAAGACTGTTGGACTTGATGATGGTAATTGCTCTTCGTTTCATTTTTTATTGTCCATTTGGCTGTTACTGGATTTACTTATTCGCTGATATATAATTTGATCTGATTCAGAAGATCACATGCTAATTGCCTCTGAACTGCCTGCAATAACTAAACTGAAGGTTAGTTTGTAATTCCTCATGTTTCTCTGTGTTTTTATATATCCTTCCGGCTATTGTTTTTCTAACTATTGGTCCATACCTTCAGTCCAGGAGTGCATACTTGGATTTGGAGTTAGTACCTGAGTGTTTCCCTGAAGTGCAGTCTCTATCTGCTCTGCTTGGATCCCCAGTACACAACAAGACTCCTGGCTTATCAAGTTACTGTACAATATGGGATGACTCTGCTATCAATTTCAAGTTGATAGAGACACCGAAATTGCCCAAGACTTGAGTGATTTTTCCTGCAACAATGTAAAGAACTTGATATATGGTAGTAGTCTAGATTTATATTGTGCCACAGATGTGTTGGCAGTGGTTGTGGTATATTTTGGATGGACATATTTTGTTCATCTTGGACATATTTTGAGCCACAGATGTGTTGGCACTTTGCAGTGATTTTGATATTTTTTTAGACATGTTTTTTCATCTTAGATGGGTAAAATGTTCGGAAGTTGTATTCTGTCCCAAGTCATTTCAATGAATGTTTTGTTTTTAATTGTTGATATCATGAATTTGGTTAAAATAAATTCACTCGGCATGTTATCAAAATGTGCGTACCTCTTTATTCTGTCCCAAGTCATTTCAATGAATGTTTTGTTTTTAATTGTTAAAATGTTGAAAAGATTTATTCTCATAATGTGCGTACCTCTTTTTTCATTCAGGATATCATGAATTTGGTTAAAATAACACTCGGCATGTTATCAAAATTGAATTTGGTTAAAATAAATTCCTGGTATCTCGATGGTATTATCTAATGACTATTTTCACGAGATGAGACATGCCCACTGAAACCATATTACTTTTGTGGTGAGTGATGGATGTACATTTTCTGCTATAAATGGTTGAAAGAAGTGAGGCTGAGTTTAACAAAAAACTCAAATATTAACAAAAAATGGTGGATGTCATTTTCTGCTAAAAAGGGTTGAAAGAAGTGAGGAAAAGATAGGTTGCTGCTTGAGTTTAACAAAAAATGGTGGATGTACATTTTCTGCTAAAAGGGTTGAAAGAAGTGAGGAAGAGACAGCTTGGGGTGCTTTGAGTTTAACAAAAAATGATGGATTTACATTATAAAATGTAACTAATATGAAAATTTTTAATTAAAATTAAGATACATAATACTTTATTTAATAATTTATTATTAAATCCTCTCCATCTATTTTTATCCACATTTTTATACTATGTAACTTTATTCATTTATCAAATTTTAATTTTTATTATTTTATTCATTTATCAATTTCTAATTTATTAATAATATATATACTTTCCTTTTATTTTCTTATGATTACACTTAATTCATTCTACCTAATGTTTTTACTTTACCTTTTATTATGATAATATATAACATGTAATCACTTTTTTGTTGTTGGTAGGGTTTACAGAAGTAACAAAGAAGTGAGGAAGAGATGTTGCTGCTTTGAATTTAACAAAAAATTCAAATATTAACAAAAAATGGTGGATGTACATTTTCTGCTAAAAGGGTTGAAAGAAGTGAGGATAGGTTGCTGCTTTGAGTTTAGCAAAAAATTCAAATATTAACATTAACATCTGTAAATAAAAAAAAATTATAATTTGGTAAATTTCTTGCGGCCTTGCTGCTGTATTGATTACATAATGCTTTAGGTGGTAAACAGTTTAGCAATTTACAACTTAAAATATCCAATATTAGCAAACCTTTTCTAAACGAATTGGTTACATAATGCTTAAGGTGGTAAACAGTTTAGCAATTTACAACTTAAAATTTCCAATGTTAGCAAACCTTTTTCCTAAACGCATGGTGGTAGTTTCATTATGGCCGCCGCTATTATAACCACCAGTAGATTCGTAACTGGAAACTGTAATAGTAATTGGTAAGTAATTGTGATTTTTCTGTAATGGCTAGTAATTGTCTTTTTTTTATACACTACTATATAATGCTGTTGATTGTTCTTCGAACATTTGCTCATAAAAAGTTATTTGTTACATAAATTACCATATAATTTGTACTTGTATATTTCTATATTACATGGGACTAGATCAATCTAGTTACAGTTACAGCTTTGCATGTAGTAAAACTCATTTTTAGTTTAATAGTTATAGTTTGATTTTGTTTTTTAGTTTTTAAAAGGAGTTTTCAAAAATATTTTTAAAAAACTAATTAAATTAAATTATTTTTAATTAATATATTAAATTTATCAACAAAAAAATAATCATGATTATCCACATATCATAAAAATAAAAATTATAAATTAAAAAATGATACAAGATTAAAATGTTATTAGAAGAGAAATGGATTTTTTTTCTCTGAATTTTATTATATACTTATATATCATGTTGAAAATTGTAAAAGCAGAATTGACTCATAAATCTGGTTAAAATAATTTTTTAATCAATAATAATAAAATAATATGTTCTCTTAATATACTATTTGAGACACATATCCATCTTGATTGATGGGAGAAATGGAAAAAATGGTAAAAAAAATAGAAATGAATATGAAAAGTAATATAAAACATAAAAAAGAAAAATGGAACAAAAAATAAGGACTTATAAGAAATAAAATCATTATAAAGAGATGAGTTTAATTAGTATGCACCGAAAATGAAGATTAACATTGACATTTAATCACATCTTTTCCATTATATGACTTTTAAAGTATTAATTAATAAAATCAATAAAATTATCACTATAAATTAAGGATTGTAATTGAATGTCAATAACAGTGCATACTAATTAAACTCTTAAAAAATTATACTATGTATATTTTTTTTTAATGTTAGGATTTATGTGGTCTTATATACAAATGAGTTTAATTGGTATACACTGTTAGTGTAAAATATTTTTATACTAACATTCAATCATGACTTTTCATTTTATGTGACTTTTAAAATATTAATGAGTAAAGTCAACAAATTCATCATAAATGAAAGGTTGTGATTGAATGTGAATGTAAAAATCTTTACATTGACGATGTATACCAATTAAACTCTATACAAATACCTATAATATGCATTTCTTGAGAGAAACATAAATTGAAAATTGGACAATATCATGAATACATTGAATAAAAATATGATATATTTTTTAAAAAAATTAGTTAAAATTATATTATTCATTTAATATAAGAAAATGTATAATTTTTAATAAAATTAAATGTCTATTTTTAAAAATATTTATACATAAAAAGACAATTTATTTACAATTTTATCCCGATCTCTAAAAATCTCATTACCAGTCCTATGAATCACCCTCTTAGGAGAAGTGGACTTAGTGTTTTTCTCTTCCACACAGCAAAACATCCCGCCTCAACCACTCAAAATTGCTGTTTATACTATTTAATTTCTGCGTTACTCAAAATTGATAGTGTCTTGTCTCAACCAGTATGAAAACACTGGTGTTCTGCTTTAAAAGAGATGCCTCTTCTGAAGTACTCTTAACTATTGCTCATCTTATTATTAAAAAACAAATCAAAATTTCAATCTTTTAAAACTCATATCTTTCTTGACCTTTTAGTTAAGATCATAGTATTTGTTGTTATCAGTTCTGATATATGTTTACATCATATTAAATTAATTTTATGCCGATATAAAAAAAATATGAACGCGAGAATCCAAAACTCTAGCTTGTTAGTGAGACTTTGATACGTCATCCCCTGTTAGATTAAATGAATTAATCTCGTGTATTTTGTTTTTCAATTTCCGATAAGTAATTTTGTAAATGAATACTCTCAATTCTGAACAAAATTCCTTCTTTAGCTCTTTGCAAAATGGGTACTTGAGTATGTATTTTATGGATAGTTTAAAATTTGACTAATTCAAAAATCAAACTAAAAATATAAAAAATTAATTTAATTTAGAATTGTTTAGTTTTCATAATTTCTAAACTTACAATCAGGTTAATTTACAATTCAACATGTCAAAACACTCCAAACCAAACTAAACAAAATTGTTCACCTTAATTATTTTAGCAAATGTGTGAGAAAACATATACAATTACTCATACTTTTTAAGTTTCTAAGCTTAATTTTTAGACTCTTTAATTAATATATATCAATGACTTAATATTTTATCAAAATTATTTGATTTAATTTAAGTAGATACAACTTCACAATATGTAATATACAATTTTTGCTATTTTTATACAATTTTTTTGGATATGGATAAATTTTTATATAATTTTAAAAAAAAAACTTTTTCAATATCTTTTTTTATACTTAGTAATAGAATTTTTAAACCCTAAAACTCAATCAAACCAAATCACTAAAACTTAGTTTGATTTGATTTAAATTTTATAATTAATTTAAATCAAATCAAATCGCATGAAACTTACTGTTTTTAATTTAGCTAGTTTTAGACTCAAAAGTTATATTAAACGACACTTCGAACACTCTTATTTTTTCAAAGAGAGAAATAAGAGTAGTTTAAGTTGTTTTGTTTCATTGAGAGTACCTATTTACGAAGATAGGAAATTGAAAAAAAAAAATGAAACACATGTGAACAAATCATATCAATTCATTTAATCTAACGGTAATAAAATTTTTAATAGGACTTGCAATTACCTCCAAAAGGGAGAGAATCTGTCTAATATTAGAGTAGCTCTTTAAATAAAGGTAGATATGTAAAATATTTTTCTTGTGTTACCTCCTACCCTAAACATAATACATATTTTTCTAATTCACAATTCTTTAAAAGTTAGTTAATTTAGTTAAGAATATTCAGTATTTGTTTGGATAATTGTCTCTAGAAACACTTTTAGAAGAAAAAAATAAAAACAAATTTTTCATAAGGTTTTGAAATGATGTAGGACTTTTTACAAGTTAATTTTTAAAATATTTCTCAATTTGTAAAAAAAAAATGTGAAAGTCTTCTATCAACATATTAGTTAAAATTAGCTTAAAAAAGTCTCAATTATTTTAAAAAAAACTTATTATTCTTACTAGAGTTAGGATAGAACTCAGTCTCCTCAATCTCTCTAAGAGGGTCACCTAGTCTACCGAGTAAACCTCGGTGTGGCATATTTGAAGTACATGAATGTTGGGGATGTAAAGACATTCTTGTATGATGGATTTTCTTTGTCCTTCTACTGCTATCATCTAGTCTTTCACCAGCTAGGAATTTGTCCTACATCTTAACTTCCAAGCTCCTATATCCTTTGCCAGTCGTAGACCAGCTAACAATGTTTCGTACAAGGCTTGATTGTTTGTCGTTTGAAAGTTAAACTATAGGGCTTGTTTTATTTATATGCTCTCAAGTCCCTCTAAAGTTATTCCCACTCCACAACCATCTATATATAGTGTCCACCATTGGTTATTGTCACCGTCCTTGGTTGGTGGGAGATCAAACAAAAAATTGGCTAGACTTTGGGCTTTAATTGGACCTCTTAGCTCGTATTCCAATCCAAACTCTAAAAGCTCCATTGACTATGTGACCATTCTTCCGACTAGGTTCAGTCATTAGAGGATTTTCTTTACAAGGTAGTCGATTTTTGCTTTGACTTAGTGGCTTTGAAAGAAAGGTCAAAGGCGTCAAGTTGTGTGTATGAGACATAAAGTGAGCTTCTCGATCATCTAGTATCATGTTTCTTGTGGTTACAGGATTCGACTAGTGAAGTACATAAATAGATGAAAGAGAATAATAATTTTACAAATCTAACT
This sequence comes from Psophocarpus tetragonolobus, assembly GCA_037954015.1. Taxonomy (NCBI): domain Eukaryota; kingdom Viridiplantae; phylum Streptophyta; class Magnoliopsida; order Fabales; family Fabaceae; genus Psophocarpus; species Psophocarpus tetragonolobus. The sequence goes on from CM075692.1 coordinate 18,461,622, forward strand.
CTAATATTAAAATTAAATTGAAAAATTAAAGTAACGATAACAATGATAAAGTCAATATAAGGTTGAGTAGAGGTGGCAAAACAGGTAAGCCCACCCCTTTTTACATGATCCTATTAAATGCCTTACAAATTACTACAAAATTTAAATAAGCATGCATATTACAAGTATCAAAATGAGAATTATGAAATTTATAAAGTAATGTCTTGTCTCTTTCATCTCTATGCACACTACTGATTTTTAATTTGGTTGTTGCTAATAACCATCTTATGTAAGGTATAACAATAAAATTAAATCAGGAAAACATATATGAATCAAATTAAAAATACAATACATATATAGAAATCAAATTAAAAATACAAAAAACATATTGTCATCTTTTTATTTTTAATTTTTCTTTGAAAATATACCTTTTCATTGGTAATAAGTTTTCTTTTTTTGTTTTCTTCTTTATATGTTTCCTTATTGTTTTTTCGTTACACAAGCATCTGATAACTTGTAAATTGATTTTATAGACTTGAACATTTAAATTTAAGTAAAATCTACAAATAAAAATAATTTTAGAAATAAAAAATAATATTATAATAATAAATAACTATTAGATTAATTTAAAATAAATCAAAATAATTTTTTAATTTACTAAAATATTATATTTTATACGATCATGATCTTGAACCATCATCTTTAAATAAGCTCATTTTTGGGATTTATTTTTGGATGAGGAAATTTTAGTGTATTATCCTAATTTTATATGTTGAAATTTATTTATAGTTTTTATTCCATTTAAATATATTTTAACGAGAAAAAAAATAAAAATCTACTTTTTCGAGTTAATTTTTTTAAGCATGTCAACAAGAGCTGTTTGTAAAGTTACTTATAAAATTAATGAGTTGCATGAAACAACTTTTTCATTAGAGCAATCTACATCACAATTCAAGTGCTTAAAAAGTAGATGAGTTGCTTCACAAAAACAACTGTTGCTTATGATTAAAAAAAATAATTTTTCACAAAATCCATACAAATTAATAACAATATATGATTTAAAAATTATAAAATTGTGATTTTTTCGGATTACTTATAATTTTTTCATTAGATTAAAATTAAGTATGAATTGTGTAACAAATTACATGACACTTATTTGAGTAAACAAATTGCGTTACTCTTACTAGATTATTTATAATACTATAGAATATCCTTAAACTAGATAGAAAAAGTACCATATAACTCTTTGATACCCTAACTAACTTAGAAAAATATTTATCATCAACCAAACATATTTTGTTAATTCCCATGATGATTCCTATGATGTATGATTCTTAATCATGATTTTCTATCACGAAAAAATTTTTTATGATTCTTAATCATGATTTTCTATCACGAAAAACTTTTTTTCTGCCAAGCGCTATTAAGGTATTTATAGAGAAGAAAAATATAAAAGAAATTTTCATGCTTTAAAATTAATTTATTTTATTATTTAATTATAAATTATCAAACAAGATTTTTTTAATTCTATTATAAATAAATATTATTGAAAATATATATAACATAAATCCTAATTTGTCAATGATATTTTGCTTAAAGTATCTATAGAAAGAGACAATACTTTTTATTATGTTCTATAGTTACCTGTTTAGATTTCAGTGCTATTTAGTACGTATGATGCATTGATTGTTTTAAATTCATGTTAAGTGCTATTTTGCTACTTATATTTGACCATTCTTGATACCAGTTAAGTGTACCTATAAAATAATTATTTTCTTCCAACAAAAAAATATCATTTCCTTTGTACCAAAATAAATGTTATCCTACTACTTTCACATGGATCCTGAGAAGTTAAATAAATAAAATAGAACATTAAATTTACAAAACTAACTCTAATATTAAAATTATATTGAAAAATTAAAGTAAAAATAATATGTGATAAGATCTATGTATGGTTGAGTAAGGGTGGCAAAATGGGTGGACTAGCCCACCAACTTTTTAAATGATCTTGTTAAATGCTTTAAAAATAAATACAAATATTAAATAAGCATTCGTGTTACAAGTATCAAAATGAGAAGTATGAAGCATATAAGTTTATTTATAAAGTAATGTCTTGTCTTTTTCATCTCTATACGCACTACTCATTTTCAATTTAGCTGTTGTACGTAACCTTCACATGTAAGGTATAAGAATAAAATTATTATAATCGCTAATTTTTTGATATTTTTAAATTTATTTATCATATTAAAATAATTTCATCTCGTTCTTTTGTGGAAAATACTTTCATCTTAGTTTATTCATATCCTTATAGATATTATTTTATAATAATTTTAAATAAATAATTTAAATGGATCAAGAAAAGAGTTTTATTTTATTATTTAATTATCAAACATGATTTGTTGAATTCTTTTATAAATAAATATCATTGAAAACATATATAACATAAACCCTAATTGGTTAATGATATTTTGTTTAAAGGAATATACAAAAAGAGAGGTACTCTTTTATTCTGTTTTGCATTTATGTGTTCAGAGTCAAGGTGTCAGTCTGTCAGTCTTTAATATTCATAGAGTCCTTTTCAATTCAAATTGACAGGAGGGATAGTTAGGCTGCACATGGTGCATTAATTCTCTTAAAATTTCATCAAGATTGTGCTATGTGCCAAGTGTGAACTTCATCTTATTTTACTACTTATATTTGGATCATTCTTTTAACAGTAACATAAGTCTAATTTTAGTGGTTTATATTTAGATAATTATTTGTTAGTTACCTTAAGTGTGTACTCTCTCTCGTTTCATTGATAAGAAAAAAAATCACATTAAATAAATAAACTATAACCAATTTCGTCTTATTTAATGATAAAATATCCAAAATATCATTTAATATATTATGATTTAGTTTTTTTCTTAACAGTGTAATTAGAAAATAATGATTCCCTTTAAAAAAATATTATTTTCTTTGTACCAAAATAAATGTTATCCTACCTTATTTTACTTTCAATTCACATACATCAAGAGAAGTTAATAAATAGATGAAAGAGAATAATAGTTTCACAAATCTAACTCTAATATTAAAATTAAATTGAAAAAATGAAATTGAAAAATTAAAGTAACGATAACAATGATAAAGTCAATATAAGGTTGAGTATAGGTGGCAAAACAGGTAAGCCCACCCCTTTTTACATGATCCTATTAAATGCCTTACAAATTACTACAAAATTTAAATAAGCATGCATATTACAAGTATCAAAATGAGAATTATGAAATTTATAAAGTAATGTCTTGTCTCTTTCATCTCTATGCACACTACTGATTTTTAATTTGGTTGTTGCCAATAACCATCTTATGTAAGGTATAACAATAAAATTAAATCAGGAAAACATATATGAATCAAATTAAAAATACAATACATATATAGAAATCAAATTAAAAATACAAAAAACATATTGTCATCTTTTTATTTTTAATTTTTCTTTGAAAATATACCTTTTCATTGGTAATAAGTTTTCTTTTTTTGTTTTCTTCTTTATATGTTTCCTTATTGTTTTTTCGTTACACAAGCATATGATAACTTGTAAATTGATTTTATAGACTTGAACATTTAAATTTAAGTAAAATCTACAAATAAAAATAATTTTAGAAATAAAAAATAATATTATAATAATAAATAACTATTAGATTAATTTAAAATAAATCAAAATAATTTTTTAATTTACTAAAATATTATATTTTATACGATCATGATCTTGAACCATCATCTTTAAATAAGCTCATTTTTGGGATTTATTTTTGGATGAGGAAATTTTAGTGTATTATCCTAATTTTATATGTTGAAATTTATTTATAGTTTTTATTTCATTTAAATATATTTTAACGAGAAAAAAAAATAAAAATCTACTTTTTCGAGTTAATTTTTTTAAGCATGTCAACAAGAGCTGTTTGTAAAGTTACTTATAACATTAATGAGTTGCTTGAAACAATTTTTTCATTAGAGCAATCTACATCACAATTCAAGTGCTTAAAAAGTATATGAGTTGCTTCACAAAAACAACTGTTGCTTATGATTAAAAAAAATAATTTTTCACAAAATCCATACAAATTAATAACAATATATAATTTAAAAAATTATAAAATTGTGATTTTTTTGGATTACTTATAATTTTTTCATTAGATTAAAATTAAGTATGAATTGTGTAACAAATTACATGAGACTTATTTGAGTAAACAAATTTCGTTACTCTTACTAGATTATTTATAATACTATAGAAAATCCTTAAAGTAGATAGAAAAAGTACCATATAACTCTTCGATACCCTAACTAACCTAGAAAAATATTTATCATCAACCAAACATATTTTGTTAATTCCCATGATGATTCCTATGATGTATGATTCTTAATCATGATTTTCTATCACGAACAACTTTTTTATGATTCTTAATCATGATTTTCTATCACGAAAAACTTTTTTTCTGCCAAGCGCTATTAAGGTATTTATAGAGAAGAAAAATATAAAAGAAATTTTCATGATTTAAAATTAATTTATTTTATTATTTAATTATAAATTATCAAACAAGATTTTTTTAATTCTATTATAAATAAATATTATTGAAAATATGTATAACATAAATCCTAATTTGTTAATGATATTTTGCTTAAAGTATCTATAGAAAGAGACAATACTTTTTATTATGTTCTATAGTGTTACCTGTTTAGATTTCAGTGCTATTTAGTAAGTATGATGCATTGATTGTTTTAAATTCATGTTAAGTGCTATTTTGCTACTTATATTTGACCATTCTTGATACCAGTTAAGTGTACCTATAAAATAATTATTTTCTTCCAACAAAAAAATATCATTTCCTTTGTACCAAAATAAATGTTATCCTACTACTTTCACATGGATCCTGAGAAGTTAAATAAATAAAATAGAACATTAAATTTACAAAACTAACTCTAATATTAAAATTATATTGAAAAATTAAAGTAAAAATAATATGTGATAAGATCTTTGTATGGTTGAGTAAGGGTGGCAAAATGGGTGGACTAGCCCACCAACTTTTTAAATGATCTTGTTAAATGCTTTAAAAATAAATACAAATATTAAATAAGCATTCGTGTTACAAGTATCAAAATGAGAAGTATGAAGCATATAAGTTTATTTATAAAGTAATGTCTTGTCTTTTTCATCTCTATACACACTACTCATTTTTAATTTAGCTGTTGTATGTAACCTTCACATGTAAGGTATAACAATAAAATTATTATAATCGCTAATTTTTTAATATTTTTAAATTTTGTTTATCATATTAAAATACTTTCATCTCATTTTTTTGTGGAAAATACTTTCATCTTAGTTTATTCATATCCTTATAGATATTATTTTATAACAATTTTAAATAAATAATTTAAATGGATCAAGAAAAGAGTTTTATTTTATTATTTAATTATCAAACATGATTTGTTGAATTCTATTATAAATAAATATCATTGAAAACATATATAACATAAATCCTAATTGGTTAATGATATTTTGTTTAAAGGAATATACAAAAAGAGAGGTACTCTTTTATTCTGTTTTGCATTTATGTGTTCAGAGTCAAGGTGTGAGTCTGTCAGTCTTTAATATTCATAGAGTCTTTTTCAATTCAAATTGACAGGAGGGATAGTTAGGCTGCACATGGTGCATTAATTGTCTTAAAAATTCATCAAGATTGTGCTATGTGCCAAGTGTGAACTTCATCTTAAGTGCTATTTTACTACTTATATTTGGATCATTCTTTTAACAGTAACATAAATCTAATTTAAGTGGTTTATTTTTAGATAATTATTTTTTAGTTACCTTAAGTGTGTACTCTCTCTAGTTTCATTGATAAGAAAAAAAATTACATTAAATAAATAAACTGTAACTAATTTAGTCTTATTTAATGATAAAATAACCAAAATATCATTCAATCACAACTCTTCGTTCGTGATAAATTTGTTGACTTTACTCGTTACTACTTTAAAATTGACATAAATGAAAGAAGTCATGATTAAATGTAAGTCTCTAAAAATCTTTTACACTGATAGTGTATACCAATTAAACTCATATTAAAATTATATTGAAAAATTAAAGTAATAGGTCTATATAAGGTTGAGTAGAGATGGCAAAACGGGCTGATCGACCCACCAATCTTTTACATGATCCTGTTAAATGCTTTACAAATGACTACAAAATTTAAATAAGCATGTATATTACAAGTATGAAAATGAGAATTATGAAATTTATAAAGTAATGTCTTGTCTCTTTTATCTCTATGCACACTACTAATTTTTAATTTGGTTGTTGCTAATTACCATCACAGGTAAGATATAACAATAAAATTAAATCAAGAAAACATATATGAATCAAATTAAAAAAATATATATATATATAGAAATCAAATTAAAAATAGATAAAAATTAATTATATATAAAGTTATATATTTAAACTACCAAATAAATAAAAGCATCTTTTGTTTCTAAATATAAAAAACATATTGTCATCTTTTTATTTTTAATTTTTCTTTGAAAATATACCTTTTCATTGGTAATAAGTTTTCTTTTTTGTTTTCTTCTTTGGATATTTCCTTTTTTTTTCGTTAGCATCTTATAAATTGTAAATTGATTTTATCGACTTGAACATTTAACTTTAAGTAAAATCTACAAATAAAAATAATTTTAGAAATAACAAATAATATAATAATAATAAATAAATATTAGATTAATTTAAAATAAATTAAAATAATTTTTTAATTTAATAAAATATTATATTTTATACATCACGATCTTGAACCATCATCTTTAAATAAGCTCATTTTTTGGATTTATTTTTGGATGAGGACATTTTAGTGTATTATCCTAATTTTATATGTTGAAATTTATTTATAGTTTTTATTTCATTTAAATATATTTTAATGAGAAAAAAATAAAAATCTAATTTTTCGAGTTAATTTTCTTAAGCATCTTAAAAGAGATGTTTGTAAAGTTACTTAAAAAAATTAATAAGTTACTGGATTTGAGTAATCTACATGACAATTTAAGTGCTTAAAAAGTAGATGAATTGTTTCATAAAAAACAACTATTGCTTATAATAAAAAAGTAATTTTTTACCAAATTCGTACAAATCAATAACAATATACAATTTAAAAAATTATAAAATTATAATTTTTTTGAATTACTTATAATTTTTTCTATTAAACTAAAATTGAATAAAAAATTGCGTTACTCTTACTAGATTATTTATAATACTATAAAAAATTGTTAAAGTAGATAGAAAAAATACCATATAACTCTTTCATACTCTAGTGACTTAGAAAAATATTTATTATTAAGCAAACATATTTTGTTAATTCCCATGATGATTCCTATGATGTATGATTCTTAATCATGATTTTCTATCACGAACAACTTTTTTATGATTCTTAATCATGATTTTCTATTACGAAAAACTTTTTTTCTGCCAAGCGCTATTAAGGTATTTATAGAGAAGAAAAATATAAAAGAAATTTTCATGATTTAAAATTAATTTATTTTATTATTTAATTATAAATTATCAAACAAGATTTTTTTAATTCTATTATAAATAAATATTATTGAAAATATGTATAACATAAATCCTAATTTGTTAATGATATTTTGCTTAAAGTATCTATAAAAAGAGACAATACTTTTTATTATGTTCTATAGTTACCTGTTTAGATTTCAGTGCTATTTAGTACGTATGATGCATTGATTGTTTTAAATTCATGTTAAGTGCTATTTTGCTACTTATATTTGACCATTCTTGATACCAGTTAAGTGTACCTATAAAATAATTATTTTCTTCCAACAAAAAAATATCATTTCCTTTGTACCAAAATAAATGTTATCCTACTACTTTCACATGGATCCTGAGAAGTTAAATAAATAAAATAGAACATTAAATTTACAAAACTAACTCTAATATTAAAATTATATTGAAAAATTAAAGTAAAAATAATATGTGATAAGATCTTTGTATGGTTGAGTAAGGGTGGCAAAATGGGTGGACTAGCCCACCAACTTTTTAAATGATCTTGTTAAATGCTTTAAAAATAAATACAAATATTAAATAAGCATTCGTGTTACAAGTATCAAAATGAGAAGTATGAAGCATATAAGTTTATTTATAAAGTAATGTCTTGTCTTTTTCATCTCTATACACACTACTCATTTTTAATTTAGCTGTTGTATGTAACCTTCACATGTAAGGTATAACAATAAAATTATTATAATCGCTAATTTTTTAATATTTTTAAATTTATTTATCATATTAAAATACTTTCATCTCATTTTTTTGTGGAAAATACTTTCATCTTAGTTTATTCATATCCTTATAGATATTATTTTATAACAATTTTAAATAAATAATTTAAATGGATCAAGAAAAGAGTTTTATTTTATTATTTAATTATCAAACATGATTTGTTGAATTCTATTATAAATAAATATCATTGGAAACATATATAACATAAATCCTAATTGGTTAATGATATTTTGTTTAAAGGAATATACAAAAAGAGAGGTACTCTTTTATTCTGTTTTGCATTTATGTGTTCAGAGTCAAGGTGTGAGTCTGTCAGTCTTTAATATTCATAGAGTCTTTTTCAATTCAAATTGACAGGAGGGATAGTTAGGCTGCACATGGTGCATTAATTGTCTTAAAAATTCATCAAGATTGTGCTATGTGCCAAGTGTGAACTTCATCTTAAGTGCTATTTTACTACTTATATTTGGATCATTCTTTTAACAGTAACATAAATCTAATTTAAGTGGTTTATTTTTAGATAATTATTTGTTAGTTACGTGTGTACTCTCTCTAGTTTCATTGATAAGAAAAAAAATCACATTAAATAAATAAACTATAACCAATTTCCTCTTATTTAATGATAAAATATCCAAAATATAATTTAATATATTATGATTTAATTTTTTTCTTAACAGTGTAATTATAAAATAATGATTCCCTTTAAAAAAATATTATTTTATTTGTACCAAAATAAATGTTATCCTACCTTATTTTACTTTTAATTCACATACATCAAGAGAAGTTAATAAATAGATGAAAGAGAATAATAATTTTACAAATCTAACTCTAATATTAAAATTAAATTGAAAAATTAAAGTAACGATAACAATGATAAAGTCAATATAAGGTTGAGTAGAGGTGGCAAAACAGGTAAGCCCACCCCTTTTTACATGATCCTATTAAATGCCTTACAAATTACTACAAAATTTAAATAAGCATGCATATTACAAGTATCAAAATGAGAATTATGAAATTTATAAAGTAATGTCTTGTCCCTTTCATCTCTATGCACACTACTGATTTTTAATTTGGTTGTTGCTAATAACCATCTTATGTAAGGTATAACAATAAAATTAAATCAGGAAAACATATATGAATCAAATTAAAAATACAATACATATATAGAAATCAAATTAAGAATACAAAAAACATATTGTCATCTTTTTATTTTTAATTTTTCTTTGAAAATATACCTTTTCATTGGTAATAAGTTTTCTTTTTTTGTTTTCTTCTTTATATGTTTCCTTATTGTTTTTTTCGTTACACAAGCATCTGATAACTTGTAAATTGATTTTATAGACTTGAACATTTAAATTTAAGTAAAATCTACAAATAAAAATAATTTTAGGAATAAAAAATAATATTATAATAATAAATAACTATTAGATTAATTTAAAATAAATCAAAATAATTTTTTAATTTACTAAAATATTATATTTTATACCATCATGATCTTGAACCATCATCTTTAAATAAGCTCATTTTTGGGATTTATTTTTGGATGAGGAAATTTTAGTGTATTATCCTAATTTTATATGTTGAAATTTATTTATAGTTTTTATTTCACTTAAATATATTTTAACGAGAAAAAAAATAAAAATCTACTTTTTCGAGTTAATTTTTTTAAGCATGTCAACAAGAGCTGTTTGTAAAGTTACTTATAAAATTAATGAGTTGCATGAAACAACTTTTTCATTAGAGCAATCTACATCACAATTCAAGTGCTTAAAAAGTAGATGAGTTACTTCACAAAAAAACCTGTTGCTTATGATTAAAAAAAGTAATTTTTCACAAAATCCATACAAATTAATAACAATATATAATTTAAAAAATTATAAAATTGTGATTTTTTCGGATTACTTATAATTTTTTCATTAGATTAAAATTAAGTATGAATTGTGTAACAAATTACATGACACTTATTTGAGTAAACAAATTGCGTTACTCTTACTAGATTATTTATAATACTATAGAAAATCCTTAAAGTAGATAGAAAAAGTACCATATAACTCATTGATACCCTAACTAACTTAGAAAAATATTTATCATCAACCAAACATATTTTGTTAATTCCCATGATGATTCCTATGATGTATGATTCTTAATCATGATTTTTTATCACGAAATTTTTTTTTTTGATTCTTAATCATGATTTTCTATCACGAAAAACTTTTTTTCTGCCAAGCGCTATTAAGGTATTTACAGAGAAGAAAAATATAAAATAAATTTTCATGATTTAAAATTAATTTATTTTATTATTTAATTATAAATTATCAAACAAGATTTTTTTAATTCTATTATAAATAAATATTATTGAAAATATATATAACATAAATCCTAATTTGTCAATGATATTTTGCTTAAAGTATCTATAGAAAGAGACAATACTTTTTATTATGTTCTATAGTTACCTGTTTAGATTTCAGTGCTATTTAGTACGTATGATGCATTGATTGTTTTAAATTCATGTTAAGTGCTATTTTGCTACTTATATTTGACCATTCTTGATACCAGTTAAGTGTACCTATAAAATAATTATTTTCTTCCAACAAAAAAATATCATTTCCTTTGTACCAAAATAAATGTTATCCTACTACTTTCACATGGATCCTGAGAAGTTAAATAAATAAAATAGAACATTAAATTTACAAAACTAACTCTAATATTAAAATTATATTGAAAATTTAAAGTAAAAATAATATGTGATAAGATCTATGTATGGTTGAGTAAGGGTGACAAAATGGGTGGACTAGCCCACCAACTTTTTAAATGATCTTGTTAAATGCTTTAAAAATAAATACAAATATTAAATAAGCATTCGTGTTACAAGTATCAAAATGAGAAGTATGAAGCATATAAGTTTATTTATAAAGTAATGTCTTGTCTTTTTCATTTCTATACACACTACTCATTTTTAATTTAGCTGTTGTATGTAACCTTCACATGTAAGGTATAACAATAAAATTATTATAATCGCTAATTTTTTGATATTTTTAAATTTATTTATCATATTAAAATACTTTCATCTCGTTCTTTTGTGGAAAATACTTTCATCTTAGTTTATTCATATCCTTATAGATATTATTTTATAACAATTTTAAATAAAGAATTTAAATGGATCAAGAAAAGAGTTTTATTTTATTATTTAATTATCAAACATGATTTGTTGAATTCTATTATCAATAAATATCATTGAAAACATATATAACATAAACCCTAATTGGTTAATGATATTTTGTTTAAAGGAATATACAAAAAGAGAGGTACTCTTTTATTCTGTTTTGCATTTATGTGTTCAGAGTTAAGGTGTGAGTCTGTCAGTCTTTAATATTCATAGAGTCCTTTTCAATTCAAATTGACAGGAGGGATAGTTAGGCTGCACATGGTGCATTAATTCTCTTAAGATTTCATCAAGATTGTGCTATGTGCCAAGTGTGAACTTCATCTTAAGTGCTATTTTACTACTTATATTTGGATCATTCTTTTAACAGTAACATAAGTCTAATTTTAGTGGTTTATATTTAGATAATTATTTGTTAGTTACCTTAAGTGTGTACTCTCTCTAGTTTCATTGATAAGAAAAAAAATCACATTAAATAAATAAACTATAACCAATTTCGTCTTATTTAATGATAAAATATCCAAAATATCATTTAATATATTATGATTTAATTTTTTTCTTAACAGTGTAATTATAAAATAATGATTCCCTTTAAAAAAATATTATTTTCTTTGTACCAAAATAAATGTTATCCTACCCTATTTTATTTTCAATTCACATACATCAAGAGAAGTTAATAAATAGATGAAAGAGAATAATAATTTTACAAATCTAACTCTAATATTAAAATTAAATTGAAAAATTAAAGTAACGATAACAACGATAAAGTCAATATAAGGTTGAGTAGAGGTGGCAAAACAGGTAAGCCCACCCCTTTTTACATGATCCTATTAAATGCCTTGCAAATTACTACAAAATTTAAATAAGCATGCATATTACAAGTATCAAAATGAGAATTATGAAATTTATAAAGTAATGTCTTGTCTCTTTCATCTCTATGCACACTACTGATTTTTAATTTGGTTGTTGCTAATAACCATCTTATGTAAGGTATAACAATAAAATTAAATCAGGAAAACATATATGAATCAAATTAAAAATACAATACATATATAGAAATCAAATTAAGAATACAAAAAACATATTGTCATCTTTTTATTTTTAATTTTTCTTTGAAAATATACCTTTTCATTGGTAATAAGTTTTCTTTTTTTGTTTTCTTCTTTATATGTTTCCTTATTGTTTTTTCGTTACACAAGCATCTGATAACTTGTAAATTGATTTTATAGACTTGAACATTTAAATTTAAGTAAAATCTACAAATAAAAATAATTTTAGAAATAAAAAATAATATTATAATAATAAATAACTATTAGGTTAATTTAAAATAAATCAAAATAATTTTTTAATTTACTAAAATATTATATTTTATACCATCATGATCTTGAACCATCATCTTTAAATAAGCTCATTTTTGGGAGTTATTTTTGGATGAGGAAATTTTAGTGTATTATCCTAATTTTATATGTTGAAATTTATTTATAGTTTTTATTTCATTTAAATATATTTTAACGAGAAAAAAAAATAAAAATCTACTTTTTCGAGTTAATTTTTTTAAGCATGTCAACAAGAGCTGTTTGTAAAGTTACTTATAAAATTAATGAGTTGCATGAAACAACTTTTTCATTAGAGCAATCTACATCACAATTCAAGTGCTTAAAAAGTAGATGAGTTGCTTCACAAAAACAACTGTTGCTTATGATTAAAAAAAATAATTTTTCACAAAATCCATACAAATTAATAACAATATATAATTTAAAAAATTATAAAATTGTGATTTTTTCGGATTACTTATAATTTTTTCATTAGATTAAAATTAAGTATGAATTGTGTAACAAATTACATGAGACTTATTTGAGTAAACAAATTGCGTTACTCTTACTAGATTATTTATAATACTATAGAAAATCCTTAAAGTAGATAGAAAAAGTACCATATAACTCTTTGATACCCTAACTAACTTAGAAAAATATTTATCATCAACCAAACATATTTTGTTAATTCCCACGATGATTCCTATGATGTATGATTCTTAATCATGATTTTCTATCACGAAAAACTTTTTATGATTCTTAATCATGATTTTCTATCACGAAAAACTTTTTTTCTGCCAAGCGCTATTAAGGTATTTATAGAGAAAAAAAATATAAAAGAAAGTTTCATGATTTAAAATTAATTTATTTTATTATTTAATTATAAATTATCAAACAAGATTTTTCTAATTCTATTATAAATAAATATTATTGAAAATATATATAACATAAATCCTAATTTGTCAATGATATTTTGCTTAAAGTATCTATAGAAAGAGACAATACTTTTTATTATGTTCTATAGTTACCTGTTTAGATTTCAGTGCTATTTAGTACGTATGATGCATTGGTTGTTTTAAATTCATGTTAAGTGCTATTTTACTACTTATATTTGACCATTCTTGATACCAGTTAAGTGTACCTATAAAATAATTATTTTCTTCCAACAAAAAAATATCATTTCCTTTGTACCAAAATAAATGTTATCCTACTACTTTCACATGGATCCTGAGAAGTCAAATAAATAAAATAGAACATTAAATTTACAAAACTAACTCTAATATTAAAATTATATTGAAAAATTACAGTAAAAATAATATGTGATAAGATCTATGTATGGTTGAGTAAGGGTGGCAAAATGGGTGGCAAAATGGGTGGACTAGCCCACCAACTTTTTAAATGATCTTGTTAAATGCTTTAAAAATAAATACAAATATTAAAAAAGCATTCGTGTTACAAGTATCAAAATGAGAAGTATGAAGCATATAAGTTTATTTATAAAGTAATGTCTTGTCTTTTTCATCTCTATACACACTACTCATTTTTAATTTAGCTGTTGTATGTAACCTTCACATGTAAGGTATAACAATAAAATTATTATAATCGCTAATTTTTTGATATTTTTTAATTTATTTATCATATTAAAATACTTTCATCTCGTTCTTTTGTGGAAAATACTTTCATCTTAATTTATTCATATCCTTATAGATATTATTTTATAACAATTTTAAATAAATAATTTAAATGGATCAAGAAAAGAGTTTTATTTTATTATTTAATTATCAAACATGATTTGTTGAATTCTATTATAAATAAATATCGTTGAAAACATATATAACATAAGATATTTTGTTTAAAGGAATATACAAAAAGAGAGGTACTCTTTTATTCTGTTTTGCATTTATGTTTTCAGAGTCAAGGTGTCAGTCTGTCAGTCTTTAATATTCATAGAGTCCTTTTCAATTCAAATTGACAGGAGGGATAGTTAGGCTGCACATGGTGCATTAATTCTCTTAAAATTTCATCAAGATTGTGCTATGTGCCAAGTGTGAACTTCATCTTAAGTGCTATTTTACTGCTTATATTTGGATCATTCTTTTAACAGTAACATAAGTCTAATTTTAGTGGTTTATATTTAGATAATTATTTGTTAGTTACCTTAAGTGTGTACTCTCTCTAGTTTCATTGATAAGAAAAAAAATCACATTAAATAAATAAACTATAACCAATTTCGTCTTATTTAATGATAAAATATCCAAAATATCATTTAATATATTATGATTTAATTTTTTTCTTAACAGTGTAATTATAAAATAATGATTCCCTTTAAAAAAATATTATTTTCTTTGTGCCAAAATAAATGTTATCCTACCTTATTTTACTTTCAATTCACATACATCAAGAGAAGTTAATAAATAGATGAAAGAGAATAATAATTTTACAAATCTAACTCTAATATTAAAATTAAATTGGAAAATTAAAGTAACGATAATAATGATAAAGTCAATATAAGGTTGAGTAGAGGTGGCAAAATAGGTAAGCCCATCCCTTTTTACATGATCCTATTAAATGCCTTACAAATTACTACAAAATTTAAATAAGCATGCATATTACAAGTATCAAAATGAGAATTATGAAATTTATAAAGTAATGTCTTGTCTCTTTCATCTCTATGCACACTACTGATTTTTAATTTGGTTGTTGCTAATAACCATCTTATGTAAGGTATAACAATAAAATTAAATCAGGAAAACATATATGAATCAAATTAAAAATACAATACATATATAGAAATCAAATTAAGAATACAAAAAACATATTGTCATCTTTTTATTTTTAATTTTTCTTTGAAAATATACCTTTTCATTGGTAATAAGTTTTCTTTTTTTGTTTTCTTCTTTATATGTTTCCTTATTGTTTTTTCGTTACACAAGCATCTGATAACTTGTAAATTGATTTTATAGACTTGAACATTTAAATTTAAGTAAAATCTACAAATAAAAATAATTTTAGAAATAAAAAATAATATTATAATAATAAATAACTATTAGATTAATTTAAAATAAATCAAAATAATTTTTTAATTTACTAAAATATTATATTTTATACCATCATGATCTTGAACCATCATCTTTAAATAAGCTCATTTTGGGGAGTTATTTTTGGATGAGGAAATTTTAGTGTATTATCCTAATTTTATATGTTGAAATTTATTTATAGTTTTTATTTCATTTAAATATATTTTAACGAGAAAAAAAAAATAAAAATCTACTTTTTCGAGTTAATTTTTTTAAGCATGTCAACAAGAGCTGTTTGTAAAGTTACTTATAAAATTAATGAGTTGCATGAAACAACTTTTTCATTATAGCAATCTACATCACAATTCAAGTGCTTAAAAAGTAGATGAGTTGCTTCACAAAAACAACCGTTGCTTATGATTAAAAAAATAATTTTTCACAAAATCCATACAAATTAATAACAATATATAATTTAAAAAATTATAAAATTGTGATTTTTTCGGATTACTTATAATTTTTTCATTAGATTAAAATTAAGTATGAATTGTGTAACAAATTACATGAGACTTATTTGAGTAAACAAATTGCGTTACTCTTACTAGATTATTTATAATACTATAGAAAATCCTTAAAGTAGATAGAAAAAGTACCATATAACTCTTTGATACCCTAACTAACTTAGAAAAATATTTATCATCAACCAAACATATTTTGTTAATTCCCATGATGATTCCTATGATGTATGATTCTTAACCAAACATGTTTTGTTAATTCCCATAGATATTATTTTATAACAATTTTAAATAAATAATTTAAATGGATCAAGAAAAGAGTTTTATTTTATTATTTAATTATCAAACATGATTTGTTGAATTCTATTATAAATAAATATCATTGAAAAAATATATAACATAAACCCTAATTGGTTAATGATATTTTGTTTAAAGGAATATACAAAAAGAGAGGTACTCTTTTATTCTGTTTTGCATTTCTGTGTTCAGAGTCAAGGTGTCAGTCTGTCAGTCTTTAATATTCATAGAGTCTTTTTCAATTCAAATTGACAGGAGGGATAGTAAGGCTGCACATGGTGCATTAATTGTCTTAAAAATTCATCAAGATTGTGCTATGTGCCAAGTGTGAACTTCATCTTAAGTGCTATTTTACTACTTATATTTGGATCATTCTTTTAACAGTAACATAAATATAATTTAAGTGGTTTATATTTAGATAATTATTTTTTAGTTACCTTAAGTGTGTACTCTCTCTAGTTTCATTGATAAGAAAAAAAATCACATTAAATAAATAAACTATAACTAATTTAGTCTTATTTAATGATAAAATAACCAAAATATCATTCAATCACAACTCTTCGTTCATGATAAATTTGTTGACTTTACTCGTTACTACTTTAAAATTTACATAAATGAAAGAAGTCATGATTAAATGTAAGTCTCTAAAAATCTTTTACACTGATAATGTATACCAATTAAACTCATATTAAAATTATATTGAAAAATTAAAGTAATAGGTCTATATAAGGTTGAGTAGAGATGGCAAGACGGGCTGACCGACCCACCAATCTTTTACATGATCCTGTTAAATGCTTTACAAATGACTACAAAATTTAAATAAGCATGTATATTACAAGTATGAAAATGAGAATTATGAAATTTATAAAGTAATGTCTTGTCTCTTTTATCTCTATGCACACTACTAATTTTTAATTTGGTTGTTGCTAATTACCATCACATGTAAGATATAACAATAAAATTAAATCAAGAAAACATATATGAATCAAATTAAAAAAAAAAAAATATATATATATATATATATATAGAAATCAAATTAAAAATAGATAAAAATTAATTATATATAAAGTTATATATTTAAACTACCAAATAAATAAAAGCATCTTTTGTTTCTAAATATAAAAAACATATTGTCATCTTTTTATTTTTAATTTTTCTTTGAAAATATACCTTTTCATTGGTAATAAGTTTTCTTTTTTTTTTCTTCTTTGCATATTTCCTTTTTTTTTTGTTAGCATCTTATAAATTGTAAATTGATTTTATCGACTTGAACATTTAAATTTAAGTAAAATCTACAAATAAAAATAATTTTATAAATAACAAATAATATAATAATAATAAATAAATATTAGATTAATTTAAAATAAATTAAAATAATTTTTTAATTTAATAAAATATTATATTTTATACATCACGATCTTGAACCATCATCTTTAAATAAGCTCATTTTTTGGATGAGGACATTTTAGTGTATTATCCTAATTTTATATGTTAAAATTTATTCATAGTTTTTATTTCATTTAAATATATTTTAATGAGAAAAAAAATAAAAATCTAATTTTTTGAGTTAATTTTCTTAAGCATCTTAAAAGAGATGTTTGTAAAGTTACTTAAAAAAATTAATAAGTTACTGGATTTGAGCAATCTACATGACAATTTAAGTGCTTAAAAAGTAGATGAATTGTTTCATAAAAAACAACTATTGCTTATAATAAAAAAGTAATTTTTTACCAAATTCGTACAAATCAATAACAATATACAATTTAAAAAATTATAAAATTATAATTTTTTTGAATTACTTATAATTTTTTCTATTAAAGTAAAATTGAATAAAAAATTGCGTTACTCTTACTAGATTATTTATAATACTATAAAAAATTGTTAAAGTAGATAGAAAAAATGCCATATAACTCTTTCATACTCTAGTGACTTAGAAAAATATTTATTATTAAGCAAACATATTTTGTTAATTCCCCTAATGATTCCTATGATATATGATTCTTAATCAATGATTTTCTATTATGAAAAACTTTTGTTTGCCAAGCGCGGTTAAGGCTTATTTGGAAGAGTTTCTCTATATGTATTTACAGAGAAGAAAAATATAAAAGAAATTTGCATGGTTTAAAATTAATTTATCATAAACTAAAGCTAACATGTACAAGTTTCTCCATGAGTTAAAATAAAATTGTATTGTATGATAAATTTAAATATAAATAAATTTAACTAATTTTATTCTATTTAATGTTATTAGTTTAAAAATATTTTTTATTTAATTAAAATTATGACTTTTTTATTTATGATGTCAAGTCAATAAAAAGCATTTTAAATGTTTTTTTTATCTTTTTTTATAACTCTTTTTTTTTTTTTTACTTAACATCATTGAAATTAAAAATGACAACTAATTTTTTAAGTTATCTAGGATTAGTTATTTATACTTAGATATATATGATTCCAGTAAGTATTATGAAAGACAAAAAGTTTATATCAACTATATTTTTTAAGTTTCATGAGTGTCAAGATCAGAATAAAAAAATAATTACATACTTTACTTCATAAACTTGAGTTTTTTACCAAACAAACACTGAAACACATGTTAGCCACCACAATACATCTTTTAAAAAGAAAAAAAAAAAAGCCAGCACAATACAAAGTTAGGGGTACATAACCCAAATCTATTATAAGAAAATAGAAAAGAAAAAACTAGGCCACCAATGCAATATGAAAAGTGAAGGTTTTTGGGGTACTCTATTTATTAACTAATAATTCATTAAAATCATGTAAAAAATAGTTCATTAAAATGATTAATTGTTAAAAATACCTGTAAATTAAAAATGTATATCAATAAAAATTGTAAATATTTCTATAATTTTTAATATATTAAATAAAAATATTTATTGCTTTGAAAATATTCTAACACTCGGTAATTTTATTTTAATAAGTCAAAACTTAATAAAAAGACAGAATAATTTGACGATGAAATTAATAGTGAGAAAATGTTGACAAGTACAGTAGTGATGATATTCGAATGCGCGCGTGAGCGTTGGGATTGCGTTACCCAAGGAAGGTTGTCAATCAAGAGTTGAAAGTTGGTTATTATTGAATATGAGACGACTGCGTTTCGGCTCATGTGGACTTCATCAGAGACCGTGGGAAAGCTGAGATCAGGAATCAGAAGGAATCGAACGGCATTGATGTGAGCATGTGTAAACTCAAACGGGAGAGAGGCATTCACATTATTTTGAACCATTAAAGAAAGATCCAAGAAAATAAAAGGAATAGAAAAGGCCTTTACTCGCTTTCTTAATCGAATTTAAAATCCCCTCCGTTATATTCACCAGAATCACTCCAACATTTCAACCCTCTCCCTGTCTTTGTACAATGCGTTTCTCCAAAAACCAAACCTCTTAAGTTTCTTCGCCAAAATCGTAAGATGTCGTCGCCAGGGTTTCCAGGCGGCGGAGCTTCCGATATCTACGGTGGAGCAAGAGGATTTCCCGGTCAATCCCCCATGAACAACCACAACCACAACCACCAGCCACTCTACCGATCCCAACCTTCAATTCTGCATAACCCCTCGTCCCACATCGGGAAACGCACCCTGGCCGAATTCCAAACCCACAATCTTAACAACAACAGGAACCCACTCATTTTCAACTATCTACTTCGTTGTGTGAAGCCCAGAACATTCCGACACGCGGATTTCTCCACTCCTGAATTGCCCGGCTTTCCGTTACGGCGTTACGGCGTGCCCCTTCTCCATCATAACGCAGAACCCTTTAACATGCCTAACGCAAATTTACCAACGGTTGAGAACAGACTAATCGCACCGCAGAAGAACCTAATGGACCGGCGCCTCAAGGAATTGGAAAAGCAGCTTCTAGAAGACAATGATGAGGAACAAGGCTCGGTCATCACAACCACCACCTCTGAATGGTCACAGTCAGACACGATACAGAACTTAATCACTCAACACAAACCTGCTTCCTCGTCTTCCACTTCCTCTACCACCTCCTCTAACACTTCTGCAGAATCCATCAATTCCAAACACTCCCTTACAGAGGCCGCCATCACCATTTCAGAAGGGAATTACGACGCTGCCACCGAGATCCTAACCCGATTGTCGCGTAATTCGGATCAATGCTTCGTAAATTGCATGGTTTCCGCACTCAAATCAAGGATGAATCACGTTCAGTATCCGCCTCCTGTTGCCGAACTCTTCAGCACTCAACACGCCGAGTCCACTCACCTGCTCTTCGAACACTCCCTCTTCTTTAAGGTCGCGCTCTTGGTCGCCAACATCGCTATCCTCGAATCCTCCTTCGACGACAACGCCAAGCTCTGCGTCCTCGATTTCGATATCGGCAACGGGAACCAATACGTCAGTCTCCTGCACGAGCTTGCCGCTCGCCGCAGGGGCGCTCCTGCCGCCGTCAAGATCGTCGCCGTTGCGGACACCTCCTCGGAGGACACCCTCGATACCGTCGCCGTGTTGCTCCGAAGACACGCTCACAAACTCGGGATTGCTTTCGAATTCAAACCGCTCACTCAGAGACTCGCCGAGTTGACTCGCGAATCGCTCGGTTGCGGCCCCGACGAATTGCTAGCGGTTAACTTCGCATTTAAGCTTTACAAAATGCCCGACGAGAGCGTCTCCACAGAGAACCCGCGGGACGATCTTCTGCGACGAGTGAAAGCACTGGCGCCGCGCGTGGTGACGATGGTGGAGCAGGAGCTGAACACCAATACGGCACCGTTCGTGGCTCGAGTGGCCGAGGTGTGCGCGTATTACGGTCCGCTGTTCGACTCGCTCGAGTCGACCATGTCGCGGGAGAACTCGGAGCGTGTCAAGATCGAGGAGGGACTGAGTCGGAAGGTGGCCAACTCGCTGGCTTGCGAGGGCAGGAACCGCGTGGAACGATGTGAGGTGTTTGGAAAGTGGCGCGCTCGCATGGGTATGGCTGGGTTCAAGTTGAAACCGCTGAGTCAGAGGGTGGCTGAGTCATTCAAAGCACGACTCGGTGCTGGGAACCGCGTCGCGGTTAAAGTAGAGAACGGTGGGATTTGCTTTGGCTGGATGGGAAGAACTCTCACTGTGGCATCTGCTTGGTGTTAATTAATTAACTCAACTTTTTTATTTTCTATGGATATTGTATACCTTGTTATTATATTTTAGTTTTAATGTCACCCAGAGGTTAGGGAAAGGTTAAAAAGAAAGTGAAACCTATAGAATTGGAAATTTTATTAAAGTATATCCCGCTCCTCCTTCTTCCATCTACCAAACAAGCAAATAAAAAGTGTTTGGATTCCGAGAAAATTTATGTGACTTGTTGAGGCATTTATGAGTATGATGATTCATTTATGTACTTTGATCATCATCACTTGGGTGTATGAAAGAAGTTGGTTGCAGTTGCTCGTGTGCATTATAGATTTATAGGATACTTTCTGCTTTCTAATTTGCAAGGTGTATATAAGTCTTTGGTTGTTTTTTAAACATAATAAGTCTCTGACCAGTTTTAAGTTTCTTGCTGTTTTTTCTTCCCAAAATCAAACTCCTATTATTTTTCATAAACATAATGTGTGTTGTAAATTAAATTATACTTATAATTTTGTGTTGTCAATTGAATTATAAATTTACTGCGTTGTCGATTGAAATATATTAATCCCTCTTAGACTGACTTTGGATTTTCCTTAAAAATCCACTCGGACTGTATTAAGGGACTGAGCTTGAAAAGGGAAACTCTTTTTTTAAGGCTTGAAAAATGAAAACGAGCTAATTGAGCATAAGTTTATGTTTTATTGAATGTTTGCTAATAAAATTAATTTTAAATGAAATTGATTTTATAAAATTAATTTTGAAGTAAAAACTAAAATGTAGTTTAAATATAATGGTTTCCTATAATTATTTAAATTTAATGTCAATTGACTCAATTAATTTTTAATATATAATTAATATTTATTTAAAATTATATTAGCTGGTATTTTAACATAATTTCTTATTATATAAGAAAATCCAACGAAGCATTAATTGTATAAAAGATAGGCTATTTGCATATCAGTCTTTATGGGATGATATTTTATTATCATTGAATATTGAATGTATTTTTTTTCTTCGCAGAGGGTAAATTTCTGGGGTCGTGACTTGTTCAATTGTTTCCTATATTTTTTTATTTGGTTATCTAATCATTATCTGGATGCTAGTATAGAGCTATAATTCGGTGATGGATTTTTTTCCCCATTAATATAAGGTGGACTCTTATTATGACACGTATATATTCTTATATTGTGGTTGCTTAGCCAAAAGTTTAAAAAAAAATTAAAAAAAGACACACAACAAGAGAGCCAAAGGCTACAAGGAAGACACTAACATTATTGATAGGTGGATGGTTCACGTGCACATGTTGCAACGTAAAATTTGTTGCCTAATATTTCGCTCGTTAGGACGTCAAGGGTTGCCGATTCTTGCAAAGTGGGGAGATTGATTCATGCAAATTGTCAAAGCGTGTGAAAACTTTTATTTATTTTTATAGCATATCTAGATGGTTAGATCAATGTTCTGTATCAAGGATTGGATTATCTTTCTATATAAATAGAATAACGAAACCATTTTCCAATTGCAATTCACGTTTTATTTAAAATTTAAAATGAAAAAAAAAAATCACCTCTTCACATGTACTGTGGATTGAGTTTTATAAATATTATAAGTAAAAAAATTATATATATATTTGAGGATGTTTATATCTCTATTGTTTTGTTTGTTTTCTCCGTTTCTATGTTTTGTCTACCTTTCTTCGTCTGTTATTGGTTTTTATGTATGTCTCCTTTTTCAGTCTCGTATTATTACGATTGTCCTAGATTTTATTTTCTTCCACCTTCCTCAACGGCCTTGCATTTGACTCCACCTCATGTAATCTATATTGCTATATTTATGTTTTCTTTCTTTTAGAGACATATCTTCTACTCGTCAATCCATGTCATTGATTTCCTAATTCATTTTGAGAAAGATTGTTGGAAGAGTTGAGATGATCCCTACCCATATTATTATATGTGTGGTAGTGTTTCTTAATAATGAGGTTGTTCTTCCTTAAATATAGAAACATTATGTTGTTTCTAAAGACTACATACAATTGTTATCTATGCTATAGTTAACCGTTAACTCCTTTAAACATTTGTTCCTCTCCTATATTAGGCTCAGAAATTGTTTAAAGTGGTCCTTTATCTTTCTTCATGGTACCTTCCAAACCTCACCATCTTATATTACTTCCAACCAAAACTTTGATACAAACTCAGAAGATAATAGCACGTTATAACCTGTTTCAAATTTCTTCTCACACTAGCTACCTAAATTTTATAAATTATTCATGACGATCATAAAACTGGAATATAGGATCTTATGTAAATTATTTAAATTTTCATAATTAAGCCAGCTTTACTAGTTCAAAAGTTCTAATATGATTATATGCGTTTGAAATTCAAATATACACTCATAAAAATCAATTCAATTTGGTAATTAAGATTTATAATTCAAATCAAGACAAATTATATAAAACGAAATTGAATTAATCTAGTTTTAAATTATTGTATATATAATTAGATGCGGAACTACTACACAGTTTTAAATTAATCTAGCTCTAAAAAATATAAAAAAAATTATTTAAATTTTATTCCAATTATTACATTCAGTAACTAAGTTTCAACCCTCATGCTTTAAAAATTAAATTATTTATATATCTTTATTTTATATTGCATGTATCGGTAACTTCTTTCATTGATAAAATTATTATAATAGATAATTCTTTTAATATTTAATCAGATTCAACGTTAATCTTAAAAGTATTTATTAAATTTAAATAATTTAATTTTAATTGCTACATATCCTATATATATTATTTCATAATAACTTTAAAAAAACAATCTAACTAAATTAAAAAAAGAAATTTATTTTATTATTTAATTATAAATTATCAAATATGATTTGTTAAATTCTATTATAAAAAAATATCATTGAAAATATATAACATAAATCCTAATTGGTTAATAATATTATGTTTACAGAAGGAATCTATAGAAAGACACAATATTCTATTCTCTTTTATTCTGTTCTCCAGTTATCTATTCAGACTTAAGCTGCCACCAATCTGGTCAATCTTTAATATTCTATTATTCACAAAGACATTGTGAATCCAAAATTGGTAGGAGACATAATTATGACACGTATGATGCATTGATTGTCTTAAATTGATCTTGATTATGCTGTGTCAATTGTGAGTTTCATTTTAAATCATATTTTACTGTTTATATTTGGAATTTTGGATCATTCTTCAACAGTTACACAAGTCTAATTTTAGTGTTTACATATAGACAATTATGTGGCAGTCACCTTAAGTGTGTACTCTCTCAAGTTTCATTAATAAGAAAAAAAATCACATTAGATAAAAGAATTTTAACTAATTTAATCTTATTTAATGATAAAATATATCCAAAATACCGTTTAATATAATTGGGTTTAATTTTATTTTTTGTCTTGATATCAAGTTTCAATGAGAGATTGAAGAGGGAGAGGTTATGGGATCGAATCCCTCTACTAACAAAAACTAACACATTTACAACTAAAATTTGACCTATAAACAAAATTTCAATGAAGTATAATTATAAAATAATTATTTCATTTCAACAAAAAAATACTATTTTATTTGTGCCAAAATAAAGTCTACAAGTTGTTTTACTTTTTCACAGATCATGAGAAGTTAATAAATAGATGAAAAAAGAATAATAATTATACAAAACTGACTCTAATATTAAAATAACATTAAAAAATTAAAGTCACAATGAGAATTTATGTATACTCGTGGGAGTTTCATAAACTCGACTTGAAAACTGCACTCGCAGACTCTTAAGAGTTTACTTTATATGAAATAATAATAAGACATCTATAAATAACATACAATTAAACATTTCAACAACATAATAAATTAAAGTACTTTGTGTCCTCCTATTTTGGCACTTGCGTACTTTTTGCCTCTCTCATTTTTTTCGTGCACACTCTTTGCTCCTACATGTTAAAAAAATGGGTAAATTTTTCCCATCCGTCAAAATGACACCGTTGATTGTTAAAATTGAGATGTTGACTCGCTTAGTGTGTTAATTGTTGTTTGACGTAGCACATTATAACATGTGTGCAAAATTCCCAACTTGATTTAGGTTTCTTCTAAGAGCCCCTTTGTGCAAACAATGAAGGTAACGTTGGTCTTCATTCATCACTCACGTTTGCCGTTCCACACCTTCCCCTCTATTGCAGCTTTTGAGCATCTTGCATACTACCATGGAAGCAAAAGACATGTCGTACAACTCATAGTCTCAACTTCGAAGGCATTGAATGGTGTATAGTTACGAGGTGGAAGCTCCATTGGTGACATCATGGTTGCAGGACAACCCAGGGAGAAGATTTTATGGGTGTTGGTCTTATAGGGTGACAAGGATGGTATCACTAGAGCTGACGTGGAAATCTTTGTTGTTTTTTTTTTAGATTTTGCATGTTTTATTTGTAACTTATGTTTTCAAATGAATGAAATGTAGGTGCAGGGACTAGATGATGCAATTTTTAATGGTATGATCCAGTGTTGAACATTAGAGGGAAAAAGATCATTATTAGTTTGCTCAAGAGGGTCAAAAAGCTGCAACAATCAAAGTGTAAAGACGAAAAAATTTGAAAGAACTGAAGAAAAGAGAAATCTTACTTGGTGTTGGTTGATTCTTAATATGGAAATTGTGTTTGTTCTTGCTATTACCATTGTTGTTAGGGAAAGTTGTTGATGAGAGGGATTATTGGTTTAGTTTAAGGGGATTTTAATATATGAAATTTGAAAGTATATATTTTTCCATTTTAATGTTATGAGATATTAAGTTTAATTTTAATGTCATTGTGTATTATGTTACTAGCTTGTGATGCAACATTAGAAAGTTAAATTTAAATTTAAAATCCATTTTGCCTTAAATTTGAAGTTCAGTTTGAAATTTGAAAAATGTGCCATAATTTGGAAAACAAATCCCCATAGCTATTATGTTAGACCAAGGAAAAAATATGTCATATCAAACCATAGTAAATATGAGACCATATAAGACAAATTTATAATTTTGAAAACAACTCTGGCATAGCAGACCATTGCAAATTTAACTGATTTTTAATTAGCCATTTCACTTGTAAAACAAATATGCCATATCAGAATCATAGTAGATACTATATCAAAACCATTTTGCCATAGGAAATAGCCATTTTACTTGTAAAACAAATATGTCATAGCAAAAACCATCTGAATCAATTAGCCATTTCACTAGAAATACCAAAAACCATTCTGTCGTACTCAGAACCATTCTACCATACCAAAACCTATTCTGCCATACCAATGCTTAAACCAATATTGAATAAGCCAGTGGAATAACAATCTACCATTTGAAAAACCAGTGCATAAACCAATACTCAATAAACCCATAGAGAAGCCAATACTGAATAAACAAGTGAATCAAATTTGTATAAACCAACAAGTGAATCAAATTTGCATAAATCAACAAGTGAATCAGTATTGCAATCCACCCCGCAACTACACACCATAATTTTCATAATACTTAAACACTAATTTTAGCAATGCATAACTATCACATAATAATTGCAAAGTTGACAATAATGGTACATTTCGATACATGTTTAGTGTTGTTGGGAAACAAAGGTTTCGTGTTCTTAGATGCAAGTGTTGTTTGATTCAAGAACAACCATTAAATGAAAGTATGTTAAACGCTAAATCCGTAAAAAAACCCAAATTGTTGACTCGTACTCAGTAGTAAACTTAGGAGGTTACAGAGTTTGCAAATAGTCTATTAAGTTTACTTAAAAATAAAGTTTGCATATGAGTTAACCTGTAAATGTAAGTAGATTTGTAAACTCATAAGAGTTAACGAGTTAATTTGAGAGTTTGATAACCATGATAATAAAGTCTATATAAGTTTGAGTAGACGTGACAAAACAAGTGGTGGGCTAGCCCACCAACCCACCCTAATTTGGTTAGGGCGAGATAGTGTTTTCAGTTCATCAACCCATTTTAGTTTGCCCCGCCTAGCTCCTCAATATTATATTTTATTTTAAGAATACATTTTTATATAAATTAATAGAAGAATTAAAATAATTTAAATATAAATTAAATTATTACCTATAATTTATAAAAATGACTTTATTAAAAAAATAAAATAAACTTTGTCATTTAGTTTTCTGTGAAATTGTAACATTGTCAAAAAAATAAAAACAATTATGTAAGGTTTAATTTTGTGTTTTTTTTCCGTAAAATCATGAATTTGTTAAGAAAATAAAAATGTGTTTTTTAAATAAAATTTTATATTATTATGTAAAACAAGAAAAATATTTTTTTTTTAAATTTTGGTGAGCTGACCTGGTGGCCTACTAGCCAAATTGTTTGGTCAATCGTAACAATCATGGACCAAGGTTGTCTCAACCCATTTTTAATATGCCAAAGATGGAGCGGGTCAAAACAATGAGTCAACTCATTGCCATTCCTATGATTAAGCATCTCTAGAAAAATAAAATATTTACTAAGGATCATAGGTGAGTGTAACTTAAAATTATAAGTGAATACGGAACTTTTAGGTATATCAATAAACTATTTTTTTCTTATATCCTTATAATTTTTTTAAAGGAACTTGTTAGCATTCTCTCCATGAATGTTAGTCAAAAGAAAGCAATTACTATTACATTGAAAAATCAAATAAAAATTATTTTGAGACAAAAAATATTTGTTGTATAAAAAAATAATTGAAAAAAATAAGTAAACTATATTTTTTTCTTGTATATAAAATACTAAAGATTATTTTAAGCAAACAATGTTGGCGGTTTAAGAGTAGTATTTCTCCCGTAACTGTTCATCATTTGGATTTTTATAATATTAGTTCATAAAAATCTATTTATTTTTATAAAGAGATTATTTGACCCAATGATTAAGAAAATATAGATTGTTTAAAAAAAATGAATTTTTAATTACTCTCAGTATAGTTTCTAATATCTAGTTTTACATATTACTAATGATTGAACAAACTCGGATCACATGTTTTAAATACTATACATGATTAAATTATAAATTTTTAATATAAAAGACTAAAACTTAAAACGATATCTCAAAATCTTTTTTAACTAAAGTCATTAATCTTAATAGTATTAGGGTTCGATTCCTTTAAATTTGGTTTCGGGTTGATAGTTAGATTTCTGATAAAAATTAGTTATCATTGTTAAATATTCTACATTAATGTATAAAAAAATAAAAAACAAAATATTTTTTAAACAAATTGTATTAAATGATATCAGGACATTAGGCAGAACATTTTCTGAGACGAATCGTTTCATTAAAAAAAATGATAATATAGTTAGGAAAAAAATCCTAACTTTGTTTATTTTTTTGAGTTTAATTAGTATACATTGTCGGTGTAAAGATTTTTACACATTCAATCACAACCCTTCATTCATGGTAAATTTGTTGACTTTATTTGTTACTACTTTAAAATTCACATAAATGAAAAGTCATGATTCGACGTCTGTTTAAAAATCCTTTACATGAATAATGTATACCATTTAAATTCTATTTTTATTCGCTCAATGCTCTAAGACTCACTTTTCACTCTTCTCTTATCTTTATTTTAGCTTCCGTTTTCTCTCTCTCCATTTTTTTTTTGTTTCTATCGAATAGTAAAAAAATAGAAACATCAAATTTCTACATCTTTAAGGTTTTATAATTAGGGAAAAAGTGATTTGGAATAAAGAAAAATCATTCTCATTTCGTTAGAGTTATTTATTTGATATCTTTAAAGTAAATTTTTAATCTTTTAAGGAAGTAATTTTACACCATCCATTAGTTATGAGTTATGTATTAAATGTAAAAAAATTCAATTATTAAGATTATGGTGCTTCTTTAAAAAATTCTAAACATTTCAATTTAGAGGTTTTATCTAACTCATCAATATCTTGCTTATAATGTTGAATTCCTTGAAAATATCATGTTTACTCCCACTAAAAGTGTTGGAAAGCTTGGTTGAGTTCTCTTGTGTGAGTAGCTATTCTACCTAATGAAATTTTTAATTATTTTAGGAGAAGTAAGTAATTATTAAAAATTTATTTTAATAATTTTGATTTCTATTAGTAGCTAAAGATGAAGCATAATATTTAAATTTAGTTTGAGTTGATTATTTGTATCCCTTGGTGATATGATGAATATTTTTTTAGCTTAGATAATTATGTATAATATTTTCGTTAATCACAATGAAGAGATGATATAATATATTTTTCTTTGTTATAATAAAGAGATAATGTGATATAATTTTATTCGCTAAACGAAGAGATGATATGGTATAATTTCGTTCACCATAAGAGATAATGTAATATATTTCTGTTTGTCACGATGAATAAATAATGTGACATTGTTAGTTATTTAAATTTTAAATTTATTTCTATATGTATTGTTTTTAGATTTTAAGAGAATAAATTTTATTCTTAGAAAGTGATATGCTTTTATTTATTTTATATTATTAAATATGAATTAATTCTTTTGAATGAAAATATTCGTGCTATATTTGTTTCTCGCTCCTATTCAATTCGTGTTTTATGCTCTCACTAATTCCTTACAAATTACCCTATCCTTTTTTTCTTCCTTCCTTTTCTCATAGATACAAACGTTGTTGAGTAGCTGACTTCTTGGGGATTTCTATCTTATACAGAAATTTGTATATTTTTTTGGTAGTTCTCTATTAACATAATAGAGAGTGTATTTTGGTAACTCTAATAGTAATAGATATAAAGAGAAAGTTGATAATGTTTTGAGAACCTATGAATAATTACTATGTCATGATGAGTGATTATATTTGGCAGTCGAACTGAATATATATATATATATATATATATATATATATATATATATATATTTATATATATAACTTTTTTTTGCAGGTTAATTGAATTGTGATTTGTCTTATTTTTATGGAGATTCTGATGAATTTTTTATTATTTTAAGTTTAATGATTTTTTAGTAAAGTTTAAATTTTATTAATGACACTTTTATAATCATGTGCACCTGTCAAAGCTAAGGTGGGTTGTGACATTTTCTATTTATTGTTATTTTTCATGCTATATAAGTTTTAAACTATTCTAAATATTCAATGAGAAAAAGATATTTTAAAGATTAATTCGAGCTAATCATAGTATAGCCCAATTACATGACTTCAACCTTAATTAATTCAATATGGTCAATCTTGTGCAATGACCCTATTAAATGTTTTACAAATAAGGATAAAATTATTTTTAGCATTTAAAATTAAAAACTTGTTTCGTTATAAAATAATTTTCAAAAAAAGTTTTGATTTTTTAGTTTTTAAAAATTAGAAAACAAAACAATTGCAAGTAGTTTTTAACTTTGTATTTTTATTCTCAAAATATAAAAAAAATCTGTTTATTTTTTCTTTTCATTAATGACACTTCTATAAATATGGACAATTTTTTCATTTTCACATTTTAAAAATAATTTTAAAATAACACTTACCAAACAAGTTTTTTTTTTCTTCTATATAGCAATTCTTATAATTTTTTGAAAACTCTTTTTAAAAACTAAAACACAAAATCAAATTAATAAAGACTTATAAATAACCATGTCTATTACAAATTTACAAGTATTAAAATGAGAAGTATAAAACATATAAATTGATTTATAAAGTGATCTCTTCTATCATACATCTCTACATATATCATTATTTTTAATTTGGTCTTTACACTTGACCATCATATGTAAGGTATAACATTCAAAATTAAATCAAGAAAACATATATGGATCAAATTAAAAATACAATGCATGTACAGAAATCAAATTAAAAATACATAAAAACTTAATGATAATAAAAACTAAATTATATTAGTAATGTTTTACATCCAAAGATATCGATTTAATAGTCAATATTACATATAGGACCAAATTAATATAGAGCTATAATTCGGTGACGGATTTTCCCCCCCATTAATATAAGGTGGGATCTTATTATGGTACATACGTATATATTATTTTTGTGGTTACTCAGCCAAAAGTAAAAAGAAAAAAAAAAGAAAAAAAGAAAGAAGAAGAAGACATAACAAACAGAGCAAAAGCTATAAGGAAGGCAATAGCATTATAGATAGGTGGATGGTTCTAAGTGGGGAGATTGATTCATGCAAATTGTCAAAGCGTGTGGAAAGTTTTATTTATTTTTATAGCATATCTAGATGACTAGATCAATGTTCCGTATCAAGAATTGGATTATTTTTCTATATAACTAGAAAATGAAACTATTTTACAATCGCAATTCACGTTTTATTTAAAATTGAAAATGAAAAAAAAAAAAAAAGAAATCACATCTCCGCACATGTACTTTTGATTGAGATTGGACAATGTTATAAATATTATAAGCCAAAAAATTTTAATGATTAGAAAGCATAAAATATATTTCTGAAAGAAATTATAAGAAGTTACCTTCGTCCCAAAAATATAGGAGAATGAGCCTAAGGATGGAGAAAACATTTATTTGGCAATATTCTGGATCCTTATGTATCTTGCGTCTATTCTAGATTGATATACGTCTACATCTCATATTGTTTATTTGTCTCCTGTATTTCTACGTTTTGCCTGTCTCTCTTCGCATGTAATGGGTTTCTATGTCTGCCTCCTACTCCGGCCTCAGATTTCTATAGTTGTTATTAAATTTCATTTCCTTCCACCTCCCTTGTTACGTATGCCTCCATCTTGTGTGATCCATGTTGCTACATTTATATTTTCTTTCTTTTTATACGTCTTTTTATGCATTTCTCCCTAGCATGGACTTGAGCTAGGATCAATAAAAAAGAAGCATGACTTAGATGAAACTTCAAGGAACTTAGTTTAAGACATATCCCATTTATTTATATTAATTTGACTATTTTTGGACTTGTATAAGCACCCTTAAGTCATTAGGATTTTAGGGGTATAATTAGTTTTATTTCTGGGCTTGTATTTTGGCCTTTAGGTTCTTTTTTTGCTCAAGGATGTGTAATTAGTCTCTTTGTGGAGCGTGTTAATTTGAATTTGAATTTTGGAAGTGCCATGTTATCTCTTTCCAAAATTCAAATTTAAATTAAGAGAGAAAATAAATCCTTAAAACTAGGGTCATGTTTGGATCTTTAGTTGGATTAACTTAGTGTTAATTGAGCAATGCTAAATTAAAACTAAATTAAGGCAACTAACCCCTTGATTAGCTACTTGGACATTCTCATTAGCATCTAGGCCCATGATCCATTTCTTGCTCTATAATCTCCTCCTTGTAAAGGTTAACACTCATTTTGAATGAAAATTATACGTCTCTAATTTGAAAGCTCATTTGTTCTTGAGAGTGTTCATGTTCTCTCCTTAGTGAGGGTTCTTCATGCTATTATCAAGGGTTCCTTCCCTTGTTGTTAACTTTACTCTTGGCTTATCTTCTTTATGAGAAGTGGCGCCTATCTTCAACCTCATCTTCTAGTCTTCTACCTCCATTTCAAGGCTCTTCAAGGACCTCTAAAGAGATGATCCTAGGCGGCATCACCTTCTCCAACAATTGGTCAACCATGGCTTGGGATGGATGCATCATTTGGTATTAAAGCTTAAGCTCTGATTGAGGTTCCTTCTATCCTATCTTGTTTTAGTTGTTTTTTTTTTCAATTCATTGTTGAGTTGTCATCTTCTCTTCTACTCCAATTCTATTTTCTTTTCTCCACATCCGTGTTGTCTATTATATTTTCTTGCATGTCTTGATAAGTTTGATGTCTTGTATCAATTTTTTTGCTTCTAAAAAATTCAAAAATCCTATGCGCTTAATGTAGTAGTGTTCTACTAAATTTTGTTTGATTCAATTTTATGTTTAATCATTGAATCAAATTTTCTGTTCAGGATTCCTAATATTTTCAGCCTTATCTTTGAGTGTGTGGATTGAGATTGTCTAAGAAGTGATTTATCTTAAATCCACACCGCTGTGGCAAAATCCACAATGTTTTGGTCAAGTGCTTTGGCCTCAATTTTACAATTCCTTTGGCGTGTTTTTAGTGTTCTGTTTTCTAAAAATTCCAATTCTGTTTTGAGTGCTTTGATCTGTCCAAATTGTGCATGTTTTGGTCTTTATTGCCTAAGAGGTTTTGTGCATTAAATTCACATGGCTGTGGGCAAAAACCACAACATTGTGGTCATCTCCTTGGCTAGCTTTGCATCAAGACTAGGTGTAGTTTTTTGCTCTATTTTGGTTCTATTTTTTAGGTTCTTATTATCAGTTTTAAACTCCTTGTTATGTCAATTAGATAGTCTTGTTTAGTCCTTGCTTTGTCAAATTAAAAACCCCTAAGGTTTTACCAACTATTTTTGTGTTGTTTTGAATCTTGATAAAAAGTGTGCAAGGTTGCTTCTTGGAATTGAGCTTCTAAGAGAGTTTGATCTCTCTTGTTTAAGTCTATTAAGGAGTATCCTATTCTTTTAATTAGTTCTTAACAAAATTCTAAAAAAAATTCATAGCTCACTTTCATCCACTACATTTTTAGTGTCTTGTGAAATTTTGTAGCTCTTGTGTGCTAGTTTGGTTGAAGTGATTCTTTTGATTTGGTTGCTCCAAGTTTTGGCCATGGAATTGAGCATAGAAACTTGCATAAAATAAGTTGGCTCTTGTTTAACCAAACTCTCTTAAGCATACCATAAATCACTTCTCACTTTAGTGCATTTTTGAGTTGCTTAAAATTTTCTTAGATTGCATCTTTTGCATTGAAAAGTGTGTGGCCTTGCTTGCTGAATTTTTTCAAGCGTTTAGCATCATTAAATTCGTCATAAAATTTGCAATCAAGATTGGTATTAGATGCAGCTAAAAGAATTTAAAAAAAAAGAAAAAAGAAGTCAAAAGACAATTTGAAAAGTAAAGAACAAAAAAGAAGAGTGTTAAAACAAAAGAAGAAAAAATATTAAATACAAAATTTGGTGTACCTAATAGAAATTATTTTAACTGCAAGTGAGGACCTAAATCAATTGTAATTTCTTGGACAACCTACCTATAGCATTCGACCATCACTACTTAAAGTGGTGCAATTTTTGAAATTTGTTTAAGTCATTTTGCTTTCTAGTCTTTATTCTCATCTAGAACAATTCTAGGATCTTCCTTTGAGTGCTTAGCCTTCCTTCTAGCTTTATTTTTAGTTTGTCTTCTTGAATATCTTTGTGTATTGTCTCCATTTAATCTTTCCATTTGGATAATGTCCATTTTAAAGTTGTGCTTTTCTTACTTTATTTTTTCTTGTCCTATTTTTTGTTCTTGCCTTGGTTGGTGCCACTTTTGTGTAGGTAAGCCTTGAGTAAGGGAGCCTTCCACAAGGGTTGCCTCTTAGGTAAGAGTCAAAATAGCTAAAAGGACTTGAACAAAAGGAAGAACATGGACAAAGACTAAAACACCTTGGGAGAGATTGATTTGGAGAGACTTGAAGATTTTTTTTTAGCTTTATTCCTTGTTGTTAATTTTTTTTGTTGTATTTTCTTTTCCTTGGTTTGTAAAAGACCATTTGTTTTAAGTTTTTAGCTTAGTCTCTCACTAATTAAGGTGTGAAGGAGGAAGTGGTACCCCACCTTCCACACCTTTAGGAGCACGTTAGATCCTTACCTCTTTTAGTTTTTGTCTTAAGTCACCTTAGCCTGTTTCAATATATTTTAGTGAGTGGTTAAGAGTTCCAAAGGCTCTTTGCACTTGTAGGTATTCGTTTAGTTTAATTTTTGTAGTTGCTTGCATTTTTTTAGGTTAGTGTTTGAGTTCCAAAGACTCATACATCTTTAGTGAGAAGCCAAAAAATCAAAAGGTGAGATGAGTGAGTATTACTCTTGGTATGATTATCCTACTAGTTCTTTCCATGACCCAAACTCATATTTATTTTCCTATCCCTATGAGAGAATAGAAAAAGAAAGAGAAGAGAGAAGGGAAATAGAAAGAAAAGAAAGAGAAGAGAGAAGAGGGAAGAGAGAAGGAAAAGAGAAAGAAGGGAGAAAGAAAACAACACAGTAAGAAGGTGATGGATTTGAAGTTTAGTGATGATGAAGCAGACACAGGCCAACCTAGTGGTTTGGTAGTGGGATGTAGGAATGTCAAGAGGAGATGGTTAGTAAAGATAGTGTTCTAGCGGAAGATAACACAGGAGCAGATGCAGGTTTCCCTATCGGAGGAGCAAAGTCCTTGTTATCATCCACAATTAATTGATATATATATATATATATATATATATTATTTCATAGCATTTTAAAAATAATTTAAATAGATTAAAAAAATAATTTATTTTATTATTTAATTATAAATTATCAAACATGATTTGTTGAATTCTATTATAAATAAAAATCAATAAAAATATATATAACATAAATCCTAATTGATTTATGATATTGTGTTTACAGAAGGAATTTATGGAAAGAGACAATGCTCATATGTTTTGCAGTTACCTTTTAAGATTTAAGGTGTCAATTTGTCTATCTTTAATATTCAAAAAGTTATTACGAATTAAGATTTAAGGTGTCTATCTTTAATATCAAGAGAGTTATTGTGAATCCAAATTGACATGAGACCTAATTATGCCATGTATGATGCATAGATTGTCTTAAATTCATCTTAGTTATACTATGTGTCAATTGTGAACTTCATTTAAGTCCTATTTTACTACTTATATTTGAATCATTCTTCAATAGTTACAAAGTCTAATTTTAGTGGTTTATATATTTAGACAATTATGTGGTAGTTACTTTAAGTGTGTACTCTCGCTAGTTTCATTAATAAAAAAAATTGGTATTAATATAAATAAATTGGCTTACATAAATTTTTTATCCTTAAAGTTTCACTAAAAGTCATTTGTCATTCTTCAAATTCAAAAATATGTTTTTTAGTCCCTAAAATTATTTTTTCTATCAATGTTGTCAAATAATAAGTTTCGGTGTATTTGGCTATGCCATATGTGAAAGTGAAGGTTGAGGGGGTTAAAGTTGAGAAGAAGAGTGATTTACAAGTATAAAAAATTATTTTCTGTCATCAATTTTTTAATGACATTAATGAGAGAAGAATGTCTAAAAGTGAATCAGGAACTAAAAAAATAATTTTGAATTTTAAGGACTAAAAGTGATTTTTAGTAAAACTTTAGGATAAAAAACTTATATAAGCCAAACAAATTGTAACTAATTTAGTCTTATTTAATGATAGAATATCCGAAATACCATTTAATATATTAGGGTTTAATTTTGTTTTTTTACTTGATATCAGGTTTCAGTGAAGTGTAATTATAAAATAATTATTTCCTTTCAACAAGAAAATAGGTTTAATTAAGTTTTTAATCTTGAAATTTGATGAAATACCACTTTTGGTCCTTGAAATTTAATATTATTTTTTGTAGTCCCTGAAACTAATTTGTTCTTGTTTTGATGTTGTCTTTTTTAGAAGTGCCATTAGTGGTATGCTAACATGACAAAAACAAGAGTTTTCAGGTAGACTTTATTTAGGAGGTGAATTTTAATTCCTAATGTTAAACGTCAACCTCCGTTAGTCACCTTAGTAAATTCTTAATGTCGTTACTTGGAGAACAAGACAAGACTAAATGTAATTCAAGGATTATAAAAACTATTTCTAAATTTTAGGGACCAAAAACGATATTTCCTCAAATTTAAGTAACCAAAAGCGATATTTCCTCAAATTACACTTCACTTAAACATGATATCAAGAAAAAAAATCAAATTAACCCTAATATATTAAATGGTATTTTGGATATTCTATCATTAAATAATTAGTTAAAATTTGTATATATTTAATACGAATTTGGTTTTTTTTTTCTTATTAATGAAACTAAAGAGTACACCCTTAAAGAGTTGCCATATAATTGTCTAAATATAAACTACTAAAATTAGACTTTTGTAACTGTTGAATAATGACCCAATTATAAGCAGTAAAATAGGACTGAAAACGAAACTCACAAGTGGCACATAGCATAATCAAGATGAACTTAAGACAATCAATGCATCATAGATGGCATAATTATGTCTCCTGTCAATTTGGATTCACAAAGATTGAACATGTAATTGAAGAACACAATAAAAGAGTATAGTTTCTTTCTATAAATTCCTTTTGTAAACACAATATCATTAACCAATTAGGATTTATGTTATATATATACATATACAAGCATATATATATATATATATATATTCAATTATAATAGAATTCAACAAATCTTGTTTAATAATTTATAATTAAATATAATTTTTTTAATCTATTTAAATTATTTCTTAAAATTTTTTATAAAATAATATCTATATATGTATCAATTAAGATGAAACTGTTTTAGTTTAATAAATAATATTAAGAGTAATAACATTGACCTAATTAAATATTAAAAAAATTATCGATTATAATAATTTTATTACCTCTTTTTGAATATACATGCAATATAAAATAAGGATAGATAACTAATTTAATTTTTAACGCATGAGGGTTGACACTTTAGTTGCTGAATGTGATAATTGGAAGACAATTTTAAATAATTTTTTTTTATATTTTTAAGAACTAGATTAATTTAAAACTGTGTAGTAGTTCCACATCTAATATACATACAATAATTTAAAACTTGATTAATTCAATTTCATTCTATATAATTTCTCTGGAGTTGAATTATAAACTTAATTATCAAATTTAATCGATTTTTATTAGTGTTATTTTAATTTCAAACACATGTAATCATATTACAACTTTTGAGCTGGCTTAATTATGGAAATTTATTAAATAATTTACATAAGAT
This sequence comes from Psophocarpus tetragonolobus, assembly GCA_037954015.1. NCBI lineage: Eukaryota > Viridiplantae > Streptophyta > Magnoliopsida > Fabales > Fabaceae > Psophocarpus > Psophocarpus tetragonolobus. The sequence goes on from CM075692.1 coordinate 18,500,070, forward strand.
CATTTTTCAGTTTTATTATCGTCATGAATAATATTTATAAAATTTAGGTAGCTGGTCTAAGAAAAAATTTGAAACAGGTTACCTTGTCTTCTTATGAGTTTGCATCCAAGTTTTGGTTTGGAGTAACATGATGGGAGGTTTGGAAACAACCGTGAAGACATAAAGGGTCACTTTAAGTAAGTAATTTCTTGGTATAGAATAGGAGAGAACAAATGTTGAAAGTAGCTAATTATAGCATGTATGACCACCGTACCGTATGGAACCTTTAGAAACAATTTAATGTTTAAGAACAATTTGATTATTAAAAAACACTACAACATATATAACAATATAGGTACAGAGCATATCTGCCAAACTCTTCTACATGCATTAACTAGTAGAAAATGATGCATTCATTTTCAAGTTATGGTTGACCAATTATTGGAGAAGGTGATGCTATCTAGGATCATCTCTTTAGAGATCATTGAAGAGCTTTGAAATGGAGGTGAAAAACTAGAAGATGAGGTTGAAGGTAGGCGCCGCTTCTCAGAAGATAAGTTAAAAGTAAAGATAGTTATAAAAGAAGAAATCCTTGATAATAGTATGAAGAATCTTCACTAAGGAGAGAATATGAACACTCTCAAAAAATAAATGAGCTCTCAATTTAGAGAAGTATAATTTTTATTCCAAATGAGTGTTAACCTTTACAAGATGGAATGCTCAATTTATACTAATGATTAAAAAGATTAATTTATTTAATTAATTATTTTGAACAAATTAATTATACTATTTTTATGGTAGTTAATATTAATTATTTTCATGGGTGTTTTAATTAATGTTTTTTGGATAATTTAACCAATTTTAATGGATTATAATGCATTGCCATTTTATATTATATTAAAAGTAATTTATTTTGTTTTAATTTTCCAAACGACCGGTTAGACATGATCTTTGAACTTGAGCAGTATATATAAATATAGTCATATAGGTGTCAATTTTATAGGCTCAACTATGTCTTTCTTAGAAGCTCTTGTTGTATTGTGGAGGCTTGCGTTAGGTTGTTCTTTTGCACACATCAAGTAAAAACATTTTTATTCAGTTTTTAGTCTTCATGAACAACAATAATACAGTAAGAATAAACAAAAAAATTAAGATAATTTTAGTTAAGGATGATAATGGGTACGGTCTAGATACATACTATAATACCATCCTCATACCTGCGTTTCAAAAATGTATTTGCATCTGATCTCGTATTCACATAGGTAGCAACTTTGACTTCATCCTCATACCTCTTGAGTATCTATATACTCATACTCGCACCTGCGACTTATACTTGTGTATAAAAACAATAAACTGATGTTTTTTACAAATAAGTAAACATAATATGAAAAACATATTAAGATAACGTTAAACTTAGAATATATTATAAAACATTTCCTAAAGTTTTATATGATTTATACATAAACTAACATATGTTTTTTACCATAACAGAATAATTTTATAATAGTTATTTAACAAATAACTCAATTTTTTGTAATTTTATTTATTTATTGAGTTTTCATAAAATATATTATATGTCTCTATTTATTTATAATTATATTACTATAATTAATAATAGATTATAATGCAAGTAATATTTTTAGTAATTATTTTTTACTTAAAATTATAATTATGTAATATTATATAATATAATTATATAAAATATATGGTGCAGGACAGGTTGGGTCTTATAGTACCCATACGACATAATTTTTGTAGTCTGGACACACTTTGTACCTATACCCATTGGGAATATTTTTAGTAGTATTTTTTACTTAAAATTATAATTATGTAATATTATATAATATAATTATATCAAATATATGGTGCAGGACAGGTTGGGTACTATAGTACCCATACCGACATAATTTTTGCGATCTGGACACACTCTGCACCTATACCGATACAATTACTCGTCCAACATGAGAATATTTTTGTAGGTACCCATTGGGTATGTGTCCATTTTGTTATCCCTAATTTTAGTCTCTAAATATTTCCATATAGTAATATTGACCGCTAAACCCTTATTTTGGTTTTTTAAAAGTTTATAGGTGATAACACTTAAATATTTGAAAGAAATTTCCATGCAAATTAGTTCTTGATTATATTATTATGCAAGTTTGTTCTAAACATTCTAAAATAAACATTCTAGGAACCAATTTGTACAAGATAAAATTCATTAGAGATTAATTTATCTAAAAAAAATTTAAGTGTCATTGCCTACAACTTTCTATGTTTTAAAACAAGGCTGGTAAATATACTGGTTCATAGTCATTGATTCAATTGATATCGAATCAGTGGTTGAACCGGTCATACTAAAATAATATTTTTTATTATCAATGTATTATAAAAATTATATTATAAAACAAAAATTATTAAGAAATTAATTATAAAAAAAGTATTTTTACTAAATACACCTTAATATTACTAAGTTAACTCCTATTTTTATTAATTTTTGAATTTAAAAAGTGGTGACCTTAGGAGAAAGAGACATGGATTTAGCAAATTCCAAAAATGTTAAAAAAAAAATTATGAATCGATTCAACTGGTTGAACCACCTATTTTCACTGGTTTTACCGGTTCATGACCAGATTTTTGGTTTTAAGATCAGTTCTTTACTTAATCAGTTTTTGCATTAATAAAACCAGTTCACGAGTTTTTCTATGGAACCAGCCCATCCAATCTTAGTTTTTAAAACAAACAATTTTTAAACACCAAAACACTATTCACCCAATTTTGATTTCTAAAATATCATGATTTAGACGTAATTTTTCGCATATCAATACATTGTCTTAACCATAACTACATGTCTTGGACAGTTGGACTGTATCGTTAACATACTATATTAACAATTTTTGTTAAAAAATTAAAAACACATTAACCGTGAATCAAAATTACTAAATTTTAAAAGCATGAAAAATTAAATATGCAATAAAATTTTTTAAGAAACCAAAATTAAACAATCACAAAACTATAAAGATTAAAAACAAATTTGAAGGCTTTAATAATTTACCATTTGATGAAAATGTTGGATTTAATGTTTGAAGTAGTAATCACAGACACCCATTATGTAAAATTTGTTCATATATAGTGTTTTTTTTTTCAGCTTTTTTATGTGAAATATAAGTTCAAATAGTATATTCCTTTAAAAAATGTTATATAACTGAATATAATACTTTTCTAAAAAACGTTTAAAGTAAATACAAACCATCTTAAAAAACGCTGTAAGCCAATACAACGTTTCTTAAAAAACGCTCTAAGTGAATGCAACGCTTTCTTAAAAAATCCCTTTTATGTTACTTTTCTTTTCCTTGATTCTCTCAGTGGTACTCTAAATATTTACATATACTTATGACCTAAATAATGTAATTTACTTGTGCCAACTTAATATTTGTTTGCCATCAAATGAAGAAAAGATGTTCATAGATCCTTTGATGTTACCATGCATAGCCAAGGACCTATCACTAGGGTCATGACTAGAAGGATTGAAGAAGACCTAACCCTTGCAGACAAAGGAAGACTTCACCTTCTATGGAGAGTGAAGATATTAGGCTAGGGACTTTAGTTAATAAAATGTAATTTTCCTTTATTTTAATTTTAAGGAGCATTAGGAATTTAATTTGGGACATGTATTTAGTCCATTTTTTATTTTAGGAGGTGTCTTAGGAATTTAGAGGGTGGATTTAGCTTTTTGGGTCTTTATGAAGGAACTAAGGGGTAGCCTTGATATCTACACCCCTCTTTTCCTACATAAACCCCCTAAGCTAATAAGAAGAAATCTTGACCCATGGTTTGAGAAACTTGGGCACCAAGGTTGATGATCTAAGGAGGGAATTGTTTCTCAATTCTCCTCCCTTAGATCTCTCCTTTTAATCCTAGCCCTTCTTTTTTAGGTTATCTTGTTCAAGAGGTTAGCTACCTCTATAAATAGGAGTTCCTCCCCTCACTTGTATTTTTTACACTTGAATTTAATCCTAGAGACCATATTGGTTGTGAGGTTCTTACCTTTGAGTGTCCCCCCTTCTCCTTTGTGAGAGCTTCTAAGAGTTATCAAGAGACCCCTCCCTTGTGGCCTCTCTTTGGCTTATCAAACCTAGTATTTGTGGCGCCTCACCCCATTCCTTTCCTCTCCATAAATCCATTTCCCTTCCAAATGACCTTAGAAAGGATCCTTTGGGCAAGTGATCATCAAAGATCACATCAAGTGGTATCTAGAGCCACTTTCTAAAGGTCACGTTCTTTCTCAATTTTTTTTGCTTTGTTGTTTATCTCTTTGATCTCTTTATTTTAAAGTCCTTCATTTTTTGTCATCTTTATTTCCTTTATTGTCTAGTAGTATAGCTTTTTATTCTTGCTATTATATGCACTTTTGTTTCCTATTTATGTGCATATGTTCCATTTAATTTGTTGCAATTTTATTTGTCCCTTTCTTTGCATCTTATTTCTGTATTCAAATTGCTTAATTTTCCCTTGTTTTTTATGTTAAAGTGTGCCTAATAAGTTGTGACCATTAAACCCACATGGTTGAGGATTTTTCCACACCATTGTGGTGATCAACTTTGGCGACTTTGTTCTGCCTTTTGTTTTGAGTCTCTTACTGAAATTTTTGCTCTATTTTTAGGTGTGTTATTTTTTGTTAATCTTGTGTTTTGTCAAATACTAGTCATGTTAGTTTTCTATTATGTCTCATTTAAATTCCATAGGTTTTAGCCTCTTAAAATTTTTACAAAAAGCCTTCAAAAACATTTTGAATCGAGCTCCTAAGAGGTGAACCTCTTGTTGAGTCTCTTAAGTCTTTTATGCTTTTAGTTCAAGCATATTAATCTCTTTGTTGTTCTTAAATATTTGCTCAATTCAATATTTATATGTTTCTTGTTTTATGTTGAATTATTAGTAGCTTTCCACTTGGTTTACCTTCACTATTGGTGCCTCTTTATGGAATTTTAGGTTGGGTGAATTGTGTTAGTAATTTGAGCAATCAATTTACTTCAAAATTAGCCCTAAATCATTCCTTAAGCACTATTAGTTCAGTGGTATTTGGAACTACTAAGTTGTTTTGCCTTTAGTTGCATGCATTGCTTGAAAATTGTGTGACCCTACTTTGTGCTTATTCACTCAAGCGTTATTATTTCAAGCATCCTCATTAAAATTTCAATTCAACAAGCTATTAGTTGCAGCAAAAATGATTAGAAAAAGTTAAAAAAAATATATATTAGAAAAAGTTCAAGTCAAAAAAAAAAAAGATGAAGAACTCAAAAGAAAGACAATTTTGAAGTTGTGTACCTAATAGTATAAACATTTGATATGAGAACCCAATTGTGATTAAAAAAAAAAATTACTTGATTAAGCCTTTTAGCTTTTGGTCACTTAAATTTTATTAAGTGTGCAACTATTGGTTTCATTTTTTTTGTTTGAGTCTTTTTTTCATCTCCACTCTTAAAGCTAATCTAGGAAAGTTATTTGTGTGCTACCTTCCTTTGTGAGCCTTATGTTTTCTTGCTTGTCTTATTTACTTCTTTGAGTTTGTCATTGTTTAATCTATCCACTTGGATTTGTGAACCTTGTTTTGTTATTCACCTTTATTTTTGTCTTGTGTTGTATTTGGCCTTGGTAAGTAAAGCTTGAGAAAGGCTTCATACACAAGATTTTGGCAAGTCCAAACAAGAGGAAACAAGGGTAGCATTCTTGGGGTGGGTTGATGCAACTCAAAGGGGCTTGATCAAAAGGAGCCAAATACCAACAAGCTTGGAGTGAAGACTTTGTTTTATTTTTTTTATTCTTTGTATTGTGTAAACTTAATGTTAGATTGGGAGTTTGAGTGCCCTTAAGGCCCTCCCTTGGTTTGTAATAATTTTGGTTAATTTTAGCGTAGTTCCTCGTTAATTAGGTTAAGAAGGGAGAAGTGGTACACTTCCTTCAACACCTTAGGAGAACGATTAGAGCCTTTTCTCTTTTACATTCTTGTACTTTTATTTTATTTTATGTTATTTTGAAAAAAACATGTAGAGGCTAAGAGTTCCAAAGACTCATCAAGCCACCTTAGGTGAGAAAAAAAAAAGAGAGGAGTGTTGCTTGAAAAAAAAAGTTTTTGGCCTACCCTTTAGTTTTTAGCATCCAAGCACCATGACTTCTCACATACATTCTAGTGCACATAGTTTTCATCAAGTAAGAGTGTTAACCAAAGAAAACCTTCTAAGGGGGACACTCTTGAAAACCTTAACTTAGAATTTAGGGAATGGATGGCTAAAGAACAAGAAAGGAGAGAAGAAAAAGAGAGAGAAAAAGAAATAAAAGAAAAGGAAAAACAAAAAGATAAGGAAGAGTTAAAAAAAGAGATGTTGGAATTGAGAAAAGAGAAAAAAAAGCGAGAAGAGAGAACGCAAAGAGAGAGAAGAGAGGATGAAGAAAGTAGAAGAAGGAAAGAACTAGAAAGAAAAAGAGAAAAAGTGGAAGAAGAGAGAAGGAGAGCAGAAGAGAGTAAGAGGAGAGATGGGAGACAAAGTGATAGAAAAAAGAAAGGAATTCTCATAAGATCCCCATCTAGGCATTTTAGCTCTAGTGAAGAAGAATACTATAGAAATCAACATAAGCATCACTCCCATTCACCATACAAGTATAATTCTCCTCAAGAGAACACAAATCATTCTAGGGAGCCAAATGTAGACCTACCCGATTTTCATGGTAGGGAAGATGTTGAGACTTACCTAGATTGGGAAGTCAAAGTGGAATAACTCTTCCGATGCTATGAAATAAGGGAATAAATGAAAGTACCTTTGGCCTCCCTTAGTTTTCAAGGTTCTGCTTTGCATTGGTGGGATGGGTTAGCCAAGGATAGGGTCCGTAAACAAATACTTGACATTCGCTACTGGAATGATTTAAAAACTTGTTTGCGAAGAAGGCACATTCCTTCATATTATGAGAGGGATCTTTTGGATAGGCTCTAAAGAATTAGGCAACATAACCTAAGTATTGAGGAGTATAGACAAAAGATGGAGCTTCTCATACTAAGGGCCAATATCATTGAGGAACCCAATGCTACCCTTGCTAGGTTTTTGTGTGGATTAAGCTCTGACATTAGAGATAAGGTAGAGCTTCTTTCATACTCAAACCTTGATGAGTTGGTAGAACTTTGTGTAAGAGCTGAGAATCAACTCAAGAGAAAAAGCTGTAAAAAAGATTCCCCCTTTTACTAAAAGAGAGACCAACTTAAGGGAAACTCTTTCAAGGGTTTTTCCAAAGAGGAACCCAAGAATTTTCAAGATACAAAAGCACCTCATGTAGAGAGAAAACCCCCTACTACTAAGCCTACTGAGAGGCAAAGTAGTATCAAATGCTTCAAATGTCTTGGGAAAGGCCACATTGCTTCTCAATGCCCCAACAAGAAAACCATGATCATGAGGGGACAAGACATTTGTAGTGAGAATAACTCATCTTCCTCCTCTAGTGAGAGTGAGGAAGAAGGGGGACATACTTTTGAACAAGAGTGTGAGGAAGCTTTCCCTTATGAAGGGGACCTCCTTATGGTTCAAAGGCTTCTTGGAAGCCAACCTGATGTGACCATGCCTTGCCAATGACCTATCACTTGGGCCATGGCTAGAAGGATTGAAGAAGACCTAGCCCTTGCAGACAAAGGAAGACTTCACCTCCTATGGAGAGTGAAGATATTAGGCTAGGGACTTTAGTTAATAAAATGTAATTTTCCTTTATTTTAATTTTGAGGAGCATTAAGAATTTAATTTGGAACATGTATTTAGTCCATTTTTTATTTTTAGGAGGTGTCTTAGGAATTTAGAGGGTGAATTTAGCTTTTTGGGTCTTTATGAAGGAAATAAGGTGTAGCCTTGATATCTACACCTTTGGCTTATCAAACCTAGTATTTGTGGCTCCTCACCCCATTCCTTTCCTTTCCATAAATCCATTTTCCTTCCAAGTGACCTTAGAAAGTATCCTTTGGGCACGTGATCATCAAAGATCATATCAAGTGGTATCTAGAGCCACTTTCTAAAGGTCACGTTCTTTCTCAATTTTTTTTTGCTTTGTTGTTTGTCTCTTTGATCTCTTTATTTTAAAGTCCTTCATTTTTTGTCGTCTCTATTTCCTTTATTGTCTAATAGTATAGCTTTTTATTGTTGCTATTATATGCGTTTTTGTTTTCTATCTACTCGCCTATGTTCCATTTAATTTGATGCGATTTTATTTGTCCCTTTCTTTGCATCTTATTTTCGTGTTCAAGTTGCTTAATTTTCCCTTGGTTTTTTATGTTAAAGTGTTCCTAAGAAGTTGTGACCATTAAACCCACATGGTTGAGGATTTTTCCACACCATTGTGGTGATCAACTTTGGCGACTTTGTTGTGCCTTTTGTTTTGAGTCTCTTACTGAAATTTTTGCTCTATTTTTGAGTCTTTTTTTCATCTCCACTATTAAAGCTAATCTAGGAAAGTTATTTGTGTGCTACCTTCCTTTGTGAGCCTTATGTTTTCTTGCTTGTCTTATTTACTTCTTTGAGTTTGTCATTGTTTAATCTATCCACTTGGATTTGTGAACCTTGTTTTGTTATTCACCTTTATTTTTGTCTTGTGTTGTATTTGGCCTTGGTAAGTAAAGCTTGGGAAAGGCTTCATACACAAGATTTTGGCAAGTCCAAACAAGAGGAAACAAGGGTAGCATTCTTGGGGTGAGTTGATGCAACTCAAAGGGGCTTGATCAAAAGGAGACAAACACCAAAAAGCTTGGAGTGAAGACTTTGTTTTATTTTTTTTATTCTTTGTATTGTGTATACTTAATTTTAGATTGGGAGTTTGAGTGCCCTTAAGGCCCTCCCTTGGTTTGTAATAATTTTGGTTAATTTTAGCGTAGTTCCTCGTTAATTAGGTGAAGAAGGGCGAAGTGGAACACTTCCTTCAACACCTTAGGAGCACGATTAGAGCCCTTTCTCTTTTATATTCTTGCACTTTTATTTTGTTTTATGTTATTTTGAAAAAATGTGTAGAGGCGAAGAGTTCCAAAGACTCATCAAGCCACCTTAAGTGAGAAAACAAAAAAAAAAGAGAGGAGTGTTGCTTGAAAAAAAATTTTTTTTGGCCTACCCTTTAGTTTTTAGCATCCAAGCACCATGACTTCCCACACACATTCTAGTGCACATAGTTGTTCATCAAGTAAGAGTGTCAACCAAAGAAAACCTTCTAAGGGAGACACTCTTGAAAACCTTAACTTACAATTTAGGGAATGGATGGCTAAAGAACAAGAAAGGAGAGAAGAAAAAGAGAGAAAAAAAGAAATAAAAGAAAAGGAAAAACAAAAAGAGAAGGAAGAGTTAAAAAAAGAGATGTTGGAAATGAGAAAAGAGAAAAAAGAGCGAGAAGAGAGAAGGCAAAGAGAGAGAAGAGAGGATGAAGAAAGGAGAAGAAGGAAAGAACTAGAAAGAAAAAGAGAAAAAGAGGAAGAAGAGAGAAGGAGAGGAGAAGAGAGTAAGAGGAGAGATGGGAGGGAGAGTGATAGAAAAAATAAAGGAATTCTCATAAGATCCCCATCTAGGAATTTTAGCTCTAGTGAAGAAGAATACTATAGAAATCAACATAAGCATCACTCTCATTCATCATACAATCATCATTCTCCTCAAGAGAACATAAATCATGCTAGGGAACCAAAGGTAGAGCCACCCAATTTTCATGGTAGGGAAGATGTTGAGACTTACCTAGATTGGGAAGTTAAAGTGGAACAACTCTTTCGATGTTATGAAATTAGGGAAGAAAGGAAAGTACCTTTGGCCTCCCTTAGTTTTCAAGGTTCTGCTTTGCATTGGTGGGATGGGTTAGTCAAGGATAGGGCCCGTAAACAAATGCCTGACATCGCTACTGAATGATTTAAAAACTTGTTTGCGAAGAAGACACATTCCTTCATATTATGAGAGGGATCTTTTGGATAGGCTCCAAAGACTTAGGCAACATAACCTAAGTATTGAGGAGTATAAACAAAAGATAGAGCTTCTCATACTAAGGGCCAATATCATTGAGGAACCCAATGCCACCCTTGCTAGGTTTTTGTGTGGATTAAGCTCTGACATTAGAGACAAGGTAGAGCTTCTTTCATACTCAAACCTTGATGAGTTGGTAGAACTTTATGTAAGAGCTGACAATCAACTCAAGAGAAAAAGCTTTAAAAAAGATTCTCCCTCTTACTCAAAGAGAGACCAACTTAAGGGAAACTCTTTCAAGGGTTTTCCCAAAAAGGAACCCAAGCATTTTCAAGATACAAAAGCACCTCATGTAGAGAGAAAACCCCCTACTATTAAGCCTACTGAGAGGCAAAGTAGTATCAAATGCTTCAAATGTCTTGGGAGAGACCACATTGCCTCTCAATGCCCTAACAAGAAAACCATGATCATGAGGGGACAAGACATTTGTAGTGAGAATAGCTCATCTTCCCACTCTAGTGAGAGTGAGGAAGAAGGGGGACATACTTTTGAACAAGAGTGTGAGGAAGCTTTTCCTTATGAGGGGGACCTCCTTATGGTTCAAAGGCTTCTTGGAAGCAAACCTCTAAAGCTTGGCCAGTCACAAAGAGAGAACATCTTCCATACAAGATGTAAAGTAAATGACAAAGTATGTTCTCTCCTTGTTGATAGTGGCTCCTATTGTAACTGTTGTAGCTCTAGGTTGGTTGAAAAGCTAGCCTTGACTACCATGCCCCATCCCAAACCTTACAAATTGCAATGGCTCAATGAGCAAGGGGAGATGGTAGTCAATGAACAAGTTATGGTTCCAATTTCCATAGGATCTTATAATGATGAGATTCTTTGTGACATAGTTCGTATGGAGGTTGGTCATATCCTGTTGGGGAGACCATGGCAATTTGACAAAAAAGCTATTCACCATGGTCACTCCAACCAAATAATTCTCACCCATAATGAAAAGCGCTTCAAATTGTATCCTTTGTCACCTTCTCAAGTGACTGGGGATCAATTTGCGATGAAAAAGAAAAGAGTTGAGGAAACACAAAAACAAAAAAAAGCACAACAAGCTTTACCCTTAAAGCTTGAAAAGGGTAAAGAGAGAGTCGGAAGGTGATGCCCCTTCGAAAGGGAATATTAGTAAGAGGAGTCTATTTGCTACTAAATGTGATTTAAAAGAAGCTCCTTTGACTAACAAGCCCTTTTATCTCCTCTTTTGCAAAGAAGCATCAAATCCTTCTCCCATTTTGTATTCTTCTGTTGAGAGTACTGCCACAACCCATGCACATGAGCACCTTCCTCAAGGGGTTCAAGATATTTTAAAAGAATTTGATGACATATTCCTAATGAGGTTCCGAAAGGACTTCTTCCCATTAGGGGTATAGAACATCAACTTGATTTGGTGCCTGGCGCAAGTCTACCTAATAGACCTGCCTATAGGACCAACCCCATGGAGACCCAAGAGATTGAGTCTCAAGTGAATGAGATGTTGGAGAAGGGTTGGGTTCAAAAGAGCCTAAGCCTCTGCGCTATGCCAATCTTGTTGGTGCCCAAGAAGAATGGCCAATGGAGGATGTGTGTTGATTGTCGTGCAATCAAAAACATCACCATCAAATATAGGCACCCAATCCCTCGTCTTGATGACATGTTGGATGAATTGCATGGGGCAAAAATATTTTCAAAAATAGATCTTAGAAGTGGTTACCACCAAATAAGGATCAAAGAGGGTGATGAGTGGAAAATTGCTTTTAAGACTAAATTTGGTCTCTATGAGTGGTTGGTTATGCCTTTTGGGCTAACTAATGCCCCAAGCACATTCATGCACTTAATGAATCATGTACTGAAGGATTGCCTCGGTAAATTTTGTGTAGTTTACTTTGATGACATTTTAGTTTACTCTAGGAACCTAGATGATCATTTAGGACATCTAAGGCATGTTTTTTCTCTTCTTAGGAGTAATCATCTTTTTGGTAACTTAGAAAATGAACCTTTTGTGTAGATAGTGTAGTTTTCCTAAGTTTTGTAGTTAGCACAAAAGGGGTTCATGTTAACCCCGAAAAGATAAAAGTTATTAAAGAATGACCCGCCCCAAAGAGTGTGACAGAGATCAAAAGCTTTCATGGTCTCGCTGGATTTTATAGGCGCTTTGTGCCTAATTTCTCCACGCTGTTCGAACCAATGAATGATTTGGTGAAAAAGGAAGTTTCTTTCCTTTGGGGTGAGAAACAAGAGAAAGCCTTCCAACTAATTAAGCATAAACTGACCCATGCACCAGTCTTGGCATTACCTGACTTTTCTAAAACATTTGAACTTGAATGTGATGCCTCTGGTGTAGGTGTGGGGGCTGTCTTGTTGCAAGGAGGGCACCCCATTGCGTATTTCAGTGAAAAACTCAATGGTGCCCCCCTAAACCACCCCACCTATGATAAGGAGTTTTATGCTCTAATAAGGGCCCTTCAAACTTGGGAGCATTACCTTGCTCCCAAGGAATTTGTCATTCATAGTGACCATGAGTCACTAAAATATTTGAGGGGTCAAGGTAAATTGAACAAAAGGCATGCAACGTGGGTGGAATATCTTGAATCCTTCCCTTATGTCATCAAGTACAAGAAAGGAAAACAAAATGTGGTGGCTGATGCTCTTTCTAGGCGTCATGTCCTTTATTCATCCTTGAGTGCAAAAATCTTGGGATTTGATGACATTCGGGCTATGTATCCGTCTGATAAGGATTTCGGCCCCATATTTGCTACCTGTGCATCTGCATTCGCATTAAAGGCCCATGATGGGTACTTCATCAGTGAGGGGTATCTTTACAAAGGGAGTAAGCTTTGTACACCCCAAGGGTCAATTAGGAACTTACTTACAAAAGAGAGTCATGAAGGTGGGCTCATGGGGCATTTTGGGATTTCAAAAACCCTCATGCTTTTACAAGAGAAATTCTTTTGGCCCCATGTGCGTAGAGATGTCCATAGACATCTCATGGACTATACACACCTTTACCTGCTCCTTCTGCACCTTGGGAGGATATTAGCATGGATTTTATCCTTGGGCTCCCAAGAACCCAATGAGGTGCAGACTCCATATTTGTGGTGGTGCACCGATTTTCAAAAATGGCCCATTTTATTTCCCTGCCAGAAAGTGGATGATGCGAGCAACATCGCAAGACTTTTCTTTAAAGAGGTTGTCCGATTGCATGGTATACCCTCTTCAATAGTGTCAGATAGGGATGTGAAGTTCCTTAGCCATTTTTGGAAAACTCTTTAGGCTAAGCTGGGAACTAAACTTCTTTTTTCCACTACCTGTCACCCTCAAACTAATGGGCAAACAGAAGTGGTGAATAGATCTTTATCCACTATTCTGAGGGCTCTCCTTAAAGGCAACCATAAGTCTTGGGATGAGTACCTTCCCCACATTGAATTTGCTTATAACCAGGTGGTTCACAGAACCACCAAGCAGTCTCCTTTTGAGGTGGTCTATGGCTTTAATCCTCGTACTCCTTCAGATCGTTTACCTCTTCCTATTTCTGTTGCTGTGCATAAAGAAGGAGAGGCAAAAACCATTTTTGTAAAACAATTACATGAGAGGGTTAAAGCTAACATAGAGCGCCAATCCTTGAGAGATGCTACTTTCGCCAATAGGGGGAAGAAAGAGGTCATCTTTGAAAAGGGCGACTGGGTATGGCTTCACTTGAGAAAGGATAGATTTCCTTCTCAAAGGAAGTCCAAACTTAGCCCTAGAGGAGATGGACCTTTCCAAATCCTTGAGCGGATCGGTAATAATGTCTATGTTTTAGATCTGCCTGAGGGTTATGGGGTAAGCACTAGTTTTAATGTTTCTGATTTGTCTCCATTTGTAGGTGCTGAAAATGACGAAGACCCCATGGATTTGAGGTCAAATCCTCTTCAAAGGGGAGGAGATGATGTGACCATGCCTAGCCAAGGACCTATCACTAGGGCCATGGCTAGAAGGATTGAAGAAGACCTAGCCTTTGCAAACAAAGGAAGACTTCACCTCCTATGGAGAGTGAAGATATTAGGCTAGGGACTTTAGTTAATAAAATGTAATTTTCCTTTATTTTAATTTTGAGGAGCATTAAGAATTTAATTTGGGACATGTATTTAGTCCATTTTTTATTTTTAGGAGGTGTCTTAGGAATTTAGAGGGTGGATTTATCTTTTTGGGTCTTTATGAAGGAAATAAGGGGTAACCTTGATATCTACACCCTTCTTTTCCTACATAAACCCCTTAAGCTAATAAGAAGGAATCTTGGCCCTTGGTTTGAGAAACTTGGGCACCAAATTTGTTGATCTAAGGAAGGAATTGTTTCTTAATTCTCCTCCCTTAGATCTCTCTTTTTAATCCTAGCCCTTCTTTTTTAGGTTATCTTGTTCAAGAGGTTAGCTACCTCTATAAATAGGAGCTCCTCCCTCACTTATATTTTTTACACTTGAATTTAATCCTAGAGATTCTTACCTTTGAGTGTGCCCCTTTCTCCTTTGTGAGAGCTTCTAAGAGTTATCAAGGGACCCCTCCCTTGTGGCCTCTCCCCTTTAGCTTATCAAACCTAGTATTTGTGGCACCTCAACCCATTCCTTTCCTCTCCATAAATCCATTTCCCTTCCAAGTGACCTTAGAAAGGATCCTTTGGGCACGTGATCATCTAAGATCACATCACAACCTCTAGAGCTTGGCCAGTTACAAAGAGAGAACATCTTCTATACAAGATGTAAAGTAAATGAAAAAGTATGTTCTTTCCTTGTTGATAGTGGCTCCTGTTGTAACTGTTGTAGCTCTAGGTTGGTTGAAAAGCTAGCCTTGACTACCATGCCCCATCCCAAACCTTACAAACTGCAATGACTCAATGAGCATGGGAAGATGGTAGTCAATGAACAAGTTATGGTTCCAATTTCCATAAGATCTTATAATGATGAGATTCTTTGTGACATAGTTCCTGTGGAGGCTAGTCATATCCTGTTGGGGAGACCATGGCAATTTGACAAGAAAGTTATTCACCAGGGTCACTCCAACCAAATAATTCTCACCCATAATGAAAAGTGCTTCAAATTGTATCCTTTTTCAAGTGGTTGAGGATCAATTTGTGATGAAAAACAAAAGAGTTGAGGAAAAACAAAAACAAAAAAAAACACAACAAGCTTCACCCTTAAAGCTTGAAAAGGGTAAAGAGAGAGAGTCAGAAGTTGATTCCCCTTCGAAAGGGAATATTAGTAATGATGTGACCATGCCTAGCCAAGGACCTATCATTAGGGCCATGGCTAGAAGGATTGAAGAAGACCTAACCCTTGCAGACAAATGAAGACTTCACCTCCTATGGAGAGTGAAGATATTAGGCTAGAGACTTTAGTTAATAAAATGTAATTTTCCTTTATTTTAATTTTGAGGAGCATTAAGAATTTAATTTGGGACATGTATTTAGTCCATTTTTTATTTTTAGGAGGTGTCTTAGGAATTTAGAGGGTGGATTTAGCTTTTTGGGTCTTTATGAAGGAAATAAGAGGTAGCCTTGATATCTACACCCCTCTTTTCCTACATAAACCCCTTAAGCTAATAAGAAGGAATCTTGGCCCTTGGTTTGAGAAACTTGGGCACCAAATTTGATGATCTAAGGAGGGAATTGTTTCTTAATTTTCCTCCCTTAGATCTCTCTTTTTAATCCTAACCCTTCTTTTTTAGGTTATCTTGTTCAAGAGGTTAGCTACCTCTATAAATAGGAGCTCCTCCCTCACTTATATTTTTTACACTTGAATTTAATCCTAGAAACCATATTGGTTGAGGTTCTCACCTTTGAGTGTCCCCCTTTCTCCTTTGTGAGAGCTTCTAAGAGTTATCAAGGGACCCCTCCCTTGTGGCCTCTCCCCTTTGGCCTATCAAACCTAGTATTTGTGGTGCCTCACCCCATTCCTTTCCTCTCCATAAATCCATTTCCCTTCCAAGTGACTTTAGAAAGGATCCTTTGGGCACGTGATCATCTAAGATCACATCACAACCTCTAGAGCTTGGCCAGTCACAAAGAGAGAACATCTTCTATACAAGATGTAAAGTAAATGACAAAGTATGTTCTCTCCTTGTTGATAGTGGCTCCTGTTGTAACTGTTGTAGCTCTGGGTTGGTTGAAAAGCTAGCCTTGACTACCATGCCCCATCCCAAACCTTACAAATTACAATGACTCAATGAGCAAGGGAAGATGGTAGTCAATGAACAAGTTATGGTTCCAATTTAAGATCTTATAATGATGAGATTCTTTGTGACATAGTTCCTATGGAGGCTAGTCATATCCTGTTGGGGAGACCATGGCAATTTGACAAGAAAGTTATTCACCATGGTCACTCCAACCAAATAATTCTCACCCATAATGAAAAGTGCTTCAAATTGTATCCTTTCTCAAGTGGTTGAGGATCAATTTGCGATGAAAAAGAAAAGAGTTGAGGAAAAACAAAAACAAAAAAAAAACACAACAAGCTTCACCCTTAAAGCTTGAAAAGGGTAAAGAGAGAGAGTCAGAAGTTGATTCCCCTTCGAAACGGAATATTAGTTATGATGTGACCATGCCTAGCCAAGGACCTATCACTAGGGCCATGGCTAGAAGGATTGAAGAAGACCTAGCCCTTGCAGATAAAGGAAGACTTCACCTCCTATGGAGAGTGAAGATATTAGGCTAGAGACTTTAGTTAATAAAATGTAAATTTCCTTTATTTTAATTTTGAGGAGCATTAAGAATTTAATTTGGGACATGTATTTAGTCCATTTTTTTATTTTTAGGATGTGTCTTAGGAATTTAGAGGGTGGATTTAGCTTTTTGGGTCTTTATGAAGGAAATAAGGGGTATCCATGATATCTACACCCCTCTTTTCTACATAAACCCCCTAAGCTAATAAGAAGGAATCTTGACCCTTGGTTTGAGAAACTTGGGCACCAAGTTTGATGATCTAAGGAGGGAATTGTTTCTCAATTCTCATCCCTTAGATCTCTCCTTTTAATCCTAGCCCTTCTTTTTTAGGTTATCTTGTTCAAGAGGTTAGCTACCTCTGTAAATAGGAGCTCCTCCCTCACTTGTATTTTTTACACTTGAATTTAATCCTAGAGACCATATTGGTTGAGGTTCTTACCTTTGAGTGTCCCGCTTTTTCCTTTGTGAGAGCTTCTAAGAGTTATCAAGGGACCCCTCCCTTGTGGCCTCTCCCCTTTGGCTTATCAAACCTAGTATTTGTGGCGCCTGACCCCATTCCTTTCCTCTCCATAAATCTATTTCCCTTCCAAGTGACTTTAGAAAGGATCCTTTGGGCACGTGATCATCAAAGATCACATCAAGTGGTATCAGAGCCACTTTCTAAAGGTCACGTTCTTTCTCAATTTTTTTTTTGCTTTGTTGTTTATTTCTTTGATCTCTTTATTTTAAAGTCCTTCATTTTTTGTCATCTCTATTTCCTTTATTGTCTAGTAGTATAGCTTTTTATTCTTGCTATTATATGCGCTTTTGTTTTCTATCTACGCGCCTATGTTCCATTTAATTTGATGCGATTTTATTTGTCCCTTTCTTTGCATCTTATTTTTGTGTTCAAGTTGCTTAATTTTCCCTTGGTTTTTTATGTTAAAGTGTGCCTAAGAAGTTGTGACCATTAAACCCACATGGTTGAGGATTTTTCCACACCATTGTGGCGATCAACTTTGGCCACTTTGTTGTGCCTTTTGTTTTAAGTCTCTTGCTGAAATTTTTCCTCTATTTTTAGGTGTGTTATTTTTTCTTAATCTTGTGTTTTGTCAAATACTAGTCTTGTTAGTTTCCTATTTTGTCTCATTTAAATTCCATAGGTTTTAGCCTCTTAAATTTTTACAAAAAAGCCTTCAAAAACAGTTTGAATTGAGCTCCTAAGAGGTGAACCTCTTGTTGAGTCTCTTAAGTCTTTTATGCTTTTAGTTCAAGCATATTAATCTCTTTGTTGTTCTTAAATATTTGCTCAATTCAATCTTTATATGTTTCTTGTTTTATGTTGAATTATTAGTAGCTTTCCACTTGGTTTACCTTCACTATTGGTGCCTCTTTATGGAATTTTAGCTTGGGTGAATTGTGTTAGTAATTTGAGCAATCAATTTACTTCAAAATCAGCCGTAAATCATTCCTTAAGCACAATTAGTTCAGTGGTATTTGGAACTACTAAGTTGTTTTGCCTTTAGTTGCATGCATTGCTGGAAAATTGTGTGACCTTACTTTGTGCTTATTCACTCAAGTGTTATTATTTCAAGAATCCTCATTAAAATTTCAATTCAACAAGCTATTAGGTGCAGAAAAATGATTAGAAAAAGTTAAAAAAAAATAGAAAAATTTCAAGTTAAAAAAAAAAAGAAGATAAAGAACTCAAAAGAAAGACAAATTTGAAGTTGTGTACCTAATAGTAGAAACATTTGATATGAGGAACCAATTGTGATTCAAAAAAAAAAATACTTGAGTAAGCTTTTTAGTTTTTGGTCACTTAGATTTTATTAAGTGTGCAACTATTGGTTTCATTTTTTTTGTTTGAGTCTTTTTTCATCTCTACTCTTAGAGCTAATCTAGGAAAGTTATTTGTGTGCTACCTTCCTTTATGAGCCTTATGTTTCCTTGCTTGTCTTCTTTACTTCTTTGAGTTTGTCATTGTTTAATCTATCCACTTGGATTTGTGAACCTTGTTTTGTTATTCAGCTTTGTTTGTTGTCTTGTGTTGTATTCGGCCTTGGTAAGGAAAGGTTGGCAAAGGTTCCATATATAAAATTTTGGCAAGTCCAAACAAGAGGAAACAAGGGTAGCATTCTTGGGGTGAGTTGATGCAACTCAAAAGGGCTTGATCAAAAGGAGACAAACACCAAAAAAGCTTAGAGTGAAGACTTTGTTTTATTTTTTTTTATTCTTTGTATTGTGTATACTTAATTTTAGATTGGGAGTTTGAGTGCCCTTAAGGCCCTCCCTTGGTTTGTAATAATTTTGGTTAATTTTAGCGTAGTTCCTCGTTAATTAGGTGAAGAAGGGAGAAGTGGTACACTTCCTTCAACACCTTAGGAGCACGATTAGAGCCCTTTCCCTTTTACATTCTTGCACTTTTATTTTATTTTATGTTATTTTGAAAAAACGTGTAGAGGCTAAGAGTTCCAAAGACTCATCAAGCCACCTTAGGTGAGAAAAAAAAAAGAGAGGAGTGTTGCTTGAAAAAAAAATAATTTTTGGCCTACCCTTTAGTTTTTAGCATCCAAGCACCATGACTTCCTACACACATTCTAGTGCACATAGTTTTTCATCAAGTAAGAGTGTCAACCAAAGAAAACCTTCTAAGGGAGACACTCTTGAAAACCTTAACTTATAATTTAGGGAATGGATGGCTAAAGAACAAGAAAGGAGAGAAGAAAAAGAGAGAAAAAAAGAAATAAAAGAAAAGGAAAAACAAAAAGAGAAGGAAGAGTTAAAAAAAGAGATGTTGGAAATGAGAAAAGAGAAAAAAGAGCGAGAAGAGAGAAGGCAAAGAGAGAGAAGAGAGGATGAAGAAAGGAGAAGAAAGAAAGAACTAGAAAGAAAAAGAGAAAAAGAGGAAGAAGAGAGAAGGAGAGGAGAAGAGAGTAAGAGGAGAGAGTAAGAGGAGAGATGGGAGGGAAAATGATAGAAAAAA
This sequence comes from Psophocarpus tetragonolobus, assembly GCA_037954015.1. Lineage (NCBI taxonomy): Eukaryota > Viridiplantae > Streptophyta > Magnoliopsida > Fabales > Fabaceae > Psophocarpus > Psophocarpus tetragonolobus. The sequence goes on from CM075692.1 coordinate 18,519,688, forward strand.
TAAAGGAATTATCATAAGATCCCCATCTAGGCATTTTAGATCTAGTGAAGAAGAATACTATAGAAATCAACATAAGCATCACTCTCGTTCATAATACAATCATCATTCTCCTCAAGAGAACATAAGTCATGCTAGGGAACCAAAGGTAGACCTACCCCATTTCATGGTAGGGAAGATGTTGAGACTTACCTAGATTGGGAAGTCAAAGTGGAACAACTCTTTCGATGCTATGAAATTAGGGAAGAAAGGAAAGTACCTTTGGCCTCCCTTAGTTTTCAAGGTTCTGCTTTGCATTGGTGGGATGGGTTAGTCAAGGATAGGGCCCGTAAACAAATGCCTGACATTCGCTACTGGAATGATTTAAAAACTTGTTTGCGAAGAAGGCACATTCCTTCATATTATGAGAGGGATCTTTTGGATAGGCTCCAAAGACTTAGGCAACATAACCTAAGTATTGAGGAGTATAGACAAAAGATGGAGCTTCTCATACTAAGGGCCAATATCATTGAGGAACCCAATGCCACCCTTGCTAGGTTTTTGTGTGGATTAAGCTCTGACATTAGAGATAAGGTAGAGCTTCTTTCGTACTCAAACCTTGATGAGTTGATAGAACTTTGTGTAAGAGCTGAGAATCAACTCAAGAGAAAAAGTTTTAAAAAAGATTCTCCCTCTTACTCAAAGAGAGACCAACTTAAGGGAAACTCTTTCAAGGGTTTTCCCAAAGAGGAACCCAAGCATTTTCAAGATACAAAAGCACCTCATGTAGAGAGAAAACCCCCTACTACTAAGCCTACTGACAGGAAAAGTAGTATCAAATGCTTCAAATGTCTTGGGAGAGGCCACATTGCCTCTCAATGCCCTAACAAGAAAACCATGATCATGAGGGGACAAGACATTTGTAGTGAGAATAACTCATCTTCCTCCTCTAGTGAGAGTGAGGAAGAAGGGGGACATACTTTTGAACAAGAGTGTGAGGAAGCTTTTCCTTATGAGGGGGACCTCCTTATGGTTCAAAGGCTTCTTGGAAGCCAACCTCTAGAGCTTGGCCAGTCACAAAGAGAGAACATATTCCATACAAGATGTAAAGTAAATGACAAAGTATGTTCTCTCCTTGTTGATAGTGGCTCCTGTTGTAACTGTTGTAGCTCTAGGTTGGTTGAAAAGCTAGCCTTGACTACCATGCACCATCCCAAACCTTACAAATTGCAATGGCTCAATGAGCAAGGGGAGATGGTAGTCAATGAACAAGTTATGGTTCCAATTTCCATAGGATCTTATAATGATGAGATTCTTTGTGACATAGTTCCTATGGAGGCTGGTCATATCCTGTTGGGGAGACCATGGCAATTTGACAAAAAAGCTATTCACCATGGCCACTCCAACCGAATAATTCTCACCCATAATGAAAAACGCTTCAAATTGTATCCTTTGTCACCTTCTCAAGTGGCTGAGGATCAATTTGCGATGAAAAATAAAAAAAGTTGAGGAAAAACAAAAACAAAAAAAAGCACAACAAGCCTTACCCTTAAAGCTTGAAAAGGGTAAAGAGAGAGAGTCGGAAGGTGATGCCCCTTCGAAAAGGAATATTAGTAAAAGGAGCCTATTTGCTACTAAACGTGATTTAAAAGAAGCTCCTTTGACTAACAAGCCCTTTTATCTCCTCTTTTGCAAAGAAGCATCAAATCCTTCTTCCCTTTTGCATTCTTCTGCTGAGAGCACTGCCATAGCCCATGCACATGAGGACCTTCGTCAAGGGGTTCAAGATATTTTAAAAGAATTTGATGACATATTCCCTAATGAGGTTCCGGAAGGACTTCCTCCCATTAGGGGTATAGAACATCAAATTGATTTGGTGCCTGGCGCAAGTCTACCTAATAGACCTGCCTATAGGACCAACCCCATGGAGACCTAAGAGATTGAGTCTCAAGTGAATGAGCTGTTGGAGAAGGGTTGGGTTCAAAAGAGCCTAAGCCCTTGTGTTGTGCCAGTCTTGTTGGTGCCCAAGAAGAATGGCCAATGGAGGATGTGTGTTGATTGTCGTGCAATCAACAACATCACCATCAAATATAGGCACCCAATCCCCCGTCTTGATGACATGTTGGATGAATTGCATGGGGCAAAAATATTTTCAAAAATAGATCTTAGAAGTGGTTACCACCAAATAAGGATCAAAGAGGGTGATGAGTGGAAAACTGCTTTTAAGACTAAATTTGGTCTTTATGAGTGGTTGGTTATGCCTTTTGGGCTAACTAATGCCCCAAACACATTCATGCGCATAATGAATCATGTACTAAGGGATTGCCTTGGTAAATTTTGTGCAGTTTACTTTGATGACATTTTAGTTTACTCTAGGAACCTAGATGATCATTTAGGACATCTAAGGCATGTTTTTTCTCTTCTTAGGAGTAATCATCTTTTTGGTAACTTAGAAAAATGCACTTTTTGTGTAGATAGTGTAGTTTTCCTAGGTTTTGTAGTTAGCACAAAAGGGGTTCATATTGACCCCGAAAATATAAAAGCTATTCAAGAATGGCCCACCCCAAAGAGTGTGACAGAGATCAAAAGCTTTCATGGTCTCGCTGGATTTTATAGGCGCTTTGTGTCTAATTTCTCCACACTCTTCGCACCAATAAATGATTTGGTGAAAAAGGAAGTTCCTTTCCTTTGGGGTGAGAAACAAGATAAAGCCTTCCAGCTAATTAAGCATAAACTGACCCATGCACCAGTCTTGGCATTACCTGACTTTTCTAAAACATTTGAACTTGAATGTGATGCCTCTGGTGTAGGTGTAAGGGCTGTCTTGTTGCAAGGAGGGCACCCCATTGCGTACTTCAGTGAAAAACTCAATGGTGCCCCCCTCAACTACCCCACCTATGATAAGGAGTTTTATGCTCTAATTAGGGCCCTTCAAACTTGGGAGCATTACCTTGCTCCCAAGGAGTTTATCATTCATAGTGACCATGAGTCACTAAAATATTTGAGGGGTCAAGGTAAATTGAACAAAAGGCATGCAACGTGGGTGGAATATCGTGAATCCTTCCCTTATGTCATCAAGTACAAGAAAGGAAAACAAAATGTAGTGGCTGATGTTCTTTCTAGGCGTCATGCCATTTATTCATCCTTGAGTGCAAAAATCTTGGGATTTGATGACATTCGGGCTATGTATCCGTCTGATAAGGATTTCGGCCCCATATTTGCTACCTCTGCATCTACATTTGCATTAAAGGCCCATGATGGGTACTTCATCAGTGGGGGGTATATTTACAAAGGGAGTAAGCTTTGTATACCCCAAGGATCAATTAGGAACTTACTTACAAAAGAGAGTCATGAAGGTGGGCTCATGGGGCATTTTGGGATTTCAAAAACCCTCATGCTTTTACAAGAGAAATTCTTTTGGCCCCATACGCGTAGAGATGTCCATAGACATTGCTCTAAATGTATAGCTTGCTTGCAAGCAAAGTCTAAAGCAATGCCTCATGGACTATACACACCTTTACCTGCTCCTTCAGCACCTTGGGAGGATATTAGCATGGATTTCATCCTTGGGCTCCCAAGAACCCAACGAGGTGCAGACTCCATATTTGTGGTGGTGGACCGATTTTCAAAAATGGCCCATTTTATTCCCTGCCACAAAGTGGATGATGCGAGCAACATCGCAAGACTTTTCTTTAAAGAGGTTGTCCGATTGCATGGTATACCCTCTTCAATAGTGTCAGATAGGGATGTGAAGTTCCTTAGCCATTTTTGGAAAACTCTTTGGGCTAAGCTGGGAACTAAACTTCTTTTTTCCACTACCTGTCACCCTCAAACTGATGGGCAAACAGAAGTGGTGAATAGATCTTTATCCACTATGCTGAGGGCTCTCCTTAAAGGCAACCATAAGTCTTGGGATGAGTACCTTCCCCACATTGAATTTGCCTATAACCGGGTGGTTCATGGAACCACCAAGCATTCTCCTTTTGAGGTGGTCTATGGCTTTAATCCTCGTACTCCTTTAGATTTTTTACCTCTTCCTCTTTCTGTTGCTGTACATAAAGAAGGAGAGGCAAAAGCCATTTTTGTAAAACAATTACATGAGAGGGTTAAAGTTAACATAGAGCGTCAATCCTTGAGAGATGCTACTTTCGCCAATAGGGGGAGGAAAGAAGTCATCTTTGAAAAGGGCGACTGGGTATAGCTTCACTTGAGAAAGGATAGATTTCCTTCTCAAAGGAAGTCCAAACTTAGCCGTAGAGGAGATGGACCTTTCCAAATCCTTGAGCAGATCGGTAATAATGCCTATGTTTTAGATCTGCTAGAGGATTATGGGGTAAGCACCAGTTTTACTGTTTCTGATTTATCTCCATTTGTAGGTGCTGAAAATGACGAAGACCCCATGGATTTGAGGTCAAATCCTCTTCAAGGGGGAGGAGATGATGTGACCATGCCTAGCCAAGGACCTATCACTAGGGCCATGGCTAGAAGGATTGAAGAAGACCTAGCCCTTGCAGACAAAGGAAGACTTCACCTCCTATGGAGAGTGAAGATATTAGGCTAGAGACTTTAGTTAATAAAATGTAATTTTCCTTTATTTTAATTTTGAGGAGCATTAAGAATTTAATTTGGGACATGTATTTAGTCCATTTTTTATTTTTAGGAGGTCTCTTTGGAATTTAGAGGGTGGATTTAGCTTTTTGGGTCTTTATGAAGGAAAGAAGGGGTAGCCTTGATATCTACACCCGTCTTTTCTACATAAACCCCCTAAGCTAATAAGAAGGAATCTTGGCCCTTGGTTTGAGAAACTTGGGCACCAAGTTTGATGATCTAAGGAGGGAATTGTTTCTCAATTCTCCTCCCTTAGATCTCTCCTTTTAATCCTAGCCCTTCTTTTTTAGGTATCTTGTTCAAGAGGTTAGCTACCTCTATAAATAGGAGCTCCTCCGTCGCTTGTATTTTTTACACTTGAATTTAATCCTAGAGACCATATTGGTTGAGGTTCTTACCTTTGAGTGTCCCCCTTTCTCCTTTGTGAGAGCTTCTAAGAGTTATCAAGGGACCCCTCCCTTGTGGCCTCTCCCCTTTGGCTTATCAAACCTAGTATTTGTGTCGCCTCACCCCATTCCTTTCCTCTCCATAAATCCATTTGCCTTCCAAGTGACTTTAGAAAGGATCCTTTGGGCACATGATCATCAAAGATCACATCAAGTAAAAGGAGCCTATTTGCTACTAAACGTGATTTAAAAGAAGCTCTTTTGACTAACAAGCCCTTTTATCTCCTTTTTTGAAAAGAGGCATCAAATCCTTCTCCCATTTTGCATTCTTCTGCTGAGAGCACTGCCACAACCCATGCACATGAGCACCTTCCTCAAGGGGTTCAAGATATTTTAAAAGAATTTGATGATATATTCCCTAATGAGGTTCCGAAAGGACTTTCTCCCATTAGGGGTATAGAACATCAAATTGATTTGGTGCCTGGCGCAAGTCTACCTAATAGACCTGCCTATAGGACCAACCCCATGGAGACCGAAGAGATTGAGTCTCAAGTGAATGAGCTGTTGGAGAAGGGTTGGGTTCAAAAGAGCCTAAGCCCTTGTGCTGTGCCACTCTTATTGGTGCCCAAGCAGAATGGCCAATGGAGGATGTGTGTTGATTGTTGTGCAATCAACAACATCACCATCAAATATAGGCACCCAATCCCCCATCTTGATGACATGTTGGATGAATTGCATGGGGCAAAAATATTTTCAAAAATAAATCTTAGAAGTGGTTACCACCAAATATAGATCAAAGAGGGTGATGAGTGGAAAACTGCTTTTAAGACTAAATTTGGTCTTTATGAGTGGTTAGTTATGCCCTTTGGGCTAATCAATGCCCCAAGCACATTCATGCACTTAATGAATCATGTACTACGGGATTGCCTTGGTAAATTTTGTGTAGTTTACTTTGATGACATTTTAGTTTACTCTAGGAACCTAGATGATCATTTAGAACATCTAAGGCATGTTTTTTCTCTTCTCAGGAGTAATAATCTTTTTGGTAACTTAGAAAAATGAACATTTTTTGTGTAGGTAGTGTAGTTTTCCTAGGTTTTGTAGTTAGCACAAAAGGGGTCCATGTTGACCCCGAAAAGATAAAAGCTATTCAAGAATGGCCCACCCCAAAGAGTGTGACAGAGATGAAAAGCTTTCATGGTCTTGCTGGATTTTATAGGCGCTTTGTGCCTAATTTCTCCACGCTCTTTGCACCAATAAATGATTTGGTGAAAAAGGAAGTTCCTTTCCTTTGGGGTGAGAAACAAGATAAAGCCTTCCAGCTAATTAAGCATAAGCTGACCCATGCACCAGTCTTGGCGTTACTTGACTTTTCGAAAACATTTAAACTTGAATGTGATGCCTCTGGTGTAGGTGTTGGAGCTATCTTGTTGCAAGGAGGGCACCCCATTGCGTATTTCAGTGAAAAACTCAATGGTGCCTCCCTCAACTACCCCACCTATAAAGAGTTTGATAATATTCGGGCTATGTATCCTTCTGACAAGGATTTCGGCCCCATCTTTGCTGCCTCTGCATCTGCATTCACATTAAAGGCCCATGGTGGGTACTTCATTAGTGAGGGGTATCTCTACAAAGGGAGTAAGCTTTGTATACCCCAAGGATCAATTAGGAACTTACTCACAAAAAAGAGCCATGAAGGTGGGCTCATGGGGCATTTTGGGATTTCAAAAACCCTCCTGCTTTTACAAGAGAAATTCTTTTGGTACCATATGTGTAGATATGCCCATAGACATTGCTCTAGATGTATAGCTTGTTTGCAAGCAAAGTCTAAAGCAATGCCTTATGGACTATACACACCTTTACCTGCTCCTTCTACACTTTGGGAGGATATTAGCATGATTTCATCCTTGGGCTCCCAAGAACCCAACGAGGTGCAGACTCCATATTTGTGGCGGTGGACCGATTTTCAAAATGGCCCATTTTGTTCCTGCCACAAATTGGATGATGCGAGTAACATCACAAGACTTTTCTTTAAAGAGGTTGTCCGATTGCATGGCATACCCTCTTCAATAGTGTCAGATAGGGATATGAAGTTCCTTAGCCATTTTTGGAAAACTCTTTGGGCTAAGCTGGGAACTAAACTACTTTTTTTCACTACCTATCACCCTCAAACTGATGGGCAAACAGAAGTGGTGAATAAATATTTATCCACTCTGTTGAGGGCTCTCCTTAAAGGCAACCATAAGTCTTGGGATGAGTACCTTCCCCACAGTGAATTTGCTTATAACCAAGTGGTTCATAGAACCACTAAGCATTCTCCATTTGAGGTGGTCTATGGCTTTAATCCTCGTACTCCTCTAGATATTTTACCTCTTCCTCTTTCTGTTGTTGTGCATAAATAAGGAGAGGAAAAAGCCATTTTTGTAAAACAATTACATGAGAGGGTTAAAGCTAACATAGAGTGTCAATCCTTGAGAGATGCTACTTTCGCCAATAGGGGGAGGAAAGAGGTCATCTTTGAAAAGGGCGACTCAGTATGGCTTCACTTGAGAAATGATAGATTTCCTTCCCAAAGGAAGTCCAAACTTAGCCCTAGAGGAGATGGACCTTTCCAAATCCTTGAGCGGATCGGTAATAATGCCTATATTTTAGATCTGCCTGAGGATTATGAGGTAAGCACTAGTTTTAATGTTTCTGATTTGACTCCATTTGTAGGTGCTGAAAATGATGAAGACCCCATGGATTTGAGGTCAAATCCTCTCCAAGGGGGAGTAGATGATGTGACCATGCCTAGCCAAGGACCTATCACTAGGGCCATGGCTAGAACGGTTGAAGAAGACCTAGCCCTTACAGACAAAGGAAGACTTCACCTTCTATGGAGAGTGAAGATATTAGGCTAGGGACTTTAGCTAATAAAATGTAATTTTCCTTTATTTTAATTTTGAGGAGCATTATGAATTTAATTTAGGACATGTATTTAATTCATTTTTTATTTTAGGAGGTGTCTTAGGAATTTAGAGGGTGGATTTAGCTTTTTGGGTCTTTGTGAAGGAACTAAGGGGTAGCCTTGATATCTACATCCCTCTTTTCCTACATAAACCCCCTAAGCTAATAAAAAGAAATCTTGGCCCTTGGTTTGAGAAACTTGGGCACCAAGTTTGATGATCTAAGGAGGGAATTGTTTCTCAATCCTCCTCCCTTAGATCTCTCATTTTAATCCTAACTTTTCTTTTTTAGGTTATCTTGTTCAAGAGGTTAGCTACCTCTATAAATAGGAGCTCCTCCCCTCACTTGTATTTTTTACACTTGAATTTAATCCTAGAGACCATATTGGTTGTGAGGTTCTTACCTCTGGGTGTCCCCCTTTCTCCTTTGTGAGAACTTCTAAGAGTTATCAAGGGACCCCTCGCTTGTGGCCTTTCCCCTTTGGCTTATCAAACCTAATATTTGTGGCGCCTCACCCCATTCTTTCCCTCTCCATAAATCCATTTCCCTTCCAAATGACCTTAGAAAGGATTCTTTGGGCAAGTAATCATCAAAGATCACATCATCCTTAATATAATTACACTTTTCATTATGAATTGTAAAAACAAAAAAAAGTGACAAAATTTATGTTTCCTAAAAAAGGGTTAATAATATGTGCTTCTACCTTGAATTAATTATGCAAACCCAAGACTTCTAAGTACCTATAGTGATCCTTTTGTTTTTTTAAGTCAAGAAAATTTTATTAAGAAAACTACTTGAGTAATTTGCTTAAGAAACCAATTAGATAAGAACATATTAAAGAGAATACACCATAACTATAAAATTAACCATTTGAAAACTCAAATGTAACACAAAATCAAAAGAAAAATAGTAAATGAACCAAAAGACTCGATAAAAATTTGATTACCATTATCTTGGCATACCTAACTTGAGACCATAGTCTTACATTAGAAGCCAACTCTTTCGTTAAATGGAAGTCATTTTGGATTTCATTTTTGTAGTCGAGTCAACCACACAAGTCAAAATCTATTTTACTCTTAGATCATAAACTGCCATTACCATATTGATTTGAACAACCATCACTTTGTAGTGTTGGTCCCAGAGGGAATCTAGAAGAGGGGGTTGAATAGATTCACCAAATTAATTTTCAAAAACTTTTCTATTCAATAGTATCAGAGTCTTTTCAAAAACATCCCCTTTTACAAAAATGGGTTTTCAAGGATTCAACCTTTAAGGAAAAACACCAATCAATTCAATTCCTTCAATAATGATTTCAAATGTAATAGAAGAAAAACTTAACAAGAATCCTATTACAAGTAATTTGAAGTCAAAAGGAAAGGTTAGAAAGAGTGAAAATCAAACCCACAAAATATGGGTCAAAACCTAAATTCAATATCAATCAAGTGAATGTAAAGAATTTAATCTACACTAAGAAAATTTAAGGAATCAAATACATTTTCAAAAACCTAGTTATTAGTACTCCAAGAATTCAACAAAGACTAAAATTAAAGAATATATGGAAGAGAGAATTTGCACAGTGTTTTATACTGGTTCGGTCCACCTAACCTGCATCCAATTTACAGACTTAGCCTTCCACTAATCTACTTTCTACTAAAATCTCAGTACATGAACATCATACATACATATTTTAATCCCGGAAAGATTTAAACCATACAAAGAGAGGCTTCCTCTTGCACCCCACAAGAGTTTGCTACACCGTGACACCTCGCCACTCACAATGCCTCACTTGCAACATCCTGCTGCAAGATTTCCCAACAATCTCAAGAACACCTCAAGAGATTGTCAAACTTGTGCAAAAACACAAAGAAGGGTATAAAACAATATCACCTGAAGTGAAGAATACCCAAACAAAAAGATCAAAACTCAATAGAGTATTTTCCTTGAATCTTGAAAGTGAAACACCTTCAAACCATAAAAGATGGGTATGAATCTTGGAGAGAATTCTGTAAATCGTACAAGAGAAGCAAGCACTTGATTGGATTGATAAAATTTTTTTAAAATCAGTTTTCAAAATGCTTTTATATTAGTTTTGATGCAGGGTAATTAACTACCTACTTGATTACCTAATATCCTGTACAAAACTGTCCAAAGTGTTTGTTCGTAGGAGTAATTGATTACTGATTTTAGGTAATTAATTACCATAAAGAGCATCAATTCCTGATCTCAAAATTTTTGCAGGGTAATTGATTATTGTTTTTAGACAATTGGTTACCTTGCTCAAAATCCTACTTTTGAAGTTGTTCTGCTACAACCTAACCAATGTAATCTACCCATAACCATCCTAAACACATTCTCAAGCCCATCTAAACACACACTACAATACCACACCTATAGACATGTTTGGTACCATAAAATTGACTTAAGAGCAAAAACAAGGAGAGTAAAAACAAAATCAAAACAAAACCAAAACTTCAATGTAATGCCTTTGGTTCCAACAATCTCCCCCTTTTTGGTTTTGATGACCCAAACAACTCTTAAGTTGAGCTTCATTCTTCTAGTACCATCTAGTACCTTTGCTCTTGAATCAAGCTTTGATTGCACATGAGAATTGTAGCAATATCTTCACCATGTCTTCTCCCTACGGCTTCACCATATCTTTTCCAAGTCTTCTCCCCCTTTTAGCACTTCAAACAAAAAGGTGAAAAAGACAAAATGCAAATAAAATCAAGTGATGTGTGAGGGAAAATGAAATAGCTAGGAGGGAAAAATCTAGCTAGGTTGAAACTTCAACTAGTGCAGTACATAATCTGCACAAAGATGAGTTAAAAAATTATGTAGAATTATGCAAAAAATTGCTGCATAATCAGTCCATAAGTCAGAAAAAAAACTACAACAAGTGAACTTCCAAGGTCCTACGAATATAAGATATATATCTACCTATGTTCCTTATCAAATAGGGTTCAAGTTAGCCTAAATAAAATCCATTTTGCAGACAGTGAATCAATAAAGAATAAGCCAATACACAGATTCAGAACCAAGAATTAAGCTTTCATTGATAATCCAAATGATATTATAATCAAGACAGTAATTACAAGAATAAATCTTAATGAAAGTACCAATATAGATTCTGAATTTTGACATCAAAGAGTAAACATGCAAGAGGCCGAGAAACAAGTAAACATGACAACAAGTGCAGATGAGATAAGCTGGAAGGGAATACACAAAAAAACAACAATGCAAGTCCTGAATGCCTAGTCCTAAGATGAAGATGCTCTGACAATCCTAATCCTGAGGTCTAGGGAAAAGGACATTCAACGAATCCAATCTCTCAGAAATTGATTCCAAGGAGTCTTTGATCTCCTAAAACTTTTTTTCCTGCAACATCCGCAAGTCCCCCATCTATTTCAGGATCATGTCCTTAAAAGGAGTTAACACCTTTGGTTCTACGAACTCATCTTTATCTTCAACTTGCATATCTTCCTTAGTCATCCAACCTTCATCAGTCTTAATCAATTTCATCATCTTTAATGCACGGTCTTTGACCAAATGGACTTTTTTGGTGAACTCTCTAGCTTTATTTAAGGTGTCGACTCCCAACTTATCTAGAGCTTTTGAGGAACCCTAGCTTCTCTTGGAATTTTTGCACTTGGACTTTCTCTCAGAACCAATTTGAAGATTTTAGAATGAGTTGGATTCGCACCATTTTGATATTTAAACACGGAATTGAAAATTTGACGTAGATAATTGATTACTGCTTTTGGGTAATCGATTACCATGAGGCCTGGGACTGATTCAGAAAAATCCAGCCTCTAGGGTAATCGATTACCTGTAGTGGTAATCGATTACTGCAGAACAAAAATCCCTTATCATGCAATTTATGCAATACCATCCCAATATATCATAATGCAATGCTTCTAATGCATGGATAATAATCAAATGCATTCAATTCCAACCAAGTCATGTAATGACTCATCTAATAACAACCAATCCATACAAATTATGCATTCTGGGATCAATTAAACATAGTTAAAGTCAAAGTTCATGAGTGCTCACTATACCAAGCTCTCTTCTGAGCTCGTAAAACCTTGCTCTTGGTAGTGGTTTGGTAAATATATTAGCTAACTGGCACTCAGTTTCAATGAATTGGACTTCACAATCTTCTTTCTCTACATGATCTCTCAACAATTGATGACGAATCTCTATATGCTTTGTTTTTTAGTGAAGTATAAAATTCTTTGTCAGACTGATTGCACTAGTGTCATCACACTTGAGAGGAATCTTGTTGATTGTGATGCCAAAGTCTTCAAGTTGTTGCTTTAGCCATAAGGATTGAGCACAACAACTTCCAGTAGCTATGTATTCAGCTTTAGTAGTAGATATAGCAACACATGCTTGCTTTTTACTAGTCCATGATACCAAGCTGTTGCCAAATAGGTGACAAGTTCCACTTGTATTTTTCCTACCTAGCTTGAAACCTACAAAGTTTGAGTCAGAAAAGCCAATTAAGGAAGGATTTGTACCTTTGGGATACCACAATCACACATCAAGTGTTCTTTTCAGGTACTTCATGATCATTTTTACTACAGTCATGTGTGATTCGTTTGGTTCAGCCTGATACCTAGCACACAGACAAACATTGAACATTATGCCAGGTCTACTAGTAGTTAAATATAGTAAAGAACTTGCCATTCCCCTGTATTTGGATACTTCCATTGGCTGTCCTTTCAAGTTAGCATCTAGATAGTAGTTGGTTCCCATTAGAATGTTAGAGACTTTACACTCTTCCATGTCAAATTTCTTGAGTAGCTCCTTTGTATATTTGGTTTGATGTAGGAAGATTCCTTTATCCATTTGATTGACTTGCAAGCCTAGGAAGAAGTTCAGCTCCCCCTTCATTGACATATCAAACTCCCCTTGCATTTTGGAAACAAAGCCCTCATAGAGAGATGTGTTAGTGGAACCAAATATAATATCATCTACATATACTTGAACCAATGGAATATCCTTAGAAGATCTCATAATGAATAGGGTTTTGTCTACCTTTCCTTTTTCAAAGTTCTAAGACAAGATAAATTTACTTAACCTTTCATACCATTGCCTCAGAGCTTGCTTAAGACCATAAAGAGTTTTCTCAAGCTAATACACATGATGAGGAAACTTATGATCTACAAAACCAGGAGGTTGTAAAACAAACACTTCTTCATCAAGGAAACCATTCAAAAAGGCACTTTTCACATCCATTTGATATAGTTTAAAGTCAAACACACATGCAAAAGCGAGAAAGAGCCTAACAGCTTCTAATCTAGCTATTGGAGCATATGTTTCACCAAAATCTATACCTTTCTGTTGATTATAGCCCTTAACTACTAATCTAGACTTATTTCTGGTTATGGTTCCTGTTTCATCTAGTTTGTTTCTGAACACCCATTTAGTTCCTATGACATTCATGCAATTCTTATATGACACTAGTTCCCAAAACATCATTTCTCTTAAATTAATTTAGTTCATCATGCATGGTTAACAACCAAAATTCATCATTTAAAGCATCATCCACACAAGATGGTTCAATTTGAGAAACAAAAGCCATGTGTTCACAAAAAAGATTTATAGAATGTCTAGTAGTAACTTCCTTCTCAATATCACCAAGAATGTTGTCAAGGGAGAAATCTCTAGGTGTCATCCATGGTTTGGGTAGAGGTTAAGCTTCAACTTCATTTGAGACTTCCTTTTCCTTTACGTTAATTGTGTCTTTTGACTTTTCAGGAGAAATATCAGTTGTACCTGCATCATCATCATCTACTAAGGAAACTCCCTTTTTCTAGGGGTTAGATTCATCAAATACAACATGAATTGATTCTTCTACATTCAAAGATCTTTTAATGAATACTCTATATAATTTACTACATGCAGAATATCCTAAAAATACTGCTTCGTCTACTTTTGCATCAAACTTGCCAAGATTATCCTTATTGTTCAAAACAAAACATTTACATCCAAATACCCTAAGGTGAGAGATATTTGGTTTTCTACCCTTGAAAAATTCACATGGTGTTAATTTAAAAAATGGATTGATCATAATTCTTTTAAGAACATAACATGTTGTGGTCATAGCATCAACCCAGAAGTACTTAGGCATAAAATTTTCATTGAGCATTGATCTAGTCAATTTAATCAAAGATTTGATTTTCCTTTCTGCCATCCCATTCTTTTGTGGTGTTCTGGAAGCAGAAAAGTTATGATCAATGTCATGCTCTTCACAAAATTTCTCAAACTCATAATTTTAAATTCACCACCATTGTCACTTCTCAAGGAATTAATTTTCAAATCTTTTTCATTTTGGATCCTTTTGGAAATTTTAAGAAAAGCACGGAAGGCATTATTTTTTACAGATTAGAAAGCTACCCATGTAAATCTAGAATAATCATAAATTATAACCAACCCATACAGTTTCCACCCAAACTTACAGTTCTAGAAGGACCAAATAGATCCATGTGCAAAAGTTCAAGTGGTTTAGTGGTAGACACTGAATTAATGGATTCAAAATATTTTCTAGACTGCTTTCCCTTTTGACATGCATCACAAAGTCCATCTTAAGAGAACTTTAAGTTAGGTAGGCTTGCTACAAGTTTTTATATGTAAGTCTATTCAATTGAATTAAATTGATATGTGCAATACGTCTATGCCAAAGTGATGATAAATCATATCTAGATGATAAACATGTGATGTTTGATGCAGAATGATCAATGTCAAGCAGATAAATGTTATTTACTCTCATGCCAACACACAAAACATGATTTGATGCATCACTGATAGTGCAACACTCATTATCAAACTTGATTTTAAAGCTTTTGTCACACAATTGACTTATACTAAGCAGATTGAATTTAAGACATCAACAAGTAAAACATCATCAATCTGAATAGAGCTTTTGTTACTAATGCTTCCAATACCAAGGATTTGACATTTAATATTATATCTATAAGTGACAAAACCACTTATTTTTGGTTGAAGAGAGATGAAATTGCTTCTATCTCCTGTCATGTGCCTTGAGCATACACTGTCCAGGTACCACAAGGACTTCTTTTCTTTAAGGCACACCTGCAAAACAAGTTAATTGCTAATATTGGTACCCAAATGGAGTTGGGTTCATTTGGATTAGTAACAAGTTTGGGTCCTTTTGGAATTCCAATCCTCTTGATAAGACAATTATAAGTAGTATGTCTTTTGTGAAAATAGTAATGACAAGAGACATAAGGTCTATAAGATTTTCTAGGATTGAAAGTATTTTTTAAAGCATTTTTCTTGGTGGTATTATGATATCCAAGGCTATCTTTTGAAGATATGCCATGTTATTTTCCCAAAAGAGCATCAAGATTAGCACTCGTCATAGTGAACTTAGAAAGTGCTTTTGTAAGATAGTCCACTTTACCTTCAAGCACTTTATAGTTAGCACAACTAGAGGATGAAGCATGATTGAAATGAGAAATGGTTTTTAATTTTGAATTTTCATCTTTTAAAACTTTCATTTCTTTTTGCAAGTCATTTATACTAGCTTCATATGCCTTGATTTGTGTTTTGAAACCAATATTGAGGTAGCTTATTCTTTTAGCCTAACCATGCAATTCAACAAAAGCTTCTTGGAGTTGGTCATAACTACAATCACAAGAAGAGTCATAATCAGAATCACTTGCCTATTTCTCTACTTTAGCTCTAGGCATCAAACAGAGATTAACTTTTTGACCACTTTTACTTTCACATGAGGAAGTGGTAGAGGCATTGTCTTCCCAAGCAATGTAAGCCTTCTTCTTCTTATTCCTCCTGAATTTTGGTCTAGGCTCTTCATTGTTCTATTTTTTGGTTAGGGAAGGGAAATCAACTTTCATGTGACCTGTCTTAACACATTCAAAGCAAGTGAACTTTAGAGGAGTTGTATTCCCCTTCTTTGATTGCTTTCTACCACTTGAGAACTTCTCTTTGTTGTTCTTCTTCTTCATGAACCTTTTAAATTTTCTTATCATGAGGCTCATGTCCTCAAATTCTGAAGATTCACTTTCAGTGCTTTCATCACCACTTGACTGTTCATGTGCTTTCAATGCTAAGCCTTTGTCTTTCTTTTCCTTTTGTTCTTCTTCTACCATTCTAACCATATCCATCTCATACTCTCTGAGCTTTCTAAAGATTTTAGCATTTTTCATGGTAGCTAAGTTCTTTGATTTTGTGATTGCTGTCATGGTGGGTTTCCATTTACAGTTGAGATATTTTTGTATCTTCACATTCAGCTCTTCTCCATCAAACAACTTTCCAAGTCCTTTTAAATGATTGGTTATGTATGTGAACATTTTCTATACATCCATGATAGTTTCACCTTGATTCAAGCGGAACATTTCATACTCTTGGATCAAGGTATTCTTTTTAGCCTGTCTTACTTTAGGTGTACTTTCATTGGTGACTTGGATTAGATCCCATGCTTCCTTAGCTGTATTGCACACTGATACACTGAAAAATCATCTCTATTCAAAGTAGAGTGTATAATATTTAAGGCTTTTGAATCATTCTCAACATGTTTTATTTCATCAGTGGTCCACAATTCATTTGGTTTTTCAACTATTTGATTTTCAACCATATATGTAGGAATTTTATAATTAGTTACAGTAGTTTCCCACATGCCTCTGTTTACAGACTCCATAAGAATTCTCATTCTTACTTTCCAAAAAGCATAATTTTCACCAATGAATAATGGTGGGCTATTAATAGAGGAACCCTCACTAAAAGGAAGTTGGTTCCCCAACATTTTCAAAAAAAATATGGACCGATATAATCTTGAATATTTCTCAAGATCTGACTCTGGATGCCAATTGTTGGTCCCAGGGGGAATCTAGAAGGGGGGTTGAATAGATTCACCAAATTATTTTACAAAAAATTTTCTATTCAACAGTATCAGAGTTTTTTCCAAAAACAGTCCCTTTTAGAAATTTCCAAAATCTACCTCCTTTTACAAAAATGGGTTTTCAAGGATTCAACCTTTAAGGCAAAACACCAATCAATTCAACTCCTTCAATAATAATTTCAAATGTAATATATGAAAAACTTAACAAGAATCCTATTACAAGTAATTTTAAGTCAAAAGGAAAGGTTAGAAAGAGTGAAAATCAAACCCACAAAATATGGGTCAAAACCCAAATTCAATATCAATCAAGTGAATGTAAAGAATTGGATCCACTGCAAGAAAACTTCATGAATCAAATACAACTTCAAAAACCTAGTTATTAGTGCTCCAAGAATTTAATAAAGACTAAAATTAAAGAGTATAAGGAAGATAGAATGTGCATAGTAATTTATATTGGTTTAGTCCACCTAACCTACATTCGATTTACAAACTTATCCTTTTGTTAATCTGTTTTCCTCTAAAATCTAAGTAAATGCACACCACACATACATATTTTAATCACGAAAAGATTTAAACCACACAAAAAGAAGTTTTCTCTTGCACTCCATAAGAGTTTACTACATCGTGACAGCTCGCCACTCACAACACTTCACTTGGAACACCCCGTTGCAAGATTTCCCAACAATCTCAAGAACACCTCAAGAGATTGCCAAACTATTACAAAAACACAAAGAACGGTATAAAACAATATCACCTAAAGTGAAGAATACTCAAACAGGAAGATCAAAAACTCAATAGAGTCTCTTTCTTGAATCTTGAAATTGAAGTACCTTCAAACCATAAAAAATGGGTATGAATCTTGGAGAGAATTCTGTAAATCATACAAGATAAGCAAACACTTGATTGGATTGATCAAAAGTTGTTAAGATCAATTTTGGAAATGCTTCTATATTAGTCTTAATGCAAGGTAATTGATTACCCACTTGATTACCTAATATCCTGTACAAAACTGGTCCAAAGTATTTGTTCTTGGGAGTAATCAATTATTGATTTTAGGTAATCGATTACCATAGGGAGTATCAATTCCTGATCTCAAAATTCTTGCAGGGTAATCGATTACTATTTTTAGGTAATTGATTACCTTACTCAAAATCCTATTTTTGAAGTTGTTCCGGTACAACCCAGCCTATGTAATCTATCTAATACCATCTCAAACACATTCTCAAGCCTATCTAAACGCACAATACAAGTACCACACCTATAAATGTATTTGGTACCATAAAATTGATGATAAGAGAAAAAACAATGAGTGTAAAAACTTTACCAAAACTTTAATGCAATGCCTTTGGTTCCAACATGTAGAATCCATTTACACAACTTTTCCACTAAAGCATTGTCATTGTCTATACCCCTTGTAGTTTCATTCTCGGTCTGGAATCTTCTTGGGCCTTTAGGTTTCTATTTAATTAATTTTCTTTTATAATTTTTTTATATTTTATATAGTTCATTAAATGACATATGAAATAACGTGAAGAAAAAATGAAGCAGCAAGAACAAAATAACACAAAAAGGAGTGGCACAATTAGACCACAAAAATCCTTTCCAATTGATAATAAAGGTGATTACATGTATTTATACAATGTGAGATTGAAAAGTCCAGGTTCAATGAACCAAGAAAACAGAAAAGGGGAGAAGTAGTGTAACAGAAATAACTGTCACAACTACCACTAACAGAAATAGGAAAGGATGTGGGAAGAGCCATAGAGCTATGGGGTCACGAGTGCTTAGAATATGAGTTTTGTGAAGGTAGTTGAGAGCCCCCTTCAAGCTGGGAATGGATGTTAAGCATTCCTAACTTGGAATAAGAGAGTCGAAAGACCTAAGGAGAGAGAGCTTTGGTGAGGAGATCTCGAGTTGTATGGAAGAGGCGATAGGAAAAAGCTTAATCAAACTAGTATTGACTTTGTCTCTAACAATGTGACAATCAATGTTTATGTGTTTTGTTCTCTCATGAAAGATTTGATTGGATGAAATCTTGATAGCACTGCCACAATCGCAAAACATGAGAGAGGGTCGATTAAAATGAACTTGGAAGCTATCAAGAAGGTAATGAAGCTATTGTACTTCACAAGTTACAGAAGCCATTTCCCGATATTCAGCTTTAGAGGAACCCTTTGAAACATGCTTTCAGAAAAGGGGTAGGAAGACAATTGATAAAAAATGTCGCATGAGAAAGATAAGAAAGCCAAAAGGTGGAAGGGAGACTCTTCTGGTACAAGAGGGCCCTTATGACATTTAACAAATTCTGGTGCTTACATTCTACAATCCCGTTTTGTTGGGGTGTTTCAGTGTAGGTAGTATGATGGATTATTCCTTTAGATTGGTAAAAATTTGTCATTTCAAGCTTTTTCCCATTACTAGACCTAATGACTTTAATTGGTGAATTAAATTGAGTTGATACATAGTTAACAAAGTTAATGAGTTGTTGTCTTTTTTCAGACTTGGTGTGCATGAAAAAGACCCATATATACCGAGAGCATTCATCAATCACAGTTAGAAATATTTAAAGCCTTGCATGCAAAGTTTGTAGCATGACCTGCAAATATCAACATGAACAATTTCAAATAGTTTTGATGCCTGTAATGTACTTAGAAGGAATGAGAGTCGCTTCTGTTTCGCATGAGGACAAATGTTGCAAACAAATTCTATATTATTTTCATTTGAATTCAAAGTACATTTGTAATAAAGGGACAAAGTGTATAATCGGGCCTGAGATAGATGCCCAAACATAAAGTGCCATAAATGGATAAGAATGATTTTACACATTGGATGGTAATGGTAGACATGGTGACATGTGTATGTGAAGTGTTGGCAAAGAAAGTGTATAGCCCAACACATTCCTTAACTGTACCAATCGTTCTCTTCGAGCTCACATCTTAAATAGTGCATGACAAAGGAGAGAATATCATATTATATTTTAGGCTTTGTACAAGTTTGGATATAGAAATTAAATTGTAGTTAAAGGAAGGAATAAACAAAACATTTTTTAGCAACAATTCAGTAGAGAACATCACAATGCCAGGTGCGTGACTATAACCTTTTGACCTGTGGAACCCTAACAATTATAGGATCAATGACTTCGTGGTGTGTGAAGAGACTTAGTGAGGAAGATGATACAACCAAAGGCTTTGGAAAGCATGGAGTATCTCTTTTGGTGTTTTGGTTTTGAATTTTACTTCTTGGTTTTGCTTTAATCAATTTGATGGTACCAAACACATTTGATAGGTATGGTACTTGTATTGTGTGTTTAGATAGGCATGAGAATGTGTTTGGGGAGTTTAGAAATTAATTGCATAGGCTGAGAAGTGTTGCAAAAATCATTAAAAATGAATTTTTGGTAAGGTAATCAATTATATTATTATTGTAATTGATTACCCTTAAAGGAATTTTGGGTATTGAGATTATTGCTCACGGAAGTAATCGGTTACCTGAAAATAGTAATCGATTATTCTAGAGAACATGCATTCCAGACCAGTTTTGAGCAAAATATCAGGTAATCAAGTAGGTATTCGATTACCTTGATTCAAAACTCATATAAAAGCATTTTCAAAACTTATTTTAACTAACTTTCGAAAGGTCCATTGAATGCTTGCCGATCTTAAATGTTTTACCCAAATTCTCTCCAAGAACCTATGATTTGAAGGTACAAGAAATTCAAGATTCAAGGAAGAGACTACATTAAGATTTAATCTATCTTGTTGGGTATTCATCACTACAAGTAATATTGTTCTATATCCTCTTTTGTGTTTTCGCACAATCTTTGACAATCTATTGAGATGCTCTTGAGATTGCTATGAAATCTTGCAATGAGGTGTTGTGAGTGAGGCATTGTGAGTGACAGAGTGTCAAGATGTAGCAAACTCTTGCGGAGTACAAGAGGAAACTCTTCTTGTGTGGTTTAAATCTTTCTGGGTGTAAAATTTGTATGTGTGGTATGCATTTTGGGATTTTAGTTGAAAACAGATTAGCAGAAGGCTAAGTCTAAAAATTGGATGTAGGTCAGGTTGACCGAACCAGTATAAATCACTGTACAATTTCTATCTTCCCTATAATTTTTAATTGTGAATTTTATTGAGATCTTGGATAACTATTGATTGGGTTTTTCTAGCTGAAACAATTTTTTGCAGTTTTCCTGCAACAAATTACACTTTACAATACTTTTATTTTGATATTGGGTTTGGATAATTGTAATAAGAATTGTGGGTTTGAAATTTGATTTAACTATTTATCTACCATTTCGTTTGTGTTTGATAAACTTGTTGGTGCAATTCATATTGTATTTTCACTAATTGCAATAGTAAACCATTATTGAAGGAATTGCTATATACCAAGTTTATTGTCAAATAAATTAAAAGAGTTGAATTCTTGAAAAACTCATATTTGCAAAACAAGGTAGATTATGGAAATTTCTGAAAAGGGCATCTTTGAACTACTCTGATATAGTTGAATAGAAAAATTTTGAAAAATATTTTAGTGAATCTATTCAACACCCTTTCTAGATTCCCCCCTTGGACCAACAATTGGTATCAGAACGGGATCTTGAGAAATATTCAAGATTATATTGATCCATATTTTTCTTTGAAAATGTCGGGGAATCAACTACCTTTTAGAGAGTGTGTCTCTATTAACAGACCACCACTATTCATTAAGGAAAGTTATGCCTTTTTGGAAATTAAGAATGAGAATTTTCATGGAGTCTTTAAACAAAGGCATATTGCAAGCTGTTATAACTGATTATAAGATTCCTATGTATATGGTTGAAAATCAAATAGTTGAAAGACCATATGAATTGTGGACCAATGATGAAATAAAACGTGCTAACAATGATTCAAAAGCCTTAAATATTATTACTTTGCTTTGAATAGTGATGAGTTTTTCAGGGTATCACCATGCAATACAAATAAGGAAGCATGGGATCTAATCCAAGTCACTCATGAAGGTACACTTAAAGTAAGACATGCTAAAAAGAATACCTTGATCTAAGAGTATGAAATGTTCCACATGAATCAAGGTGAAACAATCATGGATGTACATAAAAGGTTTACACACATAATGAATAATTTGAAAGGACATGGAAAGCTATTTAATGGAGAATAGCTAAATGTCAAGATACTAAAATCTCTCAACCACAAATGGCAACCCACTGTGACAACAATCACAAAATCAAAAAACTTGGTTACCATGACAAATGCTTAACTCTTTGGGAAGTTCAGGGATTATGAGATGGATATGGCTAGAATGGTAGAAGAAGAACAGAAGGAAAAGAAAGGCAAAGGCTTAGCATTGAAAGCACATGAACAATCAAGTGGTGATGAAAGAACTGAGAATGAATCTTCAGAATATGAGGACATGAGTTTCATGGTTATAAAATTCAAAAGGTTCATGAAGAAGAACAATAAAGAGAAGTTCTCAAGTGGCAGAAAGCAATCAAAGAAGGGAATACAACTCCTCCAAAGTTCACTTGCTTTGAATGTAGTAAGACAAGTCACATGAAAGCTGATTGCCCTTCCCTAACTAGAAAAGAGAACAATGAAGAGCCCATACCAAAATTCAAGAAGAATAAGAAGAAGAAGGCTTACATTGCTTGGGAAGACAATGCCTCAACTACTTTCTCAAGTGAAAGTGAAAGTGACCAAGAAGCTAATATTTTCTTGATGACTAAAGCCAATGTAGAGAAAAAGGCAAGTGATTCTAATTCTGACTTTTCTTGTGATTGTGACTATGACCAACTTCAATAAGCTTTTGTTGAATTGCATAGTGAGGCTAAAATAATAAGTCACCTCAATGTTGGTTTCAAAAAGCAGATCAAGGCATACAAAGCTAGTATAAATGACTTGCAAAAAGAAATGGAAGTTTTAAGAGATAAAAATTTGAAATTAAAAACCATTTCTCATTGCAATCATGTTTCATCCTCTAGTTGTGCTAATTGTAAAGTGCTTGAAGGTAAAGTAGACTATCTTACAAAAGCACTATCTAAGTTCACTATGGGGAGTGCTAATCTTGATGCTTTTTTGGGAAGACAACACAACATGACTTCAAAAGCTAGCCTTGGATATCATAATACCACTAAGAAAAATGCTTTCAGAAATGCTTTCAATTCTAGAAAATCTTATAGACCTTATATCTCTTGTCATTACTGTTTTCACAAAGAACATACTACCTATAATTGCCTTATAAGGAATATAGGAATTCCATGTGGGAAATACATATGGGTTCCTAAAGGATCCAAACTTGTGACTAATCCAAATGGACCCAACTCCATTTGGGTACCAAAATAAGCAATTAACTTGTTTTGCAGGTGTGCCTTAAAGCAAAGAAGTCCTTGTGGTACCTGAACAGTGGATGCTTAAGGCACATGACAGGAGATAGAAGCAAGTTCATCTCTCTTGAACCAAAAATAGTTGGTTTTGTCACTTATGGAGATATAAAGGTTAAATCCTTAGTATTGGAAGCATTGCTAACAAAGGCTCTATTAAGATTGATGATGTTTTACTTGTTGATGATCTTAAATTCAATCTGCTTAGTATAAGTCAATTGTGTGGCAAATATTTTAAAATAAGTTTGATAATGAGTGTTGCACTATTAGTGATGCATCAAATCATGTTTTGTTTGTTGGCATAAGAGTAAATAACATCTATGTGCTTGACATTGACCATTCTACATCAAACATTACATGTTTATCATCAAGAAATGATTTATCATCACTTTGGCATAGATGCATTGCACACATCAATTTAGGACAGTTAAATAGACTTGCATCTAGAAACCTTGTAGTAGGCCTACCTAACTTGAAGTTCTCTAAAGAGGGCCTTTGTGATGCATGTCAAAAGGCAAAGGAGTCCAGAAAATCTTTTAAAATTCTACCACTAGACCACTTGAACTTTTGAACATGGATCTATTTGGTCCTTTTAGAACTCTAAGTCTAGGTGGAAACTTGAATGAGTTGGTTATAATTGATAATTATTCTAGATTTACATGGGTAGCTTTCTTATCTGTAAAAAATAATGCCTTTTGTGCTTTTCTCAAAATTGGCAAAAGGATCTAAAATGAAAAAGATTTGAAAATTAAGTGCTTGAGTAGTGACAATGGTGGTGAATTTGAAAATGACAAGTTTGAGAAATTTTGTGAAGACCATGACATTGATAATAACTTTTCTACTTCCAGAACACAATAGAATGGGGTGATGGAAAGGAAAAACATATCTATGATTGAATTAGTTAGATGAATGCTCAATGAAAATTCTATGCCTAAGTACTTTTGGACTGATGTTGTGAGTTTGTATGAATTCACCAATCATTCTAGATTTTAAATTCTTAAGGCATTGAATTGAAAGAAGACAAATAATGATTATGAGGCATGGTATTTATATAATAAATGAAAATATCACAATCCTATTGTAAAAACAATTTTCATATTATGATTAATTATATTTTAAAATCATAAATATGTTTAGGGCCTTAGGCTATATGATTTTTATCTCATAAATTTTTTTATGCAAAAATTAATGAAAAAATGGTGAAAATATACTCTCTTACACTATTTTAACATAATTTACCATTGTCCAAAGTTTATTGAAAAACACACATATTAGTAGATATCACATTTCATTTAATGTTTTTATCTTTTAATTTTATAGTTTTTAATAAATTTCAATGACATATTTGGATTTGGTTTGCAAGTAACCTTAAGTAGATATATCAGTCCACTCGTTTAAGACTAGTCTGCAACTTATTCTAAATAGGTTAGATAAATTTGATCCACTAAATAAATAGATTATTTTAAGTCCATATGAAAAGTTTGCGGACTTAAGGGATCGGTAGACCAGCAATTTTTTTAAAAAAAAAATTAAAAAAAATTGCTTACATTTTTTAAAACAACTAAACTTTATTCTATCATATTAAAAATTATATAATAATTTATTATAATCTAAAACACTTAATATTTTAAAATTAAAAATCTAAAATATCACAAAACAAGTTATAATATTAACACAAACTAATAATCCAAACAATAAATTTGTCCTTTTAAATGGGTTACAAGCCAAACTTGTAAACCAATAGACTTCGCAAATTGGACTCAATTTTTTTTATAATTATGTTTCTTTAAAAAAATTATCTAAATTTCGTACGGTTTGCAAGATCCACAAACCTGTAAACATATACTCACCCATAAATTTAATTTTGTAAAAACCTATGTTATAAAAACCAGACCGAATCCATCAGTTCAACCGAAAACCCAGTGAATCAGTCTGGTAACCGGTTCGGTTAACCTTGAAAACTGATGGAACAAAAAAATGGTAGTAAAATAAAAAAACTGGTCAAGAACCGGTAAAACTGGTGGTTCAACTAGTTTGTATTTTTTTTTAATTTTTTTTATTTTGCTAAATCATCCTAATTTTCCTAAATCAACTAATTTTTAATAAAAAAATAAATAAAAATGGAGTTTAATTTAACAATATGAAGATGTATTTAGTTATTTTTATCATTTTATAATTACAATTTTAATACATTTTTTCTTTTATAATCTTAATTATTATAGTACATTAATACAAAAAATATTATTTTATTAAGACCGGTTCAACTAGTGGTTCAATAATAGTTAAACCAATGAATCGTGAACCAATACATTTACCGGTTCGATCTTCAGTCTAATTTTAATAACACAGATAAAAACATTAAACCCTTTCTTTTACAAAATGGGTTTCAAATATATACATCTTGAACTTATCTAAAAACATTCATACTAAATTGGAATGAAATCCACTAATTCCTTTTAAGGAGTAGAGATTATACAGGGTTTTACCTTTTCTATTAAATTGTCTTTTCCATTAACATAACAGATAATGGAACTCTAGCCAACATGTTTAATCAATCGAGCTATTTATGTTGGGCCTTCTTGGTTGCTTAGTCAAGTTTCGGTGACTTTTGTTTTTTATTCTCTGAATTTAAATTTATTTTTTAATCCTAATTTCAAAAATGTTCTTTCCAATCCTTTAACTGCAGTTTGGTGGTTTATTTGCACAGTTTGTGTTTTTTTTCGTAAGAGAGAGCATAGTCCAAAGAACATTTTTAAACTTAAGACACAAAAAAAAAAATTATTTGAGGGAAAAATACATCTTCAATTTAATAGACTAGAAATTTAATTAAGCATTTAAGACATATGATTAATATTTCATATTATATTTTAATAATATAAAATAAATCTCGAAAATAAATAATACGAAAAGGATAGAAAAATTAAATATATTAATGTGAGAGAGAAAGAACCGAAATTTTTTTGAATAAAAAAAAAGAAAGAATAAGGAGAAGTTAAAATAAATGAAAATAATTTTTTTATTTTTTTTAAAAAAAAAAAAAAAGAAAGTGAGATCTTAAAAGAGGTATTCGAACTATTGTTGGTGTTGCTCCCGAGACCAATCTGCTTCAAGATTAAAATGTGATGTAAGAGTGAAAGAGATATTCTCAAATGATTTTATTTTGACAATTTTAACAATTGTTTTGAATATAAATTAAACATTACGTCATTGTGGATGGAAAAATCGATCACTTTAATTTATTATTCTCGCTTAACCAAGTTGAAGAAACATTTTCTGATTGAGAAAATGCAAGCACAACGAATATGAAACGAAGAAAATAGTACAAAAGAGAGAACTTAGTTTATTTGTTCAAGATTTTATTTTATATATAGAATATGTCAAATTCTTTCTACATTGGACCATATAACTCTTTGCATATGATTGGTGGGATATTTCTTGAGAATAACTTCTCCTATTTATATAGAGAATGAGATAATTTCTCTTTGTTTCCTTTCCCTCTCTCCAAATTTACAATCTAAGCAATATATATATTGTTGGCATGGTGAAATTCGCAATTTTTTGTCCATGCATCTAGCTTCATGTCCAAGCCATTGCCGTATATGTATGCAGAATGCAGCATCTTCTTCTCTAAAAATAATTTAGCATTCTTTTTGTTGTTACGCCTTTAATTTGAGATTCCATTCTATAAAGTTATCGATTTTAATTGAGTTATACTTTCCTCTATTAAACTTCCCGAATCAGTCTTGCATATATTGAAGTATTTGACCATATATATACCTGCCTTTCTAAATTTCTACCTTCTAGATGCTTTTGTTCACTAGCTGACCAGAAAAATTAAATTCGGGAAAATTGACTAATATTTCTCACTGAAAGAAAAACTACAAGAATTGTCCCGACCCATTTGGAAATGCCAGGACAAATCATGTACGCAGAAAAAAAAAAAGGATTGTTAATTAATGAAAGATATTTAACCTAGATAACAAATTGATGGTTATATAAGTGTGATTAGTTAAACATTGTTATTCGTATTAGTGATGTAAGACGATCAAGTTGTATACATAAAAATACAAATGTTGAAAGTTTATAACTATTATAATTATTAGTGCCATAAAAATAATTATATGTTATCATGTAACTATAGATCTTCATGTCCTAAGTTTGTTAATTTTGAAGGTTAGTGAGAGCCTCCTTCTAATATTTCCTGTGATTGTGGAAGCATCCAATTTTATCTAGCATTTTTATTAAAAAAATAAATTAAAAAAACACACACAATTTTGGTATGAAATCCTTGCAATCTTAATAACCCAGAAACCGAAGAAATGCAGATTAGCATTAAAAGAAAAGAACAAACTAATTGATTATTACATCTCATTATGAAAAAAAACAAAATCAATTAAGAAAAAAAAGAAGAAATAGCAGAGTAGAGTAGGTTGATCAGAGACGACCGCGGAAAATAACTTCTCCATGCTCTGCAATCGATTCCTCTGGTGCCTTGAGTTATTTTAGTCCCTCTGCTTCAGCTGCTTTTTACAAGTTGTTCCCAAAGCCCTTCGATAATTTCAAATTGGAATCTTGGAAATAAGCACAAGCAACACAATAAAAGGGAGGACTTAGCACAAACCGGGGGGCAATTTTTTTGGGGCATAGAGGATAGACGAGAAACAGACCCGCAAGGAAAATAGAAGAGTGGGAACAAAGGAGAACAAATTTGAAGGCCATAAGAGGTACTAACTTACACCCATTTACCTATCGTTTTTTTCGTAAAGCTCGGTAAAAAAAAAATAAAAAGAAGAGGAAAACAAAAATCCACTTACCTCTGCCATGGAGGTGACATTGGATGAGACACTGTCACTAGAGATGGAGGCAGAGACGGCATGGACGTGGAGGTACTCCCCTTCACCTTCGTCATTCTCTTTTGACATGCAATAAAGGATTTAAAATTCCCTTTTCAAATGTAGCATGCACGGGAACGTTCGTCCCCTTTATTATATTCATTATCATTATTTTTTATTTTTTTGTTTTTTAAATAATTTTACATTTTACTAAGTTCACCTCTCTATAAATATTATTCGCACCTCGAAGACCCAAATAACAAGATTCACTATCCGAACCTTCGTTCCTTGCTATTCGTGCCCCCATTACCCAAATAACAAGCATCATTATCCACACCTCCGTTTCCTACTAAACGCAACCTCCTGTCCAAAAACGTTATGGGTTGTCTGTTTTCTGCTTGCTCCTCTGTCTCTGCTAAGCGTACCTCTTTCACTTTCAGCCCCAACATGTGTTATTTTTAGCTTTTTATGAATGTAAATAATAAGTTTTTTTTATTTATTCTACCTATTCTTTTTTTTTATCTAGTTAAAATATTGTTATGAATACGTAAAATAGTAAATAATAAATTACGATTAAATCTAGCAACAATATTAATGATAATAATATTGGTTTAAAAAAATAAAAATTTAATAATAACCACTTTATATGATTTCTAATTTAAATATCATAAGTTTTTTAGTTTTAATAATGGTCACTTTAGATACATTTCTAATTTGACTATTATAAAAACTAAAATAACTACTTTAGATGCACTTCCAATTTAGTTTCTTTTTTTTATAAAATTTTTAGTTATGATAATTATTCTTCTATAATTTAAAATTATTTAATTTAAAAGAAAAAATTAATAATGGTCACTTTAGATGCACCTTCTAATTTGTCTATTACGAAAACTAAAACAATCACTTTAGATGTATTTTTAATTTGTTTCTTTTATAAAATTTTAGTTGTTATAATTATTATTATGCTATTTAAATTTAATAATAAGGTTCATGATAATCACTTTGGATAAACTTCCGATTTGATTATTGTGAACTCTTTTAGAATTAATTTTTAAAAATGTAAATCATAAAACACAAAGCTTTAATTATGACTATTGTGAATACACTTTTGGTTTAGTCATTATAAAAACTATCATGATTTAATAATTGTCACTTCAGATGCACTTCTAATTTGACAGTTAAATTAAATAATCATCATAATTATTTTGAATGCACTTCTAACTTTGTCATGGTAATAATATTTCAAAATAAATTCAAGAATAATAAGAATTAATTACCAAAAATAGAAAGCTCAACACACAAATCATTTCAAAAACTACGTAAACTCTGATTCTTCATTACACATGAAGATATATAAGAGCAGGGGTTCATTCTTGTCGGGCCCTGAAAAATAAAAATAAAATAAGTCAATTAAAAAAATATTAATAATATTTTTATTAAAAGAAATTTTCCAATAATATTTTTCTCTTTAAAATGTTCAAAATAAAATAAAATAAAATCAGTCTTTATATTTTAAGGGTTATATAAATATTCTTAAAGTTATCTAATTTTGCACGTTTAGTTAGAGATAACAGTTCTTAAGACAGACATTGTAGCGTGTTAATACGTTCCCTACATGTAATAGACTCTCGAACTCAAAATTTGGTTTCAAACTTTTCTTCAAAGGTTTTTTCAATTTTTTTCTAAATAAATATTGGTAGTGACTCCTCTGATTTTTCAAATTATTTTTTGACATCCCATCAAGACACCACATGTTAACAATGTGACACCCTTCTACCCCAGACACTTTATTCAAAAAATTTGTTTTATTAAAACAGTAGACTTTGCATTTAGGTAAAAAGACTCACATCTCCCAATATACACTTATTTTTTAAAATTATAATATAATAAAACATAGCATATAAGTAAATACATTAGTGTTTACAAATGAGCTTTACAAGATTTTCAATTACTAAAACTTATTGAAGTATTGAATAATTGATCTTCATAACAAAAAAATATTAAATAATTATCCCTAATTCGATGTCACACCTAATCAAAGCATCCCAACGGAAAGGTATAGAAAAGTCAAATCCTTCATCAACAACAATATCATCATGATCTTGCACACCTGAAAATGACATTCAGTCTAAACAAAATGCAACAACAAATAGTAAGGGGTGAGAATATGTCTCATGCATGTTAAGGCACATATACAGAGAATGAGTAGTCAACTAAAGTACAACAAATACATATAAACTCATTCCACAACCATAATAGAGATTACACATGCACACACATAAATACATTCATGTTAATGATGCTCATGCATGCTCTCTCAAGTACATGCCCAAAGCGATCCTCTTCTACGCCAGTAACACATAAGTACAATCATCTCACCATAAGTACACCTAAAGTGAATCCTCCTCTATGCCAGTAACGCATAGGTACAATTGTGCAATGCAAAACAACCAAAGAAGATATGGTCCAAAGCACCACATAATGGATGATCTGATGCATGCACGCCTAGCATGGGCTTGAATTAAGACCAATAAGAAAGAAGCATGACTTTGATGAAGCTTCAAGGAGCTTAGTTGTTCGTGTTTTTCTAGGTTGGTGTTTGAGTTCCAAAGGCTCATACATTTTTTAGTTGAGAAACCAAAAACAAAGGGTGAGATGAGTGAGTTAAACTCTAGGAACCAATCCCTCCTTAGTGGTTACCATGACCCAAATTCTCCCTTATTTTAAACTTCCCTTTCCTATCCCTATGATCACTTTGAAAAAGAAAGAGAGAAGTGTAGAGAGAGAGAAATAAAAATATAGAAATAGAAGAAAAAGAAAAGTATAGAAAAGAAACAATAGAAAGAAAAGATAGAGAGGTAAAAAAAGGAAGAGAAAGAAAGGAAAGAGAGAAAAGAGAGAGAAAATAAAGACAAGAAAAAGAGAGAAGAGAGAATTTAAAAAACAAAGGGAAGAGTATTTGAAATATTGGGAGAGTGAGAAAAAAAGAAGAGAAAGGAAGGAAGGAAAGAAAGAAAGAGCACACACTTACCCTTAATTAATAAAAAGAAATAAAATTTGAAAAGGAAATTGAGAAGAGTGACCTTATCCAAGACCTAGCTTTGAACTCTAGCTTAGGTCAATCTTCTAACCAATCCATTAAAACACAAGTGGAGTTTGGGATTTGCAAAAATCTTTTGAGCATATTGACTCAATCTGAAATTCACCTTGAATATGATTCTTCATCAAACACTTTAACAAGTGTTGGACTTATATCTTTACCTTTTGAGTAACAAAATTGTGAAGTCCAATACCTGGAAAAAATCTTGATGGGGAAAGGTGAATGTTAAGTCCTACTTGACACTTCACCATGTTTTGAACTTGAGCCTACATCCTTAAGGTTCAAAACAAATCCTCAAGTTCAAAACTTGGTCAAAAGTGAGAGAGAAGAAGGTCTTCAAGAAGATTACTCCTTAAGTCCTAAAGAGGATCTTATTAAAGAAACTTCTCTCTTAGGACAAGTGCAAGTGACTGTTGTATCTCAATCATTTGAACACATATTTCCACAACCTCTAGTTGCACATAAAGAAGCAAATTCACAAAGTGTTGAACTTAAACCTTTATTCATAAAGCTCAAACAAGAACCTCAAGTTCAACACTTGAAAGAAAAGGAAGTTGTTATTCAAGGAGATTTATCCTTGCCATACAAGGAAAATCTAATTGAAAGCAACCTTCCCATGTTGCAAGTAGGAAATGAGGTTGTGCCCATAACTTTTGAGCATAATGAAACACAACCTCAAATACTACTTGTGGATACGACCAAGTGTAGTCAAGAGATTGGGTTACAAATCTTTTCTATCCATAGCCAATCTCAAGGCCCACTCAAGACCCTAGAAGAAAGGTCCACCCTTAGGCCTATCATAATCTTGTGGAGTGAACAATAAGATAAAGCCTACTTAGGTTTCTTGGATGAGTGCTCCAAGGCACCTAAGCTTGTCTCACTTCCTACCCAGATGAGACTAGCCTTTAGTGAACTTGGAGTCACTTGGGTAACTGCTATGTAGGGGCATAGGCACAACAAACAATTTTTAAACCTTAGTGCATACCCCACCAACCCAAGTCTATAAGGTCTCCCTATAGACCTCCTACCCTTAACATTTGTGTACATAATCATATACTCATTCCTATGTAGGTGTTTTTGCAGGATTGGAAAAAGAGGAAGAAAGACTACAAGATTTGAGGTCAAATCCTCCTCAAGGGAGAGGATATGATGCATGCATGCCTAGCATGAGCTTGAGCTTGGACCAATAGGATAGGATCATGTCTTGGATGAAGCTTCAAGGAGCTTAGTTTAGGATATGTTCCATTTAATTGTTTTCATTTAACCATTTTTAGGTTTGTATAACCACCCTTAAGTCATTAGGATTTTTGGGGAGTAGTTAGTTTTATTTCTGGCCTTGTATTTTGGCCTTTAGGTTCTTTTTACTTTAGGAGGTAAAATTAGTCTCTTTGTGGAGTATGTTAATTAGTTTGGGTTGGTCCAAGAGAGTTTGGATGTATAGGATCTTATTTCTAGACCCGTAATTCGTCTTCACACCCTTCTAACCAACACATGAAACATGTAGGAGACATCTGGGCCCCTTTGTCTCCTTGTTTCACTCCACATGTGGTTTCTCACTCCTACATGGCTGATTATTATTCCTTCTTATTTTAATTTGAATTTTGGAGGTGTTATGTCATTTCCCTCCAAAATTCAAATTCAAACTAGAGGGAACATAGATCCATATTTTTAGTGCCCTGTTTAGATATTTAGTTGGATTAAATTAGTGTTAATTTAGCACATGCTAAATTAACACTAAATTAAGCCAACTAACCCTTGTTTAAGCATGTTGGACGTTCACCATTAGTATTTTAGGCCTATGGTTCATGCTTTGCTCTATATATAGAGTTTCCCTCCTCTTGTATCATTTTAATGCTCATTTTGAATAAAAATAAAGTTCTTTATTCTTAGAGAGTGTTCATGTTATCTCCACTCTTGTGAGAGTCCTTCATACTATTAGCAAGGGTTCCTTCCTTTGTGGCTAGCTTCACCATGGCTTATCTTCACCTCGATTTCCTAGTCTTCCACCTCTATTTTTACCTCTTGGAAACTCTATGAGCAAGGATCTTGGGAGAATTTCTTCATCAAGGATTCTTCAACCTTTCCTTGGGAGGGATGCATCACGATCCTTACAAAAACTTCTTTGAATTCCATATTCATACGTCATGTCATCCATAACATAAATCATAATACAAACATTTAATCATGTTATCACACTCCACCCTCAACCGTAGTTGGGGTGACATCTCATCAAACGTACCTTGACCATCATCATCAACATAACTAACAATATCAATATCTAATCATGTCATGACACTCGATCCCCAATCGTAGCTGGGATGACACCTCATCGAACGCAATCTGACTAACATCATCAACACATTATGTATCCAGTTGAAATCAACATCAATCACATATTGAAACAAACCCCAAATTCACACACCTCAAGTAACTTTCAAACATTCAGTCATCCACGACACTCATAATTATAAGATACATCACACATCTTAACATATGGCTATGCAAAAAAGACTTAAGCATTGTTAGACAAATTCTAAACTTCACAAATGATCAAGCAATTTAGAGTTTACACATTGCTAAGCAACAACTTAGACTTAACTCGTAGAACAAATAAGCTATTCAACACAAAATATCATTTATAATATTGAATATATTTACTTTCTCACATATACACGTAAGATTATTACATTCATAACTCCCCACAACATTTTCTAAGTTTTGAAAATTTTTCTCTATGGCCTTTGTGGAGTATAAATGTGATATATAGAGATTTATTAATCCTATGATTTTTTTATCTAGTTTAAAATTTAGGAAATTTATATACAACTCTCATGTTGGCCTCAAGAGCTAAACAAAATGTTTACTATGTTAAAATTTGGAGGAAACAAGAATCTATTGCTTAAATCTGGCAGTTCGACCTCTAGTCACTAATCTGAGCATAACTTGAGTTCTAGGTATCATTTTGGAATGAAACCAACGTCATTAGTTATATAAAATTTAGAGCTATAACATTCATGAAGACCACTTTCACAAATTACATTTTTTTTCTATTGGTTTTCTCATCCAAAAATCATAAACGCTATTGTAAAATATGCTTAATTTTGACTGTTCGACCTTTAGTCATTAATCTGATAATAACCTGAGTTCTAGGTATCTTTTTGAGTTTAAAACAACTCCATTAGTTAGATAACATCTAGATATACAAATTTCATGAATACCATTTTTTGAAATTGCATCGTTTTCTTACTGGTTTTCTCATTCGAAGATCTTGAACGTTGACAGTAAAATATATACTACCATTTTCCATTGTTTCTCTCTCCTAAGACTTCCTTAATCTTTCACAGCACCCTCTAAATTATGAAATTGAAATTAAACTATTCCTAATCAACTATGAAGATAAAATAGAATGTAAAAGAATAATAAACTAATGGTACCCTCATTTGCAACTAACCAATTGTTATAACTAATCACAAGAAATCGAAAATGCACTATTCCATCTGTCTAATGGATTATTAGTAAACCTTTAGGGTATAAAAATGGAACACCTCAATGCAAAATTAATCATTATACCTAGTTTATTTTATCTCGTAATTTATAATCTATGAATTAATGCACCAAATACAATGATAAACAAGCAACCAAACAATGGTTAATCAATGATAGTTTCATCTCCAATCAACTCAATTGTTATAATCAATCACAAGGGACTACAAAAAGGACACTACAATTGTTATTATTAATGTAGATTCAAGAACAGTAGTTTATAGGGTATAAAAAGGAATGCCTCAAAGTCATCAATCTGAAAAAATTAACACAAACCTTGATATTCATAAACACCAAATACAGAGAACTGAGTTAGAAGAACCAAAACATTCTTGTTATTTAAATACAAATCCAACTAAAAAAACCAAGTAGCTAGCATAGTGAGTAGTTCTTAAAAAAGGCTCTTTCCAATGGTTAGTTGAACATCCCCAGAGAAAAGGATACATGAAAACGTCTTTGGGTTCTAACTCTCTGTTAGAAACCGACTCAAATATAATGATAAATGAGACAAACAATATATTCAAAAAATCATGCACAAAACATATTAATTATCAACACTAATTATGAGTATTGATAACCCTTCAATGACATGCATAAACTTATTGAAGCTTAGGGATCACTTCACTACCCATCTCTCTGCACATGCCACACGTGACATAATTTTCCATCCCCTTACCTTGAAGGATGATCTTGATTGTGAAGGTGTAGCCTTAACTCCCCAAATGCTACTCTTCAAACTTTCTTGGCAAGGTTTCCTCTGCAACTTTGTCTCCCACCTTCAAGGATAATTTTACCCTAACTTAATGATGCATTATCCCCAAGTAAGGGCCCTATCACTAGGGCCATGGCTAGGAGAATAGAAGAAGACATGGCTAGAGTAGAAGAAGGAAGATCTCACCTCCATATAACCATCAAGTTATTCAAGCCATGACTTATTTACTTGTAATTTTTCTTTTAGGAACCTAGGATTTTATTTTGGACATGTATTAGTCCATTTAATTTTCTAGTAGGTGTCTTAGTAATAAGAAGGGGTAAGATTAGATTTTGGGCCTTTATTTAGGAAATAAGGGGGGTAGTTTGATAACTACACCCTCTTTTCCTAAATAAAACCCAAAACTAATAAAGGAGTAATCTTGGCCCTTGGATGATGTAGCTTGGGCACCAATTCTCATCTAAATGAGGGGATTGATTGGACTTTGGGCTTCAATCCTACTCCCTTGGATGACTCCTTTTAATCCTAACCCTTCCTTTCCTTTATGACTTGTCCAAGAGATTAGCTCCCTCTATAAAAAGGTGTTTCTTCACACTCTTGTATTGTTTACACTTTGTTGAATGAAAACACCCTAGTTGGCCGAATTTCTCTCTTAGTGTCCCTCCCCCTCTCTTTGAGAATTCCTTAGGTTTTTATCAAGGGTTCCATCCCTTGTGGCAAACCTTCCCTTATTAGGCTTATCTTACCCTTAAGTGGCGCTTAACACCCTCATTTATTATCTCTCCATAAACCATTTCACCAAAGAAGAAAACCTCTAGAAAAAGATCAAGGGAGGCATGCATAACTTAACCCTTTGTTAGACTTCTAAAATCAAACCCAAACTTAACCTCTCTTACTATTTACACCCACATTTATTTTATAAAATAAATCTTAATTTAATTATTCTAATAAATACAAATGCTAAATTGATTTTAGCCTATTAATATAAATTATACCTTTTTATTAATATTTTATTTTTCTAAAAAAAACAGGATGTTATAGATGGTGACTCCATTGGGGACTTTCGAGAGTCAAGACTAAAATAATTAAGCTTGGAAAATTGATAACTTTTACTTATTTCAATTTCAACCCTTATTTTATTAGTTCTATTATTTTCTCATACTTTTATTATTTGTAGTTATCCATTTGTGTATTATTGAACCATAAGTTAGATGACATATGTTTCTGTTATGTATGGAGTACTTTATGATTGACCCCCTCACAAATTGCAAATACACTTTTTACACACATGAATGGGTTTTACACTTGGGCCTGAGAGTAACCTAGGAAGTGAGAGATGATTAGTGGTACTATTTTAGATGCACTTCTAATCTAGTTATTATGAAAGTCTCATCTAAAGCGTAACTCTTTTTGTGAATGCCCATACTTTGGATGCACTTCCAATTTGTGGTTTATTCTAAATGAGTATAGAGCTCTAGAAAACCTTTGGAATGGAACAAATAGCTATCAACTGGTGAGACTCACTTGTTAAAAAAGCCATTAGTCCCATAAGGTAGTTGAACTCCTCTAGGTATATTGTTTTAGGACACTTGGGACATCTTTTTCTTACTTGCCATTTTGTTTTAGCATGTAACTTCCTTATTCTTTCTTTTAAAAGAAAAAGAGTGGTATTATAGTTTCCACATCATAATCATTCACATATGTTCTTCCATAAAATAGGTTTTGGAGAATCATAAAATCTTGTTGATTGAGAAAATCCTAAAAAAAACATGGATCAAATAGTGAGACAAAAGGAATAGTGTCGGCAAAGGTTAAAATGCTAGATACGAAACTCCTTAAACCCTTCAGTGGTTTGGTGAGAAGGACTAAACATGTAGCCTTTGCAAGAAAGAATGGGAATATCTTGGATCTATTGGAGTTAAATGCACAAACAGAAGCCATTTCAAGATTTCCAGATAGCACCTATATTAGAAGAATATGAATGGATTTTGGGGATTTTATTAGAAGATAGAAAACCATACTAGTATCAAGGATATCTTCCTTCGATGAATAAAATATCATATCTGCTAAAGGTGCAAGAAAAAGAATTAAGAGAGATGAAACTGAATAGAAATGGAGTGGAGGGGTTTCCACAAAATTATTTGATGGAAAGAATGAAGTGACTATCGAAACCAAATGATTGGGATGGTTTTACATATGTATTGGCTCTCACCATTTATGGGATTATCTTCCCAAACCTTGATTACATAGATCTCTCTGCTACTAATGTTTTCCTAGCTTGTCGGGATCGAGGAGAAAATCTAACATCAACAGTACTCACATGCACATATTGTGCTTGAAGTCTTTGACATGAAAAAGGGAATAAAATGTTACCAACTTGTTTACCAGCATTGTATATTTGGCTAACTGTTCATTTATGTTCCCACAAGTATAAGGCAACATCTCCTATAGAGGACTCCAACTAGTGCACTATTAAGATAAACACAAGTAAGGAGTAGGCCTAATTCTTGGTAAACCTCACCGAAGAATCCATATGTTGGTACCCAAATTGCAATAAAATAGAAGAAATTATTTATCAATGTGGAAGCTTTCGTAATGTACCCCTTGTAGGGACTAAAGGGTGTATCAATCTTCTCGAGTGTCCTTTTCCTTCTTTTCTTGTGATAAATTTTACTGTTTTTATCAAGGGTTCCTTCCCTTGTGGCAAGCACCTCTACTTCAAGGCTTATCAATTCCATTGTGGGACCTCCACCTCCACTCTTTTCCTCATCCATCAATCCACTTTGCTTTGGACTTTCAAGGAGTTTATCTTGGGAAGCTTAGCATTCAAGAAGGGATGCATCACTAATCTCCCTCATTTAAGGCATGTGGACATTCACTTAGGAGCTAGGCTTATGGATCCATCTTTAACTCTATAAATTGAGTACATCACCTCCTGTAAGCCTTAACACTCATTTGAATGAATTTTACTTCTCTAAATTTGAGAGCTCTTCTTCTTCTTAGAGAATGTTCAATGTTTTCTCTCCTTAGTGAGAGTTCTTCATGCTATTATCAAGGGTTCCTTCCCTTGTGGTTAGCTTCCTCCTTGGTTTATCTCCATTAGAGAGTGATGCGTACCTTTAATAATGCATACACGCCTACCATAGGCTTGAGCTAGGACCAATAAGAAAGGAGCATGACTTGGATAAAGCTTCAAGGAGCTTGGTTTAGGACATTTTCTATTTAATTGTATTAATTTGGCCATTTTTAGGCTTGTATAAGCACCCTTAAGTCATTAGGATTTTAGGGGTGTAGTTAGTTTTATTTTTGGCCTTGTATTTTGGTATATAGGGTCTTTTTTCTTTAGGAGGTGTAATTAGTCTCTTTGTGGAGTGTTTTAATTAGTTTGGGCTAGTCCAAGAGAGTTTGGATGTGTAGGATCTTATTTCTACACCCCTAATTCCTCTTCACACCCTTCTAACTAACACATGAAGCATGTAGGAGACATGTGTGCCTCCTTGTCCCCTTGTTTCACTCCACACGTGCTTTCTCACTCCTACTTGGCTGATTCTTGTTGCTTCTTATTTTAATTTGAATTTTGGAGGTGCCATGTCATTTCCCTCCAAAATTCAAATTCAAACAAGAGGGAACATAGATCCCTTTTTTAGGGACACGTTTGGATCTTAGTTGAATTAATTTAGTATTAAATTGACATGTGCTCAAGTAACACTAAATTAACCAACTAATCCTCCCTAATTAGAGGAGTTAGACGTTCATGTTAGTGTAAGGCCCATAGATCCATGTTAAGCTCTATATAAGGAGCTCTTCTTCCTTTCATGTAGCTTTTAACACTCATTTGAATGAAAATAACCTTTCTCAAAATTTGAGAGCTCTTTGTTCTTAGAGAGTGTTCATGTTCTTTCCACTCTTATGAGAGTCCTTCATGCTATTATCAAGGGTTCCTTCCTTTGTGGCTAGCTTCACTCATGGCTTATCATCTACAAAGTAGAAGTGACACCTACCTCACCTTTATCTTCTAGTCCTCCACCACCATTTCTTTAACCTTGGAACCTCTATGAGTAAGGATCCTTGGACCATTCTCTTCATCAGGGATTCTTCAATCTTGCCTTGGGGATGGATGCATCATTTAACCTCTATCTCCTAGCCTTCCACCTCCATTTCTTCAACCTCGAGAACCTTTATGAGCAAGATCCTAGGAGAGCATCCTTCTATCTTATCATTATTCACATTATGCTTAGGGAAGGTTGCATCAAGAGTTGCAAGCAAAAAGTTGGGACAGAGAAGGGGCGAGAGAGACAAAGCATTAACAAATAGTCAACAATTAAAAAAAAGAAATAAAAACTGTAAAAGTAACTGAGAGACAAATGCAGGTAATGCTCAAAGATCTCCGATAACATGAGAAAAGGTTGTGCAAGAGTTTGAAAGTAGACTCCGAGATGAAAAGTAGTGCAGAGAAGAAGTAGAACAAATTGTAAGGATGAATCTAGCAGAATGAAAGAATGAAGGACAAAAGACACTTGATTTGATGAGCCATATTGAAGAGAAAAAAACCTTCATTAAAGTGCTTGATGTAGAAATCATATTTTGGAAAAAAAATTGGGAAATCAATTGACAAGGAAAACATCAGGATACTAAATGATGAGATAATATTTTGGAAAGACCGTTACATGAAGCTTGCATGGTTGGTAAATCAGATGATCTAAAAAATTCCAGGAAGTCCTAGAAAAGCTTAGGGGATGAAAAATCCTCTTTCAAATCCTAGGGGGATTAATTTCTTTCTTAAATATTGTAAGGAATTAATGGAGAATTCATAAAAAATGGTTGTAGTTGATGAAAAAGTGAAAATTTGGATGCAATGTACTTTTAGTTAAATATTAATGAAAAATATATCTCCCATAAAACCACTTCTATTTTATGTCTTAGATATTCGCAAACAATGAAATTTATGATTCTCTACAGAGGGTGATAAAATAATATGAGGATAAAAAATAAATAGAGAATGATCATTTCATTCAATTCTCACATGACATTCAATTCTTAGATGAGATTCAATTCTCATGTCATATCGTTCATCTAATAATAGAAAAATAATTGATCAAGTAAAGAAAACAACCCTAGGACACCCTTATAAGACTCGTATCAAGATGAAAATCATGGAAGGTGTTGTAGATTATCTGGAACAACAACATGAAGGAATCAAGGAAGAGGTGAACCAGATGAAGGCACAAATGAATGACATCTTGGAGATGCTAAAGTTGATGAAAGTTGCAATCCCAGTGCTCAAGTTCAATTTCCTTCATATGGTTTACCTGTGGGTTATACACCATCTTTAGTTATAAATGCTTCAAATAACATCTACTCATCCACTGTTATCGCTCCAACCCAAGCACAAACTCAAAAGCTAAACCTTGGAATTGTTAACATAAAGGTCCCTCTACCACAAAATACATACACACCTCTTTTACCTGTAGAAATCTCCATAGGTAGTACAAATCCCACTAGAATTTTATTAGACTATTAGTTGGTCAACCAAACTTTCACGAATGTAACACCTCATCCCCAATTTGAGGACCCAAAGTCTAAGGACAAATTAGAATCCTTTGAATAAATACTAAGAGCTATTGAGGGATCAAATTTCTATGGTTTTGATGCTACTGATCTTTGCTTGGTCCCTAATGTTTTGATCCCATTAAAATTCAAAGTCTTGAATTTTGACAAATATAATGGAAATTACCTATACAAGAAGTCATCTCACAATGTATTGTAGAAAATGGAAACATATGCTTATGATGATAAACTTCTAATTCATTTCTTTCAAGAAAGCCTCACTGGGGCGACTTTAAATTGATATATGAGTCTAAAGAGAGTTAGGTATGTATTTGGAAGGATTTGGATAATGCTTTCATAAAGCAATATAAATACAAAATGGACATGGTTCATGACAGGACACAATAGCAAAATATGATGAAAAAGGAAGGGGATACCTTAAAGGAGTATGTGCAATGTTGGAGAGGAGTAACTGCTCAAGTACAACCTCCGCTAGCAGAAAAAGAGATGGTGACAATGTTTGTTTGATATATTGCAATCACCTTTCTATGATGGGATGATTGGGAACATGTCATCAAATTTTTCAGATTTGATCATCATTAGGAAGTGTATAGAGACAAGAATAAGGAATGGAAAAATCACTCATGCAATGATGACAACTACACCCATTTATACCCACACTTATCTCCAACCAAATTATCTACCTAATTTTCAATTTGCACTCATGTATAACCCTTATGTGGCATCACTAAATCATATCTTTCAGCCAAGAGTGACTTATGCCCCTCCACCTCCACAAGCACTCCGCCAATCAACACCCCAAACAAAACAGTTGTGGCACCAAAACTCTAACCAAAACACTATCCAAAACTCTAACCAAAGAACTACCCAAAACTCTAGCCAAAACACAAACCAAAAGAAAAATTACCAAGAGAAGAAAAACATAACCTATACCCTTATCCCTATGACTTATATCAAGTTGCTCCTGTGCCTTCTCTGTAATGCTTTAGTTGTCATTACCCCTACAAAATCGGAAGAGCCTTCGTACCCAAAAGGATATGTATTTCATGCAGGAGCCCTAGGGCATTCTACTAAGAAGTGTTTTACCCTTTAGGCCCAGGTACAAAAATTCATTGATTGTGGATGGTTGAGCTTCAAAGAAGAATGGAAATTCATAAGTAAATCCTATTAGTGAATGGTCAAGTCAACATTTGATAGAGGAAGTGAGAGGAGTGAAAACCTCTATGCATTTAATTTTTGCAGAATTATGCAAGGCTGACATTATTTCATGTGAAAATGATGGGATAAAGTTGTGTGATTATCACTCTAAAGCCTAACATTCCATTGAAAATTGTAAGGAGTTCAAGAAACTTTTGCAAAGTCTAATGGACCAGAACTTAATCCAGATTCGTCGTTAGAGAACCAATGAAGAAGTAGCAATGGTTCAATAAGGTGAAGAGCAAGGAATTTTAGTTCCTAGACCACTAGTGATTCATTTCACTAGAAACATAGCTACGTCAATGCCTAACAACCAAAATCCCATCATTGTACAATTACCAGCACCTTTTCCATATAAAGATAACAAGGTTGTTCAATGGGAATACGATGTTAAATTTCATGAGGATAGTCAAGAGGAGAGACCACATGAAGATACTTTTAGTGTCAAGGCTTCAGAAGTTGTTAACATCTTGGGGATTGGTGGGATTACTCAAAGCGGTCGTATTTATTATCCTTAAGGATTAAGAAGAGAAAGATTGGTGGATAAATAAGAAAATTACAAAAATGAGGCAAAAAAAAAAAGGAGTTAAGAAAACGAAGACTGAAGACGAATAAGAAAAAAGTAAAAAAGAAGTATTTGATGAGGAAGCTTGTGAGTTCCTCAAGTTCATCCAGCTGAGTAAATATAAGGTGATTGATTAGTTGAACCGCATGCCCATTAGGATATCTTTGTTGGTGTTACTAATGAACTCAGAGGCACATTGAAAGTTATTGATAAAGATTTTGAGTCAAACACATGTGGCACATGACATTTCTTTAAACAAATTTGAGGGTATTATTGGCAATATTACTGCCAATAACTACCTTACTTTCACTGATGATGAAGTTCCAACTAAAGGACGAGGACACAATAAGACTTTGCATTTTTCAGTCAAATGCTTACCTCATATTGTGACTCAAGTGCTTATAGATAATGGTTCCTCATTGAATGTTATGCCAAAATCAACATTAGAGAGGTTACCTTGTGATGAAACATATCTGAAACCCAGTTACATAGTGGTTAAGGCTTTTTTATGTAGTTGGAGACAAGTAATGGAGGAAATAGAACTTCCAATCCAAATTGGTCCTTGCATTTTTCAAATAACTTTTCAAGTCATGGACATCACTCTAACTTATAGTTGTTTGTTGGGACGTCCTTGGATCCACTCTGCAGGAGTGGTACCCTCCACCTTGCATCAAAAGTTGAAGTTTGTGATGGATGATAAACTTGTCATTGTCTCGGGAGAGGAAGACTTTTTAGTGAGAAAGATATCCATTACAGGCTATATTGAAGTCGCTGAAGAGCCCCTTAAAACTTCTTTTCAGTCATTGGAGATCGTAAGCACTGCCTATGTGAAAACATTTCCAAAGGATTCGATGTTTTCTAATGCAATCATGATAGTAGCAAAACTTATGATTAATGGAGGGTATCATCTAAGGCAAAGATTGGGAAAGGATAAAAAAGGTATGGCAAAGCTATTGGAAATCCCCAAGAATAAAGGCAGATGTGGGTTGGGATATAAACCCTCTAGAGCTGACAAGAAGAAAATAGCGGAGGAGAAAAAAAGAAAAAAGGGTGGCTTGCTTAGAGAATTGAGAACCAAAGGCTAAGAAAATTCCCATTTGCAACCTTTATCAAAGTTTTTGTAGTGTGGGACTGGTGTATGCATACCAGGAAGCTATGGTCAAGGAAGATCAAGTTACTAATAAAAATGTTAGTTGGGTTTACCCTTGTGCCCCTCTTGAAGAGCTATAGAATTGGGAGATCACTTAATTCCCCAAGTTTGAGGATTCCATTTCAAAGTAATTGTAATGCTATTCTTATTGCTTTGCCCAAGGATTTAGGATATCTCTATGTTTAAACAGGCTTGCATGTTTCTCTTTCAATGTCTGTTATTAATAAAATGCATGTTTAAACTTTCCAGTTATCATTTTTTCATTATCGTTTATCTTTCCCTCTTGTTTATTTTTTTCCTCTCTTCTCTCCCTTAAATTGCAGAGCCAAAAATAATCCTTTTTGAAAATTATAATACCAATAATTTATCTTGTGATTTTAATTGTCCGATTAATCAAATGGACGAGGATGAGGAAGAAGACTTGGAAACTCCACTTGAATTAAAAAGGTTGATAGAACAAGAGTCCAAAATAATACAACCCCATGAGGAAGAAATTGAAATTATTAATTTAGGAACAAAATATGCTATGAAAGAAATTATAATTAGCATATCTATAAAGGGAAGGGAGCAAAATAAGTTGGTACTACTTTTGTTTGAATATGTTGATGTCTTTGCATGGACATACCAGGACATGCTAAGACTGCACTCCAGCATAGTTGAACATAAACTTCCCCTAAAACCTGAATGTCCCCTAGTAAAACAGAAGTTAAGACGGATGAAAATTAAGGTATTCCTAAAGATTAAGGAAGAAGTAAAAAAGCTCTTTCATGCTGGTTTTGTTGTTGTAGCTAGATCCCTAAATGGGTTGCTAACATTGTGCCAATCCTGAAGAAAGATGGGAAAGTAAGGATGTGTGTCGAATGCCGAGAGTTAAATAGAGTGAGCCCTAAATATGACTTTTCATTGCCTCATATTGATATGTTGATAGACAACATTATCGAACACGTTTTATTTTCCTCTATGAATGGCTTTTTAGGGTACAATCAAATTAAAATGGCACCAGAAGACATGGAAAAAACCATGTTTATCACACTATAGGGACCTTTTTGTTACAAGGTAATTC
Organism: Psophocarpus tetragonolobus; assembly: GCA_037954015.1. Classification (NCBI taxonomy): domain Eukaryota; kingdom Viridiplantae; phylum Streptophyta; class Magnoliopsida; order Fabales; family Fabaceae; genus Psophocarpus; species Psophocarpus tetragonolobus. The sequence continues at coordinate 18,564,597 of CM075692.1, forward strand.
CATTCGGATTGAAAAATTCTAGGCAACATACCAACGAGCAATGGTGATTCTGTTCCATGATTGTCAAATCAACGAGCAACATACCCAACAACGAGCAACACACTATGTGGACGACATGATAGTCAAATCAAGATTGGAAGGGGAACGTATATCCCAACTGCAAAAATTGTTTGAGCGCTTGAGGAAGTATAAGCTTAGACTAAGTCTTGCTAAATGCACGTTTGGTGTAAGATCCAGGAAGTTGTTGGGGTTTATTAGCGAAAAAGGTATAGAAGTCGACCGTGATAAGGTAAAGGCAATCATGAAAATTCCAGTTCCTCAAACAGAAAAAGAAGTTTGTGGATTTTTAGGGAGGTTGAATTATATTGTCAGGTGCATATCACATTTGACTTCCACCTGTCAACCAATTTTCAAATTATTGTGCAAAAACTAGGTATTGGAATGGAATAAAGATTGTCAAAACGCATTTGAAAAGATCAAACAGTATTTGTAAGAACCTGCCATCTTGATACCTCTTGTACTTGGAGACCTCTCATCATGTACCTAATCATACTTGACAAATCCATGGGGTGTGTGTTAGGACAACACGATGAATCAAGACGAAAAGAACATGTCATTTATTACCTAAGTAAGAATTTACTGACTGTGAATCAAGATACTCGTTGTTAGAACAAACATGTTGTGCTCTAGCTTGGGTAGCTCGATGACTTAGGTAATACATGCTTAGTAACACTACCTGGTTGATTTTCAAAATAGACCCAATCAAGTATATCTTTGAGAAACTTACTCTCATTGGAAGAATAGCTAGTTGGCAAGTGTTGCTATTTGAATATGATATCGTTTATGTCACTCAAAAAGCCATTAAGGGTAGTGAATTGGTAGAATACTTGCTCACAACCCATAGAGGATTATCAATCAATACATTGTGAGTTTTCTGATGAAGACATAATGCTTTTGTTGGATGGAGAAGTTCACTCAAGTAAAGAAAAATGGACTATTTTATTTGATGGGGCTTCAAATGCACTAGGACATGGAATTCGAGTAGTGTCGATTTCTCTAGAAAAACAATACATACCATTCACTATAAGATTAAGTTTTGATTGTACCCGAGGCATGCACCCCTAGCATGGGCTTAAGCTAGGACCAATAAGAGATGAACATGACTTGGATGAAGCTTCAAGGAGCTTAGTTTAGGAAATTTTCCATTTAATTGTATTAATTTGACCATTTTTAGGCTTGTATAAGCACCCTTAAGTCATTAGGATTTTAGGATTGTAGTTAGTTTTATTTTCAGTCTTGTATTTTGTCCTATAGGTTCTTTTTTCTTTAGGAGGTGTAAATAGTCTCTTTGTGGAGCGTTTTAATTAGTTGGGCCTATCTAGAATGCATTTGGAGGTGTGGTTATTCATTTCCACACCCCTAATTGCTTCTAAAACCCTTCTAACCAACACATGAAGCATGTAGGAGACATGTGGGTCCCCTTGTCCCCTTGTTTCACTCCACATGTGCTTTCTCACTCCTAGATGACTGATTCTTGTTGCTTTTTATTTGAATTTGAATTTTGGAAGTGCAATGTCATTTCCCTCCAAAATTCAAATTCAAACTAGAGGGAACATAAATCCATATTTTTAGGGCCATGTTTGGATCTTTAGTTGGATTAAATTAGTGTTAATTGAGGACATGCTAAATTAACACTAAATTAAGCCAACTAACCCTTAATTAAGCATGTTGGATGTTCAACTTGGGATGTTAATCCCATGGTTCATGCTTTGCTTTACAAATGGAGCATTCCCTCCTTCATGTAGATTTTAATACTCGTTTAAATGAAAATAACCTTTCTCTAAATTTGAGAGCTCTTTGTTCTTAGAGAGTGTTCATGTTCTCTCTACTGTTGTGAGAGTCCTTCATGCTATTATTAAGGGTTCCTTCCTTTGTGGCTAGCTTCACTATGGCTTATCTCCTTCATTGAAGAAGTGGCGCCTACCTCACCTATATCTCCTATTCTTCCACCTCCATTTCTTCAACCTTGGAACCTCTATGAGCAAGGATCTTGGAAGCATTCTCTTCATCAATGATTCTTTAAACTTGCCTCGGGGATGGATGCATCAAGTGGTATCAAAAGTTAGGCTCTGATAGAGGTTCTTCTCCTAGCTTTAGCTTTTAATCTTTTTGGTTTGTTTCATTGTATTGTTCATCTTCTTCTTCATCTCAATCCTCATTTTAATTTTTTGAGTATGAATTCCGTGTTTTTTTTATAATTTCCTTTACTTGTCTTGTTATGTTTGATGTCTTAGAGTTGTGTTATCAATTTTTGCTTCTAAAAGTCAAAACAAAAATCTTATGCACATTTTATGTGATGTTTTTCTAAATTTTGTGGTTCAATTTTAGTGTTCATCCATTGAATCATGTGCTTCTACTTAGATATGATTTCCGCTGCCATTCTCTTGCTTATTGTGTTTTGTTCATGCAAATTTGTTCCTAAGAAACACTAAATTAGTGATTCCACACCTTTGTGGTTAGTGTTTTGGATTGAATTTTTGCATTTCCTTGTGGTGCGTTTTTGCAGTTTTAAATTCTCTGTTTCAGTTCTGTTTTAGTAATTTCATGCTATCCATTTCCACTAGCTTTGGTCCTTGATTGCTTAAGTTTGGAGCCTAAGAGGATTTGAGAATTAAATCCACACAGTTGTGTCAAAAACCACAGCACTGTGGTCACATCCTTGACAAACTTTGCATCAAGACTAGGTGCAGTTTTTTTTGTTCTGTTTGGTTCTTTTTTTAGGTGTTTATTTTTCAGTTTTTAATCTTCTTGTTGTGTCATTAGAATGTCATGTAGTCCTTAATTTGTAAATTTAAAATTTCTTAGGTTTCACTAAATTTTTGTGTTGTTTTGAGTCTTGAAAAAAGTGTTATGTAAGCTTCTTGAAATTGAGCTTCTAAGAGAGGTGTTTTATCTTGTCTAAGTCTCTTAAGAAGTGTCACATGCTTTTAATTCAAGCATGTTTCCTAAATAAAATTCTCAAAAAAAATTATAGCTCAATTTCATCTTCTAAATTTTGGTGTCTTGTTGAATGTTAGTAGCTCTTTGTGTGCTAACTTGAAGTGAAATTTTCTGCATTTGTTTGAAGTTTTGGCTGTGGCATTTGAGCATAAAACTTGCATAAAATAAGTTGGATCTTTCTTAACCAAACTCTCCTAAGCATATCATAAATCACTTCTCAATTTAGTATACTTTTGAGTTGCTAAAATTTTCCTAAATTGCATCTTTGGTTTGAACTATGTGTGGCCTTGCTTGCTGAAACTTTTCAAGCGATTAGTACCTCTTGTTTCCTCATTCAATTTGCAAACCAAATCTGAAAAAAAATTTAGGTGCAGCAAAAAGAAATTTAAGAAAAAAAAAGAAAAGAAGTCAAAAGACAATTTGAAAACAAATAACAAAAAAAAAGAGTGCAAAAACAAAGTAAAAAAAAATACAAAGAAAAAAGTGTTGTACCTAATTGGAAGTTTATTGTAATTACAAAAGAGGACCTAAACTCAATTGAAATAGCTTGAAACCAGTTCATAAAGCATTTAGCCATTAACCTTTTAATTAGTGCAATTTTTTAAAATTATTTGTGTCATTTTGCACTTTAGTCCTTATTCTAATCTAGAACCTTTCTAGGATTTTCACTTTGTTGTACCTAATTCCTTCTAGCCTTTATTTCTAGTTTCTTCTTTGTGATATTTGAAGTCTTGTCACTATTATTCTTTCCATTTGGAAGTGTCCATTCAAATTGTGCTTTGTTGCTTTTGCTTGTTTCTACCTTTCTTGGTCTTGTTTGGTTGGTGCCATTTTTGTGTAGGGAAGCCTTTGAGAAAGGGAGCCTTCCACAAGGGTAGCCTCTTAATGAAGAGTTGAAATAGCCAAAAGGACTTGAACAAAAGGAAGAGCAAGGACACAAGAGTGAAAAACTTGTGAGGAAATCTTGGAGAGGAGACTTGAAGATTTTAGTTTCACTTTAGTTGTTTAATTCATTTGTTGTATATGGCCTCTTATTCTTTTTAGGAAGTGTTGGATGCCCCTAAGGGTCACTTCCTTTTGTGTGTAATAGATTAGTTTTTTCTCGTTTTAGGTGTGAAGAAGGGTTGGTAAACTTCTTCACTTAGAAGCTCGCTTAGATCCTTTCTCTTTTAGTTTTGCCTTTAGCCTTTAACTTATCTTGTTTAATTCATCCTTAGTATGTGCATGAAGTTCCAAATGCTTTTGCACTTGTAGGTTTTCATTTAGGAGTAGCTCTTGAGTGTATTTGCATTTTGTTTAGGTGGTGTTTGAGTTACAAAGGCTCATACATCTTTTAGTTGAGAAACCAAAACAAAGGGTGAGATGAGTGAGTTCAACTCTAGGAACCAACCTCTCCTTAGTGGTTACCATGACCTAAAGTCTCCCTTATTTTGTACTTCATTTTCCTATCCCTATGAGCACTTTGAAAAAGAAATAGAAAAATGTAGAGAGAGAGAAATAAAAATAAAAGAGAAGTATAGAAAAGAGAGAATAGAAAGAGAGGAAAAAGAAGGAAGAGAAAAAGAGGAAAGAGAGAGAAAAGAAAGAGAGGAAAAAGAGAGAAAAGAGAGAGAAGAAAATGGGAGAGAGAAAAGAAAGAAAGAGAAGAAAAATGGGAAAGAGAAAAGAAAGAAATAGACAAAAAATGGGAAAAATAAAAGAAGAAGAGAAGAGAGCAATTTAAAAAAGAAAGGGAAGAAAGTATTTGAAATATTGGGAGAGTGAGAGAAAAAGAAGAGATGAAGGAAAGAAAGAAAGAACACATACTTACTCTTAATTCAAAAAAATAAATAAAATTTGAAAAATAAATTGGTGAGAAGAGTGACCCTAGCCAAGACTTAGTTTTAAACTCTAGCTTAGGTCAATCTTCTAACCAATCCATTAAAACACAAGTGGAGTTTAGGATTGTGCAAAAATATTTTGAGCACATTGACTCAATATCTCAAACTTCCCTTGGGTATGCTCTTTCACCATGTACTTTAACAAGTGTTGGACTTATACATTTACCCTTTGAGAAATAAAAGTTTGAAGTCCTATACTTGGGAAAGGTCTTGTTGAAGGATGGTGAAAGTGGAGTCCAATTGAACACTTCACCAAGTTTTGAACTTGAGTCTACATCATTAAGGTTCAAACTAGAGCCTCAAGTTCAAAACTTGGTCAAAAGTGAGAGAGAAGAAGGTCTTCAAGAAGATTACTCTTTAAGTTTTAAGGAGAATCTTATTAAAGAAACTTATCTCTTAGGACAAGTGCAAGTGGAGGTTGTGTCTCAATCATTTGAACACATCTTTCCACAACCTCTAATTGCACCTAAAGAAAAGATTTCACCAAGTGTTGAACTTGATCTCCTTTTTATAAAGCTCAAGCAAGAAACTCAAGTTCGACACTTGAAAGGAAAGGAAGTTGTTCTTCAAGGAGATTTTTCCTTGCCATGCAAGGAAAATCTAATTGAAAACAACCTTCCTATGTTACGAGTAGGAAATGAGGTTGTGCCCATAAATTTTGAGCACAATGAAGCACAACCTCAAACACTACTTAAGGATATGGCCAAGTGTGGTCAAGAGATTGGGCTACAAATTTTTTCTATCCATAGCCAATCTCAAGGCCTACTCAAAGAGAGCTTGAAAGAAAGGTCCACCCCTAGGCCCATCATCATCTTGTAAGGTTAACAACAAGATAAAGCCTACTTGAATTTCTTGGATGAGTGGTCCAAGGCACCTAAGCTTGTCTCACTTTCTACCAGGATGGGACTAGCCTTTAGTGAACTTGGAGTCACTTGGGGAACTGCTGTGTGGGGGCTTAGGCATAGCAAACAATTTTTAAACCTTAGTGCACCCTATAGACCTCCTACCCTTAACATCTACATAATCACATACTCATTCCTATGCTCATTCTCTTGAAGGACTGGAAAACGAGGAAGAAAGACCACATGATTTGAGGTTAAATCCTCCTCAAGGGAGAGGATATGATGCATGCACCCCTAGCATGGGCTTGACCTAGGACCAATAAGAAAGGAACATGACTTAGATAAATCTTCAAGGAGCTTAGTTTAGGACATGTTCCATTTAATTGTATTAATTTGACCATTTTTAGGCTTGTATAAGCACCCTTAAGTCATTAGGATTTTAGGGGTGTTTTTAGTTTTATTTTCGGCCTTGTATTTTGTCCTATAGGTTCTTTTTTCTTTAGGAGGTGTAAATAGTCTCTTTGTGGAATGTGTTAATTAGTTGGGCCTATCTAGAATGCATTTGGATGTGTGGTTATTCATTTCCACAACCCGAACTGCTTCTAAAACCCTTCTAACCAACACATGAAGCATGTAGGAGACATGTAGGCCCCCTTGTGCCCTTGTTTCACTCCACATGTGCTTCCTCACTCCTGCATGGCTTGTTGCTTCTTATTTGAAATTCAAATTCAAATTTAAATTCAAACTAGAGGGAACATAGATCCATATTTTTAGGGCCATGTTTGGATCTTCAGTTGGATTAAATTAGTGTTAATTGAGGACATGCTAAATTAACAATAAATTAAGCCAACTAACCCTTAATTAAGCATGTTGGACGTTCAACTTGGGATCCTAAGCCCATGGTTCATGCTTTGCTCTATAAATAGGGCATTCCCTCCTTAATGTAGATTTTAACACTCATTTGGATGACAATAACCTTTCTCTAAATTTGAGAGCTCTTTGTTCTTAGAGAGTGTTCATGTTCTCTCCACTCTTATGAGAGTCCTTCATGTTATTATCAAGGGTTCTTTCCTTTGTGGCTAGCTTCACCATGGCTTATCTCTTTCATTGAAGAAGTGGCGCCTACCTCACCTCCATCTCCTATTCTTCCACCTCCATTTCTTCAACCTTGGAACCTCTATGAGCAAGGATCTTGGGAACATTCTCTTCATCAAGGATTCTTCAAACTTGCCTTGGGGAGGGATGCATCAGTACCAATAATCTATGTAATGTCATTCGTTACAATAACAACCCATAGTATAATAAGTAAATAATTATTGAAAATAAACATACTTTCAAGATAATAAATAAAAAATATCATCCTTAGAAAATATAATTCTCAAATGTAGACACTTCCAAAACAAAGGTAAAATAATGTTAATTCTAAATAAAAAGATCTAAGGTATGGACTAAGTCTTCATGCCTTCTTAGCCTATACAACTTCCTCTATTAGAACTAAAGGCTTTGGAAAGCATGGAATATCCCTTTTTGTGTTTTGGTTTTGAATTTTACTTCTTAGTTTTGCTATAATCAAATTTATGGTACCAAACACATTTGATAGCTGTGGTACTTATATAGTGTGTTTAGATAGGCATGAGAATGTGTTTGGGGTGTTTAGCAATTAATTGTGTAGGCTGGAAAGTGTTGAAAAATCTTTAAAATTGAATTTTCTTGTAAGGTAATTGATTACCTTACTATGGTAATCAATTACCTTTCGAGGTAATTTGAGTATTAGAATTACTGCTCTCGAGAGTCATCAATTACTTGTAGTGGTAATCGATTATTCCAGAGACCATGCACTCTGGACCAGTTTTGAGTAGAATATCAGGTAATCAAGTAGGTAATTGATTACCCTGCTTCAAAACTCAAATAAAAGCATTTTCAAAACTAATTTTAACAACTTTCTAATGGTCCATTGAATGCTTGTTGTTCTTAACTTTTTTACCGAAATTCTCTCCAAGAACTATACCCATTTTTTATGATTTGAAGATACAAGAAATTCAAGATTCAAGGAAGAGAGTACATTAAGGTTTGATCTATCTTGTTGGGTATTCATCACCTCAGGTGATATTGTTCTATACCCTCTTCTGTGTTTTTGCACAATGTTTGACGATCTCTTGAGATGCTTTTAAGATTGTTGTGAAATCTTGCAACGGGGTGTTATGAGTGAGACGTTGTGAGTGACGAGGTGTTACGTTGTAGCAAACTCTTGTGAAGTACAAGAGGAAGCCTCTTCTTGTGTAGTTTGAATCTTTTCGGGTGTAAACTCTATATGTGTGGTATGCATGTACTGACATTTTAGTGGAAGGTTAAGTCTGAAAACTGAATGTAAGTCAGGTTGAACGAACCAGTATAAATCACTATCCAAATTCTTTGTTCCCTATACTCTTTAATTCTAATTTTTATTGAGATCTTGGATAATCATTGGTTGGGCTTTTCCAACTGCACCAATCGACTGTGATTTCTTGCAGCAGATTTCGTTTTATAATAACTTTGTTTTGGAAATTAGGTTAGGGTTTTTAATATAAGAATTGTAGGTTTGAAACTTGATTCAATTCTTTATCTACCTATTTCTTTTTGTGTTTGATAATCTTGTTGGTGTAATTCATATTGTATTTTCACTAATTGCAATACTAAACCATTATTGAAGGAATTGCTATATATCAACTATATTGTCAAATACATTAAAAGGATTGAGTCTTGACCTTGTTCTATTCCTTTTCTTGAAAACCCATTTTTTAAAATTACAAAGTAGATTTTGAAAATTTCTTTTACGGGGAACTTTTGAAAAACTCTGATATTGATTTGGATATAAAAGTTTGAAAAATATTTTGGTGAATTTATTCAACACCCCCTTCTAGATTCCTCTCTAAGACCAACATCTTCCTCTTTTGACTCTAAAAACAACACTTTCCATGAGATGAAAATCCCAGTGAATAAAACAGGTTAAAAAAGGGGTTCACAATTAGCGTTTTCTCAACCAGCGTGGAATATGGAAAAACAACCATGGTACCCATAGTAATAAAATATTTTTCTTTATACATAAATTATGGTGTAATCAAAATAATTTCTAATAATAAACATGATAAAATAGTTTTTTATGTAACATCCTTATGCAAGTACTTAATCCAAAAAGTATAGTGATACTCATGATCACTCACTCTCACTTTACGGTTCCCAGGACTAGGTTTTCAATAGGTTCATCAATAGTTTTATGAGCTCATATTTCATACAATGGCGCTCCATTGCCTTCCCCACACTATTATAGAGGTATGCAGAATCTCTTTCCCATCCTAGATAGAGGTATCTAAAACCTTTTCCCCATATTAAATGGAGGTATCTCACATTTGATCTCCATCCCACATAGATGCATCATAAATTCCGCATTATAAATGGAGTATCTCAAGAAAGACAATTTCTAAAATAAATTTAAAAATTCTATGCATAAATTAAATAGTTGAAACACTAAAATCATATCATTCCAGAAGTATATAATGGAGGTTTAGAAAAGTTGTTTTACTCACCTCTTGAATTGAGATCCCACATTTAATTTGTTTTCCTCTGCTCTTTTGCCCCTCTTACTCAATCCTTGAATAATCAACTCATTTATAATTTTTTAAGGAACTACTTAACCCTATATATAATAGCTTAAGATTGATTTTCCCTTCTCTATATTTTCTTTTTGATAAAATATTAGCTTTTATGGTTTAAATTCAAAATGATATCAAATCTTTATTATTTTATCTTATTTATATTTTAAAGAAAATATTATCTTAATCTTGTTATTCAAAATTTATGACATAGCAGAATATAAGGCATGCACAATGGAGATTCATGCTGCTATTGAGTCAAAGGTCAAAGTTTTAAAGGTATTTGGAGACTCAACTTTAGTTATTCATCAACTCAAAGGTGAATAGGAAACTTGAGATATGAAACTAATTGCATACTAGTATCACCTAAAGGAATTGACAAAACAATTTGATGAAATAACCTTTCACCACATTCCTCATGAGGATAATTAACTAGTTAATGCTTTGACTACTTTGTCATCAATGTTCAATATTAGTCAAGAAAATGAGTTGCCAATCATCAAGATAAAAAATTGGGATAAACATGTGTATTGTTAAACCATTGAAGAAGAGCTAGATGGAAATCCTTAATTTCATGATATCAAGTGTTATATCACAAAGAAGGACTATCCTCCAAATGCCTCAAAAAATGAGAAAATGCCCATGAGAAGGCTAGCAATGGGTTTCTTTTTGAATGGTGACATTCTTTATAAAAGAAATCATGACATGGTGTTGCTCAACTGTGTTGATGCAATTGAAGCTAAAGAGATATTAGAAGAAGTTCATGAAGGTCTATTTGGATCTCATGCAAATGAGCATGAAATGGTGAAAAAGATTTTAAGGTTTGGCTATTACTGGTAAACCATGGAATCTAATTGCTTTAACATGTGAAAAAGTGCTAAAATATGTGGAGGATTGATGTGATAGGCCCAATCAAACCTAAAGCATCAAATGGGCACCGTTTCATACTTGTTGCCATTGATAATTTCACCAAATAGGTGGAAGTTTCCTCATATGCTAGTGTGACTAGAAATGTTTTTATTAGGTTTATAAAAAAAGACTTAATTTTTCATTATAGACTACCTAGTCATATCATTATAGATAATGCAACCAACTTGAACATTAAGATGATGAAAGAATTGTGTGATAATTTCGTAATTCAACATCATAATTCTTTCCCCTACGTTCAAAGATGAATGGTGCAGTTGAAGCAATAAATAAAAATATCAAGACGATTGTTCAAAAAATGGTTGTGACATACAAGGACTGACATGAAATGCTCCCTTTTTCCTTGCATGGTTATCGCACTTTAATTTGTACCTCAACTAGGGCAACCCCGTATTCTTTGTGGTATACGAAATAGAAGTTGTGCTTCCTATTAAGGTAGAGATTCCTTCACTAAGGGTATTGATGGAAACTAAACTTGAAGAAGCTGAATGGATTAAAACTCGACTTGACCAATTGAATCTCATAGACAAAAAAAGCCTAATCGCCTTATGTCATGGTTAGCTATACCAAAAAAGAATGACAAGGTCTTATGATAAAAAAGTTCACCTTCAAGAATTTTGAGAAAGAGATCTTATACTTAAAAATATTTTGCCAACTCAAAAGGATCATCGTGGAAAATGGATGTCAAATTATGAAGGATCTTATCTAGTGAACACAATTTTTTCAAGAGGAGTTTTGATCCTTTCATACATGGATGGAAATGATTTACCACTACCGATGAACTCTTATATGGTTAAAAAGTATTATTATTTAAAAAAAAGAAGAGGAAAGTTCACTAGGCTAAAAACCTTTAAAGGCGGTTTAGGCAAAAGTTAAGAGCATCCCGCTAGATTGAAAACCTGAAGGCAGTCTAGGCAAAAGTTAGGGTGAAAAAAAAAAGGGAAAGGGAGAGAAAGTCCGCTAGATTGAAAACCTGAAAAAGGTGGTCTAGGAAAAAGTAAGGGTAAAATTTTGACCACAAATTTCAAAAGATAGAGCATGTGGATGTGTTAGAGGACCACAAAAGTTGGAAAGTTACAACTAAATAGAGACAAGATAATTGGAGTCAAGGGAATGTTTTGATTGATTTCTCATCCTTTGAAGTTTAACTTATGGGTTTCAAAAATTGTGCATCATGAGATAATGGTATTGTTATAGACCATTTCCACTTTGTACTAGTCCTTTTAAGCTTACCATAACGCATTTTGAGTTTGTTCATGTAGTTTCAATTTCCTTCCAAGTAATAAATCCCATACCTTTGTTTATTTGTTGGTTTGCTATACTTTTGTTAACTTAAATTTTGAATTATGAAACATGAAATTGGTCTAAGACTATTACAATTATCATGAAAAAATCTTAAAATCCCTATGATTAATATTCGAAAATTCAAGAGGCTCGATAAGAAAAATATTTTTCTCAAGTAAAATTGAAATCTACAACATATTTTGGTGCATCTCTTGGTCTTGGTGTGACCTAAGTTGAAAAAAGAAAGAAACTAATAAAAGAAAAGGAAAAGTAATATAACAATAAATAAAGGGGCAACATGTCATTTCCGTATTCATTTAGTGTCACGTCATGCATACATATGCATCACTAATTCATTTTTACTTTATTTTATATTCTGAACCCCGATGTTCATTGATTTTGTTTGTTTTGGACCCTGATGTCCATTTTTTTTATTTTTCGGACCCTGATATCCATTGTTTTATTTGTTCTGGACCCCGATGTCCATTTTCTTTTATAGTCTGGAACCTGATATCCATGGATTTTGCTTGTTTCATACTCTAATGTCCATTTTCTTTTATATTCCAACCTCAATGTCCATTGTTTTATTTGATTCTGACCTTGATGTCCATTTTCTTTGATATTCTGAACTCCGATGTCCATTGATTTTATTTGTTTTGGACCTTAATGTCCACCTTCTTTTATTTTTGACGTTGATGTCCATTGTTTTATTTGTTTTGTACCTCAATGTCTATTTTCTTTTATATTCCGGACCCCAATGTCCATTGATTTTGTTTGTTTCAGACTCTAATGTTCATTTTCTTGTATATTACGGACCCGATGTCCATTGTTTTATTTGTTTCGGACACTGATTTCCGTTTGCTTTTATATTTCGGATCTCGATGTCTATTGATTGTTTATTTCAGACCCCAATGTCCATCTTATTTTATATTTCTGACCCATGCCCGTTGCTTTTATTTTTTCAGACTCTAATATCCATCTTATTTTATATTTCTGACCTCATGCCCATTGCTTTTGTTTTTTTCAGACTCTAATGTCCATTTCTTATTTGTTTCGGACTCTAATATTCATTTTGTTTTATATTTCGAACCTCAATGTCTATTGTTTTTCACACCACAATGTTTTTTTTTTATCTCAATTTGTTTCGAATTCAATATATGTTATACTAGTTAGGCAGAAAAAAATTAATACTTTGTATCTTTACTTACATTTTACTTTGATAATGGGAAAGATTTTAGTATTCATATTATCTAGTAAATTTAAGTAAAGAGGGACAACTATAAGCACTCAATTTTATCTAGCCTTTTTATTAAAAAAATTAAATTAAAAAAAAAAACACCCATAGTTTTGGTATGAAATCCTTATAATCTCAATCAACTAAGAAACTGAAGAAATGCATATTACCATTAAAAGGAAAGAACTAACTAATTGATTATTAGATTTCATTAATAAGAAAAGAAAATCAATTAAGAAAAAAAAAATAAGAAAGAGCAGAGTAGGCTTATCAGAGACCACCATGGACAACAACTTGTCCATGCTCTGCAGTAGAATCCTCTTGTGTCTTGAGTTATTTTAATATCTCTACTTCAGTTGCTTTATACAAGTTATTCCTAAACATGGAATTTTCATTAAATTTCCTCCGATAATTTCAAATTGGAATCTTAGAAATAAGCACAATCAACACAGTAAAAGGGTGGGAACAAAGGAGAAGAAATTTGATGGCCACAAAAGATACTAACTTACACTCATTTTCCTATCTTTTTTTGTAAAGCTCAGTAAAAAGAAAATAAGAAGAAGAGGAAAAGGGAAAGTCACTTATCTCTGCTGTGGAGGTGACGCTGGACAAGACGGCGTTGCCGTCGCCAGAGATGGAGTAGAGGCAACATGGATGTGGAGGTGCCCCTCTTCAATTGTAGCATATAGGGGACACTCGTTCCCTTTCTTATTCATTATTCTTATTTTTTAATTTTTTGAAAAATTTTATATTTTACTAAGTTCACTGCCTATAATAGTTATTCGCACCCCATGACCCAAATTTTAAGATCACTTTAAGCCTCCAAAATGTGTTATTTATAGTTTTTTATGAATATAAATAGTAAGTTTTATTTTATTGTATTTATTCTACCTTTTCATTTATTTTTTTATCTAGTTAAAATATTGTTACGAATACCTGAAATAGTAAATAATAAATTACGATTCAATCTAGCAATATTAATGATAATAATATTAGTTTAAAAAATTTAATTTAATAATAACCACTTTATATGCTTTTCTAACTTAAATATTATAATTTTTTTTAGTTCTTATAATTATTATTAAAAAAGAAAGATTTAATAATGATCACTTTAGATCACTTATAATTTGACTATTATGAAAACTAAAATAATTACTTTAGATGCACTTCTAATTTGGTTTCTTTTATAAAATTTTTAGTTGTGATAATTATTATTACATTATTTAAATTATTTAATTTAAAGAAAAAATTTAATAATGGTCACTTTAGATGCACTTTTAATTTGATTATTACAAAAACTAAAATAATCACTTTAAATGCACTTCTAATTTTATTTCTTTTATAAATTTCAGTTGTTATAATTATATTATGTTATTTAAGTTTAATAATAGTTACTTTGCATGCACTTCTAATTTGACTATTGTAAATGATAAAAATGTTCATGACAATCACTTTGGATCTGATTTGATTATTGTGGACTCTTTTAGAATTAATTTTTAAAAATATAAATCATAAAACACATAACTTTAATTATGATCACTTTGAATGCATTTTTGGTTTAGTCTTTATAAAACTATTATGATTTAATAATTGTGAGTTCAGATGCACTTATAATTTTACAGTTACATTAAATAATAATCATGATTACTTTGGATGAACTTCTAATTTGATTGTAATAATAATATTTAAAAATAAAGTCAAGAATAATAAGGATTAATTACCAAAAATTAAAAAACTCAACACAAAAATAATTTTAAAAACTACGTAAATTCTAATTATTATTCATTACACATGAAAATACGTAGGAGCAGGAGTCCACTCTTGTTGAGCCACGAAAAATAAAAATAAAATATTAATAATATTTTTTGAAAAGAAAATTTTCAATAATATTTTTGTCATTAAAATGTTAAAATAAAAAATAAAATAAAAGTAGTCTTTATATTTTAAGGGTGAAATAAATATTCTTAAAGTTATCTAATTTTATACGTTTAATTAAAGGTAATCATTCTTAAAACGTCGTTTTAGGATAATAGACTCTTGAACTTAAAATTTGATTTTATAGATCAATTTTCTTCAAAGGTTTTTTCAATATTCTCTTAAATAAATATTGGTCACGATTCCTCTGATTTTCCAAATTATTTTTCATCGTACCGGTAAGACACCACGTGTCAACAGATAAGAATAAAATAAAATTTATGGAAAATTATTCATTAAATTTTATGTTTTTTTTCATTTAATAACTCTTTTTATTAAGTGAGACTCTCTAAAATCAATAATTTTAATTAATTATAGCAAAAATATTAGAAAAAGAATATCTAAAAGGGAAATACTTAGTAGGACAAATCTTTGCTCCGTCAAATTAAACAAACAGTGTATCTTTATAAGAAGATCGTTATATATATATATATATATATATATATATATATATATATATATATATATATATATATATATATATAACGATCTTCTTACAGCAAACTGTTGGTAATTTTAGAAAACTGTTTGTATACTATTCTTCTTATAGCAAGGCTGTATGTCTAGAATAGTCTTCTCTATTTCTATTTATGTTTAGAAGTAGGAAATGGTAAATCAAATATTAAATCATATTATTAGATTCGAGAATAATTGAAAAAATATATATAAGTAGTAAATTATAAAAGAATAATAATCTAGTAAAAGTAATTTTTATTAAAGCCGTGTGTTTGTTTTTCAAGTTACGATGACATTCAAATGAAACTTTTTCACTTTTCAAAGCTTAAACATGTAACAAACTTAGGGACATGAATTTAGAGTGACTTTGAGCTTCCATAATTTTGGTAATTTTAGATATTATGAATTATTATAATAATTAAATTAAACCTTTTATATTAAGTAAAAAATTTAGACTATTAGATTAATTTAATAGTTTAAGATAAGAGAAATATACCAACTGCAAAGTCACTAAACTCAAATCCAAATTTTACCCTTGTTAAGGGTGAATTTTGGTTTCTAAATTTGAAATTTACAATAACATACTAGTTTTGGTTTTAAGTTTTGAAAATTTTAAAAACAACATGGTTTTTGTTTCTAAATTTAAAACATTATTTTCAAATCTTAACCAAAACATCAATTGGAGGTGGAGGTCAAGATGGTGGTTAGTGACATGCAATCGGAGGTGGCAGTTGTGACCAGTGGTTGCAGGTGGTGATTAGTGACCACCAGTCAGAGGTAGTGACCGGTGACCACCGGTAGGAGGTGATGATCGGTGATCGTCGATGGAGGCAAGATGACCGTCTGTCGGAGGTGGCGGTCAATGAAGGAGGTCGAATGTGGCGATCGGTGATTGCCAATTAAAGGTGGTGGTTGGTGATCCCTTGAGGTAGCAACCAGTGACTATCGGTCAAAGGTAGGAGTGGTGACCACCGATCATGAGGTGGTGGATGGTAATTGTTGGTCAAAGGTGATGGTCAGTGAGCACTAATTAGAGGTGATGGTCAATGATAGCAAGTGATGAGTTTAAATAAAGCAGAAATAGAAGTCAACAAAATTTTATAGTTTTTGAAAATGAGTGAAAACTGTTTTGAAAATGAGTAAAAACCAAAACAAGAACCATCTTTGTCGAACGTGTTTCTGTTTTCAAAATACATTTCAAAACCAAAAACTAGAAACTCAAAACCACCCCGAACGGTGAAATACAGAAACCTCGGCAAAAATGGTTCTATTTTGGTTTCTTACTTATTTTCAAAATAGTTTTCACTTAATTTCAAAAATAATAAAATTTGGTTTTTAGATTTTTGTTTTTGTTTTTATTCAAGCTCATCACATGACATCACTTTCCACCATTGACCACCACATTTAACCGGCGATCAATGATCAACAACTCTGACTGGTGGTCACCGACTACCACCTCTGACTGACGATCATCATTCGCCATCTCTGATCGATGATCATCAACCACCACCTCTAGTTGTCAGTCATCGACCACCACCTCTGGTCGCCACTCATCGATTGCCATCTCGGATTGTTGGTTACTAATTGTCACCTCCAACCGAAAGTCACCAACCATTACCTCCAACCTCTATCTCCGACACCAATGGCTGGTCATCGATCATTAGTTTTCAATCTCTAAGGAGATAACGATATTTTTAATGAGTTTAATTGGTATACACTGTCAATGTAAAATCTTTAGACTAACATTCAATCACAACCCTTCATTCATGGTAAGTTTGTTATTTTACTATTTAGTACTTTAAAAGTTATATAAATGAAAAGTTATATTGAATGTGAGTGTAAAAGTCCTTTACACTAACAATATATACCAGTTAAACTCATTTTTAATTAAGATTTGAAATCAATATTTTAAATTTAGAAACAAAACAATGTTATTTTTAATTTTTGAAAATTTAAAACTAAAACTTTGTTTTATAAATTTTAAAAGTGGAAATCAAAATCCATTCCAAACGGAAATACATGTATTTGCGTTTTGTTGGAACTCTTGGATTGTGTTTATAAAAGTAGTTGAATTCAATTTAACTTGTGTAAGCTTAAGTTTAGTTAAAAGTGTATTTATTGTAGCCTATAAAAAAAGTATGTTTGTTGTAACTTTTTATATATATTTGGATATTTGTTTGAATTTTTAAAGTATAATTACTAAAATTGGTATGAATTTGATATTGTTATTTTATTCATTTTTTCTTGTATTTATGCTATTGTTTTGTTAATCTTTAAAAATGAATTTCATTCTTATATTTTAAGTTTAACCTGTAATCTACCTATCTAGCAAAGGTGATGGATGATACATAACACAAGAGTGAAGAGGACAATATCTGTATTTTTTATGTTCTATCTCAAATACAGATACAGTATCAAATTGTGAGACAAAAAGGAAATTGAAATAAAAATAATGTGCTTCAACCTATTCACAATGGCCAATTTGTTTACGACATTTTTTTCCTCTTTAGATCTCCATGAGCACCTAATCAGCTACCTGTTGCCTGGTGGGGATTGGGGAGAGCACACCACACATGCACCCGAGAGCATTGCAAAGCGACTGAGTTTTCGATCTAATGGATCTCGATTTGGCCTTCATCCATGGCTAAATTGTTTATTAAGATTTAAAAGTAGTAAGATAAATTTAGTAGTCAATTTTGTGTTCAACTCATCTTCTGCAACTGTTTATTGAAAATTAAAATATGCTTAAATGTGTTCAACTCATCAACATTGAACAAGCAAGACACGGGTTACTTTGAGTTCCACGGAGATTTTGATAAATATTGCATTAAGTTCAACGGAGAATGGAAGTTGTCAAACTAATGGGTGCAACATTCTATGATTAAATAGTAAATCCAACACATTAAAGTTTTGGTTGCATGGGAACTAGTTTAAAAATGATAAAAAATTATAAATTATTATAATTAGAAAATTATTCACATTTTTTTATATATAAACAAGGATAACTATGGATAGAAAGTTTTTTACTACACATTTCTTTCTTTTAATGTTTGTTTTGAATGAAAAGAAAAATATGTAAAACTCACAAAATTTTGAATAAATAAGTGTTTTTTCTCAATAAGTCAAAAAATATTATTAGATAGTAGAAACACCAACCGTGTCTTTCTAAGATTCAATTCAGTCAAAACAAATAACTCATTTAAATACAAAATCAAAACAAAACTTGTTTTGTATCCCTCAATGGAGTAAGAGGGGTTCATCATTAATTTTGGAAGAAAGTGTGCCAGTTTGACATAAACACACCATTCCAACGAGCTTAGTTACATTTGTTGCACAATAGTTGGCCCGCTTGGTATTTGTTGCTTAAAAACAAATGCATTCCTAACTTTTCAAAGCTGTCAGAGCCCCACAAACCAACAAAAGACCATGTTTGTCGCTTTTCATTATCATCATTTTGTGTTGTCATATGTAACCCCCACCAAGAACATAATTGTGACCATACCTAGGTAGTCACACCACACTAACCAAATAGGTTCTCTCAGACTCCGTTGTCCTACCGCATAGACCACATGCCATATCAGCATACTGTAGGATCCCTCGGTGCACCAGATTCCCCCAGGTAGTTAATCTGTCAGCATACAATCACCATGCAAATAATTGAGTTTTGGGAGGAATCCATTTAGTCCAAATTATATTTAACAGCTCATCATATTGTTGCTCACCACCTTCTGACAATACCCTGTAAGTGGAAGATACAAAGTACACTTCTTATCCATCTATAATCAACACCCATGCATATGAAACCTCCAATTTCAATGTCACCGTTTCCAACTCACTTTGTAGAGTGGAAAACATCTTTTCCCCCATGCAAACAATCCTCTTCTTCACTCTTACCTCCACCCTAACTCCCCTTGCCACATATCCTTCATAGTGATACGCTCGTGAACTACGAGCCCATATAAGTGGCTATTGTAACACCTCAAATTTATATATACTATTTACACCATTAAAGCTCTTTGAATTATTCAAATTACTTACAATCTATTTTACAGAATACTAAGATATAAAACTTTCATCACATCATAGTCAATATTAATGCATACATCTCAATCATTTTAATATTCAAAGCAATACATGAAATGGTACATACAACATTAGCTCATCCAGCAAGCATGTCGCTCAGCTAGATGCAGGGTAGCTCGCCTAGCGACAGTCGTAGCCCAGCATGGACCCTGTATCAGACTATCCTAGCATTAGAGACTTCGCTCAATGAGATACATTGCTGGGTGAAAACTCTATTTACTTCTAAACATAGTGTAATATGTGTTGGGTGAGACCTTTCGTTGGTTGCAAAGTTGCAATATAGGCCTAGCAGAGGCCAAAGCTCGTTGGGTGAGACTCGCAGCCCAGCGAGACCTTACATATTGTAGAACCTCTACTGCATAATTACTCAAACATGTTTCATTTAATCTAATCATACATATACATACTTTATTTCACTTATAAAAAACCTAACATATTATCTTCATAGATACATTACATGCTATTTCTTAATCAAACATAACAATAGATTACTCTCACCACGCAGATGCATAACATGTCATTATAACATATTTAAAACATAGCTTACAATCTCAATCACTCCATACTCTCAACCTTCTCAAAAGAGTCTAATTGCATATACATATACATACATTAAACTTAAACTAGTTTTATTACAAAACAAGTAACTTCTGTTGCTGCCTCTAATCCTTCACCTACCCTACTAGTTCTAGCCTCCACCATCATCACTGCTATCTACTTCCGTGCAAAGCACAATCATCACAATCATACAAAATACACATACAAAGAAAGGGTAAACATAAGATAAAAGATATATTACTATTATATTATAATTAAACTCACAAAGTAAAATCAATCATTCAATCACCCTTATGCTCTACCTAAACATAAACACTCACAACCAATTAATCCACTTATGCTGCACCTGAATATAAGCACTAACCACATTTAACTTGGAAAGACTAACTACATTGAATTCGGATACCAAGGTAGCGACTCATCTGACTTCCCCCACAATGGTATCTGGTATTTATCTGACCATTAGATAATCAGTTGAAGTCTGAACATACTCATTGAATAACCAACTAATGCATGTGTATCATCACCCGAAACATGGCTCTACCACTACATCACATTGTTATCCAAGTATATCATATGGTGTACATTGCTCAAAATAGGGCCCTAACACTAGTGTATCATCACTCGACACAGAGCAATAACATTGCATCATCACTCGAAATAAGGGTTTAGTACCAGGATCACTTAAACCTATCCACCTCCTTAATTCAATGTATCATCTTAAGGGATCTGTTACCTCCTTATAAAAACCCACAACACAATTCATTAATACTCCTTATTAATGAATTACAATAACAAATCATCCACATACATAATTCTAACAACTCATCATGTCAACATAGTGTCTCATAAGTATGTATCTCATTTCCCACACATCACCACAAAACGAATCACAATATAATCTATCAGCAATTATTTGCCAATTCTTGAAACAACTCAACTCATCACTATTTATTCAAAATATCAAATCACATTTTCAACAAATCATCAAATCAACATCTTTACAAAAAGTAACATGATGCATTCTCCCCAAGCAAGGGCCCTATCACTGGGGCCATGGCTAAGAGAATAGAAGAAGACATGGCTAGAGTAGAGGGAGGAAGATCTCACCTCCATATGACCATCAAGTTATGCAAGCCATGACTTATTTACTTGTAATTTTTATTTTAAGAACCTAGGATTTTATTTTGGACATGTATTAGTCCATTTAATTTTCTAGGAGGTGTCTTAGTAATAAGAAGGGGTAAGATTAGCTTTTGGGCCTTTATTTAGGAAATAAGGGGGTGGTTTGATAACTACACCCTCTTTTGCTAAATAAAACCCAAAACTAATAAAGGAGTAATCTTGACCCTTGGATGAGGTAGCTTGGGCACCAATTCTCATCTAAAGGAGGGTATTGATTGGACTTTGGGCTTCAATCCTCCTCCCTTGGATGACTCCTTTTAATCCTAGCCCTTCATTTCCTTCATGACTTGTCCAAGAGGTTAGCTCCCTCTATAAAAAGGTTCTCCTTCACACTCTTGTATTTTTTACACTTGATTGAATGGAAAAACCTTGAGTTGGCCAAAATTCTCTTAGTGTCCACCCTTCTATCTTTGAGAATTCCTTAGGTTTTTATCAAGGGTTCCATCCCTTGTGGCAAACTTTCCCTCTTAGGCTTATCTTACCTTAAGTGGCGCCTAAAACCACTTCACTTCTTACCTCTCCACAAACCATTTCACCAAAGAAGAAAACCTCTAGAAAAAGATCAAGGGAGACATGCATCATTTGGTATCTAGAGCATTGGTTCTAGAGGTCTAAACTCTCTTCCTATCTCATTTATTTTTTCTTTCTGTTTTCCTATTTTATTTTATCTTTAATTTCTGCAATTTTTTCTAGCTTTCCATTGTTGTTTATCATTTCCATTTATGTCTTGAGTTTATTGTTTTGAGTTATAGTTTATTTGCACCATTTATTTTTTGCTTGATGCAATTTATATTGTTCTTTTCTTTGCATCTACGTCTCTCCCATATTCATTAATTTCTGCTTAAGCTTTGAGTTGGGTGCTTTCTTGCTTGAATTTTGGTTTTGAGAATTTCTTGCTAAAAATCCATGCCGTTGTGGTGAATTCCACAACCTTGTGGTCAAGAAATTTAGACTAAATTCTTGTGTTTCCTTGCACCTAGTTGCCTTGTTTTTGCTTTATTTTTAGCTTTTATTTTTCACTTTTATACTCTTGTGTAGTTGTCTATAAGTCATGTTTATAGTTTTCCATTTTGTCTATTAATTCCTTTTAAGTTTAGCCTCTTTTGTTTTTACAAAAATAAATTTGAAACTTCTTAAATTGAGCAACATAGAGGGTCATACCTCATGTCTAAGTCTCTTTAGAAGTTCATGTGCTTTTAGTTTCAAGCATATTCTTAAAAAAAAATTCAAAAATAGTTGCTCAATTTCCTTTGTCTTTATTTTCCTTATACGTATAATTAGTAGCTCATTTGTGTGGTAAAGGTAGTTCTTGTTTGTGGGTGCTTTCACTTAAGCTATAAGTTTGGTATTTGTGTTCAACAAATTACTAAAAACTTAACAAAGCTTGAGTCCAGTGGCACACCAAACTACTAAACCATTAACACATCTATAGCTACTTTGCATTTTGAAGTCATTTCTAGTAGTATCTAAATTGTTGCTTTTAATTTTCTTTATTGTTCCAAGTGCATAACTCTTTGTTATCAAGCACTAAATTCACAATCAATTTAGGTGCATCTAGTAAATATTAAAAAAAAAACAAGAAAACAAACAAAAGAAAAGAAAGTTTGAAAAAAAAATCATTTGATGTACCTAACCTAAAATTAGCAAGTGCTTCAACTTTGAACTTGGAACCTTAAAAGAAATTTTATTACTTTCGGTACACTAGAACT
Organism: Psophocarpus tetragonolobus; assembly: GCA_037954015.1. Lineage (NCBI taxonomy): Eukaryota > Viridiplantae > Streptophyta > Magnoliopsida > Fabales > Fabaceae > Psophocarpus > Psophocarpus tetragonolobus. The sequence continues at coordinate 18,587,358 of CM075692.1, forward strand.
TGATATTTGTGTTCTTTTACTCTTTAATCTAGTGCCATTCTTAGGTATTCCATTGTGTGCTCTCTTTCTTTTGTTTACCTTTTAGTTGTTGCTTGTCTTTTAAATCATCTTTCTAGTTTGTCTTATATACTCTTACCATTTGGTTAAGTGTCCTTTTGATTGTGTTATCTTTTATTGCTTTTTGAGTTTCTATTCGCACCTCCCCTTGCTACTTTTGGTTTCTTTGGTTTGTGTGTTAGTGTCACTTTTGGGAGAAAGCTTGAAAAAGGAGTTTACCACAAGGGTAACATATTTTGGAAGGTTGGACTAAAAGCCTAAGGGATCACCTCAAAATGAAATACACCTAGCCGTGAGGACTTTGATTTGAGGGAGCATTTGGAGAATCATTTTTTGAAGACTTTACTTTTTCTTTAATTTGGGTGTATTAATTTTGTAGTTGGGAGTTTGAGTGCCCTTACGGCCCTCCCTTTGGTTGTAATAAAATTTAATCAATTTTTTAGTTTCTCGAAAATTAGGTGAAGAAGGAAGAAGTGGTACACTTCCTTCAACACCTTAGGAGCTCGCTTTAGATCCCTTCTCTTTTGAATTTTTGCTTTAAAATTCTTGCTTTATTTTTCTTATTCAAAGCGCTTAGAAGGCTAAAGAGTTCCAAAGACTCATCAAGCCATTTTAGGCAAGAAAACACAAAAAGAGAGGAGTGTTTGTTTGTGAAAATTTTTTAGCCACCTTTTTCCTCTTAGAAATTCAAGCACAATGACATCACACACCCACTCTAGTGCTCATAGTTATTCATCAAACAAGAGTGTAAACCAAAGAAATATTTCTAAAGATTACACTCTAGAAAACTTAAACATGGACTTTAGGGAGTGGATGGCAAAAGAACAAGAGAGAAGAGAAGAAAAAAGGAGAGAAAAAGAGTCCAAGGAGAAAAGAAAAATAAAAGAAAGAGAGGAAGAAAAGAGAGAAAAAAGAGAGAAGGAAGAGAGAAGAATAAGAGAAAGGAGAGAAGATGAAGAAAGGAGAGAAAGAAAAGAAAGAGAAAGAAGAAGAAAAAAGAAAGCATGGGAATGGTAAGAATTACAAAATGAAAGGGATAGTCTTAGGTTCCCCATCTAAACATACCCATAGGAGTGAAAGTGAGGAAGAATACTACAATCAGCCTAGGAGAAACTCCCATTCATCCATGCATAATAATGGGGCCCCTCCAAGGGAGCCCAAAATTGATCTCCCCCCATTTCATGGGAGGGAAGATGTGGAAGCCTACCTTGATTGGGAAATCAAGGTAGAACAACTCTTCACTTGCCATGAGGTAAGAGAAGAAAGAAAGGTTCCAATGGCAACCCTTAGCTTCCAAGGGCATGCCATGCATTGGTGGGTTGGGTTAACCAATGAGAGAATCCGCACCAATATGCCTTCCATAAGATATTGGAATGATCTTAGAAGTGCTCTAAGAAGAAGGCATATTCCCTCTTGGTATGAAAGAGATCTTTTGGATAGACTCCAAAGGCTAAGGCACACCAACCTTAGTATAGAAGAGTATAGACAAAAGATGGAACTTCTTATCTTGAAGGCGGGTATCATTGAGGAACCCAAGGCCACTATGGAAAGGTTTTTGTGTGGGTTGAGCCCCGAAATTCGTGATAAGGTGGAGCTATTCTTATACAATTCCCTTGATGAGTTAGTTCAACTTTGCATCAAGGTGGAAAATCAACTTAGAAGGAAAACTTTTAAAAAGGATAACCCACCTTATGTAAAGAGGGACCAACCTACGGGGTTTCAAGAGTTACCCCAAAGAGGAACATCCCAAGTACTTCAAAGAGCATAAAACATCACATATAGAGAGAAAAACCCCTACTACTAACTCTCACGAGAAAGTTAGTAGTATCAAATGCTTTAAATGTCTTGGGAGAGGCCACATTGCCTCTCAATGCCCTACTAAGAGAAACATCATCATGAGGGCCCAAGATGTTTATAGTAGTGAGTCTAGCTCACACTCCTCTAGTGAGATCGAAGGAGAAGGGGTTCATGCATACCAATCTTATTGTGATGAAACCGCTTATGCATGTGAGGGAGACCTCTTAATGATAAGAAGACTTCTTGGAAGCCAACCTTTGAAAGTGTCCTTATCTCAAAGGGAGAACATATTCCACACTCGCTGTAAGGTGAATGACAAAATATGTTCTCTCATTGTGGATAGTGGGTCATGCTGCAATTGTTGTAGCTCAAGGTTGGTGGAAAAGCTAGCCTTGACCCCATTTCCCCACCCTAAGCCTTACAAGCTTCAATGGCTCAATGAGCAAGGGGAAATGGAGGTCAATGAGCAAGTCAAGGTTCCAATTTCCATTGGGTCTTATAAAGATGAGATCCTGTGTGACATAGTCCCAATGGAAGCTGGCCATATCTTGCTAGGAAGACCATGGCAATTTGATAAGAAAGCCATACACCATGGTCATTCCAATAACATCATCCTCACTCATAAGGATAAGCGCATTAAGTTGTGTCCTCTAACACCTTCACAAGTGGCGGAGGACCAACTCATCATGAAACATAAGAGAGATGAGGAGAAAAAAAAAGCAAAGCTTTACCCCTAAAGCTTGAAAGGGGTAAAGAGGTTGAGTTGGAAGTTGGTGCCCCTTCCAAGAAAGTCATTAGTAAAGGGAGTTTATTTGCGACAAAATTGGATTTAAAGGAAGCCCCCTTAACTAACAGACCTTTGTATCTCCTCCTTTGCAAAGAGGCATCCCCCATTTCTTCCCCCTCCATTTTTTTCCCTTCTAGTTCTAGCACTGCCATAGAACTTGGACCTGAGAACCTACCTCAAGAGGTTCAAGAGCTTTTAAAGGAGTTTGGTGATATATTCCCTAATGAAGTTCCCAAAGGACTTCCTCCAATTAGGGGTATAGAACACCAAATAGACTTGGTACCTGGGGCTAGCCTGCCTAATAGGCCTGCTTATAGGACTAATCCCATAGAGACCAAGGAGATTGAATCTCAAGTCCAAGAACTATTGGAGAAGGGTTGGGTTCAAGAGAGCCTAAGCCCTTGTGCTGTGCCAGTTTTGTTGGTGCCTAAGAAGAATGACCAATGGAGGATGTGCATTGATTGTCGAGCAATCAATAACATCACCATCAAATATAGGCACCCTATCCCTAGGCTTGATGACATGATTTATGAATTGCATGGGGCCCAATTATTTTCAAAAATTGATCTTAAGAGTGGTTATCACCAAATCCGCATCAAGGAAGGTAATGAGTGGAAAACTGCTTTTAAGACCAAGTTTGGGCTGTATGAGTGGTTGGTAATGCCCTTTGGGCTTACCAATGCCCCAAGCACCTTCATGAGGCTTATGAATCATGTCCTTAGGGATTGCTTAGGAAAATTTTGTGTTGTTTATTTTGATGACATCTTAGTGTATAGCAAGAGCCTAGATGAACATGTAGGCATCTTAGGCGTGTCTTTTGCATTCTTAGGTCACACCAACTCTATGGAAATCTTAAAAAATGTAATTTTTGTGTGGAGAGTGTGGTGTTCTTAGGTTTTATAGTTAATAAAAATAGGGTTCAAGTAGACCCCGACAAAATCAAAACCATCCAAGAATGGCCCACCCCAAAAAGTGTGACTGAGATAAAGAGTTTTCATGGTCTCGCGAGCTTTTACAGGCGCTTTGTGCCTAACTTCTCCACACTTTTCTCACCAATCAATGATTTGGTGAAGAAGGATACTCCTTTACTTTGGGGTGAAAAACAACAAAAAGCCTTTGAACTTATCAAAGAGAAACTGACCCATGCACCAGTTTTAGCTCTTCCTGACTTTTCTAAAACTTTTGAGCTAGAGTGTGATGCATCGGGAGTGGGTGTGGGAGCTGTGTTGTTACAAGGTGGTCATCCCGTGGCTTATTTTAGTGAAAAACTAAATGGAGCCGCCTTAAACTACCCCACCTATGATAAAGAGTTTTACTCTTTGATAAGGGCCCTTCAAACTTGGGAACATTATCTTGTACCCAAGGAGTTCATCATTCATAGTGACCATGAGTCACTTAAGTATTTGAAGGGTCAAGGCAAGCTTAATAAAAGGCATGCTAAATGGGTAGAATTTCTTGAGACTTTCCCTTATATCATCAAATACAAGAAAGGAAAACATAATGCGGTGGCTGATGCTTTGTCTCGTAGACATACCCTTTACACCACCTTAAGTGCAAATATTCTTGGATTTGATAATATTAGAGAAATATACTTTCTGATAAGGATTTTGGATCCATTTATGCTGCCTCTACATTTACATGTAAAACCCAAAATGGGTTCTTTGTGAGTGAGGGGTACCTTTTCAAAGGTAGCAGACTTTGTGTACCCCAAGGATCTATGAGAAATCTGTTGACAAAAGAGAGCCATGAGGGTGGGCTCATGGGGAATTTTGGAATTAACAAAACTCTTCTGCTTTTACAAGAAAAATTCTTTTGGCCCCATATGAAGAAAGACATCTATAGACATTGTCGTAGATGCATTGGTTGCTTGCAAGCTAAGTCTAAGACAATGGCTCATGGATTGTACACACCCTTACCTGCTCCTTCTGCACCTTGGCTGGATATTAGTATGGATTTCATCCTTGGCCTGCCTCGAACCCAACGAGGTGCATACTCTATCTTTGTAGTGGTAGATAGATTTTCAAAAATGGCTCAATTTATACCATGCCACAAGATAGATGATGCGAGCAATATTGCGAGACTTTTCTTTAAAGAAGTTGTCCATTTACATGGAATTCCCCAATCCATAGTCTCTGATAGAAATGTGAAGTTCCTTAGCCACTTTTGGAAAACATTGTGGGCAAGGCTAGGAACTAAACTCTTATTTTCTACCACATGTCACCCCCAAACTGATGGGCAGACTGAGGTAGTAAATAGATCTCTATCTACTATGCTTAGGACACTTCTTCGAGGAAATCACAAGTCTTGGGATGAATACCTACCCCATATTGAGTTTGCATACAACTGGGTGGTTCAAAGGACCACCAAGCATTCTCCCTTTGAAGTTGTTTATGGCTTCAACCCCCTTACTCCTCTTGATATCTTCCCTTACCCTTCCCTTCTTCTGTTCACAAAGAAGGAATAGTAAGAGTGGATTTTGTTAAAAAATTACATGAAAGGGTAAAGGCCAACATTGAACATCATTCAAAGGAGTATGCTAGTAAAGCCAATAGGGGCAGGAAAGAAATTATCTTCAATGAAGGGGATTGGGTATGGCTTCATTTGAGGAAGGATCGCTTCCCTACTCAAAGGAAGTCCAAGCTTAGCCCCCGAGGAGATGGTCCCTTTCAAGTCCTCAAGAGAGTGAACAACAATGCATACATATTAGATCTCCCTGAGGACTATGGTGTCAATACTACCTTTATGTTTGTGATTTGATCCCTTTTGTAGGTACTGATGAAGAAGAGGAGGACCTATCAGATTTGAGGTCAAATCCTTCCCAAGGGGGAAGGGATGATGCATTCTCCCCAAGCAAGGGCCCTATCACTAGGGCCATGGCTAGGAGAATAGAAGAAGACATGGCTAGAGTAGAGGGAGGAAGATCTCACCTCCATATGACCATCAAGTTATGCAAGCCATGACTTATTTAATTGTAATTTTTATTTTAGGAACCTAGGATTTTATTTTGGACATGTATTAGTCCATTTAATTTTCTAGGAGGTGTCTTAGTAATAAGAAGGGGTAAGATTAGCTTTTGGGCCTTTATTTAGGAAATAAGGGGGTAGTTTGATAACTACACCCTCTTTTGCTAAATAAAACCCAAAACTAATAAAGGAGTAATCTTGGCCTTTGGATGAGGTAGCTTGGGCACCAATTCTCATCTAAAGAAGGGTATTGATTACACTTTGGGCTTCAATCCTCCTCCCTTGGATGACTCCTTTTAATCCTAGCCCTTCATTTCCTTCATGACTTGTCCAAGAGGTTAGCTCCCTCTATAAAAAGGTGCTCCTTCACACTCTTGTATTTTTTACACTTGATTGAATGGAAAAACCTTGAGTTGGCCAAAATTCTCTTAGTGTCCACCCTTCTCTCTTTGAGAATTCCTTAGGTTTTTATCAAGGGTTCCATCCCTTGTGGCAAACTTTCCCTCTTAGGCTTATCTTACCTTAAGTGGCGCCTAAAACCACCTCACTTCTTACCTCTCCACAAACCATTTCACCAAAGAAGAAAACCTCTAGAAAAAGATCAAGGGAGTCATGCATCATAACATTTCAAATCATCAATTTCACTAAAATCAACACCAAAATATCATTCTTTTAACATTTACAAATAACAATCAATATATTCAAAAATCATTTAAAAAAAAAAACTTTCAAAAATATACTTCATCTGAATTATACAAAATACTCAATTTCATAAAATACTTAATCAAAGTCAAAAGCATAATCACTTATAACTAATTAGCTTCACAACCCTCAAATCTTAATTATTCAAAGTAAAATCAAAGATTTAGCCTCCCTTACCTATTTCTCCATTCAAAAGCCTATACAATAGAAAAGGGAAGAACCGATCCAAAAAAAAATACACAAGAAATTGATAGCAAACTCAATTTCAACAAGAACTTAAGAAGTTAGAATTTTCAAAGAAATTCCCTTTTAATAGGAATGACAGGATAGAAAACGAACAGAAAAAGGTTCAATAATTTACGATTAGACTTACCTATAATAGTGATCACTCAACAACATGAGCTATGGAAGAGACACCGTTCGAATCTGACAACCGAAAGTTGACATGCAAGCGATCAAAAGAGAAGCAGTGTGAGAGAAAAAGAATGGTATTTTTGGAAGAAAAATAGAAGAAGAAGAAAAAAATAAGGAATTAAAGAAAAAAGGATTATATATAGCATTAGGGGTGTATTTAGTAAAAATAGTTTGCTAAATGCAACCCTCCCTTTTCCAATGACGAATTATCGGAGAACTTTCTGAAACTCAACTAAAACCCTCTGAAACAAAAGAATAATAATTATTCTCATCTCCCTCATCCTTCTAACATCAACTAAATACAACCATATAGGATTAACAAACTAATAAATCCATCACGTCTCAAATCAATTAGTAATTTAAGTAAAACTTATATTCAATTCCCTTCTCTATTTATTCTACAAGTTTATGACCTATTTAATAAGCAGGTCTTTATAGATATATTTATCTTGCAACCTTTGATCCTCTACCGAACAATCTCTCAAGAACCTACCTCATCCCCTATCTCAAGACACTATCTCAAATTAGTGTCCCACCAATACTATTGACTCAGGCCCTTCTGCCCAACTGAGTTCAAGTCCGCCCACCATCTAGAGCAATATTTTCCTTTTACCTCTCATCTACCATCAAGCTTCAATATTTGTCTTTTAAAATCTATGCCCACAGACTATCTGGCTCCATTAACAATCACCACTTCCTTTTTCCAACAAAGCAAAATTAAAGTTGCCCAAGTGACGTAGTCCTAATCCCTCTGCCCTTTTTCTCCTTAAAAACTATTTCACATGACACCTAGTGCACTCTCTTGCAATCCTTCTTCCCACCCCTTAGAAAATTCTTTAATAGAGAATGAAGTTGAGTAATTATACCTTTTAATGCTTTGTAAAAACAAAGAAAGTAGAGGGACAAGGTCAACAAGCATCACTCTCCTTACCAGTGAGAGGTATTTGTTATCCTAGGTTGACAACTTCTCTTGATTGTCTCCACCATTGGATCCCATATTTTCAACTTGGATGGAACTATACCTATGGGTAATCCTAAGTAAGAAAATGATTATAAGTTCACCTTACAATTTATAACCCTACCGCCCACTCTAACCAATCATCTGTCACATTAAAATTGAACAACCTACTCTTATGGAAATTCACCTTTAGCCCTGATAGTAGGTCAAATAACTACAACATCACCTTAATCACCTCCATCAACTCCAATCCATTTTAGATAGTAGCATAGTATCATCTGCAAATTATAAATGAAAAACACTCATACCAGCCCCTCCAATTCATACCCATTCCTTACCCCATAGGCTACTGCTAACTTTACCAATTGACTCAACCCTTCTATGACAATTACGAACAAGAAGGGTGGTGATGGATCACCTTGCCTCAATCTCCGACCAACATCAAACGAATATGTCGAGCTTCCATTTAGCAATATCAACACCCTTGCTGACATCATACATTTCATAGTCCACCTTATCCACTGATACCCAAACCTCATTCTTTCCATGACATACATAAATACTACTAATCCACAGAACATAAGCTTTTTCAAATCCACCTTAAACCAAAAAAGCTCACTTTTTCATTGCTTCACATCCACCACCAGTTCATTCACCCTAAAACCACATCTAAGATTTGTCTCCGGCTACAAAAGTCATCTAGTATTCAACAATTAATGATTGCATAACTCTTTTCATGTGTTTTTCCAAAACCTAGTAGCACCTTATAAATACAACCTATTAGTGATATAAGTCGATAGTCTCCCATCTTCTACAAATTATCATTCTTAGGTGTCAAAGTGATAAACGAGCTATTGGACCCCCTCATAAGCTTGATGTTAAAATAGAACTCATTAAAAATCCTCTAGAAGTCAGCCTTTAGAAGGTACCAAAACTCCTTCAAAAAAAGAAAATTTAGGTTGTCTGGCCCCAAACTCTTACTACTATCTCAAACCCAAACCATCTTCCTAACCTCCTATTTTGTGAAGGGTTGCTCTAGCTGCTTCCTAACCTTATCACTAAGCTTTCGAAATTGGATATTATCCAACTTAGGCCTACACCAATTTTTCCCGTGAAAATGCTTCCTAAAGTGCTATTTCACCTTGAATTTGAACCGATCCATTTCCGATACTTTCTCCCTATCAAAATTGAGGCTAAGTATTTCTTACGACTTCCTCTATGATGCCATTACCTTGTGGAAGAACTTTGAGTTCACATCCATCTCTTTCAGCCATTGAGCCCTCGACTTTTTCTGCATCATTGAACATTTCCTACCCACTCATTTTTTAACATTCACCATTCTACTTAATTGTTCCTTTTCTTTATTTTCTTCTAGCCCTTTTCCTCTCCCTTAGTATCCAAAGCTTGTATTGTCGTCCTTTCCTTTTGTAGCTACTTTTGAATATCACCAAACATTTCCTTTTTCCACTCCCTCATTTTCCTTTTAATCAACTTCAATTTCTCTTTTAACACGAAAGTTTTAGACCCTTCCACAGATAATTTATCCCATTCTGCACAAAAGGTCTGAACTTTTTCCTCAAACCAGCAAGTGGTTGTTTATTTACATTTTCCTTTATTTTGATGTTTGCTTTGAATGGTAAGTAAAACATGTAAAACCTACAAAATTGATGATACTTTTCTTACTACGTTTTTTACTACCAAAATAAACAAATAGTAATTTTTCTTTCCTTTTTTTGTACAGATAACTTTTCACTCTTGTCTTTTTCTAGGATCTAACAAAAGCTACTTAACACAACTTTCAATGAAGTGAAGTTGAACTTGACGCTGATTGGATTGGTGTTGAATAACATTTGAAATGGAAAAACATATAATGATTTAAGAATGATTAAAAGCTATCAACCACTATAGTTTTTACATGAATGTTCTTAGAAAAAAAGACTTACACATGACTATTTGTGGTTTGATTGAGGTAAATTTTTAAATTCTACTAAACTAAATATTTATTACGTAAACAATCAATTATTTGTTTCTATAAATAATTATTGGATTAAACCAAATTAAGTTCATAAATTTTTAATTCAGTATGCTTTTTTCAGGAGATTCCTTGGTGAAGGATTAATCCTTGGAGATATTAAAAATCATTTAATTTGTTCTGTTTAAATAAAATGGTTTTTCATTAATTTTTAAAAAAACTGACTATACTTATTATTTTTTTTAAAATTTTGTAATTTAATCCCTAACAAAGTTATTTTAAAAAATAATTATACTTATTATTAGACTTTAAAACATGCAAAATTATATGTAGGTATCAAACAAAAATAGTTTGATAAGAAAATAGTTTAGTATGATACTATCTGATGGAAACGCTTACTGTATTAAGGTATTTTAAAATAATATATTTATGTTGTTGACTATGGTGAGGAGAGAAATGGGCCAAGAACGGACTACAATGAGAGTAAGAAGGAGGAAAGCAAAACAAACATTGGAAAAAGGGTATAGTTAAGGAGGAGCAACTATTTTTCTTTTTCACAAACTTTCTAGACATTTTCAGTAAGCAAGCCATGTGGAATGTCTTTGCCAAGTGGGGTCGGTAAGGGAGGTTGTTATTCCCAGAAGGAGAGGTCAGGTTGGTAAATTTTTTCATCTCTTTTGGGTCGTGAAGGATGTGGTGAGATTGGAGAAGTGCCTTGACGCTATATAGATTGGAACTTATAAATAATCATGCACAAGTAAAGGAGAGTGATTGAACAGTTGTAGCAACAATCAAGGCGGAGGCCAAATGTATTCCAAGTTAGCCAAGTCTAGACGTCAACTAGTGTGGGTTGTCCCTTACCGTGAAAGAGGAGTCAATTACTGAGATGAAGGATGGTTTTGTTGGCCAAGTCACATCGCAAAAAGTTGTGTATGCTCTATAGGAAAGGGTATGTAGTGAGGGGTTTAGGGTTTAGGGTATGTAGTCAGAGGTTGAATCTATTAAGGTGGTTCCTATGGATAAGGATATGATTCTTCTTAAATCAATCCAAGGTGAAGATGTGGGTGAGTTGCTCAGCCATAAGGAAAGGATTTAATGTCTAATTATTTTTATAAATTAGCACATTGGAGGTCATCTAAGGTGACAAGGGGGCGGTTTTGCATGGTCTGTTCGTACTTCCTTTGTTACCTCTTAGACTTAAATACCTGCATGTGGGAGGTCGAACAGATGTGGTACCTGCAAAGGACACTCCGACGCTCAAATTAGTGTGGTATTCGGCTTAGAGTGCCAGATAATGAGTATTTTACAATCCTACTTTATCTTTGGTACTGTTAGCTATTTATAGGGATGAACTAGACCTTTGTTTATTGAGCCTTGCTTAAACAATCTGGATTTAAGTAATATAACCTTAACGTGGGTTTGTAGCTAATAATTAATATTTGTGTTAATTAAACTTGATTTATCACATGTCGAGTGTCTCTGACCGAGCACGATATTCGGTCCTGCCATGTGTCGAGACCGAAGTCTCTGTAAGTAGTTATTGAGGTCTTTGATCAAGGCCAAGATCAAAGTGTGTCTATCTTGTTCAAAAATATTTTTCAATCATAGGTGATAGAGTGGGTAAATTTATCACTATAGAGGCAACTACGAATCAGCAGAAGCGAGTGGATGTTGCTCGGATCTTGATAAGCACCAGCGATTGGATGTTGCTCGGATCTTGATAAGCACCAGGTACTCAATTAATGTAGTTAAGAAAGTGATGGTCAATGATTTGCTCTTTGCTATTAGTGTTGTGGAGGAGGTGGTTATGCTGGTAGGTTTAATTAACAATTATGCAAAGAACCCAAGCTTGGAGGAAGAGTTAACGTCGTCGGAGCAAGACTCTAAGTGGCAGACTTGACGGTGGGCGGAACAGGAGGAGGTGTTGTTTGATTTGAATTTCGAATCGTGTGGGTTCGAAACGGCTAATTCAGAGTTTGAGCTCGTTGAAGGAATTAAAGACACTTTTAGTTCCAAAGATCACATGTCGGATTTTCCTCGGGGATCGGTGGTTGCAGTGCCCAACTTAACAGAATTGACTTGGACTAATAATATATTACCTGATTTATTAAGTCTTCATGGGCCTGGGGAGTTGCGTACAACTGGTGATGTAAGGGGTCATGATTATATGAGTTTCAATTGGCTAGGCTCCGTAACAATGTTGACCCAATTCCAAATCGGAGGTTTGCACTCTCGGTGGAGGAGCAGGTGGGGCCCTTCAATGGGATTAGTGGTCTTGGGCCATGATACATGTGGCCAGTTGGATATGACGAGTCACGCTGAATTGATTCTAACATTTGGACTGGTGCTGCACCATTTTCTTCTTGGGACTATGGCTATATATCAAAGCATGAGGTGTGCAGGCACGGTAGGCATATGGACAATCAATCCGAAGTGTTGGCCTATGGCATTTGGACCAACAATTTGGAGCAAAATGCAAGAGGGATTAAGCGCCAAAAAATTGGGCTTGAGCATGGATAGGACTCTTGTCTCGAGCTTGGGCAACAATTCTTTGGATAACACTGCACATTGTAATGCAAGCATAAGGGTGTTACTGCCGCATGAGGAGCACGGGCTCGTAAAGCGGATAATTAATTATAATAATTGTGATTTGGACCGTGGCAAAGGATTGATGCTTTAGAGAAGAGTGGGCGTGGGAGTGATTGCCACGTGAGTCGTAAGGATGCTAAGCTGTTGGGCTTAGACACGGGGCTGGATCATGCCACAGGTTTGGGGAACCTAATAGAAGGTATGGTGTTAGGCAGTGTAGGCGCAAGTGGCCAAGAGGTGTGATGCATTCCTCCTTTGAATTCTCTTCCATGATCAGCTTCTTCAGGTCTTGAAGAGAAATGATTCGGTGGAGAGGAAGATGGCTAGTGAAGGCGCCACTTTTGAAGAGATATGCCCAAAGATAGAATGTTTAAAAGCTCTAGAAATTCTCTCTAAAGAAGAGAAAAAAAGACACTCAAAAGATGAAGAATCTCTCTATTTTATTCAAAATTTAAGTGTAACCATTACATGAGGTAGGCGGGTCTATTTATAACAAGAGAGGGATTAGAAGGGGGTGGTGGAACCAAGGGATTTGATCATGTGTTAATTGAGATAAACTCAATTAACATGTGATTAAACTCATGAAGATCCAACACATGGTCCTGAGGAATTGGATCTTTGCTCCCTCTAAATCTAGAATTCAAACTGGAGCCTTCCCATTGCTCCATGTAGGCACCTACATGGAGGAGAGATAAAATAGGCGCCACATGGGGGGATAATGGGGCCCACATGTCTCCCATGTGTCATGAATTAGTTAGAAGGGTGTTAGAAAGTAGCTAGGGGTGTGGTTATCAGCCCACACAACCAACTCCTCCTAAAAAGGCCCAAACTACTTCATTCACTCCATTTAAGAGACCATATGCACCTCATGAATTTAAACATTAAAAAAGAGGCCAAAATATGCAGCCAAATTCAAGGAAAAGTAGGTTATTTCTCTAGAAAGAAAATACAAGGTAAAATGTAGCAAAAGCATGAGGACTAGGACACCAATTCAAAGCGCATAAGGAGGTGAGGTCTTCCTCCACCAACTCTAGCCATGTCCTCTTCCATCCTTCTAGTTATGGCCCTAGTGATAGGTCCCTTGCTAGGGAGGAATGCATCAAGGTGGCCCCCACTTACCATAATTGTGGTTAGTCACGTAGATGGAGATCCTTAAAGAACAAGTTTAGGCAAATCACCCTGTAAAAGGTGGCTCGGATGGGAGTACGGGTGCTAGAAGTGGCCAGATTAAGAAGCATGATGTTTTCATTCCTATGTTGGAATACATGACTGAGGGGATAAGGTTTACACAATGTTCTTCGCGTGATAAGCTCATGCCTTTGGAAAGGAACGGAAAACTACAACTCATTAAATTTGGACAGGAATCACTTAATGATGTGATCTTTGATGATCACGTGCCCAAAGGATCCTTTCTAAGGCCACATGGAAGGGAAATGGATTTATGGAGAGGAAAGGAATGGGGTGAGGCGCCACAAATACTAGGTTTGATAAGCCAAAGGGGAGAGGCCACAAGGGAGGGGTCTCTTGATAACTCTTAGAAGATCTCACAAAGAAAAGGGGGGGACACTCAAAGGTAAGAACCTCACAACCAATATGGTCTCTAGGATTAAATTCAAGTGTAAAAAATATAAGTGAGGGGAGGAGCTCCTATTTATAGAGGTAACTAACCTCTTGAACAAGATAACCTAAAAAAGAAGGGCTAGGATTAAAAGGAGAGATCTAAGGGAGGAGGATTGAGAAATAATTCCCTCCTTAGATCATCAAACTTGGTGCCCAAGTTTCTCAAACCAAAGGCCAAGATTCCTTCTTATTAGCTTAGGGGGTTTATGTAGGAAAAGAGGGGTGTAGATATAAAGGCTACCCCTTATTTCCTTCATAAAGACCCAAAAAGCTAAATCCACCCTCTAAATTCCTAAGACACCTCCTAAAATAAAAAATGGACTAAATACATGTTCCAAATTAAATTTCTAATGCTCCTCAAAATTAAAATAAAGGAAAATTACATTTTATTAACTAAAGTCCCTAGCCTAATATCTTCACTCTCCATAGGAGGTGAAGTCTTCCTTTATCTGCAAGGGCTAGGTCTTCTTCAATCCTTCTAGCCATGGCCCTAGTGATAGGTCCTTGGCTAGACATGGTCACATCATCTCCTCCTCCTTGGAGAGGATTTGACCTTAAATCCGTGGGGTCTTTGTCATTTTCAGCACCTACAAATGGAGACAAATCAGAAACATTCAAACTGGTGCTTACCCCATAATCCTCAGGCATATCTAAAACATAGGCATTATTACCGATCCGCTCAAGGATTTGGAAAGGTCCATCTCCTTTAGGGCTAAGTTTAGACTTCCTTTGAGAAGAAAATCTATCCTTTCTCAAGTAAAGCTATACCCAGTCGCTCTTTTCAAAGATGACCTCTTTCCTCCCCCTATTGGCGAAATTAGCATCTCTCAAGGATTGACACTCTATGTTAGCTTTAACCCTCTCATGTAATTGTTTTACAAAAATGGCTTTTGCCTCTCTTTCTTTATGCACAACAACAAAAAGAGGAAGAGGTAAAAGATCTAGAGGAGTATGAGGATTAAAGCCATAGACCACCTCAAATGGAGAATGCTTGGTGGTTCTACGAACCACCCGGTTATAAGCAAATTCAATGTGGGGAAGGTACTCATCTCAAGACTTATGGTTTCCTTTAAGTAGAGCCCTCAGCATAGTGGATAAAAATCTATTCACCACTTCTATTTGCCCATCAGTTTGAGGGTGACAGGTAGTGGAAAAAAGAAGTTTAGTTCCCAGCTTGGCCCAAAGAGTTTTCCAAAACTGGCTAAGGAACTTCACATCCATATCTGACATGATTCAAGAAGGTATGCCATGCAATCAGACAACCTCTTTAAAGAAAAGTCTTGTGATGTTGCTCGCATCATCCACTTTGCGGCAGGGAATAAAATGGGCCATTTTTGAAAATCGGTCCACCACCACAAATATGGAGTCTGCACCTCGTTGGGTTCTTGGGAGCCCAAGGATGAAATCCATGCTAATATCCTCCCAAGGTGCAGAAGGAGCAGGTAAAGGTGTGTATAGTCCATGAGGCCTTGCTTTAGACTTTGCTTGCAAGCAAGCTATACATCTAGAGCAATATCTATGGACATCTCTACGCATATGGAGCCAAAAGAATTTCTCTTGTAAAAGCAGGAGGGTTTTTGAAATCCCAAAATTCCCCATGAGCCCACCTTCGTGGCTCTCTTTTGTGAGTAAGTTCCTAATTGATCCTTGGTGTATACAAAACTTACTCCCTTTGTAGAGATACCCCTCACTAATAAAGTACCCATCATGGGCCTTTAATGTGAATGCAGATGCAGAGGCAGCAAAGATGGGGCTGAAATCCTTGTTAGAAGGATACATAACCCGAATGTCATCAAATCCCAAGATTTTTGCACTCAAGGATGAATAAAGGGCATGACGCCTAGAAAGAGCATCAACCACCACATTTTGTTTTCCTTTCTTGTACTTGATGACATAAGGGAAGGATTCAAGATATTCCACCCACGTTGCATGCCTTTTGTTCAATTTACCTTGACCTGTCAAATATTTTAGTGACTCATGGTCACTATGAATGACAAACTCCTTGGGAGCAAGGTAATGCTCCCAAGTTTGAAGGGCCCTAATTAGAGCATAAAACTCCTTATCGTAGGTGGGGTAGTTGAGGGGGGCACCATTGAGTTTTTCACTGAAATACACAATGGCGTGCCCTCCTTGCAACAAGACAGCTCCCACACCTACACCAGAGGCATCA
Organism: Psophocarpus tetragonolobus; assembly: GCA_037954015.1. Classification (NCBI taxonomy): domain Eukaryota; kingdom Viridiplantae; phylum Streptophyta; class Magnoliopsida; order Fabales; family Fabaceae; genus Psophocarpus; species Psophocarpus tetragonolobus. The sequence goes on from CM075692.1 coordinate 18,603,387, forward strand.
CATTCAAGTTCAAATATTTTAGAAAAGTCAGGTAATGCCAAGACTGGTGCATGGGTCAGTTTATGCTTAATTAGCTGGAAGACTTTCTCTTGTTTCTCACCCCAGAGGAAAGGAACTTCCTTTTTCACCAAATCATTTATTGGTGTGAAGAGCGTGGAGAAATTAGGCACAAAACGCCTATAAAATCTAGCGAGACCATGAAAGCTTCCGATCTCTGTCACACTCTTTGGGGTGGGCCATTCTTGAATAGTTTTTATCTTTTCGGGGTCAACATGGACCCCCTTTGTGCTAACTACAAAACCTAGGAAAACTACACTATCTACACAAAAGGTGTATTTTTCTAAGTTACCAAAAAGATGATTACTCCTAATAAGAGAAAAAACATGCCTTAGATATCCTAAATGATCATCTAGGTTCCTAGAGTAAAATAAAATGTCATCAAAGTAAACTACACAAAATTTACCCAGACAATCCCTCAGTACATGATTCATTAAGCGCATGAATGTGCTTGGGGCATTGGTTAGCCCAAAAGGCATAACCAACCACTCATAAAGACCAAATTTAGTCTTAAAAGCAGTTTTCCACTTATCACCCTCTTTGATCCTTATTTGGTGGTAACTACTTCTAAGATCTATTTTTGAAAATATTTTTGCCCCATGCAATTCATCCAATATGTCATCAAGACGAGGGATTGGGTGCCTATATTTGATGGTGATGTTGTTGATTGCACGAAAATAAACACACACCCTCCATTGGCCATTCTTCTTGGGCACCAACAAGACTGGCACAGCATAAGGGCTTAGGCTCTTTTGAACCCAACCCTTCTCCAACAGTCCATTCACTTGAGACTCGATCTCTTGGGTCTCCATGGGGTTGGTCCTATAGGAAGGTCTATTAGGTAGACTTGTGCCAGACACCAAATCAATTTGATGTTCTATACCCCTAATGGGAGGAAGTCCTTTTGGAACCTCATTAAGGAACATATCATCAAATTCTTTTAAAATATCTTGAACCCCTTGAGGAAGGTGCTCATGTGCATGGGCTGTGGCAGTGCTCTGAGCAGAAGAATGCAAAATGGGAGAAGGATTTGACGCCTATTTGCAAAAGAGGAGATAAAATGGCTTGTTAGTCAAAGGAGCTTCTTTTAAATCACGGTTAGTAGCAAATAGGCTCATTTTACTAATATTCCCTTTCGAAGGGGCATTACCTTCCAACTCTCTCTCTTTACCCTTTTCAAGCTTTAAGGGTAAAGCTTGTTGTGTTTTTTTTTGTTTTTGTTTTTCCTCAAATCTTTTCTTTTTTCATCGCAAATTGATCCTCAACCACTTGAAAAGGTGACAAAGGATACAATTTGAAGCACTTTTCATTATGGGTGAGAATTATTTGGTTGGAGTGACCATGATGGATAGCTTTCTTGTCAAATTGCCATGGTCTCCCTAACAGGATATGACCAGCCTCCATAGGAACTATGTCACAAATAATTTCATCATTATAAGATCCTATGGAAATTGGAACCATAACTTGTTCATTGACTACCATCTCCCCTTGCTCATTGAGCCATTGAAATTTGTAAGGTTTGGGACGGGGCATGGTAGTCAAGGCTAGCTTTTCAACCAACCAAGAGCTAAAATAGTTACAACAGGAGCCACTATCAACACGGAGAGAACATACTTTGTCATTTACTTTACATCTTGTATGGAAGATATTCTCTCTTTGTGACTGGCCAAGCTCTAGAGGTTGGCTTCTAAGAAGCCTTTGAACCATAAGGAGGTCCCCCTCACAAGGAAAAACTTCCTCACACTCTTGTTCAAAAGTATGTCCCCCTTCTTTCTCACTCTCACTAGAGGAGGAAGATGATTTATTCTCACTAGAAATGTCTTGTCCCCTCATGATCATGGTTTTCTTGTTGGGGCATGGAGAGGCAATGTGGCCTCTCCTAAGACATTTGAAGTATTTGATACTACTTTGCCTCTCAGTAGGCTTAGTAGTAGAGGTTTTTCTCTCTACATGAGGTGCTTTTGTATCTTGAAAGTGTTTGGGTTCCTATTTGGGAAAACCCTTGAAAGAGTTTCCCTTAAGTTGGTCTCTCTTTAAGTAAGAGAGAGAATCTTTTTTAAAGCTTTTTATCTTGAGTTGATTCTCAGCTCTTACACAAAGTTCTACCAACTCATCAAGGTTTGAGTATGAAAGAAGCTCTACCTTATCTCTAATGTCAGAGCTTAATCCACACAAAAATCTAGCAAGGGTGGCATTGGGTTCCTCAATGATATTGGCCCTTAGTATGAGAAGCTCCATCTTTTGTCTATACTCCTCAATACTTAGGTTATGTTGCCTAAGTCTTTGGAGCCTATCCAAAAGATCCCTCTCATAATATGAAAGAATGTGTCTTCTTCGCAAACAAGTTTTTAAATCATTCCAGTAGCAAATGTTAGGCATTTGTTTACGGGCCCTATCCTTGACTAACCCATCCCACCAATGCAAAGTAGAACCTTGAAAACTAAGGGAGTCCAAAGGTACTTTCCTTTCTTCCCTTATTTCATAGCATCGGAAGAGTTGTTCCACTTTGACTTCTCAATCTAGGTAAGTCTCAACATCTTCCCTACCATGAAAATGGGGTAGGTCTACCTTTGGCTCCCTAGCATGATTTGTGTTCTCTTGAGGAGAATTATGATTGTATGATGAATGGGAGTGATGCTTATGTTGATTTCTATAGTATTCTTCTTCGCTAGAGCTAAAATGCCTAGATGGGGATCTTATGAGAATTCCTTTCTTTTTTCTATCACTCTCCCTCTCATCTCTCCTCTTACTGTTTTCTCCTCTCCTTCTCTCTTCGTCCTCTTTTTCTCTTTTTCTTTGTAGTTCTTTCCTTCTTCTCCTTTCTTCATCCTCTCTTCTCTCTCTTTGCCTTCTCTATTCTTGCTCTTTTTTCTATTTTCTCATTTCCAACATCTCTTTTTTTAACTCTTCCTTCTCTTTTTGTTTTTCCTTTTCTTTTATTTCTTTTTTTCTCTCTCTTTCTTCTCTAATTTCTTGTTCTTTAGCCATCCATTCCCTAAATTCTAAGTTAAGGTTTTCAAGATTGTCTCCCTTAGAAGGTTTTCTTTGGTTGACACTCTTACTTGATGAACAACTATGTGCACTAGAATATGGGTGGGAAGTCATGGTGCTTGAATGCTAAAAACCAAAGGGTAGGCCAAAAACTTTTTTTTTTCAAGCAACACTCCTCTCTTTTTTTTTCTCACCTAAGGTGGCTTAATGAGTCTTTGGAACTCTTAGCCTCTACACATTTTTTCAAAATAAAATAAAATAAAATAAAAGTGAAAGAATGTAAAAGAGAAAGGGCTCTAATCGTGCTCCTAAGGTGTTGAAGGAAGTGTACCACTTCTCTCTTCTTCACCTAATTAACGAGGAACTACGCTAAAATTAACCAAAATTATTACAAACCAAGGGAGGGCCTTAAGGGTACTCAAAATCTCAATCTAAAATTAAGTTTACACAATACAAAGAATAAAAAAAATAAAACCAAGTCTTCACTCCAAGCTTGTTGGTGTTTGGCTCCTTCTGATCAAGCCCCTTTGAGTTGCATAACACAAAAAACAAAGGTAATAACAAAACAAGGTTCACAAATCCAAGTGGATAGATTAAACAATGACAAACTCAAAGAAGTAAATAAGACAAGCAAGAAAACATAAGGCTCACAAAGGAAGGTAGCACACAAATAACTTTCCTAGATTAGCTCTAAGAGTGAAGATGAAAAAAGACTCAAACAAAAAATGAAACCAATAGTTGCATACTTAATAAAATTTAAGTGACCAAAAGCTAAAAGGCTTACTCAAGTATTTTTTATTATTTTTTTAATCACAGTTGGTTCCTCATATCAAATGTTTCTACTATTTGGTACACAACTTCAAAATTGTCTTTCTTTTGAGTTCTTTATTTTCTTTTTTTTTTAACTTCAACTTTTTCTAATATATTTTTTTAATTTTTTCTAATCATTTTGCTGCACCTAATAGCTTGTTGAATTAAAATTTTAATGGGGATGCTTGAAATATTAACACTTGAGTGAATAAGCACAAAGTAAGGTCACACAATTTTCAAGCAATACATGCAACTAAAGGCAAAACAACTTAGTAGTTCCAAATACCACTGAACTAATGGTGCTTAAGGAATGATTTAGGGCTGATTTTGAAGTAAATTGATTTCTCAAATTGCTAACACAATTCACCCAAGCTAAAATTCCATAAAGAGGCACCAATAGTGAAGGTAAACCAAACGGAAATCTACTAATAATTCAACATAAAACAAGAAGCATATAAAGATTGAATTAAGCAAATATTTAAGAACAACAAAGAGATTACTATGCTTGAACTAAAAGCATAAAAGACTTAAGAGACTCAACAAGAGGTTTACCTCTTAGGAGCTCAATTCAAAATGTTTTTTAAGGCTTTTTGTGAAAATTTTAAGAGGCTAAAATCTAAGGAATTTAAATGAGACAAAATAGGAAACTAACATTACTAGTATTTGACAAAACACAAGATTAAGAAAACAATAAAACACCTAAAAATAGAGCAAAAATTTCAGCAAGAGACTCAAAACAAAAGGCGTAACAAAGTGGCCAAAGTTGATCACCACAATGGTGTGGAAAAATCTTCAACCATATGGGTTTAATGGTCACAACTTATTAGGCACACTTTAACATAAAAAACAAGGAAAACTAAGCAATTTGAACACAGAAATAAGATGCAAAGAAAGGGACAAATAAAATTGCATCAAATTAAATGGAACATATGCGCATAGATAGGAAACAATAGTGCATACAATAGCAAGAAAAAAAAGCTATACTACTAGACAATAAAGGAAATAAAGATGACAAAAAATGAAGGACTTTAAAATAAAGATATTAAAGAGATAAACAACAAAGCAAAAAAAATTGAGAAACAACGTGACCTTTAGAAAGTGGCTCTAGATACCACTTGATATGATCTTTGATGATCACGTGCCCAAAGGATCCTTTCTAAGGTCACTTAGAAGGGAAATGAATTTATGGAGAGGAAAGGAATGGGGTGAGGCACCACAAATACTAGGTTTGATAAGCCAAAAGGGAGAGGCCACAAGGGAGGGGTCCCTTGATAACTCTTAGAAGCTCTCACAAAGGATAAGGGGGGACACTCAAAGGTAAGAACCTCACAACCAATATGATCTCTAGGATTAAATTCAAGTGTAAAAAATACAAGTGCGGGGAGGAGCTCCTATTTATAGAGGTAACTAACCTCTTGAACAAGATAACCTAAAAAAGAAGGGTTAGGATTAAAATGAGAGATCTAAGGGAGGAGGATTGAGAAACAATTCCCTCCTTAGATCATCAAACTTGGTACCCAAGTTTCTCAAACCAAGGGCCAAGATTCCTTCTTATTAGCTTAGGGGGTTTATGTAGGAAAAGAGGGGTGTAGATATAAAGGTTACCCTTATTTCCTTCATAAAGACCCAAAAAGCTAAATCCACCCTCTAAATTCCTAAGACACCTCCTAAAATAAAAAATGGACTAAATACATGTCCCAAATTAAATTCCTAATGCTCCTCAAAATTAAAATGAAGGAAAATTACATTTTATTAACTAAAGTCCCTAGCCTAATATCTTCACTCTCTATAGGAGGTGAAGTCTTCCTTTGTCTACAAGGGCTAGGTCTTCTTTAATCCTTCTAGCCATGGCCCTAGTGATAGGTCCTTGGCTACGCATGGTCACATCACTTAATGAGCTTGACCCATTGCCAATAAAGGAAACCTTAGTGACGAACCACAGAGCTGAAGAAAATCTGAGGACTTTCGATGAGGTCAGACTTGTTAAAATTCGTTTAGATAATGTGAGTCACTTGGCCAATGTAGGAGGAGTGATGTGATCTTTGATGATCACGTGCCCAAAGGATCCTTTCTAAGGTCACTTGGAAGGGAAATGGATTTATGGAGAGGAAAGGAATGGGGTGAGGCACCACAAATACTAGGTTTGATAAGCCAAAGGGGAGAGGCCACAAGGGAGGGGTCCCTTGATAACTCTTAGAAGCTCTCACAAAGGAGAAAGGGGGACACTCAAAGGTAAGAACCTCAACCAATATGGTCTCTAGGATTAAATTCAAGTGTAAAAAATACAAGTGAGGGAGGAGCTCCTATTTATAGAGGTAGCTAACCTCTTGAACAAGATAACCTAAAAAAGAAGGGCTAGGATTAAAAGGAGAGATCTAAGGGAGGAGAATTGAGAAACAATTCCCTCCTTAGATCATCAAACTTGGTGCCCAAGTTTCTCAAACCAAGGGCCAAGATTCCTTCTTATTAGCTTAGGGGGTTTATGTAGAAAAGAGGGGTGTAGATATCAAGGCTACCCCTTATTTCCTTCATAAAGACCCAAAAAGCTAAATCCACCCTCTAAATTCCTAAGACACCTCCTAAAAATAAAAAATGGACTAAATACATGTCCCAAATTAAATTCTTAATGCTCCTCAAAATTAAAATAAAGGAAAATTACATTTTATTAACTAAAGTCTCTAGCCTAATATCTTCACTCTCCATAGGAGGTGAAGTCTTCCTTTGTCTGCAAGGGCTAGGTCTTCTTCAATCCTTCTAGCCATGGCCCTAGTGATAGGTCCTTGGCTAGGCATGATCACGTCAGGGAGGGTTTAAGCAACCATTCGTGGGAAGAAGGGGAGGAGGTTATGATAGGAGGGAGAAAAAAAGTAGGAGTGAGGTGGAAAGATTAGAATTGTCACAAATATAGGAGCTCAGTTACAATTGAAGAGAACACTGAATGCTTGGGTGAGAAGATAAAAGTAGTTTATGTGGTGGCAAGAGAGGTGTGGGACATAGAAGGAAGTTGGGAGTCTCTTATGAAGATGAAACAAAGGTGGTAGAGCGATTAACACAAATGGAGACAGGGAACAAGGAAAAGAGGTGGTGGGGATAACACTGGGTATTTATGAAAGTCATAACTCTAAGCATCAAGGGTGGGTGAAAGGTAATGGTTTGAAGATAAAAGCTTTATGCCATTTTTGGAAGAGAAATTGAAAAAACTAACGGTTGAGGGGAGGAAGGCATTAGTGCTTAAAGAAAAATTAAAATTGATTAAAGGCAAGTGAAAAAAGGGTTGGAATAACAGGTGTTTGGTGACATTAACAAGCAAGTTAATGAAGATAGAACAAGGTTAAATAAGCACGACTTAAAAGGGGAAGAAGGAGATTTGGGTGAGGATGGGATTCATGATAAATTTGGGAGCATGGTGAATCTAAGAAAATGAATAGCAAGGAAATGTTCTTTGTTATGCCAACTATCGAGGGTTTAGTGGTTACGGGAAGAAGATGCTAATTCAAAATTCTTTTGTAGAGTAATGGTGAAGAGGAAAAAATCAAATGAAATATCGAGTCTGAATTTCAGAAGGAAGGAAATGGTGGAGGTGGGCAAGCTAAAAGAGAGGGTTAAGGAGCATTTTTTTCACCATTTTTGGAATCAGGATTGAGATCACCTCAACTAGAGGGTCTCCCTTTCTAGAAGATAACAGAATATACTCAGGTGAAGTTAGAAAAAGAGTTCAGGGCTTGAATTTCAGGTTCCTTTAGGAATTTGTTAAAGAGGGACCTTATAGTTCTTTAGAGAGTTTCATGCTAACAGCAAGCAAGTGAAGATAGACACTGATAAAACATTTTATTATATACATTTTATATCCTTTTTAGTCCTTCTATTTCTGTATTTGTTTCTTAATTTTCTATTTTAGTTTATTTTTATATTTGTGCCGCATTTGAGCCTTTTTCATATTTTTCTCTTATTTTTCATGTTAGTGGACTTTCTTGAATTGGACTTTTCATTAGGTGAATTGTCTTTGTATTTTTCTATGTTTTGTATTTTGTATTTTTTTAATTTCCTTTAATTGTATTTTTTTAGTTTTACTTTGTCGTAGGTTTTGTTATTTTGTAGGCTAATTCCATTTGGATTTTTTTTGTCCAATTTAGTTTAGATTTTTTTTTACATAGCTTCCTTTAGAAGTTTTAGTACGAGAATATAAATAGTCTCTCATAACAACTTGTAACGAGTTTTTTCCATTTTTTTAGAATTAGTTAGAGTTAATTTCTCTCTTTCTTCTTCAACAAGTTTTTCTCTTTCTTCTCCAACAAGCTTCTTTTTCTCTCCATCTTCTTCTTCCTTTTCAAGCAAGCTTCCATGGAGATCTCTATGGAAAACTAATTTTTAAATTGATTTGAGGTCTTCGATGCGATTACGCGATAAGAGTATCAATTCCTATCTTTTATACTTTTTTTTCTTGCGTTATATTTTTTCCTCTCCAATTCATGTAGAATTCTGATTAGGTTTTAATACGAATTGGTTAGAGATCGATCAATTGGAACTACAAGAAGCTAGGAACTCAATTGAGAACCTAATTAAACCAGTTAGATTTCTGAAAATTTATGAGAATCTTTAGATTGCAATCACAATCCGATTCAATTGAATTACTATTGAATGTTGTTGAAATTTCGCATAAATATATTAGAATTGTTATTACTCAAGTGCATCGTTAGCAACCTCAGATCGGTGTTTTCTTTCTTTGAATTCATTTTCAATTCGATTATAAGTTTCTTTTCAATTCCGCATAAAACCCCCAAATTCTTTTTTTATTTTTTTGATAGAATTTAAACATATATGAATTGTATCCTTGACAGATGACTTGAGTTAATCTTTATATTGCAAAATTCAGAGAAAACTAGTTATTTGATATTGATCATGACAAGTCTTTATCAAAGAGATCTAATAGTTCATTTATTACTCTAATTCCAAAAAACTTCTACTCATATATCATTAATTATTACCACCATATCTCACTGATTGGATGCATTTATAAAGTTCTAGCTAAAGTTCTCATTATGCGGTTGGGAGGGGTAATCAATACGGTCATTTTTTAGAACTAATCAACATTTATATAGGGAAGGAAAATTTTCGATAGTATTCCAGTGGTTAATGAGGTGGTCGATGATGCGAGGAAAAAGAAAAAGGATTTGCTTCATTTGAAGGCAGATTTTGAAAAGGCGTAGGCTCCATTAGTTGCAAGTACTTCTGACATGTTATGGATTTGATGAGGTTTGGAGAAAAATGGATTTCGTGGATGCAAGTATGTGAGCTTGGCAAAAATATTTGTGTTATTGAACAGTAACCCTATAGAAGAGGTTGGGGTTGGTAGGGCCTTAGACAAGGGAACTCATTATCTCCATTCTTGTTCCTTATTGTAGTTGAGGGAGTTAAGTCAACTGGTAAACTAGGCGGTAAATGGTTCTCTAGTAGGGGTAAACCACTGGAAGAGAGGGGATTTATGTCTCTCACTTACAATTTGCTAATGACACCCCATTGTTAGCATAGATGGATGAAACATTAGGAGCTGCAATGAAAGGGATGTTGCTTAACTTTGAGTTAGTCTCGAGGTTCAAGGTTAACATTCACAAAATTCAGGTGATCAGAGTAAATGTACATGAGTCAAGTCTGGCTTAGGCAACAACCTTATTACTCATCATCATTTCTCACATCACCAACATGCATTTCATCACAATTTCAATCATCAGATCGTCATCTTATCACCAAAACCATTAATAAACATCTATCATCACCCAAATCATTAGTAAATATCTAATATCACCAAAATCTTCAACAATTAAAAATACCATCAAAATTATCATTTTCACAATGTAAACAACTTCTCACAATAATCAAATTCATATTTTATCGCCTCAAACTATCAAGTGCACAAAACATCCAAATTCAATTCAAAAGCTAAATCAACCACAACCAGTTAATATTAATACTCTTAAATCATAATATTTCAAAATTAAAATGGAGATTTAGCTTCTGTTACCTATTTCTCCTTTTAAAAGCTGACTCAACCTGAAGAAATCTCTCAGAACCTAACAGAAATCCCAATTTTAATAGGAACCTAAGAAATTAGAATTTATAAAGGAATTCCCCCGTTTTAACGAGAAAGAAAGATCGGAAAAAAATTGAAAAAGGCTTAGAAAACTACGATCAGACATACCTATACTAATCATCTTTCAGAATCATGAGCAATAGAAGATATCGCGTCAGATTCTGTCAACCCGAAAGTGACCATGTTAAGGAGAGAAGGAACGATCATGAGAGAGAAAACAATGGAGAAAGAACGCAGAGAGGAAGAAGAAACTTTTGGAGGAGAGAGAAAGAGTTTATATATATATAACACCAATATCGCATTTAGTAAAACTAGTTTGCTAAATGCAACCCTTCCTCCAATAATGGACTTTCCAAAACTCAACTAAAATCTTCCAAAACAAAAGAATAATAATTATGATAAATTACCACTGGTGTCCCCCTATTTAGGGGGTAGCTCACTTTGTGCCCCCCAATTTTTTTTGGGCACCTTTTGCCCTCCAACTTTTTCAAAAGTGTAATTTTTGCCCTTCTGTCAAATTTCGGCCATTGACTGTTAGAAAAAAAATGTTGACTTGCGTAATTGAGTGATGTGGCATCATTATGTTGTAATTAAGAGTTAATTAAAGTTTAATTAATGATTTGGAAATGTTAAATATTAATTTTAAAAATATAGAAAACTATAACAAGGTAGAAATTGAACCTTGGTCTTGGAGATAAAAGACTAGAGCCAATCCACTAGACCAAAGGTTAAAGTTTGTTTTATTTTGGAATTTCAATGTATTTAAACTAATCAATAGCAATGTTAATTTTAAAAATATAGAAAAGTTGGGCAAGACTGGAATTGAACCCAGTGCTAAAGCCATACCACTAGATCAAAAACCAATATTAGTTTTTTAGTGAGATTCAAATTTAATTAAACTAATCATGTGGCAACATTAATTTTAAACATATATTAAAATTGGACAAAGTAAGATTTGAACCTAAGACCTATGAAAGTTTTAAGACAGTACCACTAGATAGTAAGCCAACTTTGGTTTTATTGTCTCTTTTCCTTTGTTTTATTTTACTATTCTTGGTCATTTATGTTGTCAATTTTTTAAATAAAGAAATTTTTTTTAATTCTAAAAACTACTTAGCTTGATTTTATGTTAAATCTATTAGAATAAGTTTTTTTTTAATTTTTAATTTTATATTTGAGTTTTAGTTATTACTTTAATTTATAATTTTTAACTTTTAATTTAAATTTTAATTTCTATCTTTTATTTTTAATTAGATTTTATATTTTATTTGTATATTTTAATTTTAAATCTATTGTAGGTCATTTTATGTTGTATATTTTATTTGTGATTTTGAAACTAAAATTAAGAATTAAAAGTTGAAATTAAAATTTAAGGGTTAAAAACTAAAACTAAAATTTAGTTATATTAACAACAATATAAAATTTAAAATCTAATTAAAAATAAAGACAGAAATTAAAATTAAGAGTTAAAATTTAAAATTAAAATTTCTCTATTTAAAAAAGTTGTAAATGTTAATATATTTTTAAAATTAATCTTTCCACATGATTAGTTTAATTAAATTTGAATCTCACAAGAAAACTAAAATTGGCTTTTAGTCTAGTGGTATGCCTTTAACATTCAAACTCCCAAACCTGAGTTTAATTCCAACCTTGCCCAACTTTTTTATATTTTTAAAATTAACGTTGCTATTGATTAGTTTAAATACACTGAAATCAAAATAAAATAGACTTTGTCCTTTGGTCTAGTGGATTGGCTTTAGTCTTTCATCTCCCAAGACCAAGGTTGATACCACGTCACTCAATTATGCAAGTCAACATTTTTTTCTAACAGTCAATGACCTAAATTTGACAAGAGTGCAAAAATTAAACTTTTGAAAAAGTTGGAGGGCAAAAGGTGCCAAAAAAAAATTAGGGGACACAAAATGAGCTATACTCTAAATAGAGGGGCACCGGTGATAATTTAGCCTAATAATTATTGTCATCTTTCCATCTCCTATCATCAACTAAATGCAATAACCAAATTTATCACATCTCAATAAATTATTAATTTAATTAAAAACTTAAATTAATTTTTTCACTATTTATTTTACGAATTTATAACCTATTAATAGGTCTTTATATTTCTTTAATAAAAATTAAAATAAATTTAAGTTTTGATATTATTGACTATATAATTTAAATAAAATAAAATTTAAATATTGTAAAATATTAAATTTATTTACTTTTATATATCTAATATTAATATATATATATATTTAAAATAATAAATATATAATAAGGAAAATAATGAATATATTAAGAAATAAAAAATAAAAATAAAAAATAAAAACATAAAATAAAGTGTAAATTTATGTTCATTTTATAAATATTCAAATATATTTAAAATGATAAATATATAATAAGGAAAATAATGAATATATTAAGAAATAAAAAGTGAAAGTAAAAATAAAAAAAGGAAAAATATAAAATAAAATTTAATTTTTTTAAAATATTTAACTATATTTACTAAACTAATTTTCACATATCTAAATATTAAAATATATTTAATAAATTAATTATAACATATTAAATATAAAAACTGGATCCAAACTTCCGCTGAAAAGTTAAATGGAGTTTCAAATTTCAGCAGGATGTAGTTTCATCGAAATGACCAAAATTTCTAAAAGTTTTAAATCCATAGGTAAATTAGAAAAAAAAAACATTCTTGTTGTTTTTAGTTAAAAAATTCATGCAAATATTTCTCTAAGAAATTTCGCAGAAAATTTATTGAAAATATGTTTTTTAATGAAAAAAATCCACAGAAGTTTTATCTAGTATTTATATCCACAGGTAACTCTGCAACTAACCAGTTTCGTGCAGTTTTTTAACAAAAATCTGCAAAAAATAAAATTCTAATGATGAAATTAAATTCTAGTAGTACAAATTATTTTATCATTGAATGGTTAGTTGAAAAATAACATTTGATAGTTTCTAAACGTTAGAAATGATTTAATATGTAATAAAAGATTTAATAAAGCATACAGTTGACACATTTCCAAACAAAAAATGTAATTATTTGTTTATTATAAACTATATATGAAGTAACTAATGGCCTAAATTTATTGATAAAACGAGAAGAACACTAATAACCGACTCAGTAATGGCGGCATACTGTGGAAGCTTAGAGAGATCATGAAAAGGAGGAACAGATGGTGTGTCTCCTGAAACACAATCCTCAATATCATCTAGTACTGATGAAGCACCCAAATTCACACCTTGGTAATCTTCTTTCTTGAACAACTCTTGAGTGTAGTCAAGATCTCCAAGGGCACCCTCAGAACCAAAATTTTCTAAACATGATTTGTAGTGATTTTTTGCTTTGGGATCCGTACTTTGTGCAATAAGAGTATTGATTAATTTGATGGTATTTGTGACATTTACACGTACTATGTCAATGGTATATTGAGTAAGATCAACTAGGTTTGCATTAGGATTTGAGTTTAAAAGGGTGGAACAAAATGAAGGATCTTTAGCTTGCTTACAAATTGTGCTCACTTCCCTAGCTGGGATTGCATAAGAGGTTGTGGCAAATAAGAGGAACACCAACACAAGGGAAGATAAATTGCAGACCATTGTATTCTATTGTTTTCTTTCAACGGTAAACTATGAGTTTAGGTTCATGTTCTTTATTTATAGTTCTTAATTGTAAATAATGCTTAAGATTTCATTTAATTCAAATAGTTTTGAGATACAAAATTTAATTATTATATTTAATTTTTATTGATCCAATTGTTATATTTAATTTAGGAACTGAATGCACTTAATGGCATAAAGGAAATGCTTCCTTTAAGGTTTAAGGTTAGTCTACTCATTGAAAAAATATTGATGAATATATCTATAAACTAAAATATTCTTATATCATAAACCTTATATTGGAATTAGTTTGATATAAACCTTATATTGGAATTACCTAACTAATGAAGTACTTGTAAAATAATTATAATTTAAAAAAAAATTAAAACAACCATAATTTTACAAAAGAAAAAGTATCCACTATCTTGTAAATTTGATCACAAAAATAAATGCATTAAACTATATTTCATCCAAGGTTTTTATATCTCGAATGCTTTTTTTATTTGTATAACGAAAATATTGGTTATTTTCCAAATTATTTTATAAAGGACGTTTTTTGTAGGTGAAAAAATTTTACTTTCCTAAGAAAACCTAGGTTGAAACATATCTTTGGCACATGTTTTAAAAAAAGAACATTTCCAGAGAAAAATATGTTTTTTTTTAGGAATTTATTTTGCCATGTTTTCAGTGAAATGATTTTCATGTTTAGAAAAAAATTAATAGTGGGAAAAATCGTGTTACTCTAATTAAAATAATTTAAAACATTAAATACTTAATGTTTAAATAAAAGTAACATATTATTTTTATTTTTTATTTTTTACTTTAATACATTAAATATAAACTTATTAAAATCAATCAATACATTAAATAAAATGTTAAATACAGTGTATTTTGAAAATAAATATGATTCTTGAAAATCGTATTACTCTTATTAAAATAATTTAATACATTGAATACTTAATGTTTAAATAAAAATAACATATTATTTTTATTTTTGATTTTTTACTTTTAATACATTAAATATAAACTTATTAAAATAATTTAATACATTAAATAAAATGTTAAATATAGTGTATTTTGAAAATAAATATGATTCTTGAAAATCGTATTACTCTTATTAAAATAATTTAATGCATTAAATAGTTAATGTTTACAATAAAAATAAGAGTTCAATTGTTATGAACATGTTAAAGAATCTTACACCAGAATTTTACACTCCTTAATTAATGGTAAGTTGGTTAACTTTACTAATTCATACTTTAAAAGTCATATAAATTATGAGATATGATTGGCATATAAATTATGAGATATGATTGAACATCAATATAAAATTTTTTTATATTGTTAGTGTATACTAATTAAACTCAAAATAAAATATTATTCTTATTTTTTTTAACATTAAATATGATTTTAAGGATATATTATCTTCGATGATAATCATCATCAATAATTGGTCAAAGCAATAGTTTACGGTTTATTGGTTTAATTAGATTTCACCCATAGTTGAATCAATATTAATAAAATAATAATAAGAAGAAATAATTACATATGTACTCTGAGGTTTTGTGTAATTACATATGTACATTCTCCTTTTTTTAAACTAAACATGATGTGTTTGACAATTAGTTGGAAGCTAAAAAATAGTTGTATGTATTTTGTAAAATTAGTTCATCCGCTAACTAAAAGTTGTAAAATAATAAATAAGGGCATAATTAATTATTAGATCAGCAATAAAGTATTTAAAATAATTATAATATATTTTAATAATATAAATTAATTATACATTTAAATTATAAATTATTATAATTATATATATAAATTATAAATTTCTATAATTATATATTTAAATTATTACTTACTATAATTACATATTTAAATTATAATTTTCTATAATTATATATTTGAATTATAAATTACTATAATTACATTAATGAATGAGAGAAAAATGAAGGAGAAATGTTTTATCATGTTAGGAGAGAGATTTAGTGGGGATCAATAATTAAATAATGAAGGGTAAAGTTGTAAAGAAAAAATTAACTAGTAGTTGAAAATGAGATATCTTTTGAAAAAACTACTTGAACTAGTTTTTTTTTTTTTTAAGTTAGTTACTCTTAGAAGAGCTCTTAACTCTTTGCTATCCAAATTGAGCTAAAACTATTTTAGCTAACTTTTCAACTTTCAGCTTGCTAAAATGACAAACCAAACACAATAACAGATCCCTTACTTCTACATATTGATTACAGTTGTACATTTTCTTCTAAAATGATTTAATATTATATATAAATTTATTACACATACACCCCTAAATTTGTATGATATTACACATATATCCCTTAAGTTTTGTATGTTATTATACATGCACTCCCTGTATTTTCAAACTTTACAGGCGATACTTTCTCATCTCCATTATTGCACTGTTACGAAGTTTGAAAAAAATCCAATTCATATTATGTTCACACCAAGTAAAACATAATAATATAGAAATTGACAAAGGTTTATGTAGTTTGGAAATAAGGGGTATAACTATAATGAGTGTGTAAAAGTAAAGGGAATGTAATTTAAAACAAATGAAGGGGGTATATTTGTAATTATATTAAACCTGAGAGTGTGCATTTGTAATTACTCTAATAATAATAATCATAATAATAATAATAATAATAATAATAATAATAATAATAATAAAATAGTAGATAGAATAATAATAAATAAATATAATATAATTATTGTATAACACTTAATAAAAATAATGCAAAACATCATTTTTATAGTCAAACCATTCAAGACATTGCAAGGAGGTGAGATGGTACGAGAATGACATTCTCATTCTCATTCCCATCATTTTTGTATTGAGCGAGTGTGACCATTTTGTTGTTGGTTCTTTTTCAGGTGTATCACTAGTTAAATTTCATGTAATTTTGGAATGCAGTTATTGTGCTTTTTATTCATTATTAACATATATTTTTCTTATAAAAGAAATTATGCAAAAAAATATATATTTATATTTGCTTCTTTTAAATAATAAATTAACCTACTTTTAACTAATTTTTAATACAAAAATGTTTTAATTAAATATTATTAACACAATTTATTAATGAATTAATTATACTAATTACACCGTAATTTTTTAGGAATAAAAGAAGATTTTTTTATAACTTTAACAATATGGTGTCTCTCTTTAAATTTATATTTAATATATAATAAAAGAATATCAATTCAGAACCCATATATAATAAAATAATAATAATTTAAGAATCCATATAAAATTTAAGGATGACAATAACTAACTAATCTCAATAATTACATTTCTAGAACAGATACAATTAGTTATTAATTATTTCTTTTAAGTAAATTTTGTTACTATTCCTATTAAAAATAATTTAACACTTTAAATTGAATTAGTACTAAAAAAGTTTTTACAAATAATTATCTTTGTTGGTTTACCATTTTTTTAAAATGTTAATTTTTTTTACCATTATTTTTAGATTTAATTTAATTTCATAATTTTTTAATAGTTTCAATGTCACCTACTATTTTTTTTAAATATAATTTTTTTTCACAATTATTTAAATAACTTCAATGTCTATTTTGTCAAGTTAAAGCTAGCATGGTAACATAGTTAATATTTATAATTCTTTAAATAAATTAAATTTCATCTCACTATGATTTTTTAGAGATAAAACCATTACTAATTATTGATATGTTTTTATAGACAAAATATTAAAAATATGTTAACTTCAACTTGATTGAAGCAATAGCACAAAAAATATCTAAATAAAATAGAACAAAATTATATATAAAAATAATAGTAGAATAATATTGAAACTAGTTTAAGAATTATATAGGTCTAAATTGGATTTAAAAACAACATTGAAATAAAATTTAAAAATTTTAAAAATAGTAAAACAATATATATAGTTAAACGTAAAGGATAATTCTTTTATGAGTTTTTCAAAAGGCAGATAAATAGTAGAGAAAAAAAAAGTTTATAAATTAGTAGTCCATGTAGAAACTAGAAAAGATAATGAGCAAGTTAAAATCAGTTGCTATTAATAAGAGATAATAAATTAATCCTCTGATCATTGTTGTAATAATAGTAGAGCTCTTAACACATAGAAGGTTTCTTTCGAGAGTAAACATACAACATTTTCATTGTAACATTCATAAAAATAAAATGATCATTTTCACTAAGAATTATGGACCCATAACCAAAATTTTTTAGTGTTATGGGCAAACCTTTGTTGCACATAATTAGGATCCTCACATTTCGGGCAAGTCACGTGTACCATAGGATAACCAGCTAAATTATACACATGATATTTTTATCATTCTTTCCTTTAGCATGTTTAGTTAACATATGCAAGGACAAAGTCATACTTTAAATTGAAAAGCTAAGGTATTATGATTTAAATTATTCATTATAAATTTAATTTATATATTTTAATATATTTTATTTATTATAAAGTTTAATTATATATATATATATATATATATATATGTATTTGAAAATGGGACAGAATATCTTTATATAAAGTGTCATACTTAATCAAATTAAACTTTCAATAACTCAGATAAAAATTTATCCAATACAACCATTAAATTTCATGTTTTTATTAATTTAATCAAGTATACAAAATTCCATATAATTTTGAAATTACTTAGTAGTTCATCACACTATTTAATTTTTAACATATAATATAATATTAAAAATTATGTAAATATTAATTATTAAATAACATATTGAAAAAAGTTTAAATTATGTGAAATTTAATAAATAAGTAATATTATATTTAATCAACGGTCTAATGAATCAAATTTTTATTCTCCATAAATTTATTAAATGTATAATTTATCTAAGTTTTATCTAATGTAAATAGAATCTCTCTATTAAAAAATATTTATATATTCCCAAAGGATGACTTTTCTCTTACTAGGTTGCTAGTAGTGTTTTTTTATGAATGGTTTGTCCAACCAACTTGGTTTCATTCCACCTAGCAAGGTCCCTTGGCTAGGAGGATTGGAGAGAAGACATGGCTAGGAAGGAGCTTCATGAAGCCCATTAGGGCAATAGTCTTAATATTGTGTAAATATTTTGTGTAGATTGTGTAGTATTTTGAGTGGGTGCTCTTAGTATTTTTGGGCTTTGTGTATTTCGGTTATTAGCCATTTATGAGGGGTGTATGGTAGAAGGTGGTTCTTTTTGGAGCATGAGGATATGTGAATTTTAATTCTCACACCCCCTTGTTTAATTTCCATACCTCCTAACATACACATGTACATGAGAGACAAGTGGGACCCCCTTGTTCCCCCGTTTAGGTGCCACTTATTCTTTCTCTCCTAGGTGGCATTTTCAAATTCAAATTTGAATTTAGGAAGGAGTTTACATGGTACTTTCAAATTCAAATTTGAATTTAGAGGGAACATATATCCATATTTTTAGGGGCTTGTTTGGATCTTCTATTTTCTTCACCCTTAACTAGCCTTGGACGTCCAAGACCCCTCCTTACTCTATAAGTAGCACCTCACGTTCTCTTTGTAAGAACCTATAATCATTTTAATACAATACATGATGTGATCTTTGATGATCACGTGCCCAAAGGATCCTTTCTAAGGTCATTTGGAAGGGAAATGGATTTATGGAGAGGAAAGGAATGGGGTGAGGCGCCACAAATACTATGTTTGATAAGCCAAAGGGGAGAGGCCACAAGGGAGGGGTCCCTTGATAACTCTTAGAAGCTCTCACAAAGGAGAAAGGGGGACACTCAAAGGTAAGAACCTCAACCAATATGGTCTCTAGGATTAAATTCAAGTGTAAAAAATACAAGTGAGGGAGAAGCTCCTATTTATAGAGGTAGCTGACCTCTTGAACAAGATAACCTAAAAAAGAAGGGCTAGGATTAAAAGGAGAGATCTAAGGGAGGAGACTTGAGAAACAATTCCCTCCTTAGATCATCAAACTTGGTGCCCAAGTTTATCAAACCAAGGGCCAAGATTCCTTCTTATTAGCTTAGGGGGTTTATGTAGAAAAGAGGGGTGTAGATATCAAGGCTACCCCTTATTTCCTTCCTAAAGACCCAAAAAGCTAAATCCACCCTCTAAATTCCTAAGACACCTCCTAAAAATAAAAAATGGACTAAATACATGTCCCAAATTAAATTCTTAATGCTCCTCAAAATTAAAATAAAGGAAAATTACATTTTATTAACTAAAGGTCCTAGCCTAATATCTTCACTCTCCATAGGAGGTGAAGTCTTCCTTTGTCTGCAAGGGTTAGGTCTTCTTCAATCCTTCTAGCCATGACCCTAGTGATAGGTCCTTGGCTAGGCATGGTCACATCATCTCCTCCCCCTAGAAGAGGATTTGACCTCAAATCCATGGGGTCTTCGTCATTTTCAGCAACTACAAATGGAGACAAATCAGAAACATTAAAACTGGTGCTTACCCCATAATCCTCTGGCAGATCTAAAACATAGGTATTATTACCGATCCGCTCAAGGATTTGGAAAGGTCCATCTCCTCTAGGGCTAAGTTTGGACTTCCTTTGAGAAGGAAATCTATCCTTTTCTCAAGTAAAGTCATACCCAGTCGCCCTTTTCAAAGATGACTTCTTTCCTCCCCCTATTGGCGAAAGTAACATCTCTCAAGGATTGGCGCTCTATGTTAACTTTAACCCTCTCATGTAATTGTTTTACAAAAATGGCTTTTGCCTCTCCTTCTTTATGCACAGCAACAGAAAGAGGAAGAGGTAAAAGATCTAGAGGAGTACGAGGATTAAAGCCATAGACCACCTCAAAAGGAGAATTTTTGGTGGTTCTATGAACCACTCGGTTATAAGCAAATTCAATGTGGGGAAGGTACTCATCCCAAGACTTATGGTTGCCTTTAAGGAGAGCCCTCAGCATAGTGGATAAAGATCTATTCACCACTTCTGTTTGCCCATCAGTTTGAGGGTGACAGGTAGTGGAAAAAAGAAGTTTAGTTCCCAGCTTAGCCCAAAGAGTTTTCCAAAAATGGCTAAGGAACTTGATGCATGCCTCCCTTGATCTTTTTCCTTGAGGTTCCAAGCACCATGAAATGGATGATGGAGGGGAAAGAAAATGGAGGTGGGGCGCCACTCTCAAAGAGAGATAAGCCAAAGTGTTTAGGTTTGCCACAAGGAAAGGAACCCTTGATAAAAACCAACTAGGAAGAGGTTCCTCAAGAGAGAGGATCCTCAAGACCTTTTACTAAGAATGTGCTCACAAAGAGACTATTTTCATTCAACTTCAAAGGTGAAATTTTACAATGAGGAGGAATGAGTATATATAGCCCAATGGGAGAGCTTGGGCACACTTTTCTAGGCAATGTGGGACTTGGTCTTAATTAGGATTAAAACTAATTAACCCAAGTCTTAGGCCTTAAGTGAGGCACCTAAGTTCACCCCCTATGGGTGCAATTAGCATATCTTAATGTGAATGGGCTAGCCCAAAATCATGTCTTAACTTATGCACCCATTATAAGCTTACTCTTCCTTTTTAACTAAAGACACCTATACCTTATAAACTAAGAAGATGGCCGGAAATACATGGCCTTAAGGGAATTAAAAATACTTTCCTATTTATCTAATTAAAATAAAATATTGACAAGCTAAAAATAACGAAGACTATGGCTTCGAATCTTCAATGAGCTTTTGTCCATGCCATGCCTTCCTTGAGTCCTCCTAGCCATGATGCATGCTAGGTGAGATTGCATCATCTCCTCTCCCTTGGAGAGGATTTGACCTCAAATCCTGAGGTCTTTCTTCCGCTTTTTCAAAGTCTGCAAGAAAATAAGGAAAGCAGTAAGTATATGCAGACAAGTGATTTTGGGGGAAGTGAGAGGTCTATAAGGAGGCCTTTTAAGAATGGGGTAGTGGAGGTTGGCACTAAAGTTTGAAAATATTTTAGTGTGCATGTGCCTCCACACAACAGCTCCCCATCCTCCTCCAATTGCACTAGATACTAGCCTCAAAGGTTTTGAAATAGTTAGCGAGACTAGTCTAAGTGGAATGGAGCACTCATCAAGTTGGATTTGAGGGTGTGGATCAAGGTGCTCAAAAGATATAGGCACATCCTCAAATTCAACTTGTTCTTTTCGTAAGAGTTGGCAGGAAAACTTTTCTATGTAGAGAACCTCCTTTGAAGGCAAAGGCGGATCTTCCTTAGACTCGGTCTTCCTACCAACAACCTTATTTTCATTTTTATCCCTTTCTTTCTTAAGCTTCATGATCCTTCTATCCTCCATAACCTCGGTAGGGGTAAGAGGAAGTAAGGTGATCTTTTTCCCTTTATGAGAGAGAGTGATTTTATTAGTGAGGCCATTGTGCAAAGTTTCCTTATCATGTTGCCATGGCCTTCCCAGCAACATGTGACTAGCTTCCATAGGGACTACATAACATAACACTTTGTCGTGATACTTCCCTATGAAGAAGCTAATCTCCACTTGCTCTCTTACTACTACACCATCTTCATAATTAAGTCCATGCAAAGAATAAGGTGAAGGATGAGGAGTAGTAGCAAGTGATAGCTTTTCCACCACCCTCGTGCTACAAAAGTTACAACATGATCCACCATCCACAATAAGAGAACAAGTTTTGCCCAAAATTTTGCATCTTGTTTGAAAAACATTCTCTCTTTGTGTTTGGGTTTCCTTACAAGGATGACTTCCAAGAAGTTGTTTCACTTTGAAGAGATCATCACATGAATGAATACCCTTTTCATTTGATGTTCCCTTTAAAGTCCTTTTTCTTTTGGGGCAAAACAAAGCAATATGCCCTTTTTCTAAACACTTAAAACATTTAGGACTTCGAAAATGAGTGCTCAAACTAGTGGTAGGGGTGTCACTCATACTCAAGGGTTTTCTCTCAATATGCTTTCTTTTGGATGACTCTATTTTGGGTTTAATTATAGAAGGGTTTGTCTTTTTCTTAGGATGCCTCTTAGGGTTTTCCTTCTTACTAGAAGAAGCATGAATGTCATGGATTATTTTAGGCTCCTCTAAGTCTTTATAATGTGTGTAAATGTTACCACAAGAGCTCTTATAGGCATCTCTCTCTTTTTGTATCTTTATTTCTTCCCTTCTTTCTAACTTATTTTGTTCCTTTTCTCTCTTTTCCAATTCTTTCTTCTCTTTTTCTCTCCTTTCTCTTCTCTCTTTTCTCTCTAACTCTTTTCTTTTGTTTTCTTCTTTTTCTGTTTCTTTTTCTCTTTTCTCTTTTTCTCTTCTCTCTTCTCTTTCTTTTTCTCTTGCTTCTCTTTGTTTCTTTTCATTTTCCCTACTCTCTATTTGTCTCTCTTTTTCTCTTCTTTCTTTTCTTTCTTGTCTCTCCTTTTCTTTTTGTTCTTTCTCTCTTGTCTCCTCTCTATCTAGTTCCTCTTGTTATCTTTTCCTCATCTCTCTTTGTTTTCTCTCATTTTCCAAAATTCCCTACGTTGTTTTTCTACTATTTCCCAATCAATAGAGTATGGATATGTGGGCAAGGTTGGTTTATCACTCTTCTCATTCTTTTCTTTTATTCTATTCTCACATTCTTCTCCTTTATTTTCCCTAGTTTCATTACTACTCCTAACACTCCTAGAAGTGTGTGAAAACATGTCAAAGTGTAAGGCCTAGGGAACTAATATGCAAAACACTCCTCTCTTTTTTGTTTTCTCCTAAAGTGTTAACAGTCTTTGGAACTCTAACACTTTCTAACACGTTGAAAGCAAATAAAGAAATTTAAAGCAAAGCTAAAGGATTCTAACGTGCTCCTAAGTATGAATAAGGGGTACCAATTCCTTATCCACACTAAAACGAGAAACTAAGGTTTATTACACACAAAAGAGGTGACCCTTATGGGCATCCAATACCTCTAATTAAAATGTCCTTTAAAAATACACCCAAATTAAACAAAGAAAATTAAAAGTAGTTGAATGTAGCTCCTTTCTTCAAGTGCTCCTCACCAAGTGTATCACTCTAGTCTTGGCCTCCTTTTCAAGTCTCCTCTTCCTTGGTTTTAAATCAACACTTCCTAAGGATGCTACCCTTGTGAAAATTTCAACAATTTGACTACCTACCAAGAGAAAACAAGCTCCCAAGCAAGAGACCAAGGGAAGTAGAATTTGAAAGCAAAAAGCAATAAAAAGCACTTAACAAGAATAGGAACACATCCAAGTGGAAAAAATTTATTTGACAAACACAAAGAAAGCCAATAAAGACAAGCAAGAAATAAAAGGTGTAGAAAGAAAGTTGGCACACAAAAAAAAATTCCTAGAATGGGCCTAAAATAGAATTGGACTTAAAACAAAAAAGACTCAACAAATTCAATGATTTGCACAATTGTAAAGCAAGGTGGCTAAATCATAGTCAAATAAATTCAAGCAAATTTCAATAAAATTTAACACTCCTTTGAATTTTTTAATAATTTTGAGGTGCACTAATTTTTATTTTATTTTTTTGTACTCTTTTTACTTGTTTTTAGCATTTTTTACTAACTCTTTTTTTTTACTTATTTTACACTTTTGATTTCTTTTCTTCTTCTTTTTTTTTTTTTTGAAACAATTTTGCTACACCTCTTAACACATTTTGTAGCAAATATAGTGAGGAGTCAAAGAATCATAAATGCTTGAACAAAGGATAGGAAATGGCCACCATAATTGATATACAAAAGTGCAAAATTAAGAAACAAAGCAACCTAATATGAACTAGTAATTTTAGGTGATAAAAAATAAATGGCACAAGGAGAGTTTTATGGAAGTTGAGGACAACTTGATTACTCAATAATCAGCCCAATCATACCCAACATGCCTCTCAAAGCCAATCAACAAAAATCACCACAAAAACTAGCACAAAATTAAGATACTAAAATTATTGAACAAGTGAATGAAATTTGGAAGAAATTGAGCATTAATTTTTTGAAGTTTTTTTTTTTAAGAACATGCTAAGATCTAAATAGCATGTGAGACTCTAAGGACATGGGATCAAGAGTAAGCCTCTTTGATGCTCAATTTCCAATAGAGAAATAACACACTTTTATGGTAAAAATAAAAAGGCAAAACTATGTAGAATTAAGAGACAATAAAAGGGCTACAACATGACCAACTAAGACACAACTTGGAAGATTAAAAACTGAAATTAAATGACTCAAAATAACCAGAAATATATGCCCAAAACAGAGAAAAAAGGGCTGGAAAAATAGAAAGATAGGTGCAGGAAAATAGAATTAAAAATTCAAATAAGAAGAACAACGTGCATCCAAAGACCAAGACCACAATGTGTGGCTTCCTTCACAAATTTTGTGAAGTCATTACAATGATCTTCTTAGGATTTGCACAAGAATAAGGAAAAAATAAAAAGCTGGGCAGAAAATTAAAGAAACAATCCTAAAGGAAACATATAAAGATTCAATGGAAAAGAACAAGATAAATTGAATCTAGAAAGCAATAAAAACTAGGAAATAAATTGCATAAAATGAAAACTACAAAAACATAAACTAACAAGACATAAAAGGAATTAAATGACAAGAATCAAAGGCTGGAAAAAATAAAGGAAAAAGCAAGAACTCTAAGAAGAAAAGCTGAAAAAAATTAAAGAAAATTAAGACTAGAAAAGAACCTCATGGAGTTGGCTCTGATACCAAATGATGCATGCCTCCCTTGATCTTTTTCCTTGAGGTTCCAAGCACCATGAAATGGATGATGGAGGGGAAAGAAAATGGAGGTGGGGTGCCACTCTCAAAGAGAGATAAGCCAAAGTGTTTAGGTTTGCCACAAGGGAAGGAACCCTTGATAAAAACCAACTAGGAAGAGGTTCCTCAAGAGAGAGGATCCTCAAGACCTTTTACTAAGAATGTGCTCACAAAGAGACTATTTTCATTCAACTTCAAAGGTGAAATTTTACAATGAGGAGGAATGAGTATATATAGCCCAATGGGAGAGCTTGGGCACACTTTTCTAGGCAATGTGGGACTTGGGCTTAATTAGGATTAAAACTAATTAACCCAAGTCTTAGGCCTTAAGTGAGGCACCTAAGTTCACCCCCTATGGGTGCAATTAGCATATCTTAATGTGAATGGGCTAGCCCAAAATCATGTCTTAACTTATGCACCCATTATAAGCTTACTCCTCCTTTTTAACTAAAGACACCTATACCTTATAAACTAAGAAGATGGCCGGAAATACATGGCCTTAAGGGAATTAAAAATACTTTCCTATTTATCTAATTAAAATAAAATATTTACAAGCTAAAAATAACGAAGACTATGGCTTCGAATCTTCAATGAGCTTTTGTCCATGCCATGCCTTCCTTGAGTCCTCCTAGCCATGATGCATGCTAGGTGAGATTGCATCAGAACTTCACATCCCTATCTGACACTATTGAAGAGGGTATACCATGCAATCGGACAACCTCTTTAAAGAAAAGTCTTGCGATGTTTCTCGCATCATCCACTTTGTGGCAGGGAATAAAATGGGCCATTTTTGAAAATCGGTCCACCACCACAAATATGGGGTCTGCACCTCGTTGGGTTCTTGGGAGCCCAAGGATGAAATCCATGCTAATATCCTCCCAAGGTATAGAAGGAGCAGGTAAAGGTGTGTATAGTCCATGAGGCATTGCTTTAGCCTTTGCTTGCAAGCAAGCTATACATTTAGAGCAATGTGTATGGACATCTCTACGCATATGGGGCCAAAATAATTTCTCTTGTAAAAGCATGAGGGTTTTTGAAATCCCAAAATGTCCCATGAGCCCACCTTCATGACTCTCTTTTGAAGTAAGTTCCTAATTGATCCTTGGGGTATACAAAGCTTACTCCCTTTGTAAAGATA
This sequence comes from Psophocarpus tetragonolobus, assembly GCA_037954015.1. Taxonomy (NCBI): domain Eukaryota; kingdom Viridiplantae; phylum Streptophyta; class Magnoliopsida; order Fabales; family Fabaceae; genus Psophocarpus; species Psophocarpus tetragonolobus. Next base: position 18,629,763 of record CM075692.1, read on the forward strand.
CCCCTCACTGATGAAGTACCCATCATGGGCCTTTAATGCAAATGCAAATGCAGAGGTAGCAAAAATGGGGCCGAAATCCTTATCAGACGGATACATAGCCCGAATGTCATCAAATCCCAAGATTTTTTCACTCAAGGATGAATAAAGGGCATGACGCCTAGAAAGAGCATCAGCCACCATATTTTGTTTTCCTTTCTTGTACTTGATGACATAAGGGAAGGGTTCAAGATATTCCACCCACGTTGCATGCCTTTTGTTCAATTTACCTTGACCCCTCAAATATTTTAGTGACTCATGGTCACTATGAATGACAAACTCCTTGGGAGCAAGGTAATGTTCCCAAGTTTGAAGGGCCTTAATTAGAGCATAAAACTCCTTATCATAGGTGGGGTAGTTGAGGGGGGCACCATTGAGTTTTTCACTAAAATACACAATGGGGTGCCCTCCTTGTAACAAGACAACCCCCACACCTACACCAGAGGCATCACATTCAAGTTCAAATGTTTTAGAAAAGTCAGGTAATGCCAAGACTGGTGCATGGGTCAGTTTATGCTTAATTAGCTGGAAGACTTTCTCTTGTTTCTCACCCCAAAGGAAAGGAACTTCCTTTTTCACCAAATCATTTATTGGTGCGAAGAGCGTGGAGAAATTAGGCACAAAGCGCCTATAAAATCCAGTGAGACCATGAAAGCTTTTGATCTCTGTCACACTCTTTGGGGTGGGCCATTCTTGAATAGCTTTTATCTTTTCGGGGTCAACATGAACCCCTTTTATGCTAACTACAAAACCTAGGAAAACTACACTATCTACACAAAAAGTGCATTTTTCTAAGTTACCAAAAAGATGATTACTCCTAAGAAGAGAAAAAACATGCCTTAGATGTCCTAAATGATCATCTAGGTTCCTAGAGTAAACTAAAATGTCATCAAAGTAAACTACACAAAATTTACCAAGGCAATCCCTTAGTACATGATTCATTAAGCGCATGAATGTGCTTGGGGCATTAGTTAGCTCAAAAGGCATAACCAACCACTCATAAAGACCAAATTTAGTCTTAAAAGCAGTTTTCCACTCTTCACCCTCTTTGATCCTTATTTGGTGGTAACCACTTCTAAGATCTATTTTTGAAAATATTTTTGCCCCATGCAATTCATCCAACATGTCATCAAGACGGGGGATTGGGTGCCTATATTTGATGGTGATGTTGTTGATTGCACGACAATCAACACACATCCTCCATTGGCCATTCTTCCTGGGCACCAACAAGACTGGCACAGCACAAGGGCTTAGGCTCTTTTGAACCCAACCCGTCTCCAACAGCTCATTCACTTGAGACTCAATCTCTTCGGTCTCCATGGGGTTGGTCCTATAGGCAGGTCTATTAGGTAGACTTGCGCCAGGCACCAAATCAATTTGATGTTCTATACCCCTAATGGGAGGAAGTCCTTTCGGAACCTCATTAGGGAATATGTCATCAAATTCTTTTAAAATATCTTGAACCCCTTGAGGAAGGTGCTCATGTGCATGGGCTGTGGCAGTGCTCTCAGCAAAATAATGCAAAATGGGAGAAGGATTTGATGCTTCTTTGCAAAAGAGGAGATAAAAGGGCTTGTTAGTCAAAGGAGCTTCTTTTAAATCACGTTTAGTAGCAAATAGGCTCCTTCTACTAATATTCCCTTTCGAAGGGGCATCACCTTCTGACTCTCTCTCTTTACCCTTTTCAAGCTTTAAGGGTAAAGCTTGTTGTGCTTTTTTTTGTTTTTGTTTTTCCTCAACTCTTTTCTTTTTCATCGCAAATTGATCCTCAGCCACTTGAGAAGGTGACAAAGGATACAATTTGAAGCTCTTTTCATTATGGGTGAGAATTATTTGGTTGGAGTGACCATGGTGAATAGCTTTTTTGTCAAATTGTCATGGTCTCCCCAACAGGATATGACCAGCCTCCATAGGAACTATGTCACAAAGAATCTCATCATTATAAGATCCTATGGAAATTGGAACCATAACTTGTTCATTGACTACCATCTCCCCTTGCTCATTGAGCCATTGCAATTTGTAAGGTTTGGGATGGGACATGGTAGTCAAGGCTAGTTTTTCAACCAACCTAGAGCTACAACAGTTACAACAGGAGCCACTATCAACAAGGAGAGAACATACTTTGTCATTTACTGTACATCTTGTATGGAAGATGTTCTCTCTTTGTGACTGGTCAAGCTCTAGAGGTTGGCTTCCAAGAAGCCTTTGAACCATAAGGAGGTCCCCCTTATAAGGAAAAGCTTCCTCACACTCTTGTTCAATAGTATGTCCCCCTTCTTCCTCACTCTCACTAGAGGAGGAAGATGAGCTATTCTCACTACAAATGTCTTGTCCCCTCATGATCATGGTTTTCTTGTTAGGGCATTGAGAGGCAATGTGACCTCTCCCAAGACATTTGAAGCATTTGATACTACTTTGCCTTTCAGTAGGCTTAGTAGTAGGGGGTTTTCTCTCTACATGAGGTGCTTTTGTATCTTGAAAATGCTTGGGTTCCTCTTTGGGAAAACCCTTGAAAGAGTTTCCCTTAAGTTGGTCTCTCTTTGAGTAAGAGGGAGAATCTTTTTTAAAACTTTTTCTCTTGAGTTGATTCTCAGCTCTTACACAAAGTTCTACCAACTCATCAAGGTTTGAGTATGAAAGAAGCTCTACCTTATCTCTAATGTCAGAGCTTAATCCACACAAAAACCTAGCAAGGGTGGCATTGGGTTCCTCAATGATATTGGCCCTTAGTATGAGAAGCTCCATCTTTTGTCTATACTCCTCAATACTTAGGTTATGTTGCCTAAGTCTTTGGAGCCTATCCAAAGGATCCCTCTCATAATATGAAGGAATGTGCCTTCTTCGCAAACAAGTTTTTAAATCATTCCAGTAGCGAATGTCAGGCATTTGTTTACGGGCCCTATCCTTGACTAACCCATCCCACCAATGCAAAGCAGAACCTTGAAAACTAAGGGAGGCCAAAGGTACTTTCCTTTCTTCCCTAATTTCATAGCATCGAAAGAGTTGTTCCACTTTGACTTCCCAATCTAGGTAAGTCTCAACATCTTCCCTACCATGAAAATGGGGTAGGTCTACCTTTGGTTCCCTAGCATGATTTATGTTCTCTTGAGGAGAATGATGATTGTATGATGAATGAGAGTGATGTTTATGTTGATTTCTATAGTATTCTTCTTCACTAGAGCTAAAATGCCTAGATGGGGATCTTATGAGAATTCCTTTATTTTTTCTATCACTCTCCCTCCCATCTCTCCTCTTACTCACTTCTCCTCTCCTTCTATCTTCTTCCTCTTTTTCTTTCTAGTTCTTTCCTTCTTCTCCTTTCTTCATCCTCTCTTCTCTCTCTTTGCCTTCTCTCTTCTCGCTCTTTTTTCTCTTTTCTCATTTCCAACATCTCTTTTTTTAACTCTTCCTTTTCTTTTTGTTTTTCCCTTTCTTTTATTTCTTTTTTTCTCTCTTTTTCTTCTCTCCTTTCTTGTTCTTTAGCCATCCATTCCCTAAATTCTAAGTTAAAGTTTTCAAGAGTGTCTCCCTTATAAGGTTTTCTTTGGTTGACACTCTTACTTGATGAACAACTATGTGCACTAGAATGTGCGTGGGAAGTCATGGTGCTTGGATGCTAAAAACTAAAGGGTAGGCCAAAAACTTTTTTTTTTCAAGCAACACTCCTCTCTTTTTTTTTTCTCACCTAAAATGGCTTGATGAGTCTTTGGAACTCTTAGCCTCTACACGTTTTTTCAAAATAACATAAAATAAAATAAAAGTCCAAGAATGTAAAAGAGAAAGGACTCTAATCATGCTCCTAAGGTCTTGAAGAAAGTGTACCACTTCTCCCTTCTTCACCTAATTAACGAGGAACTACGCTAAAATTAACCAAAATTATTACAAACCAAGGGAGGGCTTTAAGGGCACTCAAACTCCCAATCTAAAATTAAGCATACACAATACAAAGAATAAAAAAAAATAAAACAAAGTCTTCACTCTAAGCTTTTTTTGTGTTTGTCTCCTTTTGATCAAGCCCCTTTGAGTTGCATCAACTCACCCCAAGAATGCTACCCTTGTTTCCTCTTGTTTGGACTTGCCAAAATTTTATATATGGAACCTTTCCCAACCTTTCCTTACCAAGGCCGAATACAACACAAGACAACAAACAAAGGTGAATAACAAAACAAGGTTCACAAATCCAAGTGGATAGATTAAACAATGACAAACTCAAAGAAGTAAAGAAGATAAGCAAGAAAACATAAGGCTCATAAAGGAAGGTAGCACACAAATAACTTTTCTAGATTAGCTCTAAGAGTAGAGATGAAAAAAGACTCAAACAAAAAAAATGAAACCAATAGTTGCACACTTAATAAAATTTAAGTGACCAAAAACTAAAAAGCTTACTCAAGTAATTTTTTTTTTGAATCACAATTGGTTCCTCATATCAAATGTTTCTACTATTAGGTACACAACTTCAAATTTGTCTTTCTTTTGAGTTCTTTATCTTCTTTTTTTTTAACTTGAACTTTTTCTATTTTTTTTAACTTTTTCTAATCATTTTGCTACACCTAATAGCTTGTTGAATTGAAATTTTAATGAGGATTCTTGAAATAATAACACTTGAGTGAATAAGCACAAAGTAAGGTCACAAAATTTTCAAGCAATGCATGCAACTAAAGGCAAAACAACTTAGTAGTTCCAAATACCACTGAACTAATGGTGCTTAAGGAATGATTTAGGGCTGATTTTGAAGTAAATTGATTGCTCAAATTACTAACACAATTCACCCAAGCTAAAATTCCATAAAGAGGCACCAATAGTGAAGGTAAACCAAGTGGAAAGCTACTAATAATTCAACATAAAACAAGAAACATATAAAGATTGAATTGAGCAAATATTTAAGAACAACAAAGAGATTTATATGCTTCAACTAAAAGCATAAAAGACTTAAGAGACTCAACAAGAGGTTCACCTCTTAGGAGCTCAATTCAAACTGTTTTTGAGGGCTTTTTTGTAAAAAATTTAAGAGGCTAAAACCTATGGAATTTAAATGAGACAAAATAGGAAACTAACATGACTAGTATTTGACAAAACACAAGATTAAGAAAAAATAACACACCTAAAAATAGAGCAAAAATTTCAGCAAGAGACTTAAAATAAAAGGCACAACAAAGTGGCCAAAGTTGATCACCACAATGGTGTGGAAATATCCTCAACCATGTGGGTTTAATGGTCACAACTTCTTAGGCACACTTTAACATAAAAAACCAAGGGAAAATTAAGCAACTTGAACACAAAAATAAGATGCAAAGAAAGGGACAAATAAAATCGTATCAAATTAAATGGAACATAGGCGCGTAGATAGAAAACAAAAACGCATATAATAACAAGAATAAAAAGCTATACTACTAGACAATAAAGGAAATAGAGATGAAAAAAAAATGAAGGACTTTAAAATAAAGAGATCAAAGAAATAAACAACAAAGCAAAAAAAAATTGAGAAAGAACGTGACCTTTAGAAAGTGGCTCTGATACCACTTGATGTGATCTTTGATGATCACGTGCCCAAAGGATCCTTTCTAAGGTCACTTGGAAGGGAAATGGATTTATGGAGAGGAAAGGAATGGGGTGAGGCGCCACAAATACTATGTTTGATAAGCCAAAGGGGAGAGGCCACAAGGGAGGGGTCCCTTGATAACTCTTAGAAGCTCTCACAAAGGAGAAAGGGGGACACTCAAAGGTAAGAACCTCAACCAATATGGTCTCTAGGATTAAATTCAAGTGTAAAAAATACAAGTGAGGGAGGAGCTCCTATTTATAGAGGTAGCTGACCTCTTGAACAAGATAACCTAAAAAAGAAGGGCTAGGATTAAAAGGAGAGATCTAAGGGAGGAGAATTGAGAAACAATTCCCTCCTTAGATCATCAAACTTGGTGCCCAAGTTTCTCAAACCAAGGGCCAAGATTCCTTCTTATTAGCTTAGGGGGTTTATGTAGAAAAGAGGGGTGTAGATATCAAGACTACCCCTTATTTCCTTCCTAAAGACCCAAAAACCTAAATCCACCCTTTAAATTCCTAAGACACCTCCTAAAAATAAAAAATGGACTAAATACATGTCCCAAATTAAAATTCTTAATGCTCCTCAAAATTAAAATAAAGGAAAATTACATTTTATTAACTAAAGGCCCTAGCCTAATATCTTCACTCTCCATAGGAGGTGAAGTCTTCCTTTGTCTGCAAGGGTTAGGTCTTCTTCAATCCTTCTAGCCATGACCCTAGTGATAGGTCCTTGGCTAGGCATGGTCACATCAATACACTTTGTGTGAGCTCATTGTGAGTGTCTTTTCTCTATAACTTGGAGACTACTTCTATGGATTTTACCAAGGGTTTCTTTCCTTATTGTAAACTTCTACAAACCTAGGTTTATCTCTCCCTAGAGTGGCACATCTATACACCATCTCTACTTCTCAAAACTTCATCTTCTTCACCTCAAAGAACCACAAGAACAAAGATCCTAGGAGAGCAATCCAAGTTGCATCAATTGGTATCAAAAGCCTACTTCTTAAGCTTCTTATTCTTCTCCTATTCTTCTTCCAATTTTTGAATTCATATCGTCATTATCTTCTTCTACTCCATCTCATTCTTCTATTGTTTTAGCTTATACATGTTGTTCATCAATTTGTTGCTTGTCTAGTGTTGTTTTGGCTTGTTGTTGTGAATTTTTTTCATTCCTATGCAATTTTCTTCAATTTAATCAGTTCAATTTGCTTGTTCTTCCATTGAATCTCTGATTTATGTGTTTAGGACTCATTTTTATTGTTAACGTGTTTTATTTTTAGTCATTTTGTGCATAATGAAGTTCCTAAGAAACACCAAGCCGTGAAACCACACCTCTGTGGCGTTTTCACACCATCATGTAGTTTCATAATTCTAACAACAAGAGTGTGAACCAAGAGGATTGCCCTAATGCCAACTCTCTTGATCATGTTGTTAGTGAGTTTAGAGAGTAAGGTGTGGGAGAGAGTGAAGCAAGAAAAGAAAGGGAGGCAAGAGAGGGGAAAAGGAAGGAAGAAAAAGATAGAAAAAGAGAGCTGGGGAGGGAGAAAAGAGAAAGAAAAAAGAGGGAGGAAAAGGAGGAAAGAAGAAGAGAAAAAAAAAGGGAAAAGAGGAAAAAAAAAAGAGAGATAAGAAAGAGAGATTAAATAGAGAAGAAAGAGAAAGAAAAGAAAAATTTGAAAGAGAGGAAAGAGAAAGGCGAGAAAGCCAAGAGAGAGAAGAAAAAACAAGAGAGGACAAAGAGAAAGAGAAAAGAGAAAAAAAAGAATCTAAGAGAAAAAGAAGAAGAGGGAATAGGTCTAGCTCTCCTAGGAGTGAATCCACAAGTGAAAATGATGAGTATAATGGGAGGGCTAGACCTAGGGAGAGTAGAAATCAAAATAATGAACATAAAGAACAAAAAAATTGATCTCCTACCCTTCTTTGGAAAAGATAATGTGGAAAGCCTACCCATTGATCCCAGGGTAATCTAGAAGGGGGGAGGGGTGAATAGATTCACAATATATTTTTCAAACTTTTTCTATTAACAAATAATATCAGAGTTTTCAAAAATATCCCTTTTAAGAAATTTTCAAAATCTACCTTAGTGTTTTCAAAAAAATGGATTTTCAAAATAGGCTTGAAACAAAGATCAAGATTCAACACTTCCTATGTTTTGGGTATCAAGCTTGATCAATAACAATTCCTTCAATGATGGTTTTCAGTATGCACTTACTTAAATCACAATATGAATTCCAATCACAATTCTTTTCAATCAAAGATTATGGGTAATAAATGTGTAGTATCAAGATTCAACAATTCAATCAAAGATTCAATAACGCGATAACAATCTCAATTAAGCCATATTAATAGAATCAACTTTTATACATAAAGATTCAAAATAATGTTGCAACAAAGAAACCACTCACAAAATCAATCAAGAAATCAATTCAAACAATCATAAAAAGTATAAGGAAAGAGAGAATTTGCACAGTAGTTTTATACTAGTTCGGTCAACCTGACCTATATCCAGTTTTCAGACCTTAGCCTCTCGCTAATTTGCTTTCCATTAAAATCTCATACATGCACACCACACAAATTTTAATCTGGAAAGATTCAAAACCACACAACAAAAGAGGCTTTTTCTTGTTCCCTACAATAGTTTGCTAAATTGTGACTCCCCGTCACTCACAACACCTCATTCACAACTCCTCTTTGCAAGATTTCATAATAATCTCAAGATCCCCTTAAGAGATTATCAGACTTATGCAAAAACACAAAGATTAAGGTATAGAACAATATCACCTGATTTGTGATGAATACCCAAGCAATAGAGATCAAACTCAACACTTTCTTTCCCTTTGATCAACCAATTCTTGATCCTTCAAACCATCAAATTATGGGTTTCGTTCTTAGAGAAAATGGTTAAATACAGTTAGAAATAAGGAAGCTTTCTTTGGACCTTTCATTCGTTATAAAAAATCTGGTTTAAAAATTCTTTTATATGAGTTTTGTAGTAGAGTAATCGATTACCTAGTAGATTACCCGATCTGCTACTACAAAACATGCCCAGAAAGCATGGTCTCAGGTTTAATCAATTATTATTTTTAGGTAATCGATTACTCCCAAGAGCAGGAATAAGAATACCCAATTTTCTCGAATGGTAATTGATTACCTTACTTCAAAAACTCATTTGATGATTTTTCGGCACTTCCGAGCCTATGTAGTCTATCCCTTAGCCACTCAAACACATTCTCATGCGTATCTAAACACATAATACAAGTACCAAACTTATCAAATGTGTTTGATACCATAAAAATGAATTGAGTAAAACTAAAAAACAAAACTCCAAGTGATAGAACTAATTCTTCAAAACCAAAACTTCAAAGAGCTTCAAAAAACTTAATGTCTTCTTCAAGCTTTCCAATCCTTCAATTCCAAAAATTTCCCCCTTTTTCGTTTTGATGAGCCAAACACTCTAGCACTTGCTCTTTCTATACACTTTCATAGATCTTTAAGTCTTTAAGTTTAGGCAATGAGATTTGAGCTAGTGAATCTTCTCACTCAATAGTCAATCTCTTCCCCTACTCAATATCATTCAATCTTTTCCCCCTTTTTCCACTTGAAACAAAAAGGTTAAGAGAAAAACAATAGGATATAACACAAAAATTTAATAATATAAAGCTAGTAGGGAAGGTTAAAATAATGCATCAAATTTGCAAAATTCTGCACTAAAATTCTGCATAAAACTAGTAAAATTTTAAATTCTTATGTAGCAAAAATCTGCACATAAACCTAACACAATGTTGCAGAATTTGAGCTTCAATTGCCTTTTTTCAGAAAGCTTACAAGATTTACTCAAAATTTCTAACCTCTGTTCCTTAAAAATAGGTACATGTTAGCACAAAATAGAGTCAAAATTGCAGCTAACTTCACACCAATATCATAGCGAAATCATACCAAATTCATAGCAGATGTTAAGCTTTCATTTATCTTCAAAGGATATTACAATTTTAATCACCAAATATACATAGTTGAGCTTAACAGAAACAAAATTGAAATGGTCCTAAAATCTTGAAACTGAAATTGAACAAAAGCCACAAATGCACACAACTAAATGAAGTCCTAAATGCCTAAAAGCTAGAATGCGAGGGTGCACTGAAATTATCCTAATTTCTTAGAAAAGGGAACATCCAGGAGGTCCAACCTCTCTACAGAGTCCTTGATTTCCCTAAACTCCTTCTTATGCATCTCTTGCAGTACCCATCTTCTTCAAAATCATCTTTTCAAAAGATGTCAATGCCTTAGGCTCTACTTCATCATCATCAGCTTAGACTTCATCTTTGTTCACCCAGCCTTCATATGTCTTCATAAGCTTTATCATTTTGAGTGCCCTATCCTTAACAAAGTGGACATCTCTAGTAACCTCTCTAACTTCATTTGACGTATCCACACCAAATATCTCAAGCACTTTAGAGATAAAAACAATATAAGGACATTTGTAGTCATCAACCCTTCTAGTCTTCATCATAGTTTCCTTGATAACCTTCAACCAGTTCACTTTCACACTGTTTTTCATAGCACAAAGTAACATTGATGCATGCCTTCCTTGATCTTTTTCTATAGGTTTTCTTCTTTGGTGAAATGGTTTATGGAAAGGTAAGAAGTGAGGTGGTTTTAGGTGCCACTTAAGGTAAGATAAGCCTAAGAGGGAAAGTTTGCCACAAGGGATGGAACCCTTGATAAAAACCTAAGGAATTCTCAAAGAGAGAAGGGTGGACACTAAGAGAATTTTGGCCAACTCAAGATTTTTCCATTCAATAAAGTGTAAAAAATACAAGAGTGTGAAGGAGCACCTTTTTATAGAGGGAGCTAACCTCTTGGACAAGTCAAGAAGGAAAGGAAGGGCTAGGATTAAAAGAAGTCATCCAAGGGAGGAGGATTGAAGCCCAAAGTCCAATCAATCCCCTCCTTTAGATGAGAATTGGTGCCCAAGCCACCTCATCCAAGGGCCAAGATTACTCCTTTATTAGTTTTGGGTTTTATTTAGGAAAAGAGGGTGTAGTTATCAAACTACCCCCTTATTTCCTAAATAAAGGCCCAAAAGCTAATCTTACCCCTTCTTATTACTAAGATACCTCCTAGAAAATTAAATAGACTAATACATGTCCAAAATAAAATCCTAGGTTCCAAAAATAAAAATTACAAGTAAATAAGTCATGACTTGCATAACTTGATGGTCATATGGAGGTGAGATCTTCCTCCTTCTACTCTAGCCATGTCTTCTTCTAGTCTCCTAGCCATGGCCCTAGTGATAGGGCCCTTGCTTGGGGAGAATGCATCAAACATCTTGTCTTCTTCCATGATTTGGGCATGGTTGTTTCCCCTAATAGCCAAAATCCACACAATAGAGTAATGAAGTAGCCTATTGTCAACCTTCATGCCACCAATGTTGAACACAATCTTCTTCTTTGCACTTCTCTTAGAGCTTCTTCCTTCTTCCCAATCTAAAGGTTTCACTAGCATCGACTTGTACACCTCAAGCTTCTTATATTCCACACCATGTTCTTTTAGATCATTCACACTTACATCAATGCCAACATTCATAATTCCACCAATAGTGAGAAAAATTTCATCAGTCAACATAATCTTCTTTCTTTTCACTTCAGACACCACATTCCCAAAATGATCATATATCAAGTTTGAAACAAGACTCTAACTAAATCAGGATAGATTTTCCTTTTAACTAAAAAAATTAGATCCTTGGAATTCTAAATCATCATGAAACTAAATCCATTCCCATTCAACCAAGAAAAGATAAAGACCTTGGGAGAGTTCACCTCCTTTCAATCATAAATCTTGAAGAATGATTCTTGTTGTTCTTGATTGAGAACCATTTGTGCAAGTAATCCTTTGCCTTCGCAGGTGACCATTGGGCATGACATTTTGGAGCAATGGGCTTCCTTATTGGAGTGAACTTTGGGCGAAAACCCCTTCCAATTGTAGTGCGTTTCACCCTCTTACCTTTGCTACTACTAACGTCTTCTATTGGGTTGAGTGGTAGGGTTTGCAAAGAAAGCTTGAGACTTGAAATTGACAGAAAAAACTTTGTAGAATCTTCAAATTGAGTGGGTAACCCTTAACCCTAACAATTTCTTCTCCTTTCACACAAAAAACCCTTAAGGAACCAAGGAATAAAAGAATGTGGAATAAATAGAAGAGGAGCCCCTTTCTAATTTAAACTAGAAAAAAAATTCAGTGCAAGTAATCGATTCAGCTCGATGGTAATCGATTACCAGGCCCAGACTTGGTTCAGGAAAATAAAAGTGATATCAGAGGCACCTACTTATCACCCCATGGGGAGGCATAATGATTCAAGGCAAGATGCGTAAGATTTCTTTTATGAGTATAGGGAGGCGTAAGGGCTCCCGACCCTAAGTGGTATCAGAGCCTAATCGATATCTAGCCATAGCTCTTTGTATTCTTGATCTGGGAAATAGGATATAATTTTGTGAGAAGAGAGTGAGTAAGAGAGGAGCTTAACCAGATATGAGTGAAACACTATCTCAACCTTTGTTATTACGTTCATCTTCTATTAACTTAAAAGTTCCTCCTTTATGTAAAAAGACTCTTTTCGATAAACTAGAAAATCTTATTGAGTTTACCCGTGTGCATACTGAAGCCCAAATAGAATCTCAGCTTCCACCTTTGTTAAGTCCCTATAATGTTTTTCGCTGCTATAAATCTAGCTTTACATATAAGGTCAAAAATCTGATCTCAGCTCCTCGTCCTGGAGTAAAGGAGTTTATCCAAACTTCCAAATTAGATCAGTGTTCGCTCAGTGCAACTTCCCAATAACAATATGTTGATTTAGAAATAAATTAGGATATGATAGATTCTTGGAGGTCTCAGAACTATGTTGCTCTTCACCTTGGAGCAATTAGGTTGGCCCTAACCCTTCATGGGAGAAAGGGCTACCAGTCACTGCTAGAATCTCCCTTATTGATTCATCCTTCTGGAGATATGAGCAAGCGGTGATAGGAACAATGTTGACCACCCTGAATGCTGGAAGTGTGGTTCTAACCATGTTCCCTAATTTCAATATTCAACTGAGAGATCCTACACTCTCAAGAAGATTTAAAGTCCAAGTTCAGATAGTTGGAGCTGAACAAGATCCCGAAGCTATTGTTGCTATGCTTCATCATTAAATCATCTTCAGATTATAGGATCATAGTTTTGATCTTCCCTCTGAAGCTGGTGTGTCTGAAAATGCTCTGTTGGTAATTGCCAACCAAGAAGATAGAGTTCCTGATATAGTCCAGATGTGAAAATAGATTCCCAGATCTAAATTGGAACAACTGATTCCACTTGAGTGGATCAGTAATTATGAAAATTTTAAATCACAAACACAATCCATCGTTGCTGACAGTCCTGATTACAGGAGACAAAATGATGGAAAAGTCAAAGCTGTTTACAGAAAGAAAGAAGAATCCTCATCCTCATCAAATGGTCCCGTCTTTGTAACTATGATGATTTCTCTCGGACAAAAAGAGAAAAGGATTCCAGTCTATTCTTTCAGAACTCATGGGTCTTCCATCTACTCTGATAAAATAAATGGTCATTTTATGTGGGATGTTGACCCTGCTCTATGTGACAGTGATTGTGACTGCTAGATGGACCATAATAGTGATAGCGATGATAGTGATGATGATGATGATGCTGACAAAAAGAAAAAATCAGCCAAACCATGTCGGCCACCACCAAAAGCAAGAAGCCAGATCCCAATAATCATCCATGGGTTGCTTTTCATAACCTTCCAAAGCCTTTACCAATCTATGATGAGATGATAAAGCTTCTCAGAGCAAAAGAGAAAAGGAAAACTGGAATTTCTTGTACAGAAGAAATACTAGAATCCTTTGATCTCTTTCCTCCTAATAAGGCAGATCTAATTACTTGGCCACCTGTGCCAAATATGAAAGAGAATAGCTTTTCAACTAAAAAGATAATTCAACCTCTTCGCCAGGTGTGTAAAATAGAGGAAAAAAGCTATGCTACCCAAATAGCTAGAATGGGTGAATGCATGATGTTCTCTCCAGATTCTTAAGATCAGGATTTCCCTTCACTTATCCGACAAACCAACATCAATAGAGGAATTCAACAAAGACCCTATGTCACTCCGTCAAAAGTGTTACCTGATGGAAAATTAAAAGGTATTACTCAAGCAGAAGAAGTCTTAAACTCGCCAACGCAGAATATGGTTGCTCAGAATAAATATCTCCAAAAGATTGATCGGAAGCTTGACAAGGTATTTGATTTAGAGAAACAAGTACAGAAAATCTCTGACAAGCTACATCATTTTAAAGAACTAAAAGAAAAAATAAGTTCTTTAGAATTTCAAGTCAGAGAAGCATTAAAGACGTGTGGAAAATCAAATCTGTATTTGGAGAAAGAAGCAGAGCTTCAACATACTCGAAGGCAATTTGACGAATTAAAAGAGTATGTAGAAAACAAATTGAAACCATCAAATCCTTTTGATGAGCTTTATGCTACTCTAATAAAGGTTTTCCAAGCCAGTCTTTCTTCATAAAAGAAGATGACACCTCTATTTCCTCCTAAAGTTGAAGAAAGGAGAATAGCTGAAAAGAAAAGGAGAAGTTCATTAGAGACATCTCTAGAATATTCTTCACAGTCTCAAATGCAGGCTGAATCAAGCAAAAAAGGAACTTACAAGTTTCTTAAAGCTAAGTTTCCTACTGAAACTAAACAGACTACTGAAGTGAGTATGAAAACTGAAAAAGACTCACCAAAGTCTAAAGAAGAAATTCAGCAAATTGGGCAACAAGAAAGAATTATGCCAGAAATATCAGATGATGACTCATCTGATACTGTGAACATAGAAACTTCAGAATTTGAAAATGGTGATAATTCTGAAGATACCATTTCTACCTCTAGTACAAAAATCTTTGAAAGAAATAATGATGATCTTTCTATTACTAGTTCAGAAAATTCATCTTTTGGTACTAGTTTAGAATCCTTTGATGACACCTCGACAATAAATTCTGAATGGGAATCTCCCATTATGGCCATTGGAGAAACATCTGGAGAAAGATCTCTGCTTTATACTAAAGAAGTAATTGCTCCTGCCAAACATAATAACAGTCCGTTATTTTCATTAGATGATATTCCTCCAAATCAATGGAGAAAAAGATTACTTGATTTTCAACCTTGGATGGAAGCTTAGATGGTTAGAGCAGATATAGATCCTTACAAAGTTATTGAAGAATTTTGTGCTCAAACCACTGGAACTCTCAAAGAATGGTACAATAATTTTGATAATGTTACAAAAATTGATCTTCATTCATCAGGCATTGAGGATGTTATCGCTGTTCTTCAATATCACTTCCTCAGAAATAATGAACTTCTAGAAAGAGAAGCCAGAAGAGAATATTTTGAGATGAGATGTTGTTCTCTTGATAAAAGAGATCTTGATCGACATTACCAGAGAATGTCTCAAAGATTTTATCAATTGGGTGGTCTGAGAGATCACAGCTTGAGAAACACTTATCTTACTTCTCTTCCTAAAGAACTCCAAGAAGAAATGTGGAGAATTTTCAACATAATGAATAAAGAAGTCACCAATTTATCTCTTGGAGAAATTTATCAAGTTTGCAATGCAGCACTTGAAAAAATATACAGCCAGAGAAAAATGTTTGAAACTCTCACTAGTCACAAGCAATATGATAAGATGTGCAAAAAAGACTATCTGAGAATCAAATGTTCCAAGGAAGGATACAGTTGTCCTACCAAGAAACATAGAAGAAAAAAAAAAGCAAGCTGATACAAGGAAATTTCACAGAAACCCCAGGAAGCACAATTTTTCTAAGAAAAAGCCTTTCAGGGAAAAAAGAAGAAACCAACGGTGATGTTTTATCTGTGGAAAGCCAGGACATTACTCAAAACAATGTCCTCAGAAATTAGCCAAAATAGCTAAGCTGATTGAATCATTACTCATACAAAATGATGTTGATCTTGAATCTCTGTTTGATGAACAAGAATATGCAGATGAAGAAACAGTTTTTTCTTTTAACTGTTTATCAAAATGATTCAGAATCAGAATGTTTAGAAATCATAGCCAAGGAGCCTAAAGAGACATTAGCCATCAGTCCTAAGATGCCTAATGTAGAAATTTCAATCCTTCCCACAAAGTATGATCATCCTGTCAAGGTCATAACTTTCATTGATACTGGTTCCCAGTGTACAATGATCAATCCAGACGCACTTCCACAAGATTTATGGATTCCTAAGAAAAAGGAATTCAAAGTTGCAAATGGAGAAACTCTCTATACTGAATTGATTACCAGAAAGAAGGTGGGAATTAAGTTTTTCCCAAGCTGTATTGTTTGGCAAAAGCTTATTGGAAGTAATCTTCCCAGGAAAGATATTCTAATTAGCATAGATATATTAGTTCAAATTCAGAATTCCAAATTCTCTCAGAAGGGATTAAGTTTAAAAGGGAATTCCATCCTTTTTGTGATACTCCCAATCTATTTGCGCCCAGCAATGCTCCATCAGAATATGAGACAAAAAAAATCAGATTGAAAAACTATATGCTGATAGTCATGATAAATTCTCTCATCCACGACCCTTGTGGAAAAGAAGTGATTTCTTTGTTAAGCTTCCTTTTAAGCTTAATGAAGACATTAATCCAACCAAGGCTACACATGCTGGAATGACTCCATCAGAACTAAAACAGGCCCAAGAAGAATGTCAACAGCTGTTGAAACAAGGCTTGATTGAACCCACAACTTCTAAGTGGGCTTGCCCTGCTTTGTATGTCAATAAAAGGTCTGAACAAGTTCGACAAAAGAAAAGGTTGGTAATTGATTACAGAACTTTGAATCTCTTTTTAAGAGATGATAAGTTTCCCTTGCCTAAGATCGGATCATTGTATTCTTATATTAAGGATGCTTTTTATTTCTCAAAATTTGATCTTAAATTTGGATTTTGGCAAGTTGGATTAGCTCTAGAAGATCGTCCCAAAACAACTTTTTGTATTCCAAATGCTCATTATCAATGGACGTTACTATCTTTTAGATTGAAGGTAGCACCATCATTGTTCCAGAAAACAATGGTGAAGATATTTAAGCCTATTCTGAATAGTGCATTGGTCTATATTGCTGATATCCTGTTATTCTCTCCAAATAAAGACCATCATAAGGCTTTGTTACAGCAATTCCATAAATTATGTGATAATTATGGAATAATGCTATCTGCAAGAAAGTCTGAGATTGGAGTCACTGAAGTTGACTTTCTTGGTATGCATTTCAGCCAAGGAAAATATGTTCCTCAACCACATATTGTTGAAAATCTTCCCAAATTTCCTGAAGAGAATATGACAAAGAAGGAATTTGAACAATTCCTTGGTATCATAAAATATGTTAGGAATTTTATTCCTAATATTGGTAAGTACTCAGCCAAACTCTCTGTGATGTTAAAGAAAGATGCCCCTCCTTGGGGAAAAGAACAAATAGAAGCAGTCAGATACTTAAAAAAGGCAGTACAAAATCCACCTCCATTAAAGATTCCAGGAGATGGTAAGAGAATACTCCAGATTGATGCCAGTGATTTTTGTTGGGGAGCAGTTCTCTTAGAAGAAGATAATGATGGTAATAAACACCTTTGTGCCTATGCTGGAGGAAAATTTAAAGACTCTGAACTTCATTACCATACAGTGTTTAAAGAAACACTTGCTGTCAAATATGGGATCCAGAAGTTTGATTTTCATCTTTGTGGATACAAGTTTGAAGTTCACACTGATAGTTCATCCTTTCCAAGGATGTTGGAATTCAAGAGCAAAGTTCCACCAAATCCTCAGATTCTGAGACTTAAAGAATGGTTTTCAAGGTATGATTTCATAACTATGCATATAAAAGGAGACCAAAACACAGTTCCTAATTATTTGTCCAGACTATCATATAATCATGTCAGTTCTCCTGTGTCTTTTGTCTACATGAATGAATCCACATCTGAACTGTCACTCTTGAACAATAAGTCCAGAAGAATCAATTTCCCTCCTGAAATGCCACATGACTTCCTTATTACACCATCTACTCTTAGTAGATTTGCTAAATAACACATGTTTCATTACTTAGCAAGATCGTTACAATCTCAACAAATCAATCCTAAACCCACATGGTTTAATCCTGATAGCCCTTATCTGAATATCTTTGTTTTTAGCATCGATAAACAGTTCTCTGAAGATGATTTATGGTATTTATGGTGCGTTTCTTTACTCTATGAATATCCTGTCTTAATTCCAACCATGAAGCTTTTAAATTTCTTGGAGATCATTATAAATGAAAATTCTAGATTATGGAAGTTCCTGTCTTGGTTTCTACCAGTCTCACTTTGGAAAAGAGATATGATCCAAGAACTCCAAAGAGCTCGTGAAAGGATGAATGGTTAAAATGAAGATGTAGATAGCTGTATCACTATTGCTATTTTACATAGACCATATTTCAAACATCCTGTTACTGAGAACTTATGGACATAAAATCAAGTCAAAATTTGGGCCACATTTCCTAACAAACAAATCTTAATCCAAGAAGATGAATCGCCTTTTTACTTAAGTGATCTTATTATTGAATTACATAGGCTTAATGGTAAAAGTAAAGATATGGTAGAATATAATTCTACATGTTCCAAAGCAGGACAGATGGACATTATTTGCTCTCCAGACAATTAGAGATATTATTGCAAAGCACGACAAGTTAGTCCACCATATAATGTAAGAAAAGCTTGTGCAATGAGAAAAGATATTTCTTATCGTCATGGAGGAGGGGTCATAATGCAAGAAGATAAGGAAGAATCTGACAGAGAAAGTCAGATCAGGTTCAATTATAACTCAGATGACTCAGATCCAAATTTATCTCCTAGTCACGAGCCTATTCTAAGAAGCAGAAGAGACTAGTAGATAAGGACAACTCTGGATGTACATAGGCATGTTTAATAAAGCTTGCAGCATGACAGAAACAGTTGTCAAGATGTGTCAGGTGTACAACTTTATTTTCTTTGTTGGTTGTATAATTGTTGTCCTTTTAGTCTTATCTGTCATCTACTTTATGAAAAGTAGATTCCTATGGGGTGATAATTTGTTTATTTCAGAAATCATATATAAGATCCATGTAACGAGGATAATTTGTTTATTTTGTACAGATAATCCATGTAAAAGAGGAGTTCTTCTCTTACTCACTCTCTTCTCACAAAGTTATTTGGTAATTTAAACTATTCTCTGGATTAATCAATTACCACTGTAGGTAATCGATTACCACAACGTAAAGTGCTCCTAAACTTTATTTTTATGCTATTTCCTTCCAATCTATCATGATGTTATGCTTCTAATGAATGAGAAATAAGAAAATGCAACCAAATTCAACCAATTTATGTATAGTTTCAAACAAAATTAATTATAATCATACATAATCAAAGATAGTCACAATTCATGTTCATTTACTATACCAAGTTTTCTTCTGAGCTTGAAGAATCTTTCTCTTAGAAGTGGTTTAGAGAATATGTCAACTAATTGACACTTCGTTTCCACGGATTGAACTTCACAATCTCCTTTTTCCACATTATCTTTCAAAAAGTGATGATGAATCTCTACGTACTTTGTCTTTGAATGGAATATAGGATTCTTTGTCAAATTTATTGCACTTGTATTATCACATTTGAGAGGTATTTTGTTGATTGTGATGCCAAAGTCTTCAAGTTACTGCTTTAGGCATAATGATTGAGCACAAAAACTCCCAACTGCTATATATTCTGCCTCATTAGTTGATAAAGCAACACAAGCTTGCTTTTTGCTAGTCCAAGATACTAGACTATTGCTAAATAGGTGACAGGTTCCACTTGTGCTTTTTCTATCTAACTTGTAACCTGCAAAGTTTGAGTCAGAAAAACCTATTAATGAAGGACTTGTACCTTTTGGATACCATAATCCTACATCAAGCATTCCTTTTAGGTACTTTATGATCCTCTTCACTGCAGTCATGTGTGATTCTTTTGGTACAACCTGATACCTAGCACGTAAACAAACATTGAACATAATGTAAAGTCAATTTGCAATTAAATATAATAAAGAACCAATCATTCCGTTGTATTTTGAAATTTCTACAGGATGTCCTTTTATGTTAGCATCTACATAGTAGTTGATTCCTATAGGAATATTTGAGACTTTTCTATCTTCCATGTCAAATTTCTTAAGCAGCTCTTTTGTATACTTGGTTTGGTAAAGGAAAATCCCTTTCTCCATTTACTTAACCTACAATCCTAGGAAAAAGTTCAGCTCTCCCATCATTGACATATCAAACTCCTCTTGCATTTTGGAAACAAAGGCCTCACAAAGGGATGTGTTAGTTGAACCAAATATAATATCATCTACATACACTTGAACCAATAGAATATCTTTGGAAGTTCTTATAAAGAATATGTTTTTTCTACCTTTCCTCTTTCAAAGTTTTGAGACAAAAGAAACTTACTTAGCGTTTCATACCATTGGCTCAGAGCTTGCTTAGGTACATAAAGGACTTTCTTTAGCTTGTATACATGATAAGGAAATCTGTGATCTACAAAACTAAGAGGTTGAGAAATAAATACTTTTTCATCTAGGAAACCAATTAAAAAGGCACTCTTCACATCCATTTGATATAGCTTAAAGTCAAACACTGCAAAAGCAAGAATGAGCCTAACAACTTCTAATCTAGCTATAAGAGCATACATTTCACCAAAGTTTATACCTTCTTGTTGATTATATAGCCTATAGCTACTAGTCTAGTGTTATTTCTTATTGTGGTTCCTGTTTCATCTAGTTTGTTTCTAAACATCCATTTAGTTCCTATGAAATTCATACTACTCTTATGAGGCACTAATTCCTAAACATCATTTCTCTTAAATTGATTTATTTCATCATGCATGGCTAGTAATCAAAATTCATCATTTAAAGCATCATCCACATGCGATGGTTCAATTTGAGAAACAAAAGCCATATGTTCACAGAATAGATATAGATAATGTTTAGTAGTAACTCCATTTTCAATGTCACCAAGTATGTTGTCAAGGGAGACGTCTCTAGGTGTCCTCCATTCTTTGAGTAAAGGTTGAGCTTGAAATTCCTTTGAGACTTCTTTTTCTTCCATGTTGACAGTACTCTCTATCTTTTCAAGAGGAGCTTCAATTGTACCTGCATCATCATCATCTTCCAAGGAAACTCCCTTTTTCTAGGGTCTAGATTCATCAAATACAGCATGAACTGATTCTTCTACATTTAAGGATCTTTTATTAAATACCCTATATGCCTTACTACATGCAGAATATCCTAGAAATACTACTTCATCTGCTTTAGCATCAAACTTGCCAAGATTATCCTTATTGTCCAAAACAAAACATTTACATCCAAATACCCTAAGATGAAAGATATTTGGTTTTCTACCTTTGAACAATTCATATGGGATTAATTTAAAAAATGGACAAATAAAAATTCTGTTAAGAACATAACATGTAGTGCTCATAACATCAGAACAAAAAGAACTTAATCATAGAGTTTTGATTGAGCATAGATCTTGCTAATTCAATAACTGATCTATTTTTCCTTTCTACCACCTCATTTTGTGGTGGTGTTATAGAAGCAAAAAAATTCTGATCAATATCATGCTCTTCATATAATTTGTCAAATTCTTCATTTTTGAATTCTCCTCCACTGTCACTTCTCAAGTATTTAATTTTCAAATCTTTTTCATTTTTGATCCTTTTGGAAATTTTGAGAAAAGCATGAAAGGCATTATTTTTAATAGATAAAAAAGCTACCCATGTAAACCTAGAATAATCATCAACGATAACTAATCCATACAATTTTCCATCTAGACTTATAGTTCTAGAAGGACCAAATAGATCCATATGCAAAAGTTCAAGAGGTCTAGTGGTAGAAACAAAGTTAATTGATTTAAAAGATTTCCTAGCTTGCTTTCCCTTTTAACATGCATCACAAGGCCATCTTTTGAAAACTTTCAGTTAGATAGGCCTATTACAAGATTTCTAGATGCAAGTCTATTCAATTATCCTAAATTGATGTGTGTAATGCGTTTATGCCAAAGTGATGATAAATCATCCCTAGATGGTAAGCATGTGATGTTTGATGCGGTATGGTCAATATCAAGCACATAAATGTTATTTATTCTCTTACCGACAAACAAAACATGATTTGATGCATTACTAATAGTGCAATAGTCATTATCAAACTTAATCTTATAATTTTTGTAACACAATTGACTTATACTAAGCAAATTGAATTTAAGATTATCAACAAGTAAGACATCTTCAATCTGGATAGAATCTTTGTTACCAACACTTCTAGTGCCAAGGATTCAACCTTTATTGTTATCTCCATAAGTGACAAAACCACTTGTTTTTGTATAGAGATGAACTTGCTTCTATCTCCTTTCATGTGTCTTGAGCATCCACTGTCCAGGTACCATAAAGACTTCTTTGCTTTGAGATACACATGCAAAACAAGTTAATTGCTCATTTTGATACCCAAATGGAGTTGGGTCCATTTGGATCAACAACAAGTTTGGAGCCTTTGGGAATCCATATGTATTTCCCACTTAGAACTCCAATCCTCTTAATCAAGCAATTATAGGTAGTATGTCCTTTGCGGAAATAGTAATTGCATGAGATATAAGGTGTATTTAATGTTTTCCTAGAATTGAATGTATTCTTGAAAGCATTTTTCTTAGAAGTGTAATTATATCTAAGACCAACTTTAGATGTCATGCCATGTTGTTTACCCAAAAGGGCATCAAGGTTTGCACTCCCTATAGTGAAATTAGATAGTGCTTTCGTAAGGTAGGCTACCTTATCTTCAAGTACTTTACAATTAGCACAAATAGAGGATGAAACAGGATTGCTATGAGAAATGTTTTTCAATTTGAAGTTTTCATCTTTGAAAACTTCCATTTCTTTTTGCAAATCATTTATACTAGCTTCATATGTTGTGATCTGGTTTTCGTAAACATTGAGGTGACTTATTCATTTATCTTCACCATAAAATTCAACAAAAGCTTCTTGGAGTTGGTCATATCCATAATCACAAGAAGAGTCAGAATACTTGCCTGACTTTCTACTTTAGCTTTAGTCATCAAACAAAGATTGACTTCTTTGTCACTTTTACTCTGACTTGAGGAAGTGGTGGAGACATTGTTTTCCCAAGAAATGTAAGCCTTCTTCTTCTTGTTCTATCTGAATTTCGGTTTGGGCTCTTCATTGTTCTATTTTCTGGATAGGGAATGACAATTAGTTTTCATATGACCCGTCTTGCCACACTCAAAACAAGTGATCTTTGGAGAGTAGTGTTCACCTTCTTTGATTGCTTTTTTCCATTTTAGTACTTTCCTTTGCTGTTGTTCTTCATGAAACTTTTGATTTTTCTTACCATAAGACTCATATCTTCATATTCTGATGACCCATTATTAGTGCTTTCATTATCACTTGATTGCTCATTTTCTTTTAGTGTTGAGCAGTTGCCTTTCTTTTCCTTTTGTTCTTCTTTTGCCATCCTAGTCATGTCCATCTAATTTATCTGAGCTTTTCAAATAGTTTAACATTAGACATAGCAACCAAATTCTTAGATTTTGTTATTGTGGGTTGCCATTTGCAGTTGAGAGATTTGAGTATCTTCACATTCAGCTCTTCTTCCTCAAATAGCTTTCCAAGTCTTTTTAGGTGGTTGACTATGTGTGTGAATCTCTTTTGAACACCCATAATAGTTTCACCTTGATTCATGCAGAACATCTCATACTCTTGATTCATGGGTAACTTAGATTAGATCCCACATTTTCTTAGTTGTATCGCATACTGAGATCCTGAAAAACTCATCACTATTCAAAACAGAATATATAATATTTAAGGTCTTAGAATCATTTTCAACACCTCTTATTTCATCTGTGGTCAACAATTCATATGTTTTTTCAACTATTTCATTTTCAACCATATATGTAGAAATTTTATAATCAGTTATAACAACTTGCATATGCCTCAGTTTATAAACTCCATAAAGATTCTCATACTAACTTTCCAGAAAACATAATTTTCACCAATGAATAATGGTAGCCTGTTAATAGAGGCACCCTCAGTAAAAGGTAGTTGATTCCCCGACATATTTAAAAAATGGATCGATATAAGCTTGAATATTTCTCAAGATCTCGCTCTTGATGCCAATTGTTGGTCCTAGGGGGATCTAGAAAGGGGGGTCGAATAGATTCACAATATATTTTTCAAACTTTTTCTATTAAAAAATAATATCAGAGTTTTAAAAAATATCCCCTTTAAGAAATTTCCAAAATCTACGTAGGTGTTTTCAAAAAATGGGTTTTCAAAATAGGCTTGAAACAAAGATCAAGATTCAACACTTCCTATGTTTTGGTATCAAGCTTGATCAATAACAATTCCTTCAATGATGGTTTTTAGTTTGCACTTAGTTAAATCACAATATGAATTTAAATCACAATTCTTTTCAATCAAACATTATGGGTAATGAATGTGCATCAAGATTCAATAATTCAATCAAAGATTCAATAACGCGATAACAATCTCAATTAAGCCATATTAATATAATCAATTTTTCTACATAAAGATTCAAAATAAAGTTGCAGCGGAGAAACTCACTCGTAAATCAACCAAGAAATCAATTCAAAAAATCATAAAGAGTGTAAGGAAGGAGAGAATTTGCATAGTAGTTTTATACTGTGATGCAATCTCACCTAGCATGCATCATGGCTAGGAGGACTCAAGGAAGGCATGGCATGGACAAAAGCTCATTGAAGATTCGAAGCCATAGTCTTCGTTATTTTTAGCTTGTAAATATTTTATTTTAATTAGATAAATAGGAAAATATTTTTAAATCCCTTAAGGCCATGTATTTCCGGCCATCTTCTTAGTTTATAAGGTATAGATGTCTTTAGTTAAAAAGGAGGAGTAAGCTTATAATGGGTGCATAAGTTAAGACATGATTTTGGGCTAGCCCATTCACATTAAGATATGCTAATTGTACCCATAGGGGGTGAACTTAGGTGCCTCACTTAAGGCCTAAGACTTGGGTTAATTAGTTTTAATCCTAATTAAGCCCAAGTCCCACATTGCCTAGAAAAGTGTGCCCAAGCTCTCCTATTGGGCTATATATACTCATTCCCCCTCATTGTAAAATTTCACCTTTGAAGTTGAATGAAAATAGTCTCTTTGTGAGCACATTCTTAGTAAAAGGTCTTGAGGATCCTCACTCTAGAGGAACCTCTTCCTAGTTGGTTTTTATCTAGGGTTCCTTCCCTTGTGGCAAACCTAAACACTTTGGCTTATCTCTCTTTGAGAGTGGCGCCCCACCTCCATTTTCTTTCCCCTCCATCATCCATTTCATGGTGCTTGGAACCTCAAGGAAAAAGATCAAGGGAGGCATGCATCATTTGGTATCAAAGCCAACTCCATGAGGTTCTTTTCTAGTCTTAATTTTCTTTAATTTTTTCAGCTTTTCTTCTTAGAGTTCTTGCTTTTTCCTTTATTTTTTCCAGCCTTTGATTCTTGTCATTTAATTCCTTTTATGTCTTGTTAGTTTATGTTTTGGTAGTTTTCATTTTATGCAATTTATTTCCTAGTTTTTATTGCTTTCTAGATTCAATTTATCTTGTTCTTTTCCATTGAATCTTTATATGTTTCCTTTAGGATTGTTTCTTTAATTTTCTGCCCAGCTTTTTATTTTTTCCTTATTCTTGTGCAAATCCTAAGAAGATCATTGTAATGACTTCACAAAATTTGTGAAGGAAGCCACACATTGTGGTCTTGATCTTTGGATGCACGTTGTTCTTCTTATTTGAATTTTTAATTCTATTTTCCTGCACCTATTTTTCTGTTTTTCCAGCCCTTTGTTCTCTGTTTTGGGCATATATTTATGGTTATTTTGAGTCATTTAATTTCAATTTTTAATCTTCCAAGTTGTGTCTTAGTTGGTCATGTTGTAGCCCTTTTAATGTCTCTTAATTCTACATAGTTTTGCCTTTTTATTTTTACCATAAAAGTGTGTTATTTCTCTATTGGAAATTGAGCATCAAAGAGGCTTACTCTTGATCCCATGTCCTTAGAGTCTCACATGCTATTTAGATCTTAGCATGTTCTTAAAAAAAAAAATCTTCAAAAAAAATTAATGCTCAATTTCTTCCAAATTTCATTCACTTGTTCAATAATTTTAGTATCTTAATTTTGTGCTAGTTTTTGTGGTGATTTTTGTTGATTGGCTTTGAGAGGCATGTTGGGTATGATTGGGCTGATTATTGAGTAATCAAGTTGTCCTCAACTTCCATAAAACTCTCCTTGTGCCATTTATTTTTTATCACCTAAAATTACTAGTTCATATTAGGTTGCTTTGTTTCCTAATTTTGCACTTTTGTATATCAATTATGGCGGCCATTTCCTATCCTTTGTTCAAGCATTTATGATTCTTTGACTCCTCACTATATTTGCTACAAAATGTGTTAAGAGGTGTAGCAAAATTGTTTCAAAAAAAAAAAAGAAGAAGAAAAGAAATCAAAAGTGTAAAATAAGTAAAAAAAAAAAAAAGAGTTAGTAAAAAGTGCTAAAAACAAGTAAAAAGAGTACAAAAAAATAAAATAAAAGTTAGTGCACCTCAAAATTATTAAAAAATTCAAAGGAGTGTTAAATTTTATTGAAATTTGCTTGAATTTATTTGACTATGATTTAGCCACCTTGCTTTACAATTGTGCAAATCATTGAATTTGTTGAGTCTTTTTTTGTTTTAAGTCCAATTCTATTTTAGGCCCATTCTAGGAATTTTTTTTTGTGTGCCAACTTTCTTTCTACACCTTTTATTTCTTGCTTGTCCTTATTGGCTTTCTTTGTGTTTGTCAAATAAATTCTTTCCACTTGGATGTGTTCCTATTCTTGTTAAGTGCTTTTTATTGCTTTTTGCTTTCAAATTCTACTTCCCTTGGTCTCTTGCTTGGGCGCTTGTTTTCTCTTGGTAGGTAGCCAAATTGTTGAAATTTTCACAAGGGTAGCATCCTTAGGAAGTGTTGATTTAAAACCAAGGAAGAGGAGACTTGAAAAGGAGGCCAAGACTAGAGTGATACACTTGGTGAGGAGCACTTGAAGAAAGGAGCTACATTCAACTACTTTTAATTTTATTTGTCTAATTTGGGTGTATTTTTAAAGGACATTTTAATTAGAGGTATTGGATGCCCATAAGGGTCACCTCTTTTGTGTGTAATAAACCTTAGTTTCTCGTTTTAGTGTGGATAAGGAATTGGTACCCCTTATTCATACTTAGGAGCACGTTAGAATCCTTTAGCTTTGCTTTAAATTTCTTTATTTGCTTTCAACGTTTTAGAAAGTGTTAGAGTTCCAAAGACTCTTAACACTTTAGGAGAAAACAAAAACGAGAGGAGTGTTTTGCATATTAGTTCCCTAGGCCTTACACTTTGACATGTTTTCACACACTTCTAGGAGTGTTAGGAGTAGTAATGAAACTAGGGAAAATAAAGGAGAAGAATGTGAGAATATAATAAAAGAAAAGAATGAGAAGAGTGATAAACCAACCTTGCCCACATATCCATACTCTATTGATTGGGAAATAGTAGAAAAACAACGTAGGGAATTTTGGAAAAATGAGAGAAAACAAAGAGAGATGAGGAAAAAAGAACAAGAGGAACTAGATAGAGAGGAAAGAAGAGAGAAAGAACAAAAAGAAAAGGAGAGACAAGAAAGAAAATAAAGAAGAGAAAAAGAGAGACAAATAGAGAGTAGGGAAAATGAAAAGAAAGAAAGAGAAGCAAGAGAAAAAGAAAGAGAAGAGAGAAGAGAAAAAGAGAAAAGAGAAAAAGAAGAAAACAAAAGAAAAGAGTTAGAGAGAAAAGAGAGAAGAGAAAGGAGAGAAAAAGAGAAGAAAGAATTGGAAAAGAGAGAAAAGGAACAAAATAAGTTAGAAAGAAGGGAAGAAATGAAGATACAAAAAGAGAGAGATGCCTATAAGAGCTCTTGTGGTAACATTTACACACATTATAGAGACTTAGAGGAGCCTAAAATAATCCATGACATTCATGCTTCTTCTAGTAAGAAGGAAAACCCTAACAGGCATCCTAAGAAAAAGACAAACCCTTCTATAATTAAACCCAAAAGAGAGTTATACAAAAGAAAGCATATTGAGAGAAAACCCTTGAGTATGAGTGACACCCCTACCACTAGTTCGAGCACTCGTTTTCGAAGTCCTAAATGTTTTAAGTGTTTAGAAAAAGGGCATATTGCTTTGTTTTGCCCCAAAAGAAAAAGGACTTTAAAGGGAACATCAAATGAAAAGGGTATTCATTCATGTGATGATCTCTTCAAAGTGAAACAACTTCTTGGAAGCCATCCTTGTAAGGAAACCCAAACACAAAGAGAGAATGTTTTTCAAACAAGATGCAAAGTTTTGGGCAAAACTTGTTCTCTTATTGTGGATGGTGTATCATGTTGTAATTTTTGTAGCACGAGGGTGGTGGAAAAGCTATCACTTGCTACTACTCCTCATCCTTCACCTTATTCTTTGCATGGACTTAATTATGAAGATGGTGTAGTAGTAAAAGAGCAAGTGGAGATTAGCTTCTTCATAGGGAAGTATCACGACAAAGTGTTATGTGATGTAGTCCCTATGGAAGCTAGTCACATGTTGCTGGGAAGGCCATGGCAACATGATAAGGAAACTTTGCACAATGGCCTCACTAATAAAATCACTCTCTCTCATAAAGGGAAAAAGATCACCTTACTTCCTCTTACCCCTACCGAGGTTATGGAGGATAGAAGGATCATGAAGCTTAAGAGAGAAAGGGATAAAAATGAAAATAAGGTTGTTGGTAGGAAGACCGAGTCTAAGGAAGATCCGTCTTTGCCTTCAAAGGAGGTTCTCTACATAGAAAAATTTTCCTGCCAACTCTTACAAAAAGAACAAGTTGAATTTGAGGATGTGCCTATATCTTTTGAGCACCTTGATCCACACCCTCAAATCCAACTTGATGAGTGCTCCATTCCACTTAGACTAGTCTCGCCAACTATTTCAAAACCTTTGAGGCTAGTATCTAGTGCAATTGGAGGAGGATGGGGAGCTGTTGTGTGGAGGCACATGCACACTAAAATATTTTCAAACTTTAGTGCCAACCTCCACTACCCCATTCTTAAAAGGCCTCCTTATAGACCTCTCACTTCCCCCAAAATCACTTGTCTGCATATACTTACTTCTTTCCTTATTTTCTTGCAGACTTTGAAAAAGCGGAAGAAAGACCTCAGGATTTGAGGTCAAATCCTCTCCAAGGGAGAGGAGAAGATGCAATCTCACCTAGCATGCATCATGGCTAGGAGGACTCAAGGAAGGCATGGCATGGACAAAAGCTCATTGAAGATTCGAAGCCATAGTCTTCGTTATTTTTAACTTGTAAATATTTTATTTTAATTAGATAAATAGGAAAGTATTTTTAAATCCCTTAAGGCCATGTATTTCCGGCCATCTTCTTAGTTTATAAGGTATAGGTGTCTTTAGTTAAAAAGGAGGAGTAAGCTTACAATGGGTGCATAAGTTAAGACATGATTTTGGGCTAGCCCATTCACATTAAGATATGCTAATTGCACCCATAGGGGGTGAACTTAGGTGCCTCACTTAAGGCCTAAGACTTGGGTTAATTAGTTTTAATCCTAATTAAGCCCAAGTCCCACATTGCCTAGAAAAGTGTGCCCAAGCTCTCCTATTGGGCTATATATACTCATTCCCCCTCATTGTAAAATTTCACCTTTGAAGTTGAATGAAAATAGTCTCTTTGTGAGCACATTCTTAGTAAAAGGTCTTGAGGATCCTCTCTCTTGAGGAACCTCTTCCTAGTTGGTTTTTATCAAGGGTTCCTTCCCTTGTGGCAAACCTAAACACTTTGGCTTATCTCTCTTTGAGAGTGGCGCCCCACCTCCATTTTCTTTCCCCTCCATCATCCATTTCATGGTGCTTGGAACCTCAAGGAAAAAGATCAAGGGAGGCATGCATCATACTGGTTCAGTTAATCTGACCTGCATCCAGGTTTTAGACTTATGATGTGTGCAAACTACAAGTGTACGATGTCATCAAGTAATAAAAATAAAATTGTTCTTCCACAGAGACTGTGCATTTGGTAAAGAATAATTAGTCTATAATTTTAATTAATTGTTAAATGATTTCTATTAATATAAAAATATTAAACTTCAATAATTCAAAATAATAAAAATAAAGTGAAGTGAATTCCAGAATCAAAATAAAATAAAGATACCAATTTCAAATGAGATAAAATTTAAATTAAGGAGATTGTGACTAATATAAAGGATTTTTTTATTTTTATATATTTCAAAATGAGGAAAGATTAGATAAATAAAAGGAAATGATAATTCAAGGATTTGAAATTCAAATATTAGAAAACTTCTAGGATTGGAGATATCTCACCATGACTGCCTATTGAATCAGAATTAATTATCTTTTATGCTCTTACTAGTTCTCTGTGAAGGTAAATTAACCTAAGGTAACCTTTATCCTCTTTCAAGGTATGAAAGTGTAACTAATTGAATTGACCGCTACTTTTGTGGTAACTATGTTCAATTAAACCTATTAAGTTCCTTGCTAATTCATTGAGTCCTCAAAGGGTTAAACCTACTTTCGTGATTTAATTCCTAAGTTCCTTCCCTAGGGTTTTGATAATTAAGTTCACCTTTCGGTCCTTCCCTAATTATCTATGACTACAAAAACAGTGATCAAGCGTATTGCATCGGTAAAATCAATGGAGAATAAATCAAGAGAAACCAATATAAGAACAATAAAAATACTTAACTCATCATGACTAGAGCCAAAGGTTAAACCCCAATCCTAGAATAAAAAGTTTACTCACACATGTTCATGACTATAAAAAACAAAGACATAAAATTCATCAACCCAAGAATAAAGAGTGAAAAAAAGGAAAGGAAAAGCTCCAAGCCTTGCTCTCTATGCTGTCTTTGATAAAGAAAAATTAAGACTCCTACTTTCGAATAGAAACCCTCTATTTAAACTAATGTCTAAACCCAAAAATGTCATAGCAATAGAGCAATTAAACTGATTATACAAGAAAGTGCATATTTTTGCACAAGAGTACAATCTTTGTTAATTAACTCATAATTCATTTTTTTTCTTTTGACTTTCCTCTAGAACTCCAAGCTTCATATCAGTGCTCACAATCAATCCAAAAGTGCATCAATATCTAGCAAATTATATCCTAAACACAAAAAACACACTAAAAGTGTAACAAATTCCAAAACATAGTTAAAAACACCTAAAATGAAAATA